>CM040125.1:217395486-218595486 GCA_022559845.1 Amorphophallus konjac | reverse complement strand
GGTCATCCTAAACCCTCGAAAAGGAAAGGCAGGTTCAATAACTCCGAGGCTAGGGACATCTCCCAACCTCCGGCAAAAATGGACGTCCCTTCTCCTGTCGAATTAACGCGAGCTAAAAAGCAAGAGAAGAATAGAGAGAAGAATTTAAAGAGAAGATTGAAGCAACAAGTCGAACAGGTCGCTGCCATGGAGGCCCTTAAGGAGCTAACTCCTCTACAAAAGCTGCAGAAATAAATTGATGAGCTAAAGGAGTACGTTCCTTCCACACCCACCAAAGCTGTTGCTCTAGATAAATATATCCCGTGGGAAAAACTGGAGCGAAAGACTTGGCTTAAGAACTGGCTTCGTCAAATGTACCAGTGAGCACAAGAGGGCGAGAAGCTTCCTATCCCTGAGGAACTTTCCATCTTCTACAAAGATGAACTTACCATAGAGAAGTTAGAGAAAATGCTGAAGAACTTCTCATGTAATATGGTGTCAATACCCCCGCCGGAAAGTCTTCAGACACCAAGCGGAGACAATGTCACCGGCTCGGTAGTTGGGGATAGGATCACTATAGCCAACTATCGCCGTCGTAATGCAGAACTCCGAAATTGCGGTCGTGGCAGAGTTCGGGGTCGTGGGCGAGGAAGGCACCCAACATCCTCTAATGGCGAGAATTCTAATTCAATGTACCCTCAAAGGGTTATCATCTTCTAAGGAGAAGAGTCAGGTCCCATTCCCGAGATTCAAGTTCGGGCTGATACCTTCTTCTTTGAACCCTCAGATGAAGAAGATGAGCCAGCAGAGCTAGCCTCGCAGAAAAGGCCTGTTGATCCAATTCAAACTCAAGTTGGGGCTGCTACCTTCTTCTTTGATCTGTCAGATAAGGAAGATGAGGCTACAAAATTAGCCCCACAAGAAAAGCCAACCGATCCAGCTCAAGCGGGTCTTTCTGGCAAGGACGACCTTGAGCCGCCTCCTCCAGAAGAAGATTCTTTGGCTCCACTTTTCCAAGAAGAGTAGAATGATCAAAGGAAAGCTGAGCCAAGTAAGAAGCCCGACCATCAACCCAAGCCTCTCTCAGAGATGATCCCTCTACTGGATCAAGCTCGTGCACGAGCTGATCGTAAGATCATCCAGCATATGAAACGGTTCCCAACCAATGTCACCATATGGGAAGCAATTGCTTGAAGTAAAGAGCTTAGGGAAGCCCTCGTGAAAATATTCCAAGAGCCAGAAGTTTATGAGGCTCAGGTGGCCGAGCTTCAGGCTCAAGCATATGAGGCTTTCGCATTGTCACTTTCACAGACAAAGACATGTTGTTGTCTTCCCCTTGCCACAATCGTCCTCTGTACATGTAACGGAAGATAAATGGCCATGAACTGAATCGGATTTTGGTATACCCTAGGGCGTCTGTCAACATAATGCCTCTTGAGACTTTCAAGTCTTTATTTCTCGTGCCCTATTTGCAAAGGGTCAACGATGTCTGAATCTCAGGAATCAACCAAAATTCAGAGGATGCATTGGACAAAGTAGAACTGCAAGTGACCATGGACAATTTTGTCACTAAGGCCACCTTCTACATTATTGATGCTAACACGTCATATAAGGCCCTGCTCGGGAGACCATGGCTGCATGAAAATTGGGTCATCCCTTCAACACTTCATCAATGTATTAAGTATGCAAAAGGCGGAGAGCAGCATACAACCTTTGCTGGCCGAGCCCCGTTCCGTCCAAATGAGTGCAACTTGACAGATGCTCAAGTATATTTCGGGGAACCCACCATTGAGCCTCCTATTGAAGTCAAGGACAAAGGGAAGCAAAAAGTGCTTGCAGAAGAAGAAGAAGACGAAGAAGAGCTCTTTGAGATAAATGAGGATCTCGCTAAGTTACATCGATTGAATATACAAGCTAGCAACGCCAATGCCAGGTCAGTCCGGCTAGAAAGGCACAAAATTAATTTTGAAGTCATTATCAGTCAAGCAATTGACAAGAGCATCTCCTTACCTTCGACGTGCATGCAGCTACCATTCCAAAGGGAGGAACACAAGGTTGAGCAATTGAAAACGTTTATTGTCACATATCAAAGAAAAGGAAAAAAGAAGACCAATAAGGCCGCTAACCCCATCATCTTTTATAAGGGAGACTTAGTGCCTCAAGCGCCTCCCAACGATGACTTTGGCTGGAGTGAGATTCCTAAGAATGCCCCCGAACTCGTCCAAGAAATGGACGACATGTCTGAATATATTAAAGAGATCTGTCGGAAGCAAAACATCTCGCAAATGGTCGGACTGGTCCGTCGTTGTTGTGTCGGACCTCTGGCTTGTTTCTGTTTCCCCTTCCTGTCCTCCGATGTTGGAGATACGATCGGAGTCAGAAGGTGATAAGAGGAACTTCCAGAGATTGTTGTTGCCTCGTTCACCAGGACATTCTCCCGGCCAAGGAGGACCAGGAGAAGTCTAGCAGTGTCTTCTTTGGAGAAGGGGAGCGATTCTAGCTCCTGCCAAGGCCGCCAATTTGGGGGTTGTTCGGCAGACGCCACCTGACCGGCGCCCTGTGTCTGGGCCTCAAAAGATATTGGAGTTACCGAGGCGTGAATGACGTTGGTCGAGAAGTTCCTCGGCCCAACGCTTCGGCTGTTGTCTTGCCCCCAACAACTTCTTAGTCGCTCGAGGGTTTCCTGGTTATTTGGTTGAAACTCGAGCCACTCTAGGACATGCTGGTAGGGCAACCCTTCCCCGTTTGCTTGGGGCGACGCTGGTTGTATTGCCGCAAGTCTGGCGTTGTACATTGCTTCGGCGACTGCTTCTCGAAGGCGGAGAGACTCCATGGAATTCCCTTCTGTATCGATTTACTCCCATTGGATGAGCTCTTCGACCAAGTCCTTAACTTCTTCGCATGACTCGATCGAGTGGCAAATTTAGGCATGGAACTGGCAATACTGGGGATGATTGAAGTCTCACTAGGTATAGTGTGCTGGTGGTTCATGTGCCATGATTTGTCCCCTCGGGACGAGGACGTCTAAGAGCCGTCTGGTTCTTTCACTCGGAAAGGAGAGTGACGTGTAGTCATGCCATGGCCTCCACCCAGGGTACCACAGCCCGCGTCCGGTTTGGTTAGTGCTAGGCTCCTCCGGATCAAGGTCGGAAAGAGAGAGAGAGAGGCCATCCGGTGGATGACATGGGCCGTGTAGTGGACCACGTTGGTAGACTTGTTTGGCCTGGCCCAAGTATGGGGTTGCGGAGGGTTTACGAGACCGCTCTTCATCTTGATGAGGCCATCTTGAATCAACTTCTCTGCCTGAGTCTTGAAGACGTAACAATCTTCAAGTGGGTGACCCAACATATGATGGTATGGACAATAGCTGGGTTCACCTGCGTTTTGAGCACCAGCTAGTTTCTGAGCTTCTACCATCTCGATAATTTTCTGGTCTAAGCAGAGCTCGAAGAGCTTTTTTGTATGCTCCTTGGAGGAGAATGGCGTCTTCATGCATTCTGCAAAGGAGAGAGCGGCTGGCTTGTCTCCTGGTTTCTTGTCGGAACTGCTTGATTCTGCTTCCTTGCTAGCTTCGGTAGCAGGGGTGAACTCAACAGTATTCACCTCTTTGTCGGCCTGGTGTTCCCGTGTTGGTTTCCCCTTGGCTGGGGTGTAGCATGGGTTGTCGGCAAAGAGCATCTCTATTTCAGCGACCGTCGAATTGAGTTGGTCGAAACCCTTGATATTGGTGCCAAGAAGCTTCTTACTGACCTCGGCTGTCAAGCCTTTTCGGCATATGGTGATGGCGTCTTCCTGGACCAGAGGATTAATGCACTGGTGAGGACTCACGAGCTATTGATCGACATTACAGGACACGTCGTGCGGCTCGAGCTATGAAGACATCACTATGGCTTGGAGACAGCTTGGAGTCCCAGTTATAAGGCAGGATTTCATCATTATTTGTATTCCAGATTCTTTTTTGTAGGCCTTTTGAAGGCCATTTGGTTAATAGGTCATTAAGAGTCTAGGTTGAGGGAATTGGGTCATTTTGAGTGCATAAGGCCCAAGCCTTCCTTCCCTTGGTATTGGGTTAGGGGCACCCAAGGCCCATCTAGGATTCCAAGGAGGGAAAATGGAGCCCATAGATTTCAAATTTCAAATGGGTTCAAATTCAAACTCCAAGGAGGGAAAATGGAGCCCATAGATTTCAAATTTCAAATGGGTTCAAATTCAAACTCCAAGGAGGGAAGATGGAGCCCATACTTTATATATTGTCATGTATTCCCCCCTTGGGGGATTTTAATGAATGAATGAATGAATGAAAATTTAAATTTTTGCCAAGAGCCTTTCCTTCTTCTTCCTCTCCCTCCCTCTTCCTCTCCCTCTTGGGTGCGATGCCCTAGCCCCCCCTCCCCCCTTCTTGTAGGTTCTTGCTGCTCCAACTGCTGGGAGGCGACCTCCCCATCTTCTTCTCAAGCCAGGAGTCCCATGGATCAAGGTTTTGCTGCAAGCTTGGAGGAGGAACCTTGCTGCCCTGCGCACCCCTCCCTGGGTGTCTATCTGCAGAAATGGATCAGGAAGATCAGGTTGGTACCCCTTTCTCCCGTCCTCAAATCCCATTGACTTCTTCATAGCTTTTCTTCCTCTTCCTGTCCCCCACGTTCCCTGAAAATCCCATGCCCTAACTCGTCCAGTAACAAATGTTGCCTTTGTAAGCCCTTTCTCTGCGCAGGCTGCCTCTGTGCAGACCTGCAGGAAACCTGAACCCTGAAGATCAGATTGGGACGCCCTCTTCTTGACCTCTGATCACTTCGACCTCTTCTTCACTTTTCTTCCTCTACCTGTCCCCCACCTCCCCTCAAAATCCCGCACCAAAACTCGCTGTGTGCACGAACTTCCCTATAGAGCCCTTTTGGTCGCGCGGACTGTCCCTGTGCAGTCCTGCCGGGACAGTGCTCAAATGCCTCCAAAGGGACGACCCCAAAATCGTCTCTGAATGACCTGAAATTTTTAGCACTGTCTAACCACGTCCAAAACCTTTCCCCAGAGTTTTCTAACAATTTTCTGAGCCCATTTTCTCTACTTTCCCCACCCATACTTCCTACCCTCAGTTCTGACTGCACTGAACTGCAGAGCTGAGCCCAGTCTGTTTTCACTTCCCACGCCCAAAACCCCCACTGCACGCCACCTCGCCACTGTTATCCAATCACCCCACGACCCTTACCTGTCCACCAGAGAAAACCCCGCCCCATTTGCCACCTGGAAGCCCTGGTTCCAGCCTGATCTTCGACCCACGGTCCTGCTACCTGAGGACAGACCAGAACACATAGGGTCTGTTACGAAATTCGCAATGACATCCTCGATACTCAGTTGCAGTCGCCACTTCACCGGCGTCCTTGGGACATCCCCAACAGCGTCCACGCCAATTTTCGTGACCAGCGGATGAGAAGAAGGTGGCGTACCGGGCTCCTCTTCCTGCTGCTTCTCAGCACCGTGCAGATTGGCCAGCAGTCTACCCGCCCGATCGAGGTCGCGCCGGAGCTTCCCTCCCGCGCCGACGGCGTCCAACGTCTTCCCGAGCGGTCGACGTCCCTTGCTGCCCGCCTCCAGGGACCGTTGCTCCATCCTTGGCGCCAGGGACTCGCCTTCCTTACTGCTGGACTCATGCCGGTTCGTGGGAGCAGCGCAATCCGCAGTCGTACGTAGACGACGAGCTTCACCGACCCGGTACCCGTCACCCCACTTCGCATGATCCTCAGACTTCGCTGTGTTGCCTTTTACCTCCCTGCGAGGAGTGGGCATTGTTGGATTGTATCTTTTGACCTTTGTACCGGGGATCGTGTGACTTGGCCGGGCTTCTTCCCCACACCCCGAGCGTGGAGGTACGTGGCCGTTCTCCTTCTTGGTTTGCTTGCTCATTTAGTATAATCTCTGGACGCCGCTGCTTGTAAGTCCTTAGGTTCCTAGCTCGCTTATTGTTTATATCACTGTCACGGTGAGAGAGCGAGACCGTCCCGTGACTCGTCCGAGTCACGAGTGTGGAGTGACCACCCTAGACCCTGCCGGTTTCTCAACCGTGCGGATCGGCATGCTTCCCTCTTTGGGGCGCATGCGAGCTTGAGTTCTTGTTGACTGGCGTATCTTCCTTCTTGGGAGAACGTGGTGTCGAGTCTACGCCCTTCGAACTGTTGCGTTGTTGCTGGTCGTAGTGTCCCTTTAGTCTCATACTCACATAGAGTCTTAGCTTGCATAGCGTTCCGCATCATGCACCTTATGCTGAGGTCTCACCATCTTTTAATGAAGTCAAGGGCGGTCTCGCCCTTCCTTTGCCATAGGGAGTAAAGCTTTGCTAGGGAAATTTTGCGCTAGGCCGTCTGAAAGCAGTCGAGGAACTTCTTCTGAAGGTCAGCCCAATCAGCTATCGAGTTGGGCTTTAAGCGGGAATACCATTGGAAGGCGGTTCCCATGAGTGAGGTGGCAAAGTAGCGTAGGAGATATGACTCATCCAATGCTAGTTCGCCCATGGCAGTGACATAATAGGCCAAGTGCTCGTGCGAAGATCTTTGCCCGTCCAATTTCTATAACTTTGGGGTATTGGAGTACCCCGGGGGAAGTTTCTTTAACTGGTGGTGCAAAGGGTACGGCACACTATAAAGATCTACAGTGGTGACCCCTTCTCTGTACTGAGCAAATTTTGCCGCAACAATCTGTTCGATCATTTGCCTTTGTGCCATAAGACTTTCTAGTGCTAGCGTGTTCGATGCTCGCGGATAGGCTTCTACCGGTGGCGTGCCGAACCCTACTGCTATTGCAGCTCTGGCTACTGACGCCAAAGTGTTGGCACCGTTGTGCCCGCCTGGTATTGCCTGCGCCTCGACGGGAGGCCTAGCAGGGTGCTGAGGCTGTAGATCCCGTTCTTGACGAAAGTCTTGCTGGAGGGTCTTCAAGTGTTGATTTTCCCTCAGCAAGGACTCGAGGGTCACATCTTGAACCTTGTCTTTTGGCCCATTATTGTTAGCTGGGTCAGCGTTTACCGGAGTGCCGTGGTGCTCGACTGGCGCCTCTTCAAGGTGTTCTTGTACCTACGGCCCGACAGAAGTGCCGACATGGCCTACCAGTATTGAGGCTTGAGCTTGTGGGCGAGGCAGCTTAAGCTGTGACAACGGCTGATTCAAGTCGTCGGACTGTGCCTCTGGTTGTTGACCGGCAGCGTAACAGGCAAATACCCATACGGCGTTGTCAATGATTTGCACCGCTCGCAACTTCTTGGGGTGTTTCCTAGAGCGGATAGGCGCCCCCAGTCTGTCGAAGACTAAGATTCTCTGCGGCGGATTCTCCACCACATGACTGGTATTTGTCCGAGAGGAACTCGGAGCTGCTTGGTAACGGGGCTTGGCGTGGCCCCCTTTTCGCCCCTGCCTGTCTAGGCATGTTGACTGGCTTGATGTCGTCAAACTGTGCCGACGACGGCTCGGCAGAATTCCGAGCGGTGTGTCGCTCGGGCGCGGGAAGATTTCCTAGCACGCACCCTCCTGACAGCACAAGCTTCCTCTTGGGTAGCCCAGATTCTTTTGAGGCAGAGCTGTCGCTCTCCATCACTGTTGCTCCCCCCAATTAGGCTTGGGAGCCTTAGCTTTCGACTGACGAGACTTCCCCCATTGTACCATTGAAGCGTCAGTCCTCTTTAGTTCCACCTTATCCTCTTGTATATTTCGTAGAAGATTAAAGCGGTTAGAAGCAGGGATCGTCGATATGTGCTAGTCCCGAGGTATGATCGGCTCGCCTCCATCGAGTCGGATCTTGAGATCATCGACGAGGATAGTTTTGCCGGAGTTGCTGGTTGCGGCAGCGAGTCGCCTGTGTAACACCCAGGAATTTTGAAATAGAAATGAATACATTTAGGATTTGAAAAGAAGGTTTTATTTAAATTAATAATTTAAAATAAATAAACATCACTTAGAGAAGACGTCAAATTCTATGTTTAATAATTTAGGAAATTAATATTACATTTTATTACACTATTATGAAGAAATAAGGATATATAGATAAGGTTTTAAAGAATAAACATAATCGAGGAAGTGAGATAGGGTATATAGACAATTTTGGTTAGTGTAGGGTGTAGACACGCCAAAAATCGACATCATTTTGAGCACATTTTATATCGCTTTATAATGCCCCAATTTGACCCTCAAATTAGCATTGTTTGAGTGATTTTTCCCACTTTTATTAGATTTCTCACTTTTTCCTCCTTTTTTCTATTTCCCTTATTTTTCTGGATTTTCTGGGTATTTTTCTTCATTTTTACGGATTTTTAAAGAAATAGAGTCAATGGGTGGACACTCTTTTAAATGCACATGCATCAACTTTATCCTGCTTAGCATTGACCTTATTTTCCATGCATAGACCAACTTCGCATAATCCAAGCATGTTCCACGTCCAAGCATGTTCTTCCAAGTCTAACCACATCCCAAAGTCCAAGCACCATCTAGGTCTAAGCATTCCCAAGTCTAAGCATTAGCAAGGTCGGTGCATTGTACGTCTAAGCATTGCGTGTCTAAGCATTAGCAAGGTCGGTGCATTGTACGTCTAAGCATTGCGTGTCTAAGCAACATAAGGTCAGTGCAATCCAGGGTCTAAGCAACATAAGGTTAGTGCAATCCAAGGTCGAAGCAACATAAGGTCAGTGCAATCCAAGGTCCAAGCAACATAAGGTCAGTGCAATACAAGGTCCAAGCATCATAAGGTCGGTGCATTCCCATGTCTAACCATTCCAAGGTCGGTGCAATCTTTCAAGTCTAAGCAATGCAAGGTTGGTGCAATCCTCCAAGTCTAACTATTTCAAGGTCGGTGCAACTTAAGTCTAACCATCCAAAGCCAACATAGGGTGGGTGGAAAAAGCCCCAAAACAATATCACGACCGTTTAATAGGTCGTTGTTCCCCTAATCATGAATAGTGTCACTTTTTATTTAAAAAAATTTTTGAGAAACAAATTATATGAAAAATAAGAGAAAAGTATAAGGATCCTAACCATGAAATTTCATAAACTGATTCCATCAATTTTTAAAGATAAAAATCTTTGAAGTTAGATGCGGAGTTTTCGGGTTGAATTTTATTCTAGCATATTTTTAATAAAATTAAATTATGAAAAATATCAGAAAAATCTAGGGATCATAAAAATATGTAATTTACTATTTTTATTAACATGGTTCATTAGATATAAAATTTCTAAACGTTGTAATCATTGTTAACATTAGAATGGTGCGCCCTATTAAAGAGGCGCTACTTAAAAATATATACGACCATCTCCCTGTCGTGATTTCTTCAAGACAAACCTTGGTTGGCATCCCATTATCCTCTGTCCTTTTCAGACACGAACAACATGTTTGAGCTGGCATCGCACTATGACGCGATTATCTCGGATCTTGTTTCCCCTCCTGTCTACCCAAAACACTACAATATCCCCTATATTGAGGCTTCCTCCATTCTTCCGAAGTCTTGCTGCAGGGGACATCCTCTGAAGTTGCAGGGTTGCAGAGGAGGGAAGGAGCTGCTTCTTCCACCTGTACAACTCTGTGAGGTAGGTGTTCTCAGGCTTTTAACCAAACATTAGCTAATCTAAGATAGCTAATCTAGGATGAAAAAAAAAAGAGTATTAGTCTCATCCCCATGCGATATATTGTGTTTACACAGCAAGTTTATCATGTTTTTACGTAATCTATTAGCTTTTTACGTAATCTGTGAGCATACCTAGTTAATCTGTTAGCCTAATCTAATTACTTGTTAGGCTAAACCTCCGTGTTACTTGATTTACCGACCTGTTTTACACTGAATAACTACACCAGATTTACTACAGATCATGTTTTAGTAAATGACCTGTCATTATGTCATGTTCTGTTAAACACTTGAACCACCATGTTAAAAATTTATATCAGAGAATCTATCAATAAATCTGTCGTATACCTAGACAAAAATATATATACAAATAATATTAAGCAAGATGATGATGATATGTAAATATATACTTATCAAATCTGCTTTTTACATAATACCTTCACGTGGGTGCACAGCAAACCCATCACGAGTTTATACATATTTTATATGTCTTGGTCAAAAGATCATTAATAAATGTGACAGGTTGTGTTCCCTTCACATGAGTGAAGCTCTGTCATATGCGACAGATGGGAGGCCACCTTTTAAAAAAATATATATATATGCCTGTCACGCTCTACAGATGGCAACGATGAAAACCAACCAACTATCTTAACTAGTTAACCCCTCAGCCATTATCTCAACCTGATTAACCCTCGACCACCATTAGAGATAAGTATAAAAATTAGTAACCTGTTTAATAGGCGCCTGACACCTGGGCACCTGTCACTGAGACATGGTAGCCCCCAGGGTGCCTATGAACTTGTACCTGTAACTCTGAATGGTGCGCCCCTGCGTGGAGGCGCCTTCTACTAAAACATGGCAGCCTTGAGAGGCGCCATTTAATCCCTGATAGGGTTCTCTAAACCCTGTATAGTTCACAGAAGAGGCATCCCTCTGTGAGGATGTCATTTTTGAACATGTCTGGAAGCCTACAAGGCACCGATCCCACCCAATTTTTTTTGTATATCAAACGTTGCTGGTTTTTACTCCTAGTTCGTCCCTACATAACAATACGTCTTTGGATTCCATTCTATAAAATCCACCTTATATATCCTACATGTTCAATCCTTGAAAATTTCATATTGGCTATAAATGAGAGTGAATGTCGACAAACATGACTAATGCTGTGCATATAGGGCCCGGTCTGGTCCTGGGAGGAGCACCCGAAGGTACTTGTGCCCATGGGAGTTTATTGACCACGGTGTTTGGCATTGCACCGGAGTACTTGCTTGCTAGACTTTAGGCATTCCACTCATTCACGTGATATATGAAATTGATAAATAGCCAATTCCAGTTATACATGTTTGAAATTACATTGCTTACTATCGCTTGCTTGACATGAGTTCTTACCTTCTTGAAAAAAAAAATTGTTATTGCCAGTTACACTTGCTTGATATCTACTTGCCTACATGCATAGTTTACCCACATTAAATGAACTTGTAAACCACTTAAAGCATGTTAGAACTTGAGATGTAAATCCTACTGAGCGATTCGCTCATCCAGTTGCTTTTTAACATTTCAGGTAATTTGGATGACGACCAACATTCGGATGGGAATGAGACTGAGTGATGAGTGCTAGAATTGAGTTATCAAATTGTTATGTCAATTGTGTTATTTGTAATCCCAGTTATGTCAGTTGTATTAATTTACTTATGTCAGTTGTATTAATCCACTTGATTAGAACTGCTTAGGGTTTGAAGCCTAGTCGTTGGACTCTGAGAACGTATGTAGTTGTCATTTGATTAGTTGTAACAATTGTCAGCTTGTACTATTTGTATTAATTTAAAGTAAAATCTTAGTTATTTGCGCACTCTATTAATTGTTAAAGGAAGAACTCCACTAAATGTTTAGATCGCGTTGGTTCTATATAAAGGCTCGTCGCGCCACGGGTAATCTTCCGCACTCGGGGTGTGACAGCCTGCTTCTGCGGCCGCTGCGACGCTTCTTCTATGGAGCCGAGGAGGACTCACCTCCGAGGTGGTACATCGAGAAAACTCGGCCCACCGTCGCCAGAGGCACGACGCCTTTGGCAAATGTTGTCGGGATCGGCGCCCGGGGCATGGTGCCCGTATTGGGAGCCTAAATCTGGGCGACCCGAGCGTTGCAGTTTGCACGAGTTGGAAACGGTGTTGTCAGCACTCGAGGTAATGTACACGTGTTGAGAGCCGATGTTATAGAGATCTGGGGCAGGATGCCTCTCTTGAGTGTTGGGGTGCTGAAAGCCCTGAGCTGGAAGCCCATATTGGGAGTTAGCGTTGCTGGGACCCGGGGCTGGAATCCCTGTCGGGGTGTTGGGGTGTCGGATGCCCAGGGTGGAAGGCCCGTATTGGGAGTCGACCTTGCTGGAACCTGGAGCTGCGAACCTGAGTTGAATGTTGAGGAGTCTCGAACCTGGGGCTGGAAGCCCGTGTTGGGTATTGGCTTGACTGGAGCCCGGGATTGGAACTCGAGCGAATAACTGGAGAAGTGGCAGGGAGCCGGGGCGCGATGCCCGTGTTGGGGGCCGACTGGTTGCAGGCTCGGGAGCTGATGCTTGCCCGAGCGGTTGATGGTGTGGGACCCCTGCGGGGGACGACGATGGTAGAGACCCTGGGCCTGGTGCCCGCTCGGGCGCTAGTGCTGGAGTAGCCCGTGGCCGGTTAATTGCACGAGCAGGAATTGGAGCATGCTGTGGAGTAGCCACAGTGACTACGCCCAAGAAGTTAGGCGAGCCAACAACTTGAGCAAAGTTGCCAAACACAATTGGTGTCGCCAAGCAGCCCACCCTGGCATGGGTGGTGATGACGATGGGGCCATATGTAATGGCCGTCGTTGCTTCAGTGGCTCTCGGTTGCGGATCGACGGGACTGTTGGCGAGACGGTCACCGGATGTGAACCAGCTGTGGAAGCACAGACTTGAAGGTGCGTGTATGCCCTCTTCTACCTCTCCTGCAAGCAAAGGGAAAGGGCATCACGGCTTCAAAGCGGCCACTAGCTCCTCTTCAGAAGAAAAAAAATGAAAGATAGGAGACGTCCCATCGGGCGTGCCAACTTTTATTTCGGCGGCACTCACAACGATACGTCAAGGCGGGGCTGGGACATGCACACAGGGGTGTCGACTGGGGAAATGTAAAAGAATGAAAGAAATCCACACGGATAGACTGCGTATGGACAATCGTTCTAGGGGGAGCTGGGTGTGTTGTGGACGTGCCAGTCGAAAACTCGACGATCACCTACGGAACCAAGTTTCAATAGGGGATATGTTTCCAAGACACGGCACGTGGGCACAGAATGACAGGCGACACGAGGATTGAATGGGGGTTCCGCAGGTACGAGTATGTCAGGCGATGTGGGGGTTGTGTGCAGGACGTCATCCCCACCGACCGCAAGCGATCGGTGTTTATTTTATATCGGACGGAATCCGAACACCTTTGTTTCTTTTGCTGAAAGAGGACTGGATACCCTGGAAGCCGTGACGTCGGGAGGGCTTGATTCACACCGTGATCGTAATATCGCCGTTTAGCCAAGAAGATGAGGAAGAAAGAGACTGATTTATGGGTTTGACTAGGCGAGACATGAGCTTAGGAAGAAAGGCTGCGGACACTGGCTCGGCAAGGAGCTGGCAGATACTGGCCTGAGAGGATGAGCGGCTGACACTGGCTCAACAAGGAGCTGGCAGGTACTGGCTCGAGAGGATGAGCAGCTGACATTGGCTTGACAAGGAGCTGGTAGGTGTTGGCTTGATAACTGGCTCAAGAACTGGATAAGTTGGGGTCCAGCAAAAGACAGAGGTTCGGGAGTGAGTCGAAAAAAATGAGCTGGGTTTCCGAGTACACTCCATTATAGAGGTGCCGTAAAAGGCGTTACAGAGAGGCGCTAAAGGCCCAAATACAATGAGTGCAAGCCAGGGACAATTCCGACAGTAACGGCGGTCCCTGGGTCATGCTATCATGCCATATGACGTCCATGTGGGTGTATTAACCCATTACACATATCATATTCAACTGAGGGTTTTGTGAATGGCTAGACGTTTGAGGGGTGCTGATGTGACATACCCTCGGCGTGTGTTTAGCCAAAAACGAAAAACAACAAGTCTCCACGCTTCCACGCCAAGCTTCCACGTTATGCAGCATATTGTGTGTTTCGTACGCCTGTTGTCATCTTTTGTTTGTGTCCCTTGGCCTTCCAAGGATTGTATAGGCTCACGGTTGAAAGGGGGATTGGAACTGACCCGCATAAAGGGTTGAAGGCTGGGAGATGCCCGCGTAAAGGGGCTGAAAGTGGCTGGATTGGGTCTAGGCAGACTAGGGCTAAGGGGCTGGGGTTTAGGCGGTCAAGGTTGGGCTGGGTTTAGCCGGTCAAGGCCGGCTTGGGCTAGGTTATGCGGTCAAGGGCTAGGGGGTTTAGGCGGTCATGGGCTAGGGGAGTTTAGGCGGTCAATGGGCTAGAGGTTTAGGCGATCAATGGCTAGGTGGGCCAGGGGTTTAGGCGGTCAAGACTGGGGGTTGGTTTAGGCGGTCAAGGGAGGCTAGGTTTAGGCGGACCAGCTTCTTTCGTCTTTTCTCTTCTTTTTTTAATTTGGTTTTGGGGTTTAGGCGTACTGGGGTTGGGGCTGGGGCTAGGTGGACCAGCCACCCAGCTCAACTAAACCCCCCCTCCCCGGGGTTTACGCAGACAGGGCAACCAAGTCCCTTGGTCTGCATAAACCCCCTGGGGGGGGTTAGGCGGGCCAACAGGAGAGAGAGGGAGAGGGGAAAAATATAAAAACCCCCTCGGGCCCCTCTCGTGGCCCACGTATACTCCCTTGGACATCTGTACGGCGCTGGTTGGTTGGTCTCGTGCTCGGATGGCTTGGATGTGCTTGAGGCTTGTGCTTCGCCTCGGACGATCCTCGCACCCTCATGGCGGAGTCCTCATGCGGTGAGCTAACCCTTCATCGAGCATTAACTGGGGCAGGGCTGGGGCCATATGAAAATGGCATCGGGTAGCGTGCCCCAGGGCTAGGGCTTGATCTCGGTGTTGGGTGCACCTTGGCCGAAGGCCATTTTGGGGTGGCCCTGGGTTTGTATTTTTTGTTTTTGTCATGGCGGGTGATGCAGTCATGTGCCTCGAAGTCCGGGCTTTGTCCTGAGCCTAAAAGTGAGGTCGCCATCTTGTCGCCTTTAAGGCGTTCGGGGTAATGCCCAACCCTTAATGGCATGACTGCATCACCCCGTGGTTTGCACATAGCACAGAAGTCGGGGCTAGTAGCACTTGGCAGTTGAAGAAAGGCGTTTTGGGTGTGAAAACCCGACCTTTGTGTGGGGCGCCATGCTATGTGGTGGGTGACTGTGGAGCCCCGGGTTGGCCCTGTGCCTGTAAGGTTGACGACTCAACGCCGTGTGTCAAGGGCGGTCGGGGGTGGCCCCCGCTTTCTTGTAGAGTTGTCACATGGCGCGGCAAGTGTTCCTGAGCCGTCGGCTGGCCCCGGATCGTTGTAGAATGACTGAGAATTAGGCGCCCTTAAGATGTTCGGGAAAATTTTTCACCTTTGATTAGGGGCCATATGGGATGACTACTGGTCCCCGAGACCCATGTTTGACTGGGCATTGGAGTCCATTAATGTTGATATACTGGGAAGAGGCGTCTTGGGGTGATTCCCGGCCTCGGAGTTGAATGCCGCATGACGTGGCATGTTGTTGGGAGTTCCCGGGTTAGCCCGGGAGACTAAGTGTTGGCAGGCTGATGTCACATGCTGGGTGGTTGGGGATGATCCCCACTTTGTCTTGAAGTTGCTGTGGGGCACGGCAAGCTAGTTCTGGTCCGAAGTCGGGTCCGAGTTGCTATAAAGACGCTAGGCAAATAGACCCACAAGGTGTTCGGGAGCGGTCCCACACCTTTAAATCTGGACTCTTCCTGGGAAAAATATTTATGTACAACAGCAGTTCATACAAAATCATCACTAAGTTATTGGCCATGAGACTAGATAGGGTGATTGACAAAGTGGTCAGTGGACATCAAGGGACTTTCATCAAAGGAAGACATTCAGGAGAATTTCCTAGTTGCTCATGAGTGCATGTGTGCCATGAAGACCCACAGAACGAGGTGGGTGATATTGAAGTTGGTGATATTGAAGTTGAATTTTGAGAAGGCATATGATAGTGTTAATTGGTAATGCCTATTATAGACCTTGGCTAAGATTGGAGATGGATTGGATGGATCCGAGAGTGTATCTCATTAGCTTCTTTCTCTGTCCTAGATAATGGGCAGTCCACTTCTTCCTTTCATAGCGACAGAGGGCTTTGTCCGGGTGACCATATGTTCTCCCCCTCTCCCCCTCTTGTTTGTCCTAGTTGCACTAATTTTGAGCAGGATGTGGTTGAGGGCTGAAAGGGCAGGTTTCACATAGGTTTCTAGGCTGGCCACCATAGTGTTGGCATTAGCCATCTACAGTATGTTGATGACACTATTTTTTTCCTAGCAAATGAGGAGAGCTAGTTGTATGATGCTAGGTTGATGCTGGAGTTGCTGTAGGAGATTAGTGGACTGAAAGTGAACTACAACAAAAGCCATATAGCTAGGGTCAACATGGAGGAGAGAGCAGTCAAGAGAGTAGCATTTATATCGGGCTATCAGATAGGAGACTTTCCTTTCTCCTACTTGAGCCTACCACTTTCCCCTTGGGCGTTACATTATAGTGATTGGTAGGCGGTTGTGTGGAGGTATGCGTCCGGACTTGCAGGATAGAAGACAAGGCTACTCTCACATTGGGGGGGGGGATAGTGCTTTGCAAATCGGTGCTCGACAGCCTATCTATCTAACCTTTTCATTTTTAGGATCCTTAAAACTATGGCCAATAATCCGGAGTTCATTCAAGCTAGATTTTTCTAGAATGGAAGTGGTGACAATTGCAGGGGCTAGCATGATATCTCTTGAGGCAGAGTTTGCAAAATACAAGGAAACAAGAGGTGTGGACATCAAGAATATCATAGATTTCAACCTGGCACTACTTTGCAAATGACTGTGGATGCTTGAAGCAGAAGATAGCAGGTTATTGCTGCAACTCATCATGCAAAGATATTATAGCGGGGTCAGAGATTGGGATTTATCACCGGCATCTATACACAATGCCTCGCCGATCTGGACAAGCATCCTCTAGTGCGGTGGCATCATCAGATCAAGTGTCCGAGTCAGTCTGGGCAATGGATAGAGGTGCTTGTTCTGGAAGCATGGATGGTGCGAGGATTTCACTCTAGAACAATCTTCTATCTTCTCGGAGCTCTTTGCTATTTTAGCAGCATCCATGGCATCGGTGGCACATTCTTTTGACACACAATTATTAGGGGACACTTGGGTGTCTACCTTCAGAAGGAATCTTTCGCAAGAGGAGACAGATCAATTAGAGAGACTCCTGTTGTTCCTCCTAGACTATAGATTGGGGGATAGCAGGGTAGACAGGTGGGTGTGGGGATGGAAGAAGGAGGGAGATTTCTCTGTAAGGTCTGCATACTACCTCATTTCATATGGAGGAGAAGGCCACCGCTTTACCTCGCAAATTTGGGCTCCTAAGAGTCCGCTGAAAGTGAAGCTGTTAATATGGAGGATTTCACGTGGCCAACCATGCACATGTGATAGGATTGCCCCCTTTATCCAGGGTATAACCACCTTGTACTACTTATGTGGGGAGGTGGAGGAAGATCTGAATCACCTCTTCACAAGATGCTCCTTCTTAAAGGAGGTTTGGGCTACTATTGGCCATAGGATTCATCACTCTTTTGGCCCATTTGAAAGTGTGCATCACCTCCTCAAATGACACAACAGGTGGAATCTAAAGGGGGATAGACTCAGTTGATGGCTTATCCTTTATGCTACTCTATGGGCTTTCTGGGGCGAACAAAACAATAGAATCTTCAGAGGTGAAGCAGAGGTGGAGGATAGGATTGTCCCTTTTTTTATAAGAAAGTATGTGAGTGGGCGAAGCACATATGTAAAGCGGAGTCTCACAACTCTTCTCTTCTCCTTTTGTTGGGGGGCTATCAAGGGGTGCACCGTCTTGGTATGGATTTGTATAGGGATATTTGAGAGCTGACTAATTATACTTGTACATCCCACTTTCTTTTTACAATTAATACAGCTGTGGTACTATCCACTTTTCAAAAAAGGTCAACTAACCCAATTGACTTATCAAATTGTGGCCTAAGTCAACTAACCAACCATGCCCACATGGCTCGGTCAACTAATCCAATTGCTAGACCGTAGCCCATTCAGCCTAGTTAGTTGTCACAATTGATGGACTGTAACCAATGCTGCCCGATCAATTGACTTAGTTAGCAGACCATGACTTATACGGCTTGGTCAATTTTTTGTAAATAGTGGATAATCCAATATGTAATTTCATGTACACAGTCACATCAATACAATTTCATTATTCATGTCATGACTTGTGCCTACAATTTACAGCTTGCTTTGCTTTGCAATGGCACTCCAGATTCGTTAGAACAATCCCTACAAAGCTCAAACCCTAGAGTCCCAGTCGGACTAGGACTCTAACTCAAAGTACCTTGAAGTCTATTTTTGGCCTAAGTTAGGGTAAAACCATCACTTCTAACCTTAAATGGACTTAAAAGTCCTAGAGTCCCAATCAAACTAGGACTCTAATCTAAGTGATTATGAGGCCTATTCTGACATGAAAAACAAGTCATAATGACCCAAAATGAGTCCAAGTACAATGCAAATACAAGAGTCCCAGTCTAATTAGGACTCAAACCTTAAGAGTTCTAGTCAAACTAGGACTCTAACTAAGAATGTGCCGAGACGTGTTTCAGACCTAATTGAGTGAGTGATGAACAACCAGCAATTATGCAACATGTAGACTAGGGCATTATTAACTGCAGTTAATTAAGGGTTTTTGGTTGTTAGATTGATGTAATTAACACCAATTGAGGTCGGTGGGGAATGAGGTCAAGATGGCGAACCTGTTGCTTGATTGAAAGGCTCCGACGCATGCAAGTATATTATACCTAATGATGCATGTTGAAATGCCACTTTCATAAACAAACGACACGGTTTTTATTATTTTCTATATGGTAAAGAAATATGTTTGCACATCTATACTTATTTAATCTCTCCACATAATTAATGTAATGACATATATACCCTGGAATTTTCATATTCTCTTGCATACTCCTCCAAAACCTTGTATTCTACATGGTCAACCAAATATTCTATTTACTCTAATGGTGTTGGAACCCAAGCGAATATAACTGAAGCATTATTACTTAATATGGAGGTATGAATTACAATACAAGGAGTATAAGGGGAGTATATATAAGGGTATGAAATAGCATACACAAGATTCTAAGAGAACATATGTAATTGTCCCAACGAAGGCACATCATATATGATATTCATATCATATTGGCATAGTAGAAGTCACATTGTGTTTCTTGTCAACTATTCATTTTAACCTGACTCTTGGCCATGTCATCCCATTTGTAGGAGAGGATCACATATCGAGGATCACATATCACACACGCTAGCTCAGTTGGCACATTAACTGCTGATCTGTAGGAGCATTCATAACTCTGGCCTCATCTTTCCTTGGATTAGCCCAACCAAGGGAGTATCAAATATCTTTTTCCAAGTTGCTACATAAAGAGATGTACTTAGCGAAACAGGTAATAGAACAGAAAATAGATATTTTAAACATCCCTTAAGATGCTAATTACCTATATAGAGAAGTTTTCATATTGAGTAATGTGACGATGCCACTTTTTGCTACTGATTTGCCACACTATTTTGCTGCCATCCAATTTCTGGTGTGATCTTGAGGTCGGATGGCCAAGATGACTGTGCGAAAAGTATGCCACTGTAGTATTGCTCTTTCATATTTATCATTGCATAATGGAATTTGAGAGCGGTTTTTTTTTTGAAAGTGGAATTTCAGAGCAATTATACATTTAAAAAGCATACTTTCCAGAGCTAACTAAATCTTGAGTCATCAGACATTTAGGAATATGTGGATTTAATTATATTCGAGCATAATTTATTCAAAAATAAACTGGCAATTAAGCTTGTGAAACCAAATGTTCTTATTTAAAGGATAAGTTTACTTTTACATGCTTTCTAATTTTTCATACATGACAGTAACAAGGAATATTATTTCAGATCATTATTGAGTCAAATTTGCAGTTTTCTTCCTTTAGAAATTAAATTAGTTTTTTTTAAATAATTTTCATTTGACATGATATTGTTCCATATCCAACCATGCATAATAAGTATCTGAAATCTAGAAAGAAGTGAAGTCATGATCGAACAGAAAATTAGGCATGCTGGGACAGAGATTCTAAGGCATATTTGTGTGCATTTTTCAGGAATAAATGAGCTATGTAATTAATCTGCAAATGTCAATTTTCATATTTTGAAGACTTGTTTCTCTCTTTTCATGCTACTTAATTTTATATACATAATAAGAAAGCAACCATAATTATTTTTATACGTGGGAACATTATTTCATAGTGTTATATTAGGGTGAACTTATGTTTCTAGTCTTCAAAGGTTGCAGCATAGTCATGAATAATGATATGAACAAAAGATGATGGGTTTTTCTAGTCCATATTTTGTCGTTTCTTCATTTTTAACCACTTTGATAAGTGATTACGAGGGTCGTATTTCATCTAATAAATTGAAAATTCATTAAAGAAAATTATGAAAATAGCATCAAAGATTGGTTCATTATTTGCCTACCTCTCAACCTGTATTCACCCTCACATGAACAAGGCTCCACACCCACAGTTTTATATCGGTGTCATCCTTGAGCTCCCTTGCCACCCCTTGGAGGGACAGACATCCGGAAAGCGTCCCCCTTTGGTTGTTCAAAGGGAAAGAGAGAAGAGACAAGAAAGCTTAAAGAACAAGAAAAAGCAGAAGCATGTTGCAAATAAACTTCTACACAGGTCCAGCTGGTTTATTTATAGTTGCTGGAAGCCATAGGGGAATTGTGTCTGAAGTCTTGCATGACCCTTTCTTAATGAGAAAAGGCATCTTTAGTGTGACCATGTTGTGCTGGGAACTGGGGTGACGATTCAGACAAGTTTGCTAGATAAATCTAGATTTAGCAGCTTACTGAGTTTTGGTCGACTATCTTAAGTCCAATTGGACCTGTCCAAGGCTTAATTGGGCTGGATGTGTTTGAGAGAGAGTTTAGGGACTTAACCTCTAATTATGCCTTTTCTTTCTAAACCAGATATAGGTTATATACATTTTGCATACATGTTTCGAGAGAATTTTTTATAGGAAAGTTTTCATTCAGAAGAAACTTATCATAAAGTATATCAATGTACATGGTGAATCCTAAAATATCAATTTCATGTTATTTCACTTACAAATTCAAAAGAGCATATCCTTTTGTTTGCAGAGGTGGTCTTGTATTCTGGGCAGATTCTATTGGTCCTGGATATATTTATGCTAGCCTGAGCAAGTGGGCAGAAACTTTTGGCAACTTCTTCAAACCATCAACATATTTGGAGGAAAGAGCAAGGAAAGGAACGACGTTGGTAAGTTTGAACTAGCATGCTCTTTTTCTGTCTTACCTCACGTAGACATAATGAGAAACACTTAGTGCAACGCAGGGCAGGTACACCGCCCTGCGTTGCACCAATTTTTTTTGATTTTTATTTTGAGTGGGGCCCACGCCAAGCTACCTTGGCGTGGGTGCCACGTCACCATCCGACGTGGCGTGCACCCCAAACAAAAAAAAGGGATGGTGACGTGGCACCCCAAACAAAAAAAAGGTGGGAATAGCGCAAATTTGAAATGTGCACTATTTATGATCGTCTTTTTTTTTTTGGCTTGGAGTGCACGCCACATCAAATGGTGACGTGGTACCCACGTCAAGGTAGCTTGCCGTGGGGCCCACTAAAATAATTCAAAAAAAATAAAAAAAATGGGTGGCACCGCCAGCGGTGCACAAAGTGTTTCTCATACATAATTGATATCTCATTAGAGGCTCAAGCTTTTCGTAGGGGCTTGTCATAATTTGCCACACAAGGACACTCCAATTAGAGCTAATTTTGTACACGACATTCTGGCAAACCTCCAAAATGTTTTGTTCATCATTTGTTTATTATAATACATCATAGATCTTCTTGTTCCTCTTTTCCCATAACAAAATATATGGTATTGTTTTGCACAAAACACTCTGTAGACCGTCCAACCCAAAACATTGACTAAGCCATTGCTTTTTCAACCATTGAAAAAATGCCATTTTTAAATCAGAAATTTCTTGTTTGAGTTAGTCACTTGCATTTAGCCCAGCTATGAAGATTCTACTCTGGCCCATCTTACACATTGTAGTACAACATATTTGCATAGTTGATGTGACAGTCATATCAACCGGTAGTAGCTCCTGATATTAGCTGCAATTCTGCATTTTTATTCCTCAGTATCATTTACATATTAGATAATGACATGACAAAGCGAACGATTTATGGGTCTGACTGTCCTATGTGTATGCTAGAATATCTGGAAACACAATCAAGCACAATTGATTTGAAACTCATTTTCTCACAATAATCAAATATGCAACCATAGGTTTGCGGGTCTGAAAAGACAAATAATGAAATGTAAGAAGTGAAATGTAACAGTAAAAGTGAGTAGGAAAGTGCTTTCCAGGAGCATGCATGCAACAGGAAGAGAAGAACATCTTGATTAAATGAATCGCACATAGCCAGGTACATGATTTTTTATTTCCCAAATAAAAGGAATAATACTAATACTCTAGCAAGGGTTCTTTACTGAGCTGTGGAGGGGGGAGGGTGCATTTCTCACCAAATGGTCCATACACTGGATCCGTGAGCCTGCCACCCAACCAAGAATGGAAATAACAAAAAGATGGCAGTGAGTTCACTGAACCCATATCGGGATCATCTATGGCTCTAAACAGCAAAAATGCCGGCCATTCACAGAGGTAGGTGAGAGTAGAACAAGTCGAGTCATGCAGCCTGTAGAAGCATGGTGTCCAATACCGAACCACATATACACACAAGCAGGACTCTACTTGCTCTCTTAAGGTCATAAGTTTGAGATCAGATCCTAATCTCCAGGGTCATAACAGACTGCCTGGGGTCCTAGCCTGATGCCTATCATCATAAGAGTCCTGCTTCCCTTTGTATGGTAATCGTCAACCTCAACTTCAACAAACTATATATGGTGTGCCAACCTCCTTTTTTGGTTCGTAAGCTTGAGATCGGATCCTAATCTCCATGGTCATAAAAGACTGCCTGGTGTCCTAGCCCGATGCCTATCATCATAAGAGACCTGGCTCCCTCTGTATGGTAATCATCAACCTCAACTTCAACAAACTATATACGGTATGCCAACCCCCTTTTTTGGTTCCCTGATGGTTAACTGCCCATTCAGTTCAGAAGTGTGGTCTGTTATGGGAGCTATCATTGGCTGTCGGGCTAATTTCACGTCTATCTCGCACACATGGCATTATTTTCAGGTATAAGGGTCATCAGGCTTCAAGGTCCTCTGCACATATTTTCAGATTTACTCCTGCTGCTGTGTTGGAGCATTTGGAAATAGCAAAATGACATCATTCTTTAGGGGTTCCCATTTTTATGTGGAGAACATTCTATCAAGAGACTTTGCCATCCATTACAGCTGGAGTAGAAATATTGTCAGAGCTCCTGTAGATTGCATGCAATTTATTTTGAATAATTTTGTAGAGATTCTAATTTCTGAGTAGGAGGAACCTCTCCTCCTCCTCTTTGATTGTACCACCTCTATTTATTTTAGTAACAGTGGTAGTGCAGTCTTATCTTCTTTCAAAATGGAAAAAAACTTTTTTTGTGTTGCTATGAACACACCATCATAAATCATAGCATAGTTTAGCCCTTATCAGAGATTCAGAGATTCAAGACCCTAGGTATTGTGAACCAAGGGTCTAATAGAGGATATATCCCCAAAGGCCACAAAATTATTAGCTTCCTGTGACTCGTTTTTAAACTCAGTAAGTTACAGCTATTAGGCTGTCTTAAGTCTCTTCTGCATGCAGAAGAGCACTTGGGCCACTTGAGTTAGACAAAAGTTCAACTCTTTAACTAGCACTTACATGACACTAGTTAAGAACTTTATAGGATGGAAAAGATCAAATCTTTTTTTAGGAATCTGTAAACACTAATCTCTGTAGTTCTTATCATAGTGTTAACCCTAACAAGGGTTGCTACCATAACAAAACATAAACATAACAAGATGCTGCTGAACAGAGGCAGCTTTTGGCCTCTGAAGATGAGATAAATGTGCATGTGCAAGTCTCATTCTAATTTGGAGTCAAGAAGCACACAATATAAAGTCTAGTTGGAAAGCTGAAAAAACAGTGTGTATACTTTAAAAGATCACATCATATGCAAGGGGGGAGATCATGTAATACATTGAAACATGCAAGGGTATGAATCACTATTTCACGAAGAACATTCTATATACATATTGGTTGCGGACTTAAAAACATGGAGACAGTCTTCCGTGTCCAAGAGCAAACTTGGGCATCGTCTTCTCTGCCTGGGAGTGCTCAAACAACCTGAAAATCTCTCCAAAACCCAAAAGTTTAGGGGAGAGAGAATAAAATGAGGCTCATGACCAGATGATAATACCAGAATTCTCCTCCCCACTCCCAGCTGCTTCCTCAGATGTCTCTCTTCTGTCACACAGGTAGAGGAGAACCTTCTTTTACTTCTAGATAGCAAGTGGAAGGGACCTCTTTATTTATGAGGGCACAAAGCTCCTTTTGAGGTATGTTTGGAGGTGAGTTTGGGTCTACATGTTTGACCAGTGGGGAACTCCCTCTTTTTTGAATTGTCCAATGTGGGACTGAACTTTCTCTCTTTAAATGCTGTGTCCATATTGTTCAATGATGTGTCCATTGTCCCCTATTTTTTTTTTGTCTGCAAGTGCCAATGTCCACCTGTCATTGTTTGACACTTATCATTTGACTCAATCATGAACCATTCATCAGTGGGCGTATGTCATGCATCCGGATAACCATCTATTTTTCACCAATCATTTGTCGACGTGTCAATCATTTTTCAACCATTTCTTGTCTTGTGTTGTGCACGGTCAGGCATTTTGCAATTAAATCTTCATACAATCATCCCCAAACTTGTTCGTAAATATCTAATGAATTCCTTGAACTAACATTGATAAAATCAGGATATTATAAGAATAGCTTCTTTTTGAGAATATTTGGACCTCACTTCCCTGTCATGCACTCCCCCCCCCCCTTTCAAAGTGATGTGACACACCCTTGGACTTAAGCAAGCATGCACATTCGCATTCAAATGGACCGATATGGGCCACCGCTCTCCCGTCGCTCACCCAAGCTCGGGGTGACTTGGCGATGTCAAGTGGAGGATGTGAGGGTTGGGCCCTTGCTGGTAGAGGGCCAGCAAGGCCAAAGTTTGTTCCCCAAAGGTGTGGAGGCCCAATTCAATGAGGCCGACAAAGTGCCGAGGCACCGGCTTCACTCTTCCCCACGGTGATCTCTCAAAGCAACGGGGCTTGAGGATCGAGCTCTCACTCTCACGGCCAGCGGAACTATGAACTAATATTGAAAGACAAGCACTAAATTGGAGCTAGGTTTGAGCACTTACTCGACCGGTTTGAAGAAACCGATCCCGCTCGGAGACGAGGGCGAGCGGGGAGGCGAGTGGATCTCCACACGCCGCGCCGGGGTAGCTTGACCTGCTCAAATTGTTACAACACTACATCCCATGCAAGGGGGGGGGGGGGGATCTAGGGGTGGGGGTCAACTGATATTACATCCAAAACTACCTCCACACAGGGAGGGGCCTTCAGCCGGCCAAGCGGGGAGGGGTGACACCGAACTAGCGATCAACAAGGAAGCCGACGTCGATTCTGTCCGCTGTCTGTGCTTCAGGACTGACTGATGGTTATCACGATGCTGTGGCCACTCCAGAATTTTGCCGATGACGAGACCACTTGGAGATTCTTCGTAGCTGGATCGGGATGATGCTTGAATTTTGTTGATTTCTTTGGGCACCGTTGCTGGTCGGGGTAAGGGCTTGAACAGGGTGGCAGACCCTCGGTTCTGACAGCTTCAGGTTTCCAACAGCAGGAAGAAGAGGATGCCACGACCGCTCCCGAACTCAGAATCAGGTGCCGCCGGAGCCGTTGGAACCGTTGACGGGTCCTCTTCGAAGCAAAATTGGCGGGGAAGCCGAACGTTGTCGGAGAAGACCAGTGGGCTCTGAACTCTGATGAGAGGTCGGTGCAGACTGTGGGGAAGCAGAACCGCGCACCCGGGGGAGAAAATTGATAACTCCTGGTTCTGGACGCCAAACTGAGCTCTGCTTTTTGGAGAAGAAAGAAGACTCGTAGTAGAAGCTTTTTGAAGAACTCTCGATCAGATTCCAAGCAGGACCGTCGCAGTCGGGCTTCCACTCCGGATCTGGTCTCCTGCCAGGGAGGCTTTGCGCAGTCGGGGAAGAATGACTCCCCTGGGCGATCACGAACTCAGAACGGGATGGGACCACCGCCGTTGCGAAGAGGACTGGGAGACGCTTCCAACGATGGCTCTTGATCCTTCAGAAACGTCCGGAGGAAACCGTGGTCGCCTCTGCAAGCTGCTACTTTTCTGCAGATCTGCAACTGGGAACTGTAGGTTGAAGATGACGGGGGGGAATGGGGTATATGGGAGGGGAAATGGGGGTGGATGAGTGTGGGGAAAGCCCGGGCTGTGAGAGGGTCTAGGAGGGGGTGTTCCAAGGTGGGGGAAGGGAAGAATGGGGTCTGGAAGGGGGTCTAACAGGTGGTGGGAGGAGGAGCTACGAATTTGGGAAGGTGGGTGAGAGGGAAAGGGTATTTGAAAATGGGTTTAAGGGTGGGATTAAATTTTGGTCTTGGGGGATGGGAAGAGGTGTGTGGGGAAGGTAAAAGGGGGCTTGGGGAGTGGGAATTCTCCCTTGGGAGATGAGAGGGTGCTTGGGGAAGGGGAGTGGGTGGTTGGTGGTTGGAGGGTGGAGTGGGGAGTGGTGGAATCTCCCTTGGGGCTGGGGTGGAGTTAAGGTGGGTTGGTGGGGAGTTGGGGATGAGTTATTGGAGGGGGGGAAGAGAGAGAAGGGTGGTTGGGAGGAGAGAAGAGAGAAAGGGGCGCAGGTTTTAGAGAGAGAAAGTGGAGGAGAGAGAAAATGACTTATTAGAGAGAGAGAGGTAGAGAGAGAGAGAGGGGATAGGGGGAATCACTCCCAAGAGTTTCTCACCCAACTAATGGAATCTCTCCAATAGGAAATTTGAACTCTCAAATGGCAATTTTCATTTATTGATTCATTAACTCAAATGGAGGAAATGGGGTCCTATATATAGGCAACCCACATTTCTACAAAAGTCCCTGACTCTTACTACAATGACCAAAGACCAAGGGGGTAGGGGCGCCCCTGGGCCTAGCCCAAAGAATTGGGCCCAATAACCGTTCTAAATAATCTAATGACACTTAACCTAGGTAGATGACTCATTAACCTAGGTACATGACTCAAATAAAAGGAAAATTACAATGACATGACTCAAATAAAATATGAAAATTACATGACTCGACTCAGAAAAATATGACGGACACAATGGAGCTATGCTGGCGAGCAATCGAAGCTGTGGAAAAATGTGAAGGGCGAGAGATGCCCCCATCACAAAGTCTACGCATCTACCCCTTCTTCATGCCATTCTTCTTATGCAGGATGACAGCATCCAGATGCCCCATTGGTCTCCCCACTCTACCTTTACAGTCCACTGTCTTTTATATTCTGTTAACCCATTTCCATCAACTACTCCCCGTTCATTACAGCTCATCCTTCAGAGAAAGGGCAAAATAGCAAAGAAAACCATGCCCGAAGATATGGACTATAGTCTGTTTGGATTGAGATATAGTGGGGGTAAGAGATAATGTGATTGTGCAGTCTGAGATTCATGTTTCTGTGCTGCCTGATCAAATGAACTGTACCGTCAGGCAAATATTCATGACACCGTGAGCCTCATATTATCTTCCTCTGAGACCTAGAAGGCTAGAAAGATATAAATGGATAGTACTAGTGGGGGAGATAGGAGTTTGGCAATACGAAAGAGTTATATCTTTTCTACTGTGGAGTGTGGACACTGAGTGGCTGTCATCTGAGAGTACACATACATGGCTATTTTCATGGAATGCAACCAAATTTTTTGAAATGAGATCTTGCCCCAGCGCAGCTACATATGTAGGATGCTACAAGAAACTAGGAAGAAAAACTAACCACAGTTTGTTATATTTCTACTCATTTATCTTTGTTAAGCCAAGCTACAAATTTCATCTATGCAATAGCAGTACAGTGATCCTCATGAAATTTGTAGCAGACTGGGATGTTCTGTAAGAGAATACCAAAGCCAGAGTACAGACGGCACAAATTCTTCTTTTGGAGCATGATTTTGCCATTGTCATTGCACGCTTCCAGGGTTTACCTCTAATGGAGATGCATTCAATGAGTTTTACGCCATTGGTCTGTAGGTTCTGAGGAATAAGGGTTTTTGTCCATCTTGTGGAGTACATGATGGTTTCGACCTTGAGAGAGAGAGAGAGAGTGTGTTGGGGTCTCCCCCTTCGGCACCGGTGGAGAGAGAGAGAGAGAGAGCGCCCTATAGCTTTGGAAAGAGGGATAGAGAAGAAGGGTGGGGAAGAGAGAGAAGATGGAAGGGAAGAAATAATCTTTAATGATTTAAGGCTAGTTAGGTCCTTTTAAATTTGAGGGAAGGAATATTCCTTAAAAATGCCATTTTCAAACGTCCCTTACTTGCAGGGAGATTGTAGAAAGACAATTGATTTTAAGGAGTCTCTTGATATTGTGAAGATTACATGAATTTACTTGGAATTCGACTAGATTACAAGGACTTATTTAATTTAGCAAGTTTGTAATGACTGGCATTCTGACAAATTATTATTTTGCAGAGCACGATTTCCCTTGTGCCATCAGAAGGTTCAAAGGCCCGACTTTAATAGAGATGCACCGAGACTTTTGTTCCGGTTGTCCATCCGTACGGAGGTTTTTGCCCAGGGTAGGGTGTACACATGATGTTGTGGGCTAGAACCATGTCCGTTTCTACTTAACCTATTTGTTCCCTGAATTTAAGTTCATCCTTTACAATTCCCATTATGCAAACAATTCCGTCATTCTCTTTAAAGGGTTGTTTGGTTTGCTGCCAAATATTGTAAAATATTATAAAACATCATATTTTATGTGTCATGCAATTGCGGCTTCTACAGTAGTATTTTACGGTAATGGGTCTGTGCTCATCTCAAAATCAATGAAAATCTGCAATCGAAAGGTGAAGGGCGACTACCTTTTTTTTTTCTTGTTTCATTTTTTTGGGGATGACGGGAGTGCACGAGGAATGTTTGTTTGTGTCAGGCTAACCTTGTCGTGGCGCGCCAACTTCCTCTTCACCCATCCAACTCGAGTCTTCAGCCCTGGAGGACCCGGAAGAATCTGGTTAAGTATATATGAATGAATGCCTCCGATATTTACCTTTTCAAACAATGCCAAGTGGTCCTTCTTTTGGTTCCAATCGATCGCATATATGTGAAGGGAAAACAGCACAGAAGTGGGGATAAAAACACGGGAAGTGTTTACTACTCGGATAGTCGGGTACTAATGTTTTGTCGTTGGAATCATCGCGTGAAATCGCATCAGTTCACGTAGAGCGAGCGGTAGATTTGTCAGATTTTACACATTTTGGAGATGACATCATTAATCATGATGTTGAATGGAATTTCAAAAGAAAATTTACCTTAACTCCTCGTGCGATTTGTCACGTTATTACGTTATTTGTCATCCTCGATTAGAAAGTGCTCCTGGACATGAGTAATTTTATGACTCTTTTAGTTAGTTTTTCCCCTCTCTCTCGGATATTTATTCGTCATCTTTAAATATTTATTTATCTCTTTTATTATGTTATTTGTCACCCTTAATTAGAGAAAATGGACATGAGTGACTGTGTGTCTTTCGTTCGTTATTTATTCTCTTTAGATATTTATTTGTTACTTTTAGATAGTTATTTATTTTTTTATTATATTATTTGTCACTCTTAACTAAAGACACGAGTGACTTTATATCTCTTTTAGTTAGTTATTTTTTTAAAAAAAATATTTATTTATCACTCTTGAATAGTTGTTCGTTCTCTTTAGTTACGACGAGAATGATAATTAAAATTGGAAATTATTTTTTTTAAAATCTCACTTAGATCAATGCAATTTCACATGGTGGTTCCATTAAGATATTTGTACTCGACTATTCGGATGTTAATCATTTCTCACATTTTTAGACGTAAAATCGATTCTCACGATAATTATTAAAGCCCCGTTTAAAAATCATATGGTTAAAATACTTTTGAAAAAAATGTTGTAGCCGTATTAATATATAGTGTCAGTGTCATGGTGGTTTTATAATTTTTTAAAATCTAAAGAATCCACCCTGAGATAGCTTCCATGGATTAGGAGAATCGGGCACTTTTGTGTCTGGTTCTCTTTCCTCTTCAAAAATTTTTTTGCACAGAAGTCTAGAATCTATTTATCCATTTGACTATAATTAAAAGATGTTGAGCACTTTTATCTCGAAGTTACGGTTGAACGGGATATCAAACGCAGCCTAAATATGAATGCATGACGAACAACTCTGGGCCTCTAGCTGTCCACTGGAAGATTGATTTGAGTGATGAGATGCAGGGGAAATGTCTTAATAGACATTTCTCGTCTCATCTTTGAAATCTTAATATATCTTTTAGTAGGGCCGTCGACTAGTTGGGCTCCGGTCTGGCTTAAAGATAGCCAGCTTTGAGTTTGACTCGTTAATTTTAAAATCTGAGTTTGATTTGGGCTCAGGTTAAGGTTACGTCAGGTTGGGCGAGATTGAATTTGGTCGTATAAATTAAATAAAAATAACAATAATATATGTAAAAACATAAATTTTATAATTATATTAAATTAATTAGAGTTTTAGAGGTTAATTTATTTAAAAAGAGAGATTTTATTTTTTTAATTAATTAAAAATATTTAATTTTTAATTACATAAAATAAAAAAATGAAAAAAAAAGAGAAAAAAGAAAGAACGAGTTGGGCAGTGCCAACTTGTGAGTTAAATTTAAATCTCAGGTTTGACCTGTGAGTTTAGTCGGGTGAGATTTTTAAGTTTGACTAAAGGTTTGTGATGATCTGACTCTTATCGGATCTTCGTTGGTCTGGGACGAGTCGACTTGACTCGGGTCTGAATTGGTCGACTCTTAGATTTGAAATCTTCTCTTATTTTTTTATGAAATTAAAACTTATTACAATGTTTCAATTGTTTACCTTGTATCTTAACCTGTTGAACTATTATTTCATCCGATACGTATGTATTATTTGATCTATTTTTTTATTTTTAACTAATTTTTAATTATTATTAGTTAATCAATAAAATGAATAAATTTGATAATAAAATTTAATATTTTTAATCTATAAAATGTAGTATCTATGACTTTTGTTACATAATAATGTGATTATTATATTTTTATTTTTAAATTTTAAATAATATATTATTATTTAAATAATTTATAATGACTCCCATGATCCTAAGTGATTTCACGTATCAAGTTTGTCCGCATACGATTTGAATCACTCAAAGGGTTGAGACAAGTCGGACCGAGTCATCCATCAATGCGCCTTCACCTGAGTCTATTGGGTCAATTTTGGCATATTTGCTTGGTGGTGGGTCCCAATCAAAATCTTCCATTAAGTCTTCTGATATTTAAGAGCGAGAGGCTAAACGTGTTACCCTCGTTGCTGCCACAGCCGAGAACCGGTCGCATGTTTGCTGAGATCATGGTCACTGTCATTGTTTCCGAATATAAGTGATAACGAGTGACCCGAGTTCTTCTGGGCAGAGGGGAGGGATAACCAGGTCTCCAATTAGGCCTTAAAAAAAAAAGTCCCCGGTCGACTCTGTTTGGGGGTTATAAAATAGCCCGAGCTCCCCGTGGGATCGTAGAAGACAGTCAGCGGGTTGTGGTACACGAAGGATAGGTTTGGGGGCAAAAACTAACTCTCCGACGATCATCAGGTTAGGGACGAGAGTAAAAATGGGGAGTTGAGCACGTGGGAGTACGTGCTGGGCCGGTAAGAACGGTGTAAAAAATAAATAAATAAAAAAAGCTACTCAGTAAAGTGCCGGAGAGAGAGAGAGAGAGAGATCCCCCTCTCTGGTTGGGAGTCCTTTCTTCTTCATTCTTCGTGAAGAGTATTTTAACACCACAACCCCCTCCTCCTCATCCTCCTCTCACCCCCAACCACCACCCGGTCAGCAAATATGACCTCAGATTCATATGGGACTATCAAGCGCCCGCCTGTTTGGTCGTGGGTTAAGAGGGTCTTAATCTTATTCATTATTTGGCAAGATTAAAACTGACGAGAATAAGGGGACTAAGTAGAACGTGGTTATCCCCAAAAAATGGAGTTAAGATTGAGAATAAGTCATTCCACCTTCACCTTTTAGGTGGAATGATTTATTCCCACTTTTTAATCCCGTTTTCTCCCTTAATTATTAGCGATAATTAATTCTATTATTTTTAATTAATATAATTAGTGTTAATTGATCATGTTGATTAAGTTCATTAGTATTAATTAATAAATATATTATTTAATTATTATTACATAATTAATTATAATATTATTATTTAATCTTATTAATGTTAATTAACTGTATTAATTAATTTTATTAGTACTAATTAATCATCTTAATCAATCTTATTAGTGGTAATGAATAAATATATTATTTAAATATTAATAAATAGTTATTCATTACAATGTTACTTAATCTTATTATGCTAATTAATATTATTAGTGATAATTAATTATGCTCATTAATAGTATAAGTGCTAATTAATGATATTAATTAATATTATTAGTGCTAATTAATATTATTAGTACTAACTAACCATGTTAATTAATATTATATGTACTAATCAATAAATATATGGGAAAGAATTTTTGATATGCGGCAGAGAACATGGGTTAAAAAATAAAATAAACCATAGAAAAGATAATAATATTTTGAGAATATTGGAAGTAGTTTTTCACATTTTATTTCTTATTATTTGCAAAATATGCATAAGTGGGTTAGGCATCTAAATTATAGAGAAGTCTTGGGTAGGGTTTGCAACTCCACCCCCCCCCCCCCCTACTCCCTCCCCTTAACAATGGCGAGACGTAGAAATCAAGGCGATGGAAGGCCATAAAATCTGCTTGCTGGATGCTTAAAAGCTCCTGGAGGGTCCCGAGAAGTCAGCTGAAAAGGAAGAAGATAAAGAAGAGAAGTATAGCCAGTGCCAACCGAGAAAAGAGGAGTGCCAAAGATGTCCTTCGCTTCTCCCACACATTCACTTCAAATCCCCCTCTCTCGTTTTCAAGTGCAAACTTCTCATTCTAGCATCAAAAGGCATGATCTTTTAATTTGCTCGCATTAATTGTTAGCCAAAAAACTTAAACATGCCATCACATGAAGGAACCATATACATTAAAGAGAAACGGAGGGCTCTTACATTAAAGAGATGTACCTAGCGAAACAGGTAATAGAACAGAAAACAGACATTGTAAACATCCATCCCTTAAGATGTTAATTACCCTTATTATATATATTATAGAGAAGTTTTCATATTGAGTAATAATGTCACGATGCCACTTCTTGCTGCTGATTTGCCACACTATTTTGCTGCCATCCAATTTCTGGTGTGATCTTGAGGTCGGATGCCCAAGATGACTGCGGCAAAAAGTATGTCAGTGCCGTAGTATTGCCCTTTCATATTTATCATTGCATAATGGAATTTGAGAGCGATTATTTTTTTTTTTTTTGAAAGTGGAATTTCAGAGCAATTATACATTTAAAAATCATACTTTCCAGAGCTAACTAAATCTTGAGTCATCAGACATTTAGGAATATGTGGATTTAATTATATTCGAGCATAATTCATTCAAAAAGAAACTGGCAATTAAGCTTGTGAAACCAAATGTCCTCGTCGAAAGGACAAGTTTACTTTTACATGCTTTCTAATTTTTCATACATGACAGTAACAAGGAATATTAATTATTTCATATCATTATTGAGTCAAATTTGCAGTTTTCTTCCTTTAGAAATTAAATTAGTTTTTCTAAATAAATCTCATTTGACATGATATTGTCCCATATCCAACCATGCATAATAAGTATCTGAAATCTAGAAAGAAGTGAAGTCATGATCGATCAGCAGAAAATTGGGCATGCTGGGACACAGATTCTAAGGCATATTTGTGTGCATTTTTCAGGAATAAATGAGCTATGTAATTAATCTGCAAATGTCAATTTTCATATTTTGAAGACTTGTTTCTCTCTTTTCATGCTACTTAATTTTATATACATAATAAGAAAGCAACCATAATTATTTTTATACGTGGGAACATTATTTCATAGTGTTATATTAGGGTGAACTTGTGTTTCTAGTCTTCAAAGGTTGCAGCATAGTCATGAATAATGATATGGACAAAAGATGATGGGTTTTTCTAGTCCGTATTTTGTCGTTTCTTCATTTTTAACCACTTTAATAAGTGATAACGAGGTTCGTATTTCATCTAATAAATTGAAAATTCATTAAAGAAGATTATGAAAATAGCATCAAAGATTGGTTCATTATTTGCCTACCTCTCAAACCTGTATTCACCCTCACATGAACAAGGCTCCACGCCCACGGTTCTACATCGATGTCAACCTTGAGCTCCCTTTTGCCACCCCTTGGAGGGACAGGCATCCGGAAAGCGTCCCCCGTTGGTTGTACAAAGGGAAAGAGAGAACAGAAAACAAAGCCTTTTATAAAAGAACAAGAAAAAAGCAGAAGCATGTTGCAAATACACTTCTACACATGGCCCAGCTGGTTTAATTTATAGCTGGTTTATTTGTAATTGCATGACCCTTTCTTAATGAGAGAAGGCATCTTTAGTGTGACCATGTTGTGCTGGGAACTGGGGTGACGATTCAGACATGTGTGCTAGATAAATCTAGATTTAGCAGCTTACTGAGTTTTGGTCGACTATCTTAAGTCCAATTGGAACTGTCCTTAATTGGGCTGGATGTGTTTGAGAGAGGGTTTAGGGACTTGTCTTTAACCTCTAATCATGCCTTTTCTTTCTAAACCAGATACATAGGTTATATACATTTTGCATACATGTTTCAAGAGAAAATTTCTTATAGGCAAGCTTCCATTCAGAAGAAACTTATCACAATGAAGTATATCAATGTACATGGTGAATCCTAAAATATCAATTTCATGCTATTTCACTTACATATTCAAAAGAGCATATGCTTTTGTTTGCAGAGGCGGTCTAGTATCCTGGGAAGATTCTATTGGTCCTGGATATATTTATGCTAGCCTGAGCAAGTGGGCAGAAACTTTTGGCAACTTCTTCAAACCATCGACATATTTGGAGGAAAGAGCAGAGAAAGGAATGGCGTTGGTAAGTTTGAACTAACATGCACTTTTTCTTTCGTACCTCACGTATACATAATGAGAAACACTTTGTGCAACGCAGGGATCTATTGGACTCAAGTTTTTAGAGGGATCTATTCACACCCCCCCCTCTAGATCCGCATTGCTGCACTAAGGGACCTAATAATGGATATATGAATTCGTCATCGAAGAATACCAGTCACATACCTGAAGGGCCCATGGATGAGGACCCGACGAGGCTCACAGTGCATGCCGAGATGCTGGAAGGAAAAGGCAGGAGGGGCAATTCAGCCAGCACCTATGGCACCATACTAGCCACTGTCTCATTCAAAGAGGCAGCTAAACCACTTGTTGCCATTGACTCCACCTCAAATGAGGGAAGATCTACTTCCGGTCCTATTGTGACCAGCTCTTGAAACATCTCCACGGCTGCTACACCATCCTTGGCTGCTCATGAGCGGTGATTAAACAAAGTTAGCCAGGTGAATCCAGCAAAAAGAATATATATAGAAGTTAGCTTCTCAAACAACTAGTTACTACAAACCTGGGCTACCTCGTATTTCCCCGTTTTCTGGACTATCAGCGAGAGCAGGTGCCCCATTCCCAACCACAAGAGAAATGGGGGTCCTCTCTGTCTCCATCATCTCTACATCTGAAAGCAGAACAATGTCACCATCTTTGTCAAACGGCACATTAACATACATAAGGCCAGTCCCAAAGGTCCTACCAGACGTCTCCCCTTGTTCGAAGTGGGGAGGTATTCCGGCATCAAGAGGAGTCTCATCCATCATTTGAAGAAGCTCCTCTACATTAACATCATAGTCGGCTTCATCTCCTAGTGGAGGATCAATCTCCAGGGTAGGCGAAAAGGCCATATCAACACTAGTCTCCAGAGGAGCTGCAATCCCAGCCATACCAGTGAAATTAGTCCAGCATAGTGGTTAAGTGAACAACATGGGTGAGGTGTTCACAAAAAGACACTTACTCAAAGTTGGCTCTTCCTCGATGTGTGTGCCTCCTGCTTGTGCACGAGAGGACTCCCCAGCCTCGACTACATCATCGCCCACCCAGAGACACTTAGAACATGGTTGAGACTCTCTGTCGCCACTCCCAACTAGTGTCCCTATCGAGGGACTGGCTCCTGTTGCAGGCGACCCTACAAAATACACATGTCAGGAATGACATCCCAGTAACACAGGGAAAGAAACCGAGGCATAATAACACAAAACATGTCTCACCAGAATGCCCGAAAGGAGTCAGTGGCAGAAGGATTAGCTACTCCGCCTTTAACCCTAGTACACAAGCAGCCTTTGTCACCACATTCTTGAGATCCTTGAGAGCGCGAGCCTGCTCGACGTGGGAAAAAAACTCCACCGGTCCAGCCGCCCCTATGGCATTGGCGATGTGCCACCTCCAATTAGGAATAGCAGTATCCGCGAAGCTTCCCTTCGGAAGTGTGCTGCTAAGGGGACTCTCTCGGGTGAACCCGCAATCTACTAGCAACTGTAACCACCAGGTCCTCGCCCGAGAGGAACTCAGTGCCCCCTCCCCAGTAGTGGCAACAGACGTCACCGGAGCTTGCCTCAGGGGCTTGATCGCCCAACTGTAGCCACGACGGGTCGATGACGAAGCCTGGCTGTCCCGAGGCCACTAGCGCACGATTCTCTTGATCTCTAAGCGAATCTGAGAGAAGCACATCCGTAATAGCTCCTCGTCAAGTGAGATGGGAGCCAGGTCCTCCCATAGTACCCTCTCCTCTTCAGTCTTTCTCAACGCGTGTGACTTCTGGTGGTAGAGAGTATTGTGCTTGAACCACCATCGAGCATAGTGGACGTCGAAACGTCCTCTACGATCTAAACTCGGGGTCGGTAGTCTAATCGGATCTCCCCAACAAGTGAAGTCCCACCAAGCCGCGACCACCAGATGTTTATCTTTGCCCTTGTACAACTGACCGGCTAGCGGGAACTCCAGGTTAGGCGGAATAGCCTGGTCGTACCCTAAGTTCATTGCGAACCTGTGGGGGGTAGTAGGGCTCCAGCATGGTGGCGCTTGATTGATGCAACGCCAGAACTATCGGCCGGGTGCTGACCACCCACTCAATATAGGCTAACACGTCTGGCTCCCGTTGAAAGGGTAAAGCACAGGCTGCTCCTCCACCCGTCTGCACCTGCACGGGCCTGAAGCCCCTGGAACCACAATCGAAAGGTAGACCGTCGTCACCTCTGCACGGTAAGAATGATAGTGCCCTCCGAGCCCCCTCTACCTGAGCTGGTACGTTGTCGTTTGGATGCCTAATGAAGGCAAACAATAGGGGAGCTGCCTTGTTCGCCACCTCCAACCTTGTCACGAACCCCGAGAACAGTAGGTCAGCCCAAACACTCAAGTAGTGGGTCGGCAACAATATGCTCCTCACCCTGGGTGTCGAGTGTGCTGCTAATGCCCCTAGCCTGTGGTAGATGTTGGCCAGAGCTGTAGGGGCCAATGCCAACCTCCGTTCCTCCAACAGTACACACACTGGCCACAGCAACTCTGCTCGCAGAAGCCTGTCCTCGCTGTGAGGGACTACGAATGTCCCTAACCAATACGCCAAGTAGGCGGCTAAGTAAGTGATGTCTGGAAGCTCGTGGGGATTCCACCCCTCTCTCTGTGCATAAATGTATCTGGCATATGTCCAGAACCTCAGCTCTGCCTACATATACTCCTCCCACGGGGACTGGTCTTACGTGAGCTCATTATAAAAGTCGAACGGCCCATTATAGAACTGACAGACCCATGCCTTCAATGTGACACGCGGAGTGTGTGCTGGCTTCTTCTTGCCAGCCCTCGCCAAGTCTCTCCATGTCTTCAAAAGGTACTGGTAACTGTGTGACACTCGGGACCATCCTTGCCCATCAGTATAACTACGATGGAGTTCGTCTAGCACAACTTCCTCATAACCTTCGTTGCTGATCGGCAAGCCTAAAATCTTGAACAAAGACCACAGATCCAGTGAGGTCTCCCCTTTAGCTATTGCCACTGTGTTCCATCGGAGGTTAAAGCATTCCACCGACGCTTGAAGAAGTCTAGTATAGCATGGGGACTCGTACGACACTGTTGTAACTGCATAACGGATCCCTGCTAGCTCCAGAAGCACACGGTAGTGGTGAATGACTCCCATCAGCCACTCCGTCGCCCCCCGATGATATTGGTGGGAAGAAATAACGGCCCATCGACCGTACCAACCTATCACTATCTGACTCAGTACCCTGTCTGTAACGACCCAAGATCCGGATACTGAGAATAACCCGATACCATTCGAATCCTGGCCCGCCACCCACGAGCTGGAGGGCTCAAAAGGGTTAGAAAAGAGTGTAGAGGTATATTAAAATTTAAAATAATACAAGCAACAATATATAATTAATAGTTTAAATGACGGAAATAAAATTATATTTTCAATTAAATAATCTAACTATAGAGTCCAGTCCAACAAAAGTATAGTCTACAAGGAAAGAAACGTACTATAATGCTGAGTGAACACTCGGCTCGATGAGCTGGCAATTACGAATCTCCGCGCTGCACCTCCGAACCTCAAGGAGGAACTGCTACACTTGAAAAGACAGGGGTGAGTCTCATCTCATTAGCTCAGTAGGGCTCCCACAGAACCCTACCACGAAACCACCAAGGTAAATAGCGCTAACGAGAACAACTACAACAGAAGCAACAGCCATAGTAGGAATAGAACAACGGTAGTCGACAGAACCCCGACTCTCTAAACTACTCCTACAGCACGAAAAGCAAACCCCCATCTCACCGTCGGGGGACCACCGGACTAACAAAAAACCCTGGCGACACTGCCAGAAGAAACATCACGACACCTCTGTCGTGGAGGCCTGTCCTCACAGACGAAGGCCACACCAAGACCACGTGGTCTGGGGAACCGTCACAACCTCGCAGTCGTGAACCCTACACTGTCTAGGGGGAAAACCTAGGTAACCCTACTGACCTAGACTTCGACATTGGGAAAGCACGAGAAAGCTACCCGAAAAGCCACATCTCGCAGACGGGAAACCAAAACTCAAGTCACGTGTCACGTGACCGGAGTACCTACCCACCAGAAGCAAGGCCAGATGTGTCAACTGACGTCTTAGTCTGCACCCCAGGTGTCTCCCTACTCACCCCAGGGGGAAACTGAGACACCGTACAAGTAACCACATGACAAGGGTCTAGTCGTGCTCGTTCTCGTCAGCACGCGTCCGAAGTCCCCGACCACGTGTGCACACCTTGACTGACTGCGCTACGTCAGGCCCTCTAGCTAGTTTTCCTCTTGGCCCGGACTCGAGCCGCCACAGTGGGAGGCCCTTCGGTAGCCAGCCTAAAACCGTCTCTCCCAGGTGTAGCTCTCCACCCACTCCCTGGCCGACCGGCACACGCATGCCCAGGCAAGTTACGACTAGTGGGTGGTCACTAAGCGTATGACTCTCAAAGAAACACCAGAGTATTGGTAGGCTACACACAGGCCCGTTAAAAGTAGCTTGGAATATGAGGTGACACGGCGTCACCAGACTCTGGACAATCTCTAGACCTACTAACCCAACGGTCCTTGAGTCACGCGACTCAGGTCAAGATCATCGTACAACACGGCATCATGCCGTCAATCTACCCTACCCCTAGAGTCAGAAACCATGGTAGAATACTCTTTATGATGGCCCACAACCGTCGAGTTATTTCCCTTTCAAAGGGAAAAGCTCGAGAAACCCCCAGCCCCAGGCTGGGTCACTGCACATATAGTTCATAGGCCATACGCATGGCCCACACGGAAACCACTTTTTGAAGAAGCCATCGTCATGCGAAAATAGCCCTCTGCACTCACACCGATACACGGTGACTCGATCTAGCGAAACAGGAAAGCTCGGAACCTACGGGGTCACCCGGACCCTCAAAACCATGTTGTGGGCATGCTAATCAAGGTAACACGACTCCGGACACCCAAAAATATGGTCACGGTACCCACAGGGTGTCCAGGACATCCACGGGGCCAAAGGTCGACCAAAGGGTCACAACCGGGTCGACCGGGAGCCAAAACGGGCCAAAACAGGGCATTTTGATCGGCTAATTCCCTGGTTTCGGTCGACCAATGCAAATTGGTCGACCAGCAATGAAAGGCCGATCGACCAGCTGGTCGCGGTCGGTCAATCGACCGCGACCAGGGCCAGGCCACTTCCATGGCGAATGGCCGTTCGGTCGACCGAAAACGACAGAGCGCCCTCCGAACTCATCCTAGGGGTTCGATTCCACGCCCCAATCACCCCCGGGTGATGGGGAAAACACAGGGAACCCATTCCCCAGCCTCTAGAGCACCAAGAGGCGCAATTCAAACCCCAAAAATGCAAGCAAATCGATGGATCCAGCGCTCACCCCAAAATCATGCATTTTAATCCCGGCGTGAAATAACCCACTGTCGGCTCGCCTCAGCCTACAAAATGCTGAGAAAATAAACTACACGGGCTAGGGAACCATCCCCCTACCTTCACTGAAGATTTTTCGCGTCGAGGACGCCGATTCCTTGTAAAAATGCCTCACGAAACCCCGCCGGCGCCCCGAACTCACGAACAAGCTCCTCGCCTCGCCGTGCCTCGTCCCACACTCCATCTCGGCCGCTCTCTACCCGTGCGCCACCTCCATCTCGCCCGCCTTCACCTCCGTCGGCGGCCCAGAGAAGTGGGGGAGAGAAAGAGAGAAACGTGAGAGTGGAGGGAGAGAAATGAGAGATGGGGAGAGAGAGGGGGGGTGAGGGTGGTTTAAATAGAAAATGAATTGGGATTTTAAAAATCTGGAAAATACAAAAATTAGGGAAAATCATTCCCACGATCCTTGAAAAATGCACAACGCGCCTGTAATGTCCCGGAGCTCGAAAACACGTCGGTTCACCCTACATAGGGGTCCGAAGCTCGACAACGAGAAACCCGATTAAATCACAAAACACGATCCAGGACTCACAATAGCACTCCGAAACCCATAGATTCTGATCCGAAAAATCCGGGGTGTTACAGTCCTCCCCTCCTTACAAAAATTTCATCCTCGAAATTTGAGGCAACCACAATCTCACAGGGGAAGAACAACTTATCCAGCTGGGAACACTCCTAGAGCTCTAGCAAAAATCTCGATTCTCACGAAACCACTTCTCTCGAGGGACGCCGCCAAACTATGATCGTGAAAAACACGCCTCGCTCCACAATACAACACATCGATTCTCAGAGCGAGTATAGCACACAAAAGGATACAAGTATGGCTCTACCTCAGTCACAACGAAGTTCCAACCATGGCATCGCTGCCACCATCTCGCTCACCGAGGAGACGCAATCCTCGTCACAAGAACCTGCCACCGGTCAAATCCCATGCTCAGCGGACCAATCAAACATCAGCTTCTCTACCTACTGACTGACCTCATGCCCTGCACAAGGGACAACCATCACTGAGCCTCAATCAGCTCACACAGTCATCTCAACTGACTACCACAATCTGTCGGCTCTACGCCATGAACCATCTCACTTGGCAAGCCGAACACCAACAACAGCACTGGACCAGCTCTGGTCCGAACACAAACCTTCAACAGATCCCAGATCCAATTCAGGGAAAAGGTATATCTCATAATCAGCCACCAAAGGCCTCGCTTGGACATGGCTCTGCCATTCTCGATTCACTACAATCAGCATCTTCTGTCTGTGAAAATCCATTCGCTGGTCACCAATTACTCGCCAACGGGAAACCCTCATTCGGACACCGCATCCGATCTGATCCTCGTGCCAGCTCTACCCTCTCAGGGGAGCACGGCGAAACCAAATAACAAGATTCCACAATCCTCGATCCACAACAGCTCTAGACTCAGGTTTACAGGGAAATCCTCCTATGCTAGTCATGAGACCAAGGCTCACCATTCGATGACATCCCTCTAGGGACTTCCATACACAGGCATCATCCATTACACAGTCTTATCACAGGCTACATCTCCATTATTCCAAATGGACACCTGCGAATCTTCGACTCTGCTGTCACCACAGAGCCACAGGACACAACCTGAATAATTCACGGCACATATCTCTAGGACAGAAAAGTGCCATCTGCTACCACAGCAACCTGGTCGATGACGCCACAACCAAATACACACGGATTTCCAAACATCACAGATCCTTACCACAGTTGGGTCCTTCCTGAGGACACAGCTTCCAAAAAATGATTAGGGTACTCATGTGGCAAACTTGCTGTCATATTTCCCCAACTCTCCATCCTGCCAGTGCCACAAACCACAATGCCTCAAGTAATGGAACGGCAATCGACATGGCTCACACAGTCAGAGATAATCACACACTGAGCAACCAATCCTCTGATGCTCTACACATCCTCTGAGATCCGCCCGTAGTAACCATTACTAAGATTCTGAACCTATGGGTTATGGGCCCACCAGGCTTCCGCTACGCACTCTGATCCACGCGCGCAAACATCACAGACTACTCGGGATCCACCATCCCGACAACCTCAACTCGGCTGGCTAACTCTGGAAAACAGGGTGAGGAAAGCTCAATTGCCTCAAACCCAAAGCACAGATTCTCTCTCTTGATCTGGCAATCCTCTGCAACTCCGCAGGCTCCGATCTGCCACACATCAGAAATCACAACACCAGCCACAAATTCTCGAAAGCACCGCCCAGCTGGCACTCATCCTTCCAGAATGATGCTAACACACCCTTTCGCATCAGGGGGTGGGCATCGCTTCTCGCAGGCATCCATAATGCCAAAATATAGAACACATCTCGCACGGATCTCATGGCACACAAGAGGAGGCCAACCAATCCGAACACACGATGCAAGATGACGGAGCTTAGCAAAACGCGATTCTCTTCGACCAAGGAGAAACCAACATACCTTCTACACAACGGGAGATCTCTACACTTGACCTGACCTTGAACCTCGTGCACGTTGGAAACCTCACCTTCCAGCACCAAGAAAACCATCACTTCGTCAGGTCAACTCCTCCAACAACACTCACCAAGTGTCCCATCGGACAAAACTCATAGCAACTCTCGACGCACCATCAATGCAATTCCCCGAACTGCAACTCACCACGCCTCGAGCACTGGCCCTGCTGATCACCATCCACACTCTACCACCGCAGTTGAGCTAGCCGCTGCCACACGCTCCCTACCTCAGCATGCCTCTGATCCAAGAACCATCAACACGCCAAAATGCTTATCGAGGAGTGAAGAGACCATAAAAGACGCCAGGCTCGAAGGCCGCTATAGCTCTAGATACCGGACATTATTCCCTCAAATCTATCCTGGTTGACACCAATCCATTCTCAATTCTCGGATCCTCAAAATATCCATCTCCTGAGCTGCTGCCGCGCAGACCACCACGCCAAGAGCCACAACACGAACCATGATCGGCACCTGCCAACGCTCATCCTCAAATCCTGAATCTGCCATAGAACTTTCACATCTCACCTACCACCTCATCCAAGGCAGTGCATAATGGCCCCAAACTCCACAATCTGGACAACAAACCAAGCCATCGCCACACAATCTTGAACCAAATCTAGGACTAACACAACCCATTCACATGCAGAAGCGCAGGACTAAGAACTTACTGGGACAATTCTGCCCAATCCTACCTCAAAATCCACAAAAATAATTAGGACTGACACTTCATCTCCGACGCCACAGAGCATGACGAGAAAATCAGGCTCAACAACCAACAGCTCACTAGGAAGATCCTCAACTCGCCCGAGCACATCTCGATCAGAACATCCGATCTGCCACCTCAAACCTCAGGGGCTGGATAAATCTCAAGCTGGGGTGGCCAAAATAACATTAACACCTCCAGGGCACACTCATGGCCACCTAGCCACAAACAATCCTCGCCAGCCACCTGACCTCATCTTAGATTCCTCGAATGCAGCACCGCGGCATCGCACCTGCCAGCAACTCTGCCCAATGCAGCACAACCGGGGCCACCACCTCTGGGAAAGAAAACTCTCTATCCCATTCCTCAGGCCCCACGCCGGTACTCCAAAGAAAACAACAACCGCCTTCACAGTGCCAACGCCGCGCACTCTAACTCTCACACGAGAAACAAAACGGTAAATAAACACAAAACCCTATGCCAGCTACTGACTATACTGGACCTTATGGACTCTGATCACTGCAATTATCCCAAATTTCCATGCACGCCCATAACCACCGCTATGATACCAACTGTAACGACTCAAGATCCAGATACCGAGAATAACCCGATACCATTCAAATCCTGGCCCGCCACTCACGAGCTGGAGGGCTCTGAAGGGTTAGAAAGGAGTGTGGAGGTACATTAAAATTTAAAATAATGCAGGCAACAATATATAATTAACAGTTTAAATGATAGAAATAAAATTATATTTTTAATTAAATAATCGAACTACAGAGTCCAGTCTAATAAAAGTACAGTCTATAGGGAAAGAAACATACTCTAATGCCGAGTGAACACTTGGCCTGACGAGCTGGTAATTATGAACCTCCGCACTGCACCTCCGCCTCCAGGAGGAACCCCTACACCTGAAAAGACAGGTGTGAACGATGTCACATAGACATTAAAAAGAGAAAAATTATGATTAAATTAATTATAAAAAAGATATAAAATAGGATGGATGATGTGATGAAAGGTGGGGGAAGGGAGTATGTGATGTTACTAAAGGAGTGTGATCGCCAGAGGGGTTACCTCAAAAGGAAAAGGGGTGATCGCCAATACCTTGTGAAAGTGGGTGAGATTGTGAGTTGCACTTCCTCCTTCAACCGGCCGGCCGATGAAGGGGGTTTTGACTTTTGATTACCCTTGAAAAGAAGCAAAGACAAAAAAAAAAGATGGATTAGAAAAACAAGTAGTGCAGTATCAATGCTCAATAAAGATATAGCTATGAAATAAGGGCATGAACACACCTTGCGTGTTTTATTTTTAAACCCCTTAAGAGTAAAGGGTAGGGAGATATGGATGGATGCAAGCAAATAATGATGAAAGATCTAGCAAAGGGATGCTAGATAGATGGGGATGCAAAGCTATCTAAACTAAAATAAGAGAATAAAGCAACTAAGAGGAAGGAGACGAAGAACATGGAGGTGGTCCTCCTAGCAGAGAGGCTTGGCGCGAACAGAGGGACTCCTTCCCTTGGTACAGCAGTAGCAAAACAGAAGCAGAGGGAGAGCTCACGGAGCTCTCTCGATCAAAAACACAAGGGGGGAGCTGCACTGCTCTCTGTTTTCGAAAAGAGCTATTCGCCTCTATTGCAATTCTTCTTTCTTGCGACTGTTCTTAACGTTCTTCTGCTCTTGTTCTTAAAAAAATGCCCGAGGGATTCAAAGGGGATCTTTATTGGTTCTAATGGGATTCAAACAGGGAAACGCTCCCCAGGACGTGGATCTCTCTTCCACAGAAGGACATGAACCCAAATCCCACAAGGAACGCCATGCAGAGAAGGTTGCAGAGGAACCGGATACGAAAAGGAATTGGCGACCAAGTAAGTGTCGTCAATTCAATGGGCGTCCAAGCAACTGACGTTCATTCCTGGATAAATTATGGAAATAACGGACTTTCCATAATTAAAAACAAGAAATGGCGTCTGCTTGAAAAGGTGTTCATTAATAAGCGCCCGCTCAAAAGGGCGTCAATTCTTTAAAATTAAAACACGATGGAAAATCAAAAAACCAGGAAATGACGCCTGTTCTAACGGTCGCCCATTCTTACAAGTCAAATTACCGGGGGGCCATGTCGACCTATAGTGGAGGAAAATGGCGACACTCTGGAAAGGCGTTTATTTTAATGGCATCCCGAGAACGGTCGCAAATTCCCCATAAATCTGAAAAAATAGAAAAATATTCCTATTGAGCCACTAACGAAGTCCACTCTGGGGCATTATGTTGTGACATGAAATTTACTCAACATAGTATCGATTTTGACGTGTCTACAGCTGCCCCACCTTGGCGTCTACTTTGCATGGGAGTGAGACGGAATGAAGTGTAGTGAAAATGAGAATGGAATGAAAATGTAATGAAACAGAATGAAGTAAGAACGGACTGAAAAGTAGATGCCAAGGTGTGATGTGACATGCCGTCGACACTAAGTGTTAGAAATCTTTCTATGGTTCTGAATGAAACAACTTTGAATGATTACGAGAAAGCAACAATTGTTTGGATGAAGACTAAGCTAAAAAAATGTGCACGCGGGCACGAAAGGAGAGACACCATTGGAGAGCGATTATCAGCCAATGTGGACGTGCTGCACCCAAGGTGGATTAAGGAAAAATAAAGAGAAGGAGATAGGAATCCAATCAAAAGATACTTTCAAGGAACCAGCCTGAGCGGCTTCAAGGAGAACATAATACTCAATTTAGAATGGAATATCTCATGTCAACTTAAATCAAGAGCTAGTGGCCCTCATTACTGACTTAATATGAAGATTTTTTAACATTAAAGCTCAAAGTCTTACATGATGCATGTTGGGCTAAAAGAAAAATTAAAACAAACTAAAATAGAAAATAATTAAGGATAATATTGCTAAGCTATCCAGACTAGGTCAGGAATCTAGTTTCCCATGATAACACTACGCCGAAGCCCGTTTGTCCACGCATCAACTCAGAAAGTGGAACCGTCATCCAGACCTTAGATGACTTAACGGCCTATCCGTGCGACCGAGACTCCCCTGGAATTATCACTATTTTTGATGAAGGGGAACTCAAATTCTAAGTTCATCAGAACCACAAGTTCCTTGATATGCTCTAATAACGTAGATAAACATGTAGTAAAAATGCATACAGGAGGAGATACAAGGGAAAAAGAGATGATATCACCAAATGAGGATCCGGAGCGCCTCAAGACCCTGCATGAGACCTTATCTTGCCTGCGCTCAAAGATCATTAGTGCAAGAAGAAAAATGCAACAACAAGCCAGTAAATTCAAATACGTGAGATTTATCGGTTTTATCATATTCAGCCTTGCAATTTGAACCAAAATCATCAAAGTATCAAATTTATCAGTTCAAGCTTACAATTCATATGGCAATTCTTATATATATAAAGCCAACCATCACAATGCATATGAAATTCAGAAATAGCATTGTTTCAAGAATTGGCGACCGTTCGAGAGGGCGCCCAATTAAGAATTGGCGTCAATATCCTAGTCGCTATTTAAAGAATTAGCGGATACTACGACGGTCACCAATTCCTTGCGCTTCTAGCAACCCGTTTCTTGCTCGAAAACTGAACTTTTAGTCCCATTCAAGCTCGAATTCGAGCTACTCCAGCGAGTTGAAGCTTCCTCTTTATAAATAGCAGCCCAATGCCCCTCCTTACATCAAATAGAAGGTCCAAAGGCTCCAAGGAAGTCCTAGATCAAGATTTTGGTGAAGAAATCAAGAAAAATAGGGGATTTCTATTGAAAAACAAGGAGCTAAGCATGGAGAATCTTATGCAACGCCCATTGATAAAGCCCAAGCGTGGATTTGAAAGAATCACGGAAATAAGCGGGCACATAAGCGGGAGGATTGCCATGAATCAAGTAAGTGCTCAAGATCCTTAAATAATTCTTTATCTAAACCTCATGCTATTAAAACTTCTCACACACTCTCTTCGCTTCTTGTCTCTTTGTTCTCTTTGAATTATAGGATTATCCAAACATACCGGGTGCAAGGAGCTACACTAAGATCCGTTGGCTCCCACTTCTTCTTTCCAAGATTACTCTAGACATGAGTTCCATCCTCTCTAGATGGAATCTTCTTAGCCTTGTAACCCATGCAAAGCACTATGATTCAATCCACCTTGATTGGGCTGCCATGGGAGCTCTCATAGAGACTTGACATCCACACACCCATACCTTCTTATTCTCAACTTTTGAAGTCACCATACTCTTAGAAGAGGCGGAGATGCTCCCAGGATTGAAGAGAGTGAAGCAAGGCGATGAAGAGAAGATGGCGGATATGACCAAAAGCATAAATGCCCAAGAGATGCTATCAAGCCTAATTCCAAGCTCAAACATGGTGAATCAAATACGGGCCACAAGAGAAATCAACTTGATGAAGCTTGCGGCATGGGTATTCAAGACAATGGATCAAGCCAAAGAAGAAGAATTAGAGAAAGTGATGAAGGCCTTCGTGATATGCCTCGCGGGAGCATTGCTCTTCCCCTTGGCGGATGGAAGAAGAACAATTGAGTGCAATTTGTAGCATATGGGAAGGAAAGAGAATTGGACCGGCGGTGCTAGCCTATCTCTATAGCGGGCTCACCTCGGCTTCTATGGGAAGGCCCCTATACGGGTCAATGCTATTATTCTCTAGTTGGGTGGACCTCCACTTCAAATTTGACCCATGCGAGGACGCCCAAAATGCCTCACAGATGTATCTAAAGAGCGCACTCCACTATATGACAGGCGCACTAGGATTAAGTGAAAGAGTGATGAATCGAGTGCCCAAGCTAAAGAAAAGGGTGGAATGGAGAGAGCATCTAAAGGTCATGCCCCAAAGCTTGTTCACGGGCGCACCGGGCATCCTTAAGACTCAAGATCTTCACGCACGGCTCTCATCCGGGGTGGAGCTAAGGCTAGTAGGCGCCACTGAACTGGTTCTCTATAATGCGCATCGGTGCTTATCGCAACTTGGCCTACCTCGCCATATCTTCGAAGAAGCTTCACACCTCCCACTTATCAAGAAGAGGGACTTAGGCTCAAATGACGATGAGGAGGAAATCAACACAACCAAGGCGCTATGGCGAGTTAACAAGCTACACCGGCCTAAAGAGCGAATCAAAGAAAATAGAGAGCAATGGAAAACTTATGTAATAGCTATTAGGAATTTGAGACCCAAAGTGGCTCACTAATCATGTAATGATCACTTCCTTCAATGAATAAAATATTTTTCTTTGATTGAGCCAATGAAAGTGTCTAAAAGTGATTAAACCTTCCAAAATCTCTTGATTCTGTCTGAAAACTAGGGCTCTGTAAGAAACTGCACCCGCCACAGAGGGCGCTAATTCGTGGTTCTACGTTTGATACCTCACCGTCAATTCATTTATACTTCTTTTCCGTAAAAATGTAGAAATTCCATAATTGTCACCTTTTTAATAGCCGCTCATTCATATATGGACATCCTGCCAAAGGACGTTGATTCCTCTATCTTATTATCTGATAAAGCATGAAATCCAAAATTCCTTTAAAAAATGCCTTTTGAACTGTCTTTCATTCTATAAATAGCGCTTGTCCAAATGGTCGTCCATTATTTATTAAATATTTTCTAATAAATCTCAAATTTTAAAATGGGTGTCTGCTTGAACGGTCGCTCATTCATTAGTGTCTTTTCAAAATGATTGATTCCTTTATAATTTTTGACCGTTTACGGATTCCAAAATTGTCAGGAAATGGCGTCTCTGTGTGCCGTTGTCCATTCTTTAAATATTTTGTAAAAATATGAATTTTCAAAATGACGCCTGTTCACATGGTCACACATTCTCAAAATAATGTCAAAAGCATGGCCGTCAATTCTTTTCGAATCCAGCGTCTCAACTGCCTGCATTAAACCTTTTTCCTTAAAAACCTCTCTCTTCCCATTCTCATTCTATTTCCTGTGACTGCTCTGCAACTCCTGACCGGCCACCGGTGATCTTCTAACCCTCTCACACTCTTATTCTCACTCTCATCTCTTACCCCTCCCCGCTATGGCTTCTACGAGTGGCGGCGGTGCCGGGAAGAGATGGTGGGTGATGGCACCCGCCATCGTCCATATTGACGAGGAAGAGGACGTCGACGAGGAAGCCCTCCCTGTGGCGGCGTAAGCTCCGGCGGCTGAGCACGAAGAGGAAGAACAAGGAGATGAAGAAGGAGGAGAAGACGACGGCGGCGATGATGAAGACGGTGAGGAAGATGAAGAAGACAGTGATGAAGATGGCAAAGGGGAAGAAGAAGACGCCGGCGACAGCGATGGTGAGGAAGAGGAAAATGAAGAAGAAGGAGGGGAAAGAGGTGATGATGGTGGCGTAGCGGAGGAAGAAGGATGGCAACCCAGGGCGCCTCCTCCCCGTCAGCCACTGCGGGGAGGCCTCATGGAACCCGAACCCAGCAAGGTAAGCCTATCACCCATCCTGCCATTTTTTTCCTTTTTTTTTAAACAACAAAAACCATGGCGGTCGAAGATGGGAAGAAGAAGACACTGTGGGAATTGGCAGCCAAGCAAGTTGCGCCAATTCCTCAGTATTTATTTTTTTAGAAATTAATTTAAGTAATGGCGTCAGAGGATAGGTCACAGGTTTTATTTTTTTAATTTTTAAAAATGAATAATTTAAAGAAATAGCTATTGGAAAATTGACGTAATTTTGAAAAGTTTATATATATATATATATATATATATATATATATTATTTTTTTTATTTTTTTGGGGAGAAACAAAATCGCCAAAGAATTGGCGTCCGACGTCTGGGCATCAATTTCAAAAATATGTGTATATAATAGGGAATTTGTGTAATGCCCTGGATCCTTGGTAGATCTTCATTGGATCTTTCGGGTTTGTTTCGGTGAGTTTCGGTTCGCTTTTGTGGCTTCCGAGTTGAGCTTTACGAGCCATGTGGGTTTTTCTCTCGTACTAGTTAGGAACCCTACGGTGAGTTTACTTGTCAGTTCATCAACTCGCGGATGCTGCAGCGACGATGTACTCTCCGAGCCGGTCGTTTCGACTATTTTTGCGTATTTTTCTGAGATAGGGCCAGAAATCGGATTTTTCAAAAATTAGGAAAATTCCTAATTTCTTTTGCTTTTTCTTTTCTTTCCTCTCTCCTCCCTTCTCATTTCGCTGCCGCCGTCTCTCTCTCCCATTTTCTCTCCTCTCGAGCTTCCTCGGCTCCTGCTGCAGACGGAGGACCTAGGAGCGAGTGATGGGGAAGCCGTGGAGCTGACTGGGTACGCGACAGGGCGAGGATGGAGTGGTTTTGGCGTGATCCCGAACGGTGGATTCAAAGCCGGTGTTTGAGCTCGCGGCGTGGCTTTCGGTGCGGTTTAGTCCCTTCGGGGCATGGTTTCTTCGGTGGAGGTAGGGAGACAGACCGCCACATTGTTCTGCACGTTTCCTCTGTTTCCGTGCATGATTTGGTGCTCGATCGGGGGAGATCGGGCCGGTTTTATGAAAACCGTAGTTTTTGGGGTTTTCAGGGTTCGCCGGAAAACGACAACCATTTGTGGTGTGGTTAGTGTTTAACTGACCGTTGGGATGTCTGGATCCCATCCATGCTAGTTTCGTGTCGATCGGTGGTCATTCGAGGCCGGTAGGAGTCCGGGAACCTCGGTGACTCGTTTAGGGTCGATTTGTCTAAATCGCCCCGATCTAGCATTTTAATGCGTGCATGTGGACTTTTTAGCCTCCGAGAGTTGTTTTTCATCGTCTAGTCTTGTTTCCCCTGCGCTTCGGCGTGAATGGGGCGTGGAACGGCTCGATTTGGCCAATCCACTGTTTTCCCGCCGTGACCGGTGTAGTGGTCGTTTCAGTGACCGCCAGAGGTCCCTGACGGCCCTACGACAGACCGTCACAGCGTCTGGGCATTTTTAGTTCTTCGTGGTCTTGGGAGTGTGACGGCCCAGGGGAGGCGTGTCACAGCTCTCTGACGCGTCCGGGGTGATGCGTCACGCCTATTTTGTCGTTTAGCGTTTTGGTTAAGGTGGTTCCTCTGACGCGCCTGCCCTAGTGCGTCAGAGTCTTGTAACGCACCTGGTGTAAGCCGTTACATTCAGTTTGGCCGATTTTGACCGTTTGAGGCGGTTTGTGTAACGGTGGTGTCCCCGTGCGTCACAGCGTTGTAACGCGCCTGCCCCAGGCCGTTACGTGCTGTTTTGGCCGAGTTGGGTGGTTGTGCCGTTGGCTCTAACGGCCACGCCCTCGTGCGTTAGGCTTGTGTAACGCGTCCGTGATGGACCGTTACGTGCCTTTCGGCCAGTGTTTTCTTGACTTGAGTCAGTTTGCCCTGACGCGCCCATCTTGCTGCGTTAGGCTGTGTAACGCACCTGGGCTAGTGCGTTACGTGGTTCGAGTTACCATTTTTGTCTCGGGTCTATTGGCCCTGACGCGTCTGCTCCCGTGCGTTAGGGTGGCGTAACACGTCTGTTGTCATGCGTTAGGCCGCTGTAACGCGCCTGCCCTGGCGCGTTACGCTGTTCGTGTTGTGGTTTCGAGCGTGTTGGCTCTGACGCGCCTGCCATAGTGCGTCAGGCTCGTGTAACGGCCCAGCGTTAGACCGTCACGTTCGTGTAACGGTCTAAGGGTGGTGCGTTACAGCCTTTGTGCTCCGATTTTCGTGGTTTTGGTTTCTGACTGTCTTGGCTTATCCTTGTGGTCTGCCCGCTTTCCCGTGGATGTCTCCTGACACCCTATGAGGGCTAAGACTACGTTGTAAGGTGGCCAGGAGTCTTCTTGCTTGAGGTAGGATTCTCTTTCCTACTGTTGAGTTGTCGTTGTTTGGTTCCGGTCAACCCGGGGTGACCCAGGGGTTGACAGGCGACCTTGTGTGGGTGTCTTGGCGGTTCTATCCAGTCTGAGACACTGGTTCTGGATGCTTCGAGGTATTATTTTACCTCGATTTATGTGTCCAGGCCTGTCTGAGGGCCTTCGGTGTTCCCTCAGGTCTCCGTGAGTTGTTTTTTGTGGAGTGTCGTTTCCTCTGGCTTAGGATTAGACCGATTGGCGGCTTGTTCTGCCGTTTGTGACGCCTCCGAGTCGTCCGACTCAAGGATCGTTACGTGGTAGGTCTAGTTGCCTTGTCCTATGTTTGTCGGCAGTGGTTGTGCTGCCGTTGATGCTTCGAAGTGCGTGCCATTTGGCGTTCTTGCCTACCTGTACTTCAGCACTTGTGCTTTGAGTCTCTGTGTCTTGTGAGCCTCCGCTTGTTGTAGCCCTAAGGCCTTTGAGTTGCCGACCCGCTAGCGGATAGCGGAGGGGTGTTCCTGAGATACGGTTTGTAGGCTAGTTCCGTGGGCTCTCAGCCAGCAGGTAGCGTCCTACCGAGGGAGAAAACTAGCTAGAGAACCTGGCTTAGGCTAGAGCCAGTGTGTGCTCACGTTGTTAGGGACTGAGGACCTACGCCGACGGGCGTGACCCTGACTAGTTACTTGTCCTCTTGTTCTATCGTTGCTGTTGTTCCTGTTTGGTTCAGCTCGTGTCTGCGACTCTATCGTGGTTTCAGCGGTACCGTAGGCGAGACGCTTGTGGCGCAGCATAAGACGTCAGTGGACGCAGCTGACTGTTCTTCGTGTGAGGAGGTGCTTCCGTCACGTGACACGTGACTCTCGGCGTTTCTTGCGCGTCGTGACCTTTTTCGAGTTAGCCCTCTCGTGGCCCTACTCGAGGTCAGTGTGGGGTGCACGACTTTCTAGTCATGTGTGTGTGTTGTCGAGTCTGTTGGTCCTTGCAGGTCTTCGTCTTAGGCCTGGTGCCGAGTTGGCAGATCGGTAACTTCTTACCTTGTTAGATCAGAGTCGCCCTTCTGTCGCTGCTTGGAGTAGTTCGGGGTGCCGAGGTTAGTTCGGCCGTCACTTATCTGGCGCGGGTTTTTCCCCTTTCTTACTTGCTCCCTACTCCTACTCCCCTTCTGTTCTCTACTGCTTCTAGAGTAGCTTTACAGCTTTGTAGTGTAGTTTTCCCACTTTGCTACACCTACTGTTCTTCCTGTTGTTTTGTTGTTCCATGTTACTGCGTGTTTTTCAGTGGGGATCCGCGTGACCCCTACTGAGCTAGTGACACGAGGCTCACCCCTGCTTTTCAGGTGGGGTGACATCGTTCGTTCTGCTTCCGCGTGGTTCCTGGTGCGCTTGCTCGTAGCGTGTCGTTGTGGCCAACTGGTACCTGCGTCGGGCTTCCCCCGACTTCTCGGTACGCCTTTCTTTTATGTCGACTGTACTGTGCTAGACTTGCTGTCTTTAGCTTTGGACTTGACTCTGGTGTATAATTGTTTAATTGAAACTGTTAATTAAAAAAGTAATTTTATTTCTGCTACTTTAGCAAACCGATCTAATGAAATTTAATTGCTTCTGTTATATCTCTGTGGCTTCAATGTACTCTACACATGCCTTTTTCCCTTCGGAGCTTTCCCGCTCTTGGGAGGCCTCGCGGGTTCCAAGTGGTATCACGTATATTCGGTAGTTCTACCGGGTACATCTGGTATCCGGGATCCGGGTCGCTACAGAGTGGTATCAGAGAAGTGTTCTGAGATGTTCGGAGTTCTTTTCTGAGCTATCAGAGCGTTGTTGTGTGAAGTACATGGGAATCCGAGATATACAGTATCCAGAGTCTTGAAAGTCCAGTACAGTCTTCAGATGGCTTTGGTGTTGCGATGATTTATCGCGTTGTTTTCTTCGTATGTTGTCTTGTGCGTGCTGTCCTGGCACTGTACGAGATGGTCCTGCTCTCGTCAGGATGTGACGAGGTGTTTCTTTTTTGTCGTTGTGTTTGTTTCGACCATGTTGTACTTGGCAGTGTTCGCCGGAAGGCTTGAATCTGCAGTACGTTGTTCGAGGTTTTCTTCGTATGTTGTTCAGGTTGCTGTTGACCTTTAGCCTTGGTCTGATGACCGTACACATTCTCACGTTGTCTTGGTCATCCCGACTTGGGTCTGTTCAGCTCCTGATGTGTCTTGCTTCTGTTGAAGTGCTCGATTAGATTCCGTGTTAGAGAAGTTGCTCAGGCAAGCTAGGATTTTCCCTTCCTGGTGAGCTTTCGTGGTTGAGCTTGTTGCTTCTCGTCCCTTCTGGTGAAATCTTTTCGAGATTTGCCTTGGAATTGCTGTCTTAGTGATGCCTTTGTCCTGTGTCTGCTTAAGTGTGGACAGCTTTGTTCTGAGCCTGATCTGCTTTTTACTATACGGTTGCTTGGCTTTGGACTCCATAAGGGTGTTAAGAGCTGTTGTGTACCGTATTTGTCATGCCGTGTCCAGTGGCCGATGTATTGTGAAGGCTCATTTATCGTTTTCAGAACGTGAAGGTAAGCCGAGATTAATGCTTTTCCTTCTGTTTTGTGCTGAAGCTGGTACTCTTCTCATGTTGCACTTGGGCTCTTGGTAATCGGTTGTTCGCTGGATCGGTACTTGTGGCGTGTTATTTGTGATCTTCATTGATTACGAAGGTGCCTGGTGTGTGCTGAGATGCGACTACCGAGGTTGTTATGATGCCCGTGTGCGTTGTTGAGTGCGCAGCAGAAGCTTGTGAGTTAGCTACTCACTGGTCGAGAGATCTATTTCTTCTCGATGTGACTTCATCTTGGCTTCCTGTGCCTTGACGCTGTTGTTGCCATGCTGTTGCTAGTGATTTTCTAATGTTAGTATTGGCATTTGCGAGTATTGGGGAATTTGTCGGCATTCATGCTGATTGAGTACCCTCTACTCTGCATTTTCTTCTCTTGGGTGTTGTGCTCTCGAGGCGTGTTCGTAGTCCTTGAGTAGCGTTCCCCGAGGTTGTTGTCGTTTTGGCGCTGTTTCCCTATGATCTTGTGTCTCTGTGTGGACCATGTCTTGTCGGTTAGCTTTGCTGTACTCTTTTTCCTTAGAGTTAGCTTGCGACTCGATCATATGTAATATCTGAGTGAGGACTGACTTGGTTGTGCCTGTGGTCCAGTGTTGTCATTGGTGTCCTGTGTGCCAGGTGTTCCCTGTTGCCTTTGGCACTGGAGCCGATGATGTGGTCGAGCACTCAGCCGAGAGAATTGTGTCTCCTTGTTTAAGCTGATACTCGCCGTGTATGTCATTTCGCTTCTTCGATGTCTGTGGTTGTGGCAGTCGTGTCTCTTTCCCTGCGAGACGTGAGCGACGTTGCCTTGTTTCGGAGGTGTTGGACTTGTGTTCACTTGGGTGCCGTGCTCGATCCAGAGCATGTGCTCGTGATTATAGTCTGACGATGTTCCTCTGAGCTGTGTTTTTCAAGATTTGTGTTGTTTCCGTGGTTGTGCATTTGGGTTGTTCTTCCCTGCTTCTCCTTTGCTAGTCCTTGAATTTCAAGGGTGAAATTTCTTAAAGGAGGGGAGGATGTAATGCCCTGGATCCTTGGTAAATCTTCATTGGATCTTTCGGGTTTGTTTCGGTGAGTTTCGGTTCACTTTTGTGGCTTCCGAGTTGAGCTTTACGAGCCGTGTGGGTTTTTCTCTCGTACTAGTTACGGAACCCTACGGTGAGTTTACTTGTCAGTTCATCAACTCGCGGATGCTGCAGCGACGATGTACTCTCCGAGCCGGTCGTTTCGACTATTTTTACGTATTTTTCTGAGATAGGGCCAGAAATCGGATTTTTCAGAAATTAGGAAAATTCATAATTTCTTTCCCTTTTTCTTTTCTTTCCTCTCTCCTTCCTTCTCATTTCGCCGCCGCCGTCTCTCTCTCCCGTTTTCTCTCCTCTCGAGCTTCCTCGACTCCGGCTGCAGACGGAGGACCTAGGAGCGAGTGTTGGGGATGCCGTGGAGCTGACTAGGTGCGCGACAGGGCGAGGATGGAGTGGTTTTGGCGCGATCCCGAACGGTGGATTCAAAGCCGATGTTTGAGCTCGCGGCGTGGCTTTCGGCGTGGTTTAGTCCCTTCGGGGCACAGTTTCTTCAGTGGAGGTAGGGAGACGGACCGCCACCTTGTTCTGCACGTTTCCTCTGTTTCCGTGCATGATTTGGTGCTCGATCGGGGGAGATTGGGCCGATTTTGTGAAAACCGTAGTTTTTGGAGTTTTCAGGGTTCGCCGGAAAATGGCAACCATTTGTGGTGTGGTTAGTGTTGAACTGACCGTTGGGATGTCTGGATCCCATCCATGCTAGTTTCGTGTCGATCGGTGGTCATTCGAGGCCGGTAGGAGTCCGGGAACCTCGGTGACTCGTTTAGGGTCGATTTTTCTAAATCGCCCCGATCTAGCGTTTTAATGTGTGCATGTGGGCTTTTTAGCCTCCTAGAGTGGTTTTTCATCGTCTAGTCTTGTTTCCCCTGCGCTTCGGCGTGAATGGGGCGTGGAACGGCTCGATTTGGCCAATCCACTGTTTTCCCTCCGTGACCGGTGTGGCGGTCGTTTCAGTGACCGCCAGAGGTCCCTGACGGCCCTACGACAGACCATCACAGCGTCTGGGCGTTTTTAGTTCTTCGTGGTCTTGGGAGTGTGACGGCCCAGGGGAGGCGCGTCACAACTCCCTGATGCGTCTGGGGTGATGCGTCATACCTATTTTGTCGTTTAGCATTTTGGTTAAGGCGGTTCCTCTGACGCGCCTGCCCTAGTGCGTCAGAGTCTTGTAACGCACCTGGTGTAAGCCGTTACATTCAGTTTGGCCGATTTTGACCGTTTGAGGCGGTTTGTGTAACGGTGGTGTCCCCGTGCGTCACAGCGTTGTAACGCGCCTGCCCCAGGCCGTTACGTGCTGTTTTGGCCGAGTTGGGTGGTTGTGCCGTTGGCTCTAACGGCCACGCCCTCGTGCGTTAGGCTTGTGTAACGCGTCCGTGATGGACCGTTACGTGCCTTTCGGCCAGTGTTTTCTTGACTTGAGTCAGTTTGCCCTGACGCGCCCATCTTGCTGCGTTAGGCTGTGTAACGCACCTGGGCTAGTGCGTTACGTGGTTCGAGTTACCATTTTTGTCTCGGGTCTATTGGCCCTGACGCGTCTGCTCCCGTGCGTTAGGGTGGCGTAACACGTCTGTTGTCATGCGTTAGGCCGCTGTAACGCGCCTGCCCTGGCGCGTTACGCTGTTCGTGTTGTGGTTTCGAGCGTGTTGGCTCTGACGCGCCTGCCATAGTGCGTCAGGCTCGTGTAACGGCCCAGCGTTAGACCGTCACGTTCGTGTAACGGTCTAAGGGTGGTGCGTTACAGCCTTTGTGCTCCGATTTTCGTGGTTTTGGTTTCTGACTGTCTTGGCTTATCCTTGTGGTCTGCCCGCTTTCCCGTGGATGTCTCCTGACACCCTATGAGGGCTAAGACTACGTTGTAAGGTGGCCAGGAGTCTTCTTGCTTGAGGTAGGATTCTCTTTCCTACTGTTGAGTTGTCGTTGTTTGGTTCCGGTCAACCCGGGGTGACCCAGGGGTTGACAGGCGACCTTGTGTGGGTGTCTTGGTGGTTCTATCCAGTCTGAGACACTGGTTCTGGATGCTTCGAGGTATTATTTTACCTCGATTTGCGTGTCCAGGCGTGTCTGAGGGCCTTCAGTGTTCCCTCAGGTCTCCGTGAGTTATTTTCTGTGGAGTGTCGTTTCCTCTGGCTTAAGATTAGACCGATTGGTGGCTTGTTCCGCCGTTTGTGACGATCTTGCCTCCGAGTCGTCCGACTCAAGGATCGTTACATGGTAGGTCTAGTTGCCTTGTCCTGTGTTTGTCGGCAGTGGTTGTGCTGCCGTTGGTGCTTCGAAGTGCATGCCGTTGGGCGTTCTTGCCTACCTATACTTCAGCACTTGTGTTTTGAGTCTCTGTGTCTTGTGAGCCTCCGCTTATTGTAGCCCTAAGGCCTTTGAGTTGCCGACCCGCTAGCGGATAGCGGAGGGGTGTTCCCGAGATACGGTTTGTAGGCTAGTTCCGTGGGCTCCCAGCCAGCGGTAGCGTCCTACCGAGGGAGAAAACTAGCTAGAGAACCTGGCTTAGGTTAGAGCCAGTGTGTGCACACGTTGTCAGGGACTGAGGACCTACGCCGACGGGCGTGACCCTAACTAGTTACTTGACCTCTTGTTCTGTCGTTGCTGTTGTTCCTGTTTGGTTCAGCTCGTGTCTGCGACTCTGCCATGGTTTCAGCGGTACCGTAGGCGAGACGCTTGTGGTGCAGCATAAGACGTCAATGGACGCAGCTGGCTGTTCTTCGTGTGAGGAGGTACTTTCGTCACGTGACACGTGACTCTCGGCATTTCTTGCGCGTCGTGACCTTTTTCGAGTTAGCCCTCTCGTGGCCCTACTCGAGGTCAACATGGGGTGCACGACTTTCTAGTCGTGTGTGTGTGTTGTCGAGTCTGTCGGTCCTTGCAGGTCTTCATCTTAGGCCTGGTGCCGAGTTGGCAGATCGGTAACTTCTGACCTTGTTAGATCAGAGTTACCCTTCTGTCGCTGCTTGGAGTAGTTCGGGGTGCCGATGTTAGTTCGGCCGCCACTTGTCTGGCGCGGGTTTTTCCCCTTTCTTACTTGCTCCCTACTCCTACTCCCCGTCTGTTCTCTACTGCTTCTAGAGTAGCTTTACCGCTTTGTAGTGTAGTTTTCCCGCTTTGCTACACCTGCTGTTCTTCCTGTTGTTTTGTTGTTCCGTGTTACTGCGTGTTTTTCAGTGGGAATCCGCGTGACCCCTACTGAGCCAGTGACACGAGGCTCACCCCTGCTTTTCAGATGGGGTGACGTCGTTCGTTCTGCTTCCGCGTGGTTCCTAGTGCGCTTGCTTATAGCGTGTCATTGTGGCCAGCTGGTACCTGCGTCGGGCTTCCCCCGACTTCTCTGTACGTCTTTCTTTTATGTCGACTGTACTGTGCTAGACTTGCTGTCTTTAGCTTTGGACTTGACTCTGGTGTATAATTGTTTAATTGAAACTGTTAATTAAAAAGTAATTTTATCTCTGCTACTTTAGCAAACCGATCTAATGAAATTTAATTGCTTCTGTTATATCTCTGTGGCTTCAATGTACTCTACACATGCCTTTTTCCCTTCGGAGCTTTCCCGCTCTTGGGAGGTCTCGCGGGTTCGAAGTGGTATCACGTGTATTCGGTAGTTCTACCGGGTACATCTGGTATCTGGTATCCGGGATCCGGGTCGCTACAATTGGCGACCGGGTAGTTGACACTAATTCAGGAAATTGGTGTCAACTGGGTCGACATCAATTCCAAACAACAACAATTTGTTATGTTTTTTGTTTGTTTTTTTTGTTTATTTTTTTTGTGTTTTTTTGTGTTGTTGTTGTTGTTATTATGCTAGTTATTGATATTTGTTTTTCTTTTCTTTTGTTGCAGGGGTTGATACAGACCCGCTTTTCCTGGGTTCAGGTGCTGGCGGCGTACTATGGGTTGCCTGACTTCTAGAGAGCGAGGGTGGGGGTGCTGTGGTTTGGCCCCTTCCTCAGCATCGAGCCGCTACGACCCGACTTGATTCTGATTCAGGTGTTAAGGGAGAGATGGACAGAGCTATCCGGGCATTCTTGATGCCCTGGGAGCACATGGTGCCGAGCTTGGAAGATGTAGCGAGAATTACAGGGTTAAGAGTGGACGGAGAGGCGGTGAGCGGGGTGACCCTCCCTGACTACAGGGAACTAGCTCAGTGGCTTCTAGGTTTGGAGACGGTAGCAGATGCCCCTAGGAACTGTAGGACGATTTACCGGACAGAGCTGACGAAAGCCATGGGGCTAGGAAACGCTCGACAGAGGTAGGGGGAGTCCGCTAGAGGAGTTCACAGAGAGGATGACCTCGAGGGCTAGAGCAGTCTATGCCATGACCCGACTGAGAGGGAGCGAGTGGATATGGATTTGAGGAGGTTTTTGTTTTTGATGCTCGGGAGGCTACTACTGGGGACGAAGGGAGATGACCTGAACTGCAGATTCTTAGGCATCTTGGAGGATCTGGACGGAGTGGGGCGATATGCCTGGGGTCTTACCCTGCTAGCGCACTTGATAGTCGACCTGTCCACGGGGACAGGTCGTGAGACGACTGTCAGCGACTTTTCACATTTTCTTCATGTACACACTTATATTTTGTTATTTAAATGCTTATGATGAATGTTATACTTATGAATGCTAATGATGCAGGTGTGGAGTCACCTCTACATGCCTATGGATCGGGCTAGCCCCGACCTGGAGATGTAGATGCCTACCCGCTGGCGCGACGATGGCTGCCATGTTTACTTGGGTCACCTCATGTGTTGTGTCTCCTATGGATTTGATAGTAAATGGGGAGAATGGTTTGTTTTGTTAATTAGTAAAAGTATTGTTGACTTTAGGTTGACTTTGGTAACACTGCTACGTTGATGTCTTTACTTCAGTCAGAATGAATTTTTCTATCAAGTAATGGTCGGTGAACATTCACATTATTGCATATCACATAAGTCGGTGCATTTGTCCATCTCCACTCTGAAAGTCTGTGCATATGCAGTACTTTGTCTAGAAAGGTCGATGCACATGTATACGTCTTGCTTACAAAGGTCGATGCACATTCGAACCTTGTGTTGGATTTTGTGTCTTCCCTAAGTGTTTTGATGATGAGCAACACTATGTTAATTGTTGTTGTTATTTTTGATCAGATATCTTGCACTTGAGTTATCCATGGTTTTATATGAAAAGCTGCTAAGAGGTAACACTTCGTGTGTTCGTACAAGTTCTGTCTTCGTGCTATTTTCCTTAAAACCTCATGTCATTCTTACTTCGCGTTTTCACCTCGTGTCGAGTTAGCCATGTTGTCGTCTGATTGAGTGTTGTCTCTCACCTCGTGCAGTATTTGTTTACTGTGTTGTTTCCATGTCATCCTTTGTATTCCTATCTTCGAGTCCTTTCGCTGAGTCTCTAAGTCAGTCTTAGTTCAAGTGTTCGTTTCACTTTGTGATTGTTTTCTCTTCTCATGACTTCGTGTCGTGTTCCTAAAGCTGCTCTAAAAGTTCTGATGAACTTCAAGTAGTTTTCATGTAGACCTCATGTCGTTCCTACTTAGTAACCACACTTCGTGACGGTTACTATAGTCCACGTCTTCGTGTTGGTTTTATGCACTCCGTGTCGTCTTCTTTGTTTCATTCTGTTCTCATCTCACTTCGAGTCGTTTCTTTGCATACTGTCTTCGTGTTGATTGGCACTTCTTCTTGGTTACAACACCTCGTGTTGTACTGTTTGACTTCGTGTCGGTTTCGGTTGCTAGTCCATGTTGTTTTCATGTCGTTCTCCTTATTGCCACCTCGTGTTGTTTTTCTTATTAAGTCTTCGTGTAGTTTTACCTCGTGCAGTGTGATCCCGTGTCATTTACTATTTCGACTTCGTGTCGTTATCAGCCCGTGCTGTTTTCATCTCGGGCTGTTCCCACTATACTTCGTGTCGTTTTCTATATAGTGTGTGTTTGTCACCACTATACTTCGTGTCGTCGCCTTTTACTTCGTGTCAAACTTCACTTCGTGTTGTTTTCACCTCGAGTCGTTTCGTTATATTCTGTCCTCGTGTTGGTTTCTCGCTTTAGTCTTCATGTCGGTTTCTGTCGTTAGCCCGTGTTGTCCTCGTGTTGTTTTTGCATTCGTGACCTCGTGTCTCTTTTGCTTATAACCTCACCTCGTGTCATTTTCTTCTGTGTATCTGACCTGTTACAGAGTATCTCGTGTCGTTCTTGTGTCATCTCGAGTAATAGTCACGTCGTGTTGTTACTATACCTCATGCAGTTTTGGTTTTAATGGCCATGCAGCGTATTAATGGACTTAATCTCATTACAGGTCCGAGGAAGAACATTCCACACTCCAGGGCTGCACGTGATCCGAGACAAGAGGAACCAATCTGATAAAGGCACGTGGCAGGAAGATTCTGGATCGAGCGTGGGAGGCACACGCGTTTTGTGCCCTATCCACCTGCTGTTCTGCTATAAATAGAATCCTTCGTCCTCAGATGAAGGTGATCGAAGAAGAGAGGCATAGAAGAAAAAACAGGAAAATTGAGAGCCCTTCGATCCAGGAAAAGAAAAGAAAGAAGAAAGAATAGCAGAGGGAAAAAGAGAGAGAGAGAGCAGAAGAGTGATCAGAAGAGTTGTTCTGACTTGCGGATCAAATCCGAAGTCTATTGCTCTGTGTTGAGCTACATTGTTTCCATTTTCTGGCATTTGATTTCCTTCGTTCGTATTTTTCGTTTATTGTTCTTATCTTTCTTCTACTGTCCTTGTTTGTGTTTCCGATCCTCTGGATTGAGGTCGGGGTCCTCCTGTGAGATCAGGAGAAGGGAGATTCATTCTCCGGTTTGCAAGCAGCAGGTGAGCTGCTTGTAGGTTCCCTCCGGGTTGGGAGGAAGAGGGGTCTTCGACCTCTGGTTCACTAGTAGCAGGGCTGCTACTAGTGGGGTTCCCTCTTGGTAAAGAGGAAGAGAGACGTGAGTCTCTGGGTTCTAGTGACTGCTGGTCGCTAGAGGTTCCCTCCGGGTAGGGAGGAAGAGGAGAGGTTGTTCTCCTGGGAAGCTGTGTATCAGCAGTTGTCTGGCAAGCTGTGTTGCCCAGCCTTTAGTGAAGCCACACTCGGTTTGAGTGTGGGGTGGATGTAGGTCTGAAGGACCGAACCACCTTAAAATCCTCTGAGTCCTTGTGTGATCGATTGTGGTATTATTGTGGTATGCCTTCTATTTGCTTGAGCTATTAACTGCACTGCATCATTTTCGATAGTCAGAGCTTGAGGTTATTTGCGTTTAGCAATATACTCTGCAGTATTTTTTAATTCTACGAAAAACCGTGATCTATTCATCCCCTCCCCTTCTAGATCACTTCATATTGTACTTTATCACCTTGTGGTTCATTAAGGTCAATGAACATTTGAACTTCAGTTCACTAAGGTCGATGAACGTTTGCATCATGTGTTATCTAAGGTCCATGCACATGCAGCACTTAGAGTCTGAGCACATATAGGTCTGTGCATATCTAAGGTCCGTGCACATGCAACACTTAGAGTCTGAGCACATATAGGTCTGTGCATATCTAAGGTCCGTGCATATAAAGCATCCAGGTCTGTGCACATGTAGAAATCAGGGTCAATGCACATGTAGATTCAGGTAAAGTATGTGCACATTTACTCACCTTGATTATGAGGTCGGTGCACATGTTCCAACTTGCACACTAAGGTCGATGCACTTTGAACTATGTACACACCACAAGTCTATGCACCTCATGCACCTTGTGCTATAAGGTCAGTGCATTTTGAACAAAGATCGATGCTATCTACCAATCTCTATAGCATTAAGTCTGTGCTTTTGATGTCATCTATATTAGGGTCGATGCATCTTATGAAATCACTATAAGCACAGGTTGATGTACCTTCATTAAGGTCTACCTATGCTACATGAAAGGTCAATGCTGTTATTCACATATGTTGAATGGTCAGTTAAACAATCTGATGAATCTTACTTATGCATCAGTGCTTCTGTAGGAATGAGCATATTTCTCTGACTTGTCTAAATCTGTGAAAATGTTTAAGATTGAACTTGTACTTAGGTTTATCATTGGCTTAATGACTAATACTTTTCTATACATTACTTTGCGAGCTCAGCTATATGATCAAACACTTGGAAAGCATAAAGGTAGTCTGTGATCAAATGTCACGTGGAACTTAAAGTACTAGGTTGAAGGCACGTGATCCAAGATAGAGAACAGAAGAGAACATTCTTCCACGTGGATCGTCACTTCCTCCACCTTTGACACGTGGCATCTCAAGGCACTTTCTGGAATAAACTTTTTGGCAGGAATGTGTCTTCCGCGCGCCCAGGATTGACAATCTGGCAGCCCCACAGATACATGCCTCCTATTATAAAAAGGGGGATCGAGCACACGGAAAGTAGTTGATCAAAAAGAAGAAAAGATCCCAGAAGAGAGGAGTAGAGAAAGAGAGAAGAGCAGAAGATTTCGGAGAGCCGAGAGCTGAGAAGATTCAGAGAAATCAGAGAGAAGAAAGAAAGAGAGAGAGTCTGTTGCTAGGTTCAGAGAGAAAAATAGAGTGTCGTGAGAAGTTGTGAGAGAGAGTGAGAGTTGTGAGATTGAGAGATATTGTCTCTGTCCTGACTCGTGGATCAAATCCAGGGTCAGATTGCTCTACGTGAGCTACATTTTGTTTGGATTCTTTCATCGTTTCTTTTACTTCCTTGTTTTCAATTTTAAACTCGTTGTAAGCTGTGTATCAGCAGAGCAAACTGTGGGGCTCAGCAGGCGAGGGGGATCCTCGGATAGCAAGCTGTGAAGCTCATCGGATTGTAGAGATTTTATCCCCAAAGCTGTGGATCAACAGTTTCAAGTTGAGGCAGCGGAATCCTTACTCGGTTGAGTAAGGGGTGGATGTAGATCTCTGGGTTGAGAACAAACGACCTAAAAATTGGTTTGTCTTCCGTGGGTTTGCATAATTCTTCTATTCTACGAATAGATGAATGCTTAGGATCGTTATCTGCCATATCTATCCAAATTCAATCTATTCATCTAGTGTGCTGAATTAATTCTAAATCTCATACACTGAATCTTATTGCATTGATTTCCTATTGCTTAGAATCTCTCTAGTTGCTATATTCAACTCAGTGGTATATTAAATAGATTCGGTTAAAAGGATAGATTACATCTATCTGGAAAATTGATCTATGCGTGAGGAGATTCTTTAATCAACCCTCCGCCCAGTACTATACTAAATTGAATGACTGTCTGCTTGAAGATTATTTGATTGTTGCAGCTTTATAGCAAATTCTCTTATTGATAATTCACTGCTTCTAGTATTTGTGTTTACAGTAGTTCTCTTTAATTTTGCATTGTTCTCTTAACTGCTGTAGATTGAAAAATTGGGGTAGATCTATTCACCCCCCCTTGAGATCTGTAGTTCATCCCATTTCACACACATCAATTGGTATCAGAGCCTAACTCTCCCTTAGGGCTTTACATCCTGGAGAGGTTAGTTATGGATGCTAGAGGGTTAACCGCTGAGGGTCACTCCACCAGTAAGCCGCCATTCTTTGACGGATCTAATTATGCTTACTGGAAGAACCATATGCAAGTCTTCCTTTGGGTGAAGGATTATGAGATATGGAAAGTCGTCAGTAAGGGTCCTTTTGAATTACCTAAAGATGAGGAGGTCTGGACCAGAGAGCAAATATGTAAGTCCACCTTAAACTGGAGCGCTGTAAATTCCATGCAGTGTGCTCTTCACCCTACCGAATTCTCTAGAGTTTCCTCCTGTTCCACAACTAAGGAGATGTGGGACAAGCTGGAGGTGATATATGAATGGACGTCACAGGTTAGGGAGACTAAGGCAAACATGTTAGTCTCGAAATATGAGGCTTTTAAGATGAAGCCTGATGAGCCCTTCTTTGAATTGTATGCTCGTTTGATGGTACTCACTAATAGTTTGAGAAGTATGGGAAAAATTTACAGTGAGTACGAACTGGTTAGAAAAATTCTTAGGTCGCTGACACCTATCTGGCACACTAAGGCCACTGTTACGGAAGAATCCAGGAACCTCGCTACCACATCTGTAGATGAACTCATTGGTTCTCTCATGACATATGAGCTGAACCTTAAAAGGGTCAATGAGACTGAGAAGAAGAAGCCCTTAGCTCTTAAAGCAAATTCTAGTAGCAAAGGGTCATCTAGTAAGCATAGCTGCTCTAGTGCTGGTGATGATCAGGATGAGTTTGCCATGATTACCAGGAAGTTTAAGAAATTTCTGAGGAATGAAGGAAGAGGGCTTAGAAGAAAATATTTTTCAGGAAGAAGGCTGTCTAAGTGTAAACCTGAAACTATCAAGAAATCTGATGCTGCTGTTTGTTACAATTGCAGGAAGGCAGGACATCTAAAGGCTGAGTGTCCTGAGTTGTTGAAAGAAAAACAACCCAGGTGGATGAACAAGAAAGGAAGGGCAATGGTGAGCACCTGGAGTGATGAAGAAGAAGATAGCAACAACAGCATATCTGACAGCGAGGATGACAAGAAGATTTGTTTGATGGCAAGAGGAGAAGAAGAAGAAGAAGACAATGATGAGGTAATTTCCCCTTTTGAGGATTTTACACTTAGTGATTGGAAAGAAGCCTATACTGAAATTCTAGATAAATATGATGACATGCGTAGAGAAAATAGGCATCTGAAAAAGAAAATAAATTCTTTAGTTAATGATACATCATTGAATGACAAGCTTGCATGCCTAGAAACAGAAAATCATAGCCTAAAAATTTCTCTTGCTGGAACTGAAAATGCTAAAACCATTCTGAATGAATTGAGATTAGAAAATGAAGATTTGAAAAACATCATTGATGAACTGAAAATAAAAATGCAAAAATTTGAGGAAGAAACTAGAATTGCCTACAGAGAAATATAATGCTATCAATGGTGTAAATACGGAGTTGAAAAAGTCAATTGAAAACTTAGAAAAAGAGAATAAATATAAACAACATTCCCTTGAGAGCATGACACATGGAACGGAAAATTTGAATGCTATCTTGGGAACAAAAATAAATTTCAGAAGGGAAGGATTGGATTTTAACCCAACCAACAAGAAAAATTTTGATGTGAAAATAATTTCTTTTGTGGCTGAAAAAGGAACATCAAAACCTTTAATAAAAATGAATGCAGAAGAAAATCAAAATAAAAGGTCTGTGAAAATTGCTGAGAAAACCAAGTTGAGTGCCAAGGATAAAGGCAAAGGGAAGTTAGAGGTGCCTGGAGAATCTAGTTCACACACTTTCTCACCTAGGTCTAAGGGAAAGGTTAGGGGTATATCAGCAAAACCCAAGGTCCAAGGAACCCCCAAACCTAAGACAACCCAGTCTCCACAAAAAGGTCAATGCAACACCCAACCTGCATCGATGCACATTTCTTCTGGGTTTAAGTCCTTTAGAAACCCAAGTTTGAGAAGGGGCACCTCAGGTCGATGTTATTATCCACCCGCACCGACCTTCTCTTCATTTCATCATTCCTATCGCTACAATTCTAGTTGGAAAGGTCGAGGCAGTTCATACATGAGGTCTGTGTAGCATTACAATCCTAATTCATACAACAGTCAGGAGCATCGACCTTATCACTGGAATGCATATGTGCAACCTAGGCCCAGAACTTACATGAACCAGAATTATCATGGATCTGTCTACTTGTGATAGGTCAGCCTAGGGTATACAGTGGACACTCACTTCCCAATGCCCACTGGACAAAGGACTGGCACAAAAACACCGAAAATGTTTCTAAAAATAAAAATGCCAATTCATAGAAAAGATCATCAAAAATTGAGAGAGAACAGAAAAGACAGACTGAGTAAAAAGTGAAGAAATCCATAACACAAATAAATAAACAAAAATAAATGTGGATACCAAAACACTTACTGTCTTGCTTAATAAAGTTGACTGTTGTTATGGGACCCAAACAATTTTGGGTTCCAAAATTCTCCACTTTATTTCCTTTGTAGGTATGCCTGACAGCCAATCACAACAGATGGTATCTTGACAGTGGTTGTTCCAGGCACATGACCCGGGATAAGGATAAATTTTGCATGCTGGTGGAGAAGGATGCAGGTCATGTTACCTTTGGAGGTAATACCAAAGAAAAAATAATTGGGTCAGGTAAGGTAGGTAAGTGCTCTTCCTGCTGTATTGATGAAGTCTTATTAGTTGAGGGCCTTGCTTATAATCAGCTTAGCATTAGTCAATTATGTGATAAAGGCCATAAAGTTGTGTTTGACTCTACTACATGTACTATTTTTGAACCTAATTCTGAAATTGTTAAATTCTCTGGTAGAAGAGTCAATAACATATACATGGTAGATTTAGATGATGCAGCACACACTAACCTATTGTGTATGTGATTTTGCTGATTACAAAATGACTTTGTTGCTTGGCCTTGCTTGGCCTTGTGCTTGAATGATACTTCATGTTCTCATATGCTTGAATCATACTTGTTCTCTTGCTATGGAGTCATGTTCTAGAATGAGAATGAATTTGTAAAACAATGCTTCATGAATGCCATCAACATGAATGGGTCTTTATGCTCATTTGAATGCAAGTATGCTAATCTTCTTGCATTGCAGGATCGAGTCATGATGGATATCAAATGGAACTCAAGAGAATGCTTAAATAAGTCATCTTGTTGTCCACCATTCAGAACATGTGTTAATTTTATCTCCATTCTTCAAAGAACCATCAGTAAGGCTTTGCAATTCACATATCTTAAGTTAAGTGAACTTTGGGTAAGAGAGCTGCAGTGTGTTGACCCAGAATACTTGTGCATAGATATACATGTGGTTTCATGTACCATTTTCATGGGTCATTATGGTTTGAACATGTATACTTCATGCATTTTCTATATGAGATTTTGAGGGACATACATGTTATTCAAATGCCTGGGTTATGATGTTGATTTTTGGTTTAGTTGCCTTGGGCTTTCATGCATATTCTTCTAAGTTGTCAAAGACATGAATGTGGTTCAGGCACTTTCTACTTGAAGCTTTTAAGCTTGTGATGTGCTTGAAATATTCATACAAGACTTCTGAGAGTTGGTTCTATATTGCTCATGCATTGCATGAATGCTTGGCCTTGTGAGCTATGCACTAAAAGCTTGATTTATTAACTTGACGTGTGAAAGAATTACATAAAGTTGGCTCTTATGAAGATGGCTTCAATTAGGTCTCAATTAATGAGATTGTGTTCATTGAACACACCTTTCTATTTGAATGACAGTGTCATATCATTCATGAGGTTATTGTGATTTCAATGTATGGATGATTAAAAAGATCCCTTGTTTATATCAATGCTCCTCGTGATATCAATACTTCATAAATGTTAGTTTTTGTCAACAAGAATGCCATTTGAATGAATGTGTGTTTGAATGGTTAGCATGTTATAAATTTTCATGAGGCATGAATGTTAATTTGAATGTTGAAAGAAAGCCTTGCAATTGAATGATAAAGAAATTGTGGAAACATCTTGACAAATATGCATAGCTACATATGTGTATGAGATCGTGGTGATGCATAATGAAAATGCATATTTGTATATGTTTGCATATGTGTGTGTTTAGGTGTTCACACTTTGTCAAATTGAGTTTCATGATATGTAAGCGTATCTTGGCAATGTTATTTGAATGATTGAGCTCCCATGTCATTGTATATGCCTTGGATGCAATGGAAGCTTCAAAGTTCCCCAAATGCCAAAGCTTGTAACTTATGTCTTTATGGAAACATTTATTTATGCAATGAGCATTTAGATAGTTGACAAGTTATGGAGGTTCTTTTGGAAGAATCTAGTTTATGAGCTCTTAACTTTCACATCTATGATAATTTGATACTCTTGTGTTTTTGCAGGTCCAAGGATGGTTTTTATACCCTCCCATATCAAGTGGATCATGATAATATTTAACCACCTTGTGTGCTTGAAATGGAGGTAGTTCAGGTTGAGCTTTAATACCTTTGTATTTGGACAATTGAGAGATTCAATTTCATTACAACAAACACTTGTCTTATGGTAGAATGTGTTTTTGTTGGTTGTAAATGGAAAGCCAAACACATGTTTGAATGGGTTGTATGATGCATTTTTATGTGAACAAGTTGAAATTGTTAATGCTTGATTCATTAACTTTGATTATGATCTAACCTCTTGTTTTATCATGTGTTTCAGGGTTAATATTCATGGTTGATCATCATGGGTTTTTGGTAATATTTATTCATTTATTTACCCATGAAATCTTGGTGGTTTAGCGGTGTTTTCCAACCCCTACTGGCAGGGGCCGACCCATAGGGTCGACCCTTAGGGGAACTGGGCTGGACAGAAGCTGCAATATGCAGCCTGTCTGCAGGGGTCGACCCACTGCCATGGGTCGACCCATGGGGTCGACCCCTGACTGCCAGACATCAGATTTGCTGCTGGCCGCCCTCTGGTTGCCCAGGGGTCGACCCATGGGGTCGACCCATTCCGGCACGGGATTTTCGAGAGCGTCCGAAACCCAATGAAAACCCTTCTAAACTTCACCAAACTACCCCCCATAGGTTCCTAAACATATTAGGGTGTTTCTAACATGTATGGGAAGTGTTTTATGTGTCTTTTGGGCTCTCTACTTTGCATATAAATATGAGTTACGAATTTGTGGAGGATGAACCTTAATGTGCTATCTTTCTATCTTGTAGGGCAAGGAAAGGGGGAAAAGGAAGAGGAGCTATTGCAAGGTGATTTTCATCTACTTCCATGGAGATTTGGAGCTTGTGGTAGAAGAAGAAAATAAGCGTCTCAAGGAGAGGAACGCGAGGATGCCGAAATCGTGGCCATCCGACATCGAGCCAAGAAGAGCCAGAGTCTTTCTTGAATGGGGAGCTTCATACATGCTTTACCTTCTTTGATTCAGTCTCTAGAGTTTGTTTGGGGTTCAATGCATCTATTTGTCTGCACTTCTTAAATTTCTGGAAGGATATTTTGTGTGGGTGTTCGGAGAAAGGGTTCTCCGAGTGTTTATGTTGACGCGTGTGCGTCGGTTTTTGTGGAGGATATCCCGTGTGTGGTTGGGGGTTTACTCCCGTGTGATTGTGTAGGCTTCGTCCTACGTGTGTGTGTTGGAGCTTGGCTCCGTGTGTGTATGGGGATTTATCCCCGGGTTATTTTATACAGCAGTGAAGCCTCACCGGTTTGGTGAGTCCGGTGAGGGGTGGACGTAGGGAGCCCGTCGTGATCCCGAACCACCTTAAAAATTCTCATGCATTATGGTTTGTGCTGTGGTGGTTTGCTTTTTTGTTCATATCTAGTTATCCGTTCGAGTGAGTACGGTGAAATGGAGAGAATCAAGTCTATTCTAATTAGTTTAAATTCCTCAATCTTGCTAATCTTGCTAATTCCGCTATGAGCTAGTAAATAGTTTTAATTGGACATAAATTTAGTAGAGGTTCTATTCACCCCCCCTCTAGAATCGTGTTCCTGCACTACGGGACCCAACAATTGGTATCAGAGCAGGGCTCTGTTGTCCCTAGATCTAGCGATCTACAGAGTGATCCCAATGCATTCTACAATCATGAATTTTTCTATTGAGCATGTATCCATGAATTGCTTGCCTATTTTTAATTGTTCTGATTTTACTTCATGGTTAGGTAAAATGTGTGGAATGATTAATTCTATTAATCCTAATCTTTGGAAGTTGATTTATGTTGGTCCCCACATATTACCACTAGATGAGACCAAGTGGTCTAATCATGATAAATTGAAGAACCATGAAAATATCACTGTTTTGAGTTTATTGAAAGCTTCTGTGAGTACTAACAAGTATCCTTTTGTATCTTCTTGTAGGTCGACAAAGGAGCTTATGGATGAGTTGATCAAAACTCAAGAGAAGGAAGGAAAAAAAGGTCTCATGGCCGACGATGCTGATCAACGACATGATGAAAATGTTGATGATGTAAATTCTGAAAATGATGAGCTTTCTATTGAGGAATGAGAATTAGCTTATGCTAATTTGTATGAAAAATGTAAGAAGCTCAAATCTGAAAATAAAACTCTAAAAAAGAAAACAAATGAGAATGTGCATCTAAATCTTCCTTGTGATAAATGCATTGAGTTAGAATCAAAAATTGAAAATCTAGAAAATGAAAATGAACTTCTAGAATCTAAAGTTGAATTATTTTCAGATGAGATGTCTTGCATGAATGAGGAGCTAGAGCTGTTTAAAAAATCTAATACTGCTCTTGAAAATGAGAATGTTTGCCATGAATTGAGTGATCAAAACAAACTCTTGTTATCTAAGATTTCATTACTTGAAGAAACTGAAAAATGTCTTAGAAACAAGTTGGATTCCTTATCAGACGATGATAAAATGCTTGAAAAACTTCTTGATTCTGAAATTGATAGCAAGAGCATCATGTTTGAAAATGAGGAACTTAAAAAGAAAAATGGTGACATGCTAATCGAGAATGCTTTGCTTGAAGGTAGATTGAACAGTTTTGATAAAAGTGAAAAAGAAAATGCGTTATTAAAATCTGAAAATGAAAATTTGAAACAATTAAACAACGCCATGTCTGAAAGACTGTTAGTTCTTGAAAAAGGAAAATCTGTTAATGTCAAATTGCATGAAGATGAATGCGAAAAAGTGCATGTGCTAGAACAAGAAATTGAGAGCTATAAAACTACAAATAGAGTATTGAATGAGAACATTGTTTGCAGTGAACAAGAGATAGCTAGCTATGAATTACACATTGCATCCCTTGAATCTGAAATTATAGACTTAAATGCATCATTATCTAAATTTGTCAAAGGGAAGGAGAACTTAGATAAAATGCTAGGTGTTAAGGTCAACTTTCAAAAAGAGGGTCTTGGATATTCTCCAATCAACAAAAAGTCTTTTGAATCAAAACTAAAAACCTCTTTTATTCATGCTTCTGATATCCCTAGGACTTCAAAAGCTCCTCCTCCTATTACACAAACAAAAATTTTTGAAAAATATTTTGAGAAAAAGAAAAATGTTCACACAAAACCCACCAGGGAAAAAGGATTTCAAAAAGTTCAAGGTGGGCGGAAAATGAAATCAAATGTTGAATGTTTCTATTGTGGATTGAATGGACATGTGATGGATGATTGTGTTGTCATGAAAGAGGATGACAAACATGCATGCAAAGATAAACATGTTTTCAAATCAAAAGGAAATATTTCTTGCTTTCATTGTGGTAAGCTAGGCCACAGGATGAAAAATTATTTTTCAAAGCAGAAAAGTGAACAAAATACTTTTAATAGAAAAAGAAATATTTCTTATTTCTATTGTCATAAACTTGGACATGTCATGGATAATTGCTTCGTAAAACAAAATGATGATTATTGTGCCATGAATGTTAAGTTTGATCTTCAAAGAAAATTCAGTGACAAACATGCCTTTCATGCTCAAAAGTTTTCATCTAACAAGGGAAAGTTCTTTAGAAAAACTTATGCTAATAATAGAAAATCATTTGTTAGAACTACTTCTCTTTGTTGCTATCATTGTAGGAAGTACGAGCATGTTATGAAAAACTGTTAGTTTTTGAAAAATCATGATTCTAATGCTTCTAGAATGAATGTTAGGTTTAATTTTGTTAGACCTAGATCTTATGGAAATATGAGATGGAAAACTTTTGAAAATGCCTTTACTCTTAAAAGGAAATCCTTTGCTAGAAATGCCATCCCTCAATATTTTTATTGTGGAAACTATGGACATGTCATTGAGGATTGCATGATCATGAAGGATGATGATATAGTGGCAATGAAAAAGTCAAAGAAAATATTTGGAAGATATGCTACTAACATCCAAGGAACCAATAAGACTTGGGTGCCAAGATCTGACAAAAGAGTCGGTTGTTATGAAGGTGTGCCTTGAGGTAAATAAAGAATGAAATGAGTTCCAATAAAATGGAACAAGGCACACTCATAAGGTAAAACCTTAACTTTGCCTTTTCATTGTTAAACTTGATGATTTTGATGTTTGGTATGTTATTTTGTTATGGTTTTTATATGATGTTTGAATTACATTTCCTCACAAGTCATATAAGTCTTCAATGGATGAATATTTGGTATATCAAATGGTGATATGTGAAATGATAGATCAAGTCTGTCAGGAAGCTATCACTATGTGTGAGGTGATCTTAGGATCAATGTTCTCTACCTTGTACCAAAATTTAAAAATTGAATTGTTTGGCTTATGAGGAACCATGTGTTTTAAATGAAAGTAATTTGTCTTGATTTGCAATGATATTAATTTACAATTGGTTTCAATTGAAAATATTTCTTGTTTCAAGAAGGTAATTTTTCTGAACTATGGACTTGCTTGATCAAATGCAACAATTGATATTGAATGTTGACCATGGCTCAGTTTAAGGCTCATTGACCATGTGTGATTGCTTTGCAAAATTGATAAGTTGTTTGACATGTTTAAAAAATCTCTTCTTGTTAAAAGATGTTCAAACACTTGTCTTGCTCATTGCCAAATTATGTGTGAAATCAAAATGCATCTTGTATATTCACACCTGTAGGGCTTAACATATTCAAACTGAAGCTTATGTCTCATGCAATGTTGTTTCTGAATGATCATTGTTGAACTTTTGAGTTCTAAGAAAAATGGCCTTCCATGATGAAATCTGAAATAAAATGTTCATGGTTTAGTGTAATTTTCATTGAAAATCCATCTCATGCATTTAGTAATTTCATGCTTGCTTGAATATTCAAGAATGCACAAAAACTGAAAATTTGCATAAAAAGAATGCATTGACAGGCATATCATTCACATACTATGCATATAAAATGACAAAAGGATGTATATTGCATATTCATGTATATAGAGCATATGCATATATTTCATGAAAATCGCATATCTTGACTCATGAATATTTGCATGAATGTTTCATGAATCCTTGCATGCTTGTAAGTATTTACACTATGAAACTATTTCTTGATCTTTCTAAGGCCTTACCTCCTTGCTAAACAGCAATACAGTGACTTTATTCATATGTGATACATGTCATATATTAATGGGGAGGATTTGACTCCGACCGTGCATACATTTAGGGGGAGTCATAGCCGTGTCTTATCGAATTCATTTTATACATGCAAAACAAAAATCTACCCCCACACTCTTGCACATAATGAATTTAATGACTTTACTTGATAAGGATTTAAGAAATTCCTTCCAACACTTTAAATGGAACTTGAATCTCTACATGGACATTAAAGAATAATCGTGAGGAAAAAGTTGCCTACCCCACAAAATTAATAAGTGGTATGTGGAACCGAGTAGCCGGAAATCTCCACTGAAACAAATGAGAAAACTCGCGTCGAAAGGTAAAATAAAAATCTACATGTGTGACGAATCCAAGTAGTCGGGAATCCCCATTGAGATATATGAGGAAACTCACGTTGAACGGTGAAGTCCCTTAAAAGAAACAAAATCGGGGTTGTGCGAAGCTGCCGAAAGTCGAGAATCTAAAGTGAAAGTGTAGAGAGAGATTACCTTATAGTCTTCTTTAGAAAATCTAAAAATCCATATATTTTGAAGCTCATTATTCATTGCATCACTTTTCACATGGGCATTTTTGTGATGTATGTATTCTATGAACTTTGTTTCGATTCATGATTTATGTAGTACTTCTAGTTGTGTATGCACAAATCTCTTAGTTATGCCTCATGTCTTACATCTTGAATTTGAATCACATGCTCTTTTGTTAACCTGTGCCTCATTTAGGGGGAGTTACTATGTGTAAAATTTGTGTGTATGACGGTTGTGCTTGTGTGCTTGCATGTTCATGCATTCCCCTTTGGTCTAATTCTGAGTATTACTCTTGCATTTGAAGGATAGAAGTCATCATGTGCATAGTTGCATATCTTGCATATTTAGCATTCACATAGTCCACATTCATTGTATTTGTAAGATGAAACTCATCGTGTGCATATGTACATATTTGGCATTCTTAACGTGCATATAGTTCATGCATGATATCATCTTGAATAATTCATTCTTTTTAACAATTGGTATAGTTCATTTTGAAATGCATCATTTTGAACATATCATATTTTGCTTGACCGTTCTCATTTTGCCATAAGGGGAGAAAGCTTGCTGGTTTTGGTTTTGATGCTATCCTGAACTCCCCATGTTGATCCCCATTTCTGATTATGTCAAAGGGGGAGAGAGCATTAATGCATAACATTTTGTCATCATCAAAATGGGGGAGATTAGTGTGTATGTGATTTTGATGATTACAAAATGACTTTGTTGCTTGGCCTTGCTTGGCCTTGTGCTTGAATGATACTTCATGTTCTCATGTGCTTGAATCATACTTGTTCTCTTGCTATGGAGTTATGTTCTAGAATGAGAATGAATTTGTAAAATAATACTTCATGAATGCCATCAACATGAATGAGTCTTTATGCTCATTTGAATGCAAGTGTGCTAATCTTCTTGCATTGCAGGATCGAGTCATGATGGACATCAAATGGAACTCAAGAGAATGCTTAAATAAGTCATATTGTTGTCCACCATTCAGAACATGTATTAAATCTATCTCAATTCTTCAAAGAACCATCGGTAAGGCATTGCAATTCACATATCTTAAGTTAAGTGAACTTTGGGTAAGAGAGCTGTAGTGTGTTGACCTAGAATACTTGTGCATAGATATACATGTGGTTTCATGTACCTTTTTCATGAGTCATTATGGTTTGAAGATGTATGCTTCATGTATTTTCTATATGAGATTTTGAGGGACATACATGTTATTCAAATGCATGGGTTATGATGTTGATTTTTGGTTGAGTCGCCTTGGGCTTTCATGCATATTCTTCTAAGTTGCCAAAGACATGAATGTGGTTCATGCACTTTCTACTTGAAGCTTTTAAGCTTATGATGTGCTTGAAATATTCATACAAGACTTCTGAGAGTTGGTTCTATATTGCTCATACATTGCATGAATGCTTGGTCTTGTAAGCTATGCACTAAAAGCTTGATTTATTAACTTGATGTGTGAAAGAATTGCATGAAGTTGGCTCTAATGAAGATGGTTTCAATTAGGTCTCAATCAATGAGATTGTGTTCATTGAACACACCTTTCTATTTGAATGACAGTGTCATATCATTCATGAGGTTATTGTGATTTCAATGTATGGATGATTAAAAAGATCCCTTGTTTATATCAATGCTCATCGTGATATCAATACTTCATAAATGTTAGTTTTTGTCAACAAGAATGTCATTTGAATGAATGTGTGTTTGAATGGTTAGCATGTTATAAACTTTCATGAGACCTGAATGTTTACAATTTGAATGTTGAAAGAAAGCCTTGCAATTGAATGATAAAGAAATTGTGGAAACATCTTTACAAATATGTATAACTACATATGTGTATGAGATCATGGTGATGCATAATGAAAATGAATATTTGTATATGTTTGCATATGTGTGTGTTTAGGTGTTCACACTTTGTCAAATTGAGTTTCATGATATGTAAGCGTATCTTGACAATGTTATTTGAATGATTGAGCTCACATGTCATTGTATATGCCTTGGATGTAATGGAAGATTCAAAGTTCCCCAAATGCCAAAGCTTGTAACTTATGTCTTTATGAAAATATTTATTTATGCAATGAGCATTTGGATAGTTGACAAGTTATGGAGGTTCTTTTGGAAGAATCTAGTTTATGAGATCTTAACTTTCACATTGATGGTAATTTGATACTCTTGTATTTTTTTAGGTCCAAGGATGATTTTTATACCCTCCCATATCAAGTGGATCATGATAATATTTAACCACCTTGTGTGCTTGAAATGGAGGTAGTTGAGGTTGAGCTTTCATACCTTTGTATTTGGACAATTGAGAGATTCAATTTCATTACAACAAACACTTGTCATATGGTGGAATGTGTTTTTGTTGGTTGTAAATGGAAAGCCAAACACATGTTTGAATGGGTTGTATGATGCATTTTTATGTGAACAAGTTGAAATTGTTAATGCTTGATTCATGAACTTTGATTATAATCTAACCTCTTGTTTTATCATGCGTTTCAGGGTTAATATTCATGGTTGATCATCATGGGTTTATGGTAATATTTATTCATTTATTTACTCATGAAATTTTGGTGGTTTAGCGGTGTTTTCCAACCACTACTGGCAGGGGTCGACCCATAGGGTCGACCCTTAGGGGAACTGGGCTGGACAGAAGCTGCAATATGTAGTATGTCTGCAGGGGTCGACCCACTGCCATGGGTCGACCCATGGGGTCGACCCCTGACTGCCAGACATCAGATTTGCTACTGGCCGCCCTCTGGTTGCCCAGGGGTCGACCCATTCTGGCACGGGATTTTTGAGAGCGTCCGCAATCCAATGAAAACTCTTCTAAACTTTACCAAACTACCCCCCATAGGTTCCTAAACATATTAGGGTGTTTCTAACATGTATGGGAAGGGTTTTATGTGTCTTTTGGGCTCTCTACCTTGCATATAAATATGAGTTACAAATTTGTGGAGGATGAACCCTAATGTGCTATCTTTCTATCTTGTAGGGCAAGGAAAGGGGGAAAAGGAAGAGGACCTCTTGCAAGGTGGTTTTCATCTACTTACATGGAGATTTGGAGCTCGTGGTAGAAGAAGAAAAGAAGCGTCTCGAAGAGAGGAACGCGAGGATTCCCAAATCGCGGCCATCCGACATCGAGCCAAGAAGAGTCGGAGTCTTTCTTGAAGGGGGAGATTCATACATGCTTTACCTTCTTTGATTCAGTCTCTAGAGTTTGTTTGGGGCTCAATGCATCTATTTGTCTTTACTTCTTAAATTTCTGGAAGGATATTTTGTGTGGGTGTTCGAAGAAAGGGTTCTCCGAGTGTTTGTGTTGACGCGTGTGCGTCGGTTTGTGCGGAGGATATCCCCGTGTGTGCTTGGGCTTCATTTGGGGTGTGTTCCCTGTTTGTGGTTGGGGGTTTACTCCCGTGTGATTGTGTAGGCTTCGTCCTACGTGTGTGTGTTGGAGCTTGGCTCCATGTGTGTGTGGGGATTTATCCCCGGGTTGTTTTATACAACAGTGAAGCCTCACCGGTTTGGTGTGGGGTGGACGTAGGGAGCCCTTCGTGGTCCCGAACCATCTTAAAAATTCCCATGCATTATGGTTTGTGCTGTGGTGGTTTGCTTTTTTGTTCATATTTAGTTATCCGTTAGAGTGAGTACGGTGAGATTGAGAGAATCAAGTCTATTCTAATTAGTTTAAATTCCTCAATCTTGCTAATCTTGCTAATTCCGCTGTGAGCTAGTAAATAGTTTTAATTGGAGATAATTTTAGTAGAGGGTTCTATTCACCCCCCCTCTAGAACCGTGTTCTTGCACTACGGGACCCAACATAACCTGTGTCTCACTGTGAATAAGGTTGACTTAGCCTGTCTTTGGCATCGTAGGTTAGGTCATGCCAGCTATAATGTATTGCACAAACTAAATAGACATAGCATGGTGAGAGGTCTTCCTAAAATCTCTTTCAAACTGAACAACAAAATTTGTGAGGCATGTACCCAGTGCAAATAGACTAGAAAGTCATTTAAGTCTAGGACTGAAAACTTGTCTTCCAAACCATTTGAGCTGATTCATATGGACCTATTTGGTCCTACTAGATCAGCTAGCTTATCTGGTAGGAGATATTGATATGTCTTAGTTGATGACTTTTTTAGATTTACATGAGTATTCTTTTTAACTCACAAGGATGATGCTTTTAAAGAATTTCAAGAACTTTACCTCAAAATAAAATAGACTGGTGAGCATTCTATTGCTTCTATTCTGTCTGACCATGGTGGTGAGTTTGAGAACTCACAATTTGATGAATTTTGTAGGGAAAATAGAATAAATCATAGGTTCTCTTCACCAAGGACTCCAGAGCAAAATGGAATTGTTTAAAGGAGGAACAGAACCTTGGTGGAGATGGCTCGAACGATGCTTGTTGAAGAGAATTTACCTAGATTGTTCTGGGCTGAAGCAGTGAACGCCTCTTGTTATATCATTAACCGAGCCCCGGTAAGACCTTCCACTCAAAAGACTCCCTATGAGTTACTCAAGGGTAAGAAACCTTCACTAGCACACTTTAAGGTCTTTGGCTGTAAATGTTTCCTTCATGTTAATTCTAAAAGAGACCTTGATAAATGTGAACCCAAAAGTGAACCAGGAATATTTATAGGTTATTCAAAAAAGTCCAGAGCCTATAGAATCTATATCCTTAATTCTAAAACTATTGAGGAATCACCACACATAGTTTTTGATGAAAATGCTAAAAACTCTGAAATTGGTTTATGCAGGGTCAAAGTTGATGGTGAGATTCTTGATAATAAAGAGGAGCAGGATGCAGAACTTGCATATGAAGGTGAGACTGATGGGTCTAGAGCTCAGGGGGAGGTAGATGCAGATACAGGTAATCAGGTTACCAATATCAGAATACTAAAAGATCATCCATTAGAAAACATTATTGGTAATTTGAATGAACCCCCTAGGACTAGATCACACTTTAGAATAGAGAATGAACTAAATTCTTTTGCTCTAGTCTCACAGATAGAACCCAAAAACATAGATAGTGCCTTAAAAGATGAACACTGGATTAATGCCATGCATGATGAATTTGTTGAGTATATCCAAGTGATTTTGATGATAACAAACCTAGGGTTATATGTTTTATCACGTGCTATGTTTCAACTATCAAGTTCAAATTTCACAGGCTTTCAAAGCCTACTTCACCATGTAATAAGCTTAATTGTTTAAACCCGTCCAAATGCATAAATCCTTGTTTTGGTTTCTGAACCACCCAACTTAAGCTTAAACCCACTCACCTTGATTGGAACAAGGTAGCCATAAACTATTTCATTCATATATTATATTGCATTGGCTAACCTTTTATTTTTTGCAGAAACCCTAGCCACCGGTCGACCGCCAGCTTCTAGTGGTCGACCGATTTTCCCAGCAACGAATGGGCAATTCCCTGTAAAAATTTTGGTCGACCGCCCCTATGCACAGGTCGACCACCAGCCTCGAAAAGCCCCTATTGTTGACTTTTTGTTCTCAACGTGGGAAGTCTCTCTTCAAGGATTTATTTAATCCCAAAGTCACCAATGTTCCCATGATTTGTGGATCTGATTCCTGGCTTGTCCCTTGACCATTCAAGAGTTATAAAAACATCTCATTGAGACTTGTAACCCTAACAAATTAAAAGAGGCCAAGGGAGGCTATCAAGGGGAGATTCAAGAGCTTATACTATAGCCGTGAACAGTGCTCCGAGAAGGAAGATCTTCATCCATCTTCAAGCAACATCTGGAGCAGATCAACCCCGAGCCAAGAGGAGATCAAGCTGCATCCACAACCTTCTTCATCAACTAAGGGGGAGCTTGAATCTAAAATTTTCTTTTTGTGTCTTCCATTACAATCTTGCTGGGCTTTAGATTTTGTGTTCTTACAATACTGAAACACTTGTGTGTGTGTGTGGATCTACGCAGATCTGTGTGTGTGTGTGTGTTAGTGATCTCTTTGTTCTTCACCTCTCTTTGTGTTTCGGTGCTTGTGAACCTTCGTGGGAGTTCTGAACTCACACGAGTGTGTGTGTGTCTTGATCTTGTAACCTTCTACAAGATAGTGTGTGAATCATCACAGTCGGTGGGGGGTGGACGTAGGTTGCAGTTGTTGTATCTGAACCACCTAAAAATCGTGGTGTTCTGTGTGGTTTGCTCCTTATCTCCTACCTCCATTCTGCTCTAGCTCATTTGCATATTGCGTTATCACATAGTTCCTTTGTTTAGATCTAGCTTTATTAATCTTTTTATGGGAGATCTTTGGTATATCAAAAGGTAGCTTCTGATCGACACGGTCAGTCCTGTCGGAAGAAAAATACCTTGTGTGAGAGAATCTTTGGATTCCCGGACTCCGCCTGGTACCAAAGAACTGCTATATGGGTTGATTTAGATAGATTCATTTTGTATTTCATCAGATCTATTCTTATTTGTTGTTTGTTCTTAATACTTGTTTCAAATCTTTTAAAAGATGTTAAAATCTGTCATCACCCAATTCACCCCCCTCTTGGATGTCATTGATCGCGGGACTTCAATTGGTATTAGAGCTAAGGCTCTATTTCTTTCAGATCTAACGATCTAGAGTAAGATCCAGATCAATGGCAAACAAGGGTATGATGCCTGAGAGTCACTCCATTCATCGTCCTCCTTACTCCGATGGCTCAAATTATTCCTATTGGAAAAATAGGATGCATGTCTTTCTAAGAGCCTAAGAGTATGAGATCTGGAGAGTTGTGGACAAGGGTCCTTACAAACTCGGGGAGGATGAAGAAAAATGGACACCCGAGGAATTAAGAAATACACTATAAATTTTAATGCTATGAACATTATGCAATGTGCTATACATCCTAATTAGTTTTCTCGTGTATCCATATGTAGTTCAGCAAAAGAGATGTTGGACAAGTTGTGGCTGATCTATGAAGGAACCTCGGAGGTCAAGGAGACCAAGGCCAACCTTCTGGTCCGAGATTTTGAGCTCTTCAAAATGAAGCCTGAAGAGACAATTTAGAGATGTTTGCAAGGCTAATCGAGATCACAAATGGTCTCAAAAGCCTTGAGAAAGATTACACTAATTCTGAGCTCGTAAGAAAAGTGTTGAGATCCCTCCCTCCTGCATGGCACACCAAGGCCAGAGTCATTGAAGACTCCAAGAATCTGTCCACACTCACTCTCGATGAGCTCATAGGGTCACTCATGACCTATGAGATAAATATGAAGAGGACAACCGAGGAAGGTACGAAGAAGAAGAAGGTAATTGGATTGAAAGCTAATCAATCTGATGAAGACTTTCAAGAAGAAGAATCAAGTGAAGGAAGCAACGAAGAAGAAGACTTGGCCATGATAACTCACCAAGTGAAAAGATTTTTGAGGAAGAAAAGAAACTTCCAAAGTAATTTTAGAAAGGGGCAAAGGAAGCCCACTCAAACCAAGGGAGAGCCAAGCAAACCAAGTAGCATCATATGCTATAAATGCAAGAAGCCCGGGCACATGTGGGGAGAGTGCCCAGATCTGAAGAAGAAATTCAAAAAAGATAATTTCAGAAAGCCTAAAGCCATGGTCGCCACATGGAGAGATGAAGAGGACGAATCATCCGATGAGGAGATACAAGAACTCGTGGAAAGCCTGTGCCTCATGGCACACGAGGATGACTCAACGGAGGTAAATTCTGACCCTGATTTTATTTCCAATGAATAATGGGAGTCTGAATATGAAAAACTGTATACTAAATACAAGAAAATTAGATCTGAAAATAAAATTCTTAAAAAGAAAATTGATGATTTGTCACATGAAGATATCTTTGTTAAGTTTGAAAAATTGGAACATGAATGGTTTGAGGCAACGGAAGAAAAATAAAGCCTGCTACAAACGATTTCACATTGTGAAAAAGCCAAAGAAGAGCTATCTTGTAAAATGTCTGAAATGGAGAAAGTGTGTGAAAAAATGAAAATTGAAGAAAAAATTATGAAATCCACAGACTCAGAACTTGAAAAGAAAAATGTGAGTTTGGATAAAAAAGTGGCTGAAATTCAGTCCACCTTGTCAAGATTTGTAAAGGGCAAATAAAATCTAGATAACTTGTTGGGAGTTAAAGTCAATTTTTAAAAGGAAGGATTGGGATACACTCCTCAAAATAAAAAATCTTTTGAGCATAAGATCACCACATCCTTTGTTCACGAAAAAGATAACAACCATACTTCATGTTCCAATTCTAAACCAAAACATGTCCAACCCAAACCACGACAATTTCAAAGAAAGTTTGCACTTGTTAACTGTTATGATTGTGATAGATTTGGTCATGTTATTGCAAATTACTGGTTCAAACAAAGTCCACCAAGAAATCATGTTTTTTGGACCAAGATAAGATATGCACAGAACTGGACTAACTCCTACGGACCCAAACTAGCTTGGGTACCAAAATCATTTGCATGAGAATGTTGTTTCTTGCAGATATGTCTTGAAGCCAGGGGGAGCAAGTGGTACTTGGACAGTGGCTGCTCAAGGCATATGACAAGAGACAAGAAAGCGTTCTCTATGCTGCAAGATGAGGATGGAGGCTCAGTTGCCTTTGGTGGAAAAGATAAAGTTAAAATAATTGGAATTGACAACATAGGTAAGAATTCTGAAACCTTAATTGAGAATATTCTTTTGGTGAAAGGTTTGAATCATAACTTGCTGAGCATAAGCCAATTGTGTGACAAAGGCTTCAAAATTATTTTTGATGAAACCCATTGCCTTGTCATAAACAAAACTTCCAATGAAATCAAATTCATCGGCAAGAGAAGCAACAATGTATATACCATTGATATTGATGATGTTTCTTGTGATGATATGTGTTTGGTAGTTAACAATCATGACAATGCATGGCTATGGCACCAAATACTAGGTCATGCTAGTTTTGGAGTAATCTCCAAGTTGTCTAAACATGACTTGGTGAATGGTTTGCCAAAGTTAAAGTTTGAAAGTGATAAAATTTGTGAGGCTTGCACAAAAGGCAAGCAAACATGCATATCCTTCAAAAATAAGAACATTGTTTCTACCTCTCGGCCTTTAGAATTGCTGCATCTTGATTTGTTTGGCCCAACTAGGACATCCAGCCTAGGAGGGATATCCTATGGTTTCGTTATTGTTGATGATTATTCCAGATTCACTTGGGTGTTATTTCTATCCAATAAAAATGATGCATTGATGGAATTTCAAGTGTTTTATTGGAAAATCCAAAATGATAGAGGCTACCTTATCACCACTATCCAAAGTGATCATGGTGGTGAATTTGAAAATCATGAGTTCAGCAATTTCTGTGAAGAGCATGGGTATACACACAACTTCTCATCACCAAGGATGCCCCAACAAAATGGAGTGATGGGGAGGAAAAACAGAACATTGATAGACATGGCACAGACCATGTTAAGTGAAAACTCTCTACCAAAATATTTTTGGGCTGAGGCGGTAAGTACAGCATGTTACATCATCAACAGGGCAATGGTAAGGCCCATTTTGAAGAAAACTCCATATGAGCTCTACAAGGGTAAGAAACTGAATATTTTCCATCTTAAACCCTTTGGTTGTTTATGTTTCATCCTAAACAATGGTAAGTCCAACCTAGGTAAGTTTGATGAGAAAAATGACAAGGGAACTTTCCTAGGCTATGCACTCAATTATAGAGCCTATCGAGTGTTCAATAAACGGACCTTAGTTGTTCAAGAAAGTCCTCGTGTAATTTTTGATGAATCTGAAATAAAACTAACTACTCAAATTGTGGATGTAGGAGAAGCCCCCAAAGATTCAACCAATGCTGGAACATCTAAAGCCAAGGATGAACCAAAGCAAGAAATACCCAGCAAGAGTGAAGAAGATGAAGATCCTTCAATTGAGACACTACAAGAGCAGCAAGTGCAACACCCTGATTTGGTAAGCACCTCTACATTTTTAAAGGATCATCCAGCTGAAAACATAATCAGTAATCCTCAAGATGGGGTAAGAACCAGAGCATCTCTAGGGCAAGTAGAAGAAGAAGATTTGATAGCCTTAATCTCACAGGAAGAGCCTAAGGATATCCATGAAGCTCTTCAAATGAATCCTGGATCCAGGTTATGCATGAAGAGTTGCACCAGTTTGAAAGAAACCAGGTGTGGACTCTAGTGCCACGACCTAAGAATCAATCCATTATCGGAACCCGATGGGTTTTCAGAAATAAGTTAAATGATACGGGATTGGTTGTTAGGAACAAGGCCCGACTTGTGGCCAAGGGGTATAGCCAGAAGATGGGTATTGATTTTGATGAGTCTTTTGCACCGGTTGCTCGTCTAGAAGCAGTCCAGATTTTATTGTCATATGCTTGCTCATCTAACTTTAAATTATTTCAAATGGATGTTAAATCTACATTTCTAAATGGGTATATCAAAGAGGATATTTTTGTAGAACAACCTCCAGGTTTTGAAGACCCCAAATATCCACAACATGTGTACAAGCTCCAGAAGGCCTTGTACGGACTGAAGCAAGCACCAAGGGCATGGTATGAACGGCTCACGTCATTTCTGGTTGAAAATGATTTCAAGAGAGGTAAGGTTGATTGTAACACCCCGTATAAAAAAATGAAAAAAACAACAATTATTATTAATAATATTTTCCAAATAAAAAAATTATATTAGATAAACCCTATGGGAAGCTTAAGTAAGAAGTTGGAACACGGATCTATCATATGTAAATGTTATTAACTTAACAAGTGGCTTCCTAGTGTAGTTGGTTAAGTGACTTGCCTTTAAACCCAATGATCAGGGTTCAAATCCTAGCATCCACCATTTTATACGTTTTGTACCAAATAATTATATGCTATAGGCTACTTGCACCGACACAGGGCCACAAGGCCCTATAATTTAGCTTACATGCTATAGGCTACTTGCACCGACACAGGGCCCTATAGGCTACTTGCACCGACACAGGGCCACAAGGCCCTATAATTTAGCTTACATGACCACAAACAAACCTGCGTTGGCATATGTCCTCTTCTCATACATGAACAGCCCGTTTGAGCTGGCATCGCACTGAGATGCGAATTATGTAGCATCTTATCCCCTCGTGACTATCCCAAAATACTATAATACTCCCTATATCGAGACTCCCTTCATCCTTCCAAAGGGTTGCTGCTGATGCAGAGAAGGGGTAGCCTCCGATGTTGCAGAAGAAAGCTACCCTTATACCCGAGGTAGGTGTTCTCAATTTTTAACTAAACTAGTAGCTAATCTAGGATGATTAGTCTAGGCAGTTAGTCTTAGGCTCATCTCCATGCGATATTTCATATTTATACAGCACGTGTTAGGATGTGTTAGTCTCCTAGTTAGCATGAAATAGCTTCAATCTGGAACACCTAGATAATTAACATGTATTAGCTTTATTAAATAATCTATTAACAGCATATAGCATGTTAAATGTTGACACTTCCATGACACATGTGTCGACACATGACACATGTGTCGACACACATTTATGTAATAGCATGTACATATGAACATGTAAGCACTCATGTGTCGACACAGGTGTCGACACCGGTGTTGACACCGGTGTTGACACGGGTGTCGACACACATGACATATAAGAACTCATGTGTCGACACAGGTGTCGACACCGGTGTTGACACAGGTGTCGACACACAAACATATAAGAACTCATGTGTCGACACAGGGCCCTATAATTTAGCTTACATGCTATAGGCTACTTGCACCGACGGCCCTATAATTTAGCTTACATGCTATAGGCTACTTGCACCGACACAGGGCCCTATAGGCTACTTGCACCGACACAGGGCCACAAGGCCCTATAATTTAGCTTACATGACCACAAACAAACCTGCGTTGGCATATGTCCTCTTCTCATACATGAACAGCCCGTTTGAGCTGGCATCGCACTGAGATGCGAATTATGTAGCATCTTATCCCCTCGTGACTATCCCAAAACACTATAATACTCCCTATATCGAGACTCCCTTCATCCTTCTAAAGGGTTGCTGCTGCTGCAGAGAAGGGGGAGCCTCCGATGTTGCAGAAGAAAGCTGCCCTTATACCTGAGGTAGGTGTTCTCAATTTTTAACTAAACTAGTAGCTAATCTAGGATGATTAGTCTAGGCAGTTAGTCTTAGGCTCATCTCCATGCGATATTTCATATTTATACAGCACGTGTTAGGATGTGTTAGTCTCCTAGTTAGCATGAAATAGCTTCAATCTGGAACACCTAGATAATTAACATGTATTAGCTTTATTAACTAATCTACTAACAGCATATAGCATGTTAAATGTTGACACTTCCATGACACATGTGTCGACACATGACACATGTGTCGACACACATTTATGTAATAGCATGTACATATGAACATGTAAGCACTCATGTGTCGACACAGGTGTCGACACCGGTGTTGATACCGGTGTTGACACGGGTGTCGACACACATGACATATAAGAACTCACGTGTCGACACAGGTGTCGACACCGGTGTTGACACAGGTGTCGACACATAATAGTTACGTGAACATAAGCACCTCATGTGTCGACACAGGTGTCGACACCGGTGTTGACACCGGTGTTGACACAGATGTCGACACATGAACATATTACCGCAGAAGAACCTCATGTGTCGACACAGGTGTCGACACCGGTGTCGACACACAAAATATTGTAATACGAACTGTACAACAGAGACCAAAAATGAATAGTAAGTGTCGACACTAGTGTCGACACATGCTGTGAACTTAATGAAAAACAACTAAAACCCCTCAAAATAAGTGAAGGAAAATGTGAACAATTTATGAACCTCCATTAATAGTATATATGTAACACCTCCATTATACTTCCATTAATTGTATATATAAAACACCTTCATTATATAATGTTAGACAAGAATATATATATATATATATATATATATATATATATATATATATATAAAACTAATGTCTACACCTCCAGTATATGCTGTTAGAACTAATGTCTACACCTCCATTCTCACCTAATATATATAGAGAACAGAATATAATAATAAAATGGACTCCTTCATTCTTTGTAGAATGAAATTATAATTTTTTTTGAAAAATCTAATTTTCACTACATTAGTTTATACATACTAAAAATTAAACTATTTCCAGCATGTTAAAAGTGACTTCCAATATGATAGAATTATTTTATACATACGGAGATATAAAAATCATTTTCAACATGTTAAAATCTATTTAAAGCTATTTTGTGCATATAGAACTTACTTTCCTATTAAATAAAGTAGTAAGTTATGAAAATTACTTCCAGTATGATAACATTTCTTCCAGTATGGTAAAAATTATTCCAGCATGTTATAATTATTTTTGGCATGTTATAGTTATTTTCAGTGTATTAAAACTATTTTTCAGCATGATAATTCTATTTTCCTATCAAATAATTAGCAAATAAATGTAGAAAAATATTTTTTAGCATGATAAAAATTATGTTGGTATCAGCAAATTTCTGTAATCATCATGGTAACCTTATCTTATCATCCTATCAGTAAGTTAATTAATTTTAGCATGTTAATAATTAATTTTCAACATGTAAAAAAATTAAATCCAGCATGAAAAATTTATTTTTATCATTTCACCAGTAAAGTAACATATGAAACTCATTCTCAACATGTTATTACCATTTTTAGCAAGTTAGAATTATATTCAACATAAAAACTTATTTTCATAATTAAATTCTAATTATTTTTATAATTCACCATTTTGGCTAACTCATATATGTATATCAGACAGAAGATATACATACCTATAACCTCCATTATATTGACAGAATTCTATAAGCGGATATATATATATACATATACATATTGGATATATATATATATATATATTTATATTTATAACTAATATCGACATTTGTGTCAACACCAGCAAGTTAGTCTCAAACTCCTATTGCCATTAGCATGTATCGAACATTACGGGTTTTACTCCTAGTTCGTCCCTACATAACGATACGCCTTGGATTCTATTCTATAATCCACCTTATAAACATCCTACCGGGTCAATCATTGAAATTCCATATTGGCTATAAATGAGAGTGGATGTCGACAAATATGACCAATGCTGTGCATATAGGGCCTGGTCTGGTCCTGGGAGGAGCACCCGAAGGTACTTGTGCCCATGCGAGTTTATTGACCACGGTGTTTGGCATTACACCGGAGTACTTGCTTGCTAGACTTTAGGCATTCCACTCATTCTCGTGATATTACTTGATTGATTGACTTGAGACCCGCGGAAGGGTAAAAGTGTTTATTTGACTGCATTGATAAATAGCCAATTCCAGTTATACATGTTTGAAACTACTTTGCTTACTATTGCTAGCTTGATTAACATGTTGCTATTCCAGTTATTACTTCTCAGTTATCACTGGCTTGATATCATTTGCTATCACTTGCTACTGCTGCTTGAAATTGTACAATCTATATACTCTCACTTTCTACTCCTGTCGATTTTACGATTCTTTGATATCTATCTGTCTGCATGCATACTTTACCTACATTAAATAAATGGGTAATTCACTTAAAGCATGTTAGAACTTGAGATGTAAATCCTACTGAGCGATTCGCTCATCTAGTTATTTTCTAACCTTTTCAGGTAGTGCGAATATTAGCCAGAACTCGGAAGGGAATGAGTCTGAGTGATGAGTGTAGAAATGGAGTTATCATGTTGTCTTGTTAATTGTGGAGTAGTAATTATGTCATTTGTATCCAGTTATGTCAGATGTCAGTTGTATTAGTCTAATTTATTAGAACTGTAATAAGGGCTTGAAGCCTAGTAGTCGGACTTGAGAAATGTGTGTAATTGTCTTTTGGTCAGTGGTAACAATTGTCATCTCGGATTATTTGTATTAATTTCAAGTTAAATCTTAGTTATCTGCGCACTCTATTAACTATCAAAATGAAGAATTCCATTGAATAGCTAGCTCGCTTTGGTTCTATATAAAACTGTCGCGCCACGGGTAAGCTTCCGCGCTCGGGACGTGACAGCTTTTCTTGGTATCAGAGCCGAGGATTGAGAATTTTCCTAGGTAAAACACGTATTTAGTCTAACTAGAAATGTCTATCTAGGTAAACCCTAGAAAGTTCTAATTAGGAGATAAATCTAGAAAGGTCTTCTTAGGCAAACCTAGAAACTTCTATAAAAAAAAATTCTAATTATAGGATAGAAAACTTCTAGGAAAAATGTATATATATATAATCTGGGAATATATATATATGTTATTTTTGGAAATGTCTAAGGATAGAATTGGTTAGATCCTACCTCGTGAGATGGGTAGAGCCATGGGTTAAGTTATAATAATAAATGTCCCCCTTAACCTTAAAGCTCAATATCATTTATCTTAAAATTCTTTTGTAGGAAATGGCCGCCGAGAGGGCACAATGGCACGAGATGCAGCGCACCGTGCAAGGGCTTACTAAGGCGCTACAGCAGGTGGCACAAGGCGGTGCTCGCGGAGCTCACCGTGGAGCCGGTGACCTTCACCGGGATTTCCGTAACATGAACCCACCCAAGTTTGCGGGTTCGGTGGACCCCGATGATGCCGAACATTGGCTAAAGGAGACCGAGAGGATCTTCTGTGTAATGCAATGCACGGACGAAGAAAAGGTCTTATTGGCTACATTCCAATTGGAACGGGATGCGCGAAGCTGGTGGGAGTCCGTGGAAGCCAGATTGCCCGACGGTTATGCCACGTGGACGGAATTCGTCGAGCACTTCAACGGCAAATATTTCTCAGACCGGGTGCAAGAGAAGAAGGCCGCGGAATTTGCCGCACTGAAGCAATGGACCCGGAGGGTGGCCGAATATGAGGCCCAGTTCTCGAGACTTTCCCGTTATGCACCACACTTGGTGTGTACGGAGAAGATGAAGGCGAGGAGATTTCTCAACGGGCTACGGCCCCAATATATTACTCAGCTTGCACCGATGGACGTCCAAGTCTACTCAGAAATGGTTCGTCGTGCTCAACTGCTGGAGGACGCCATCGAATTTTTTGAAAAGATTCGGGGCATGGACAAGAAGGAGCATGTTACAAGTCCGGGAAGCGTCAAACCACCCTTTAACAAGAAGCGAACTTTTAATGGAGGTGAGTCTTCCAAGGAGAAGAGGTTCCAGAAAAATCACAAGCCATTCCTCGCTATCAGCAACAAGCCCTTCCCCGATGTTACGGCTTCTAAGAATATTTGCAAATTTTGTGATAAAGCGGGTCATAAGACCGAGGAGTGCTCGAGGAAACTAGGAGCGTGTCTCCGATGTGGTAGTCGGGAGTACCGAATTCCCGACTGTCCGTTGATGAAGGAGCAAGCCAACAAGGACGAGAAGCGTCCAGTTAAAAAGCAAGGCCGTCTGCAAGCTCTTCAAGGGACGGAATATGTGGAAGGAGGAATCGTGGAAGGTACATTGACTGTTTGCTCTAAACCTGCTAGAGTTTTATTTGATATTGGAGCAACTCATTCATTTGTTTCCAAGAAGTTTACTGCTTCATTTTCCAAAGAACCTAAACGGATAGATTTAATTATATCTACACCTCTTGGAAACAAATCGGATATCATGCATCACTACCCAAGTTGTGAGGTGATGGTTCAAGATAATAATCTACCTGTCGACCTGATATGCCTTGACATGGAGTGTTATGATGTCATATTGGGAGCCGACTGGTTATCCACCTACCAAGCAACGGTAGATTGTTGGCATGGCAAAATAGCTTTTGAGGATTATCCCGAGCTAGTTTTTAACAAATCTCGGAATAAAACCATGCTTATCTCAGCTCTCCGAGCTAGTAAACTGGTGAAGAAAGGATGTATGGCTTTTCTGGCTTTTGTAACTACCACAGGAGTTGAGAAGATGAAAATTGAAGACATCTGAGTGATTCAGGACTTCTCCGACGTTTTTCCAGACGAATTGCCTGGTTTACCCCCGGAGAGGGAAGTGTCATTCACAATTGATATTGTTCTGGGTGCCGGTCCTGTTTCTAAGGCACCCTACAGGATGTCTCCTGCGGAACTGAAAGAGCTGAAGGAACAGTTGATGGATTTATTGAAGAAAGGGTTTATTAGGCCGAGTACTACCCCATGGGAAGCACCCGTGCTATTTGTTAAAAAGAAGGATGGCACATTGAGATTATGCATTGATTATCGACAGTTAAACAATCTTACAATCAAAAATAAGTACCCACTGCCGAGAATTGATGAGCTGTTCGACCAATTATCAGGAGCAAAGTATTTCTCCAAAATAGATCTTCGGTCTGGTTATCACCAATTGAGGATCAAGGAGGAGGATATTTACAAAACTGCATTTCGAAGTAGGTACGGGCATTACGAATTTACTGTTATGCCTTTCGGACTAATAAATGCGCCTGCAGCTTTCATGCAGTTAATGAACAGCATTTATCGGCCTTATTTAGACCATTTTATTGTGGTCTTCATTGATGATATATTGATCTACTCAAAGACTGAAGAAGATCATGAGGAACATCTTAAGAAGGCATTACAAGTATTGCGGGACAATAAGTTATATGCAAAATTCAGCAAATGCCAGTTCTGGCTGGAGGAAGTGTCCTTCTTGGGACATGTTATCTCCAAGAATGGAATTTCTGTTGATCCTGCAAAGGTCGAAGCCGTGCAAAACTGGGGACGATCGACGAATGCAACGGAGATTCGTAGCTTCTTGGGCTTAGCTGGTTATTACCGGCGTTTCATCAAGGACTTCTCCAAGATTGCTGTTCCTCTTACCAAATTGACTCGCAAGGAAGTGCCTTATGAGTGGAATGAAGACTGTGAAAAGAGTTTCTTAACTTTGAAGGATCTATTAACCACTACACCGGTCTTATCTCTTCCGATTGAAGGGGAGAAATATGAGATATATACCAATGCATCTGGTATCGGCCTCGGATGTGTATTGGATGCAGAATGAGAGAGTTATTGCATACTCGTCCCGGCAATTGAAGAAACATGAAGAGAATTATCCTGTGCATGATCTGGAGCTAGCCGCTGTAGTATTGGCTTTGAAGATCTGGAGGCACTATCTCTATGGAGAATAATTTACAGTCTACTCTGATCATAAAAGCCTCAAATATTTATTCTCTCAGAAGGAGCTGAACATGCGGCAACGACGTTGGCTCGAGTATCTCAAGGATTTCGACTTTACTATACAATACCATCCCGGTAAAGGAAATTCTGTAGCAGATGCCCTTAGTCGGAAGCCGAGGGTCCTAGTAGCCAACTGTATGGTTCAGGAATGGAAATTGCTAGAAAAATTTTCTGAACTCGACATCAACATGGGTGAGAATGATGGGTGTATCACTTTATCCCACTTAAGTGTACATCCGGATTTGCTAACTGAAATCAAGAGATTGCAAGAAGAAGACCCGATGTTGGTGGAAATCAGAGAAAATCTGGATGAGAAGACCGACTTCAAGTTGGCACCCGATGGTAGAATCTTATTTCATGAAAGGACATGTGTGCCCGACAGTCTTGAGCTGAAGAAGGAGATTCTGGAAGAAGCCCATCGATCGAGATACACGATACACCCGGGAGCCACTAAAATGTACCAAGATATAAAAAGGACCTTTTGGTGGCCCAACATGAAAAGGAAATAGTGGATTTCATGTCTCAATGTTTGACTTGCCAGCAGGTGAAGGCCGAACATTAGAAGCCCGTAGGGAGACTGCATCCACTGGATATTCCCAAGTGGAAATGGGAGGATATCGGCATGGATTTCATCTTGGGTTTGCCCAAGTCTAGGGGTGGATACGATGGCATATGGGTAATCATCAATCGCCTTACTAAATCGGCTCATTTCTTGCCTATTAAGAGTCGGTGGTCGGTTGATATTCTTGCCGCTGTGTATATTAAGGAAGTCACTAGACTCCATGGAATTCCTGTGTCTATAGTATCTGACCGAGACCCTCGCTTTACATCTCACTTCTGGAAGGGTCTACAACGCTCTCTAGGAACGAAGCTTAATTTCAGTACTGCTTTTCATCCCCAGACAGATGGTCAGACGGAAAGGACTAATCAGGTTGTTGAAGACATGTTGCGAGCATGCATTATAGATTTCGGCAGGAGTTGGCATGACCACTTACCACTAGCCGAATTTGCCTACAATAACAGCTACCAAGCCAGTATTCAAATGGCACCTTTCGAGACACTCTATGGTATAAGCTGTAGATCTCCGGTATGCTCGGAGGAGGTCGGTGAAAGACAACTCCTAGGTCCTGATATGGTGAGAGATTCTACTGAGAAGATTCTCCTTATCAGAGAAAGACTCAAGGTAGCTCAGTATAGGCAAAAATCTTATGCTGATAACAGAAGGAGAGATTTGGAGTTTCAAGTGGGTGACCATGTATTTCTCAAAGTATCTCCCGGCCGAAGTATTAGAAGATTCGGTGTTAAGGGCAAGCTTACACCAAGGTTTATCGGTCCATTTGAGGTATTGGAGAGAGTGGGCGAGGTGGCTTACCGTATTGCCTTACCCCCTCAACTCTCGGAAGTGCACAACGTATTTCATATATCTATGCTGAAGAAATATGTGCACGACCCTTCTCACGTCATCAACCATACTGAATTGGTGATTCAAAGGGACCTCACTTATGAACAAAGCCCGATGCGGATCCTCGACCGAGAAGTCTGAGTTCTAAGAAGCAAGACGATCCCTATGGTAAAAATCCAATGGAATCGATGTTCGGAGCAAGAAGCTACTTGGGAGACCGAGGAATCGATGAAAAGAAGATACCCAGAACTATTTTAGACTGTGAGTATCCTATACCCTCTATAATATTCGCATGTAGTTGAATTTGGGGACCAAATTCTTTTAAGTAGGGGAGGGTGTAACACCCCGTATAAAAAACTAAAAAAAACAATTATTATTAATAATATTTTCCAAAAAATATATATTAGATAAACCCTATGGGAAGCTTAAGTAAGAAGTTGGAATACGGATCTATCATATGTAAATGTTATTTACTTAACAAGTGGCTTCCTAGTGTAGTTGGTTAAGTGACTTGTCAAACCCAATGACTAGGGTTCAAATCCTAGCATCCACCATTTTATACGTTTTGTACCAAATAATTATATGCTATAGGCTACTTGCACCGACACAGGGCCACAAGGCCCTATAATTTAGCTTACATGCTATAGGCTACTTGCACCGACACAGGGCCACAAGGCCCTATAATTTAGCTTACATGACCATAAACAAACCTGCGTTGGCATATGTCCTCTTCTCATACATGAACAGCCCGTTTGAGCTGGCATCGCACTGAGATGCGAATTATGTAGCATCTTATCCCCTCGTGACTATCCCAAAACACTATAATACTCCCTATATCGAGGCTCCCTTCATCCTTCCAAAGGGTTGCTGCTGCTGCAGAGAAGGGGGAGCCTCCGACGTTGCAGAAGAAAGCTGCCCTTATACCTGAGGTAGGTGTTCTCAATTTTTAACTAAACTAGTAGCTAATCTAGGATGATTAGTCTAGGCAGTTAGTCTTAGGCTCATCTCCATGCGATATTTCGTATTTATACAGCACGTGTTAGGATGTGTTAGTCTCCTAGTTAGCATGAAATAGCTTCAATCTGGAACACCTAGATAATTAACATGTATTAGCTTTATTAACTAATCTATTAACAGCATATAGCATGTTAAATGTTGACACTTCCATGACACATGTGTCGACACATGACACATGTGTCGACACACATTTATGTAATAGCATGTACATATGAACATGTAAGCACTCATGTGTCGACACAGGTGTCGACACCGGTGTTGACACCGGTGTCGACACACATGACATATAAGAACTCATGTGTCGACACAGGTGTTGACACCGGTGTTGACACAGGTGTCGACACATAATAGTTACGTGAACATAAGCACCTCATGTGTCGACACAGGTGTCGACACCGGTGTTGACACCGGTGTTGACACAGGTGTCGACACATGAACATATTACCGCAGAAGAACCTCATGTGTCGACACCGGTGTCGACACCGGTGTCGACACACAAAATATTCTAATACGAACTGTACATTAGAGACCAAAAATGAATAGTAAGTGTCGACACTAGTGTCGACACATGCTGTGAACTTAATGAAAAATAACTAAAACCCCTCAAAATAAGTGAAGGAAAATGTGAACAATTTATGAACCTCCATTAATAGTATATATGTAACACCTCCATTATACTTCCATTAATTGTATATATAAAACACCTTCATTATATAATGTTAGACAAGAATATATATATATATATATAACTAATGTCTACACCTCCAGTATATGCTGTTAGAACTAATGTCTACACCTCCATTCTCACCTAATATATATAGAGAACAGAATATAATAATAAAATGGACTCCTTCATTCTTTGTAGAATGAAATTATAATTTTTTTTGAAAAATCTAATTTTCACCACATTAGTTTATACATACTAAAAATTAAACTATTTTCAGCATGTTAAAAGTGACTTCCAATATGATAGAATTATTTTATACATACGGAGATATAAAAATCATTTTCAGCATGTTAAAATCTATTTAAAGCTATTTTGTGCATATAAAACTTACTTTCCTATTAAATAAAGTAGTAAGTTATGAAAATTACTTCCAGCATGATAACATTTCTTCCAGTATGGTAAAAATTATTCCCGCATGTTATAATTATTTTTGACATGTTATAGTTATTTTCAGTGTATTAAAACTATTTTTCAGCATGATAATTCTACTTTCCTATCAAATAATTAGCAAATAAATGTAGAAAAATAATTTTTAGCATGATAAAAATTATGTTGGTATCAGCAAATTTCTGTAATCATCATGGTAACCTTATCTTATCATCCTATCAGTAAGTTAATTAATTTTAGCATGTTAATAATTAATTTTCAACATGTAAAAAAATTAAATCCAGCATGAAAAATTTATATTTATCATCTCACCAGTAAAGTAACATATGAAACTCATTTTCAACATGTTATTATCATTTTTAGCAAGTTAGAATTATATTCAACATAAAAACTTATTTTCATAATTAAATTCTAATTATTTTAATAATTTACCATTTTGGCTAACTCATATATGTATATCAGACAGAAGATATACATACCTATAACCTCCATTATATTGACAGAATTCTATAAGCGGATATATATATACATATACATATTGGATAAATAAATAAATATATATATATATATATATATATATATATTTATAACTAATATCGACATTTGTGTCAACACCAGCAAGTTAGTCTCAAACTCCTATTGCCATTAGCATGTATCGAACATTACGGGTTTTACTCCTAGTTCGTCCCTACATAACGATACGCCTTGGATTCTATTCTATAATCCACCTTATAAACATCCTACCGGGTCAATTATTGAAATTCCATATTGGCTATAAATGAGAGTGGATGTCGACAAACATGACCAATGCTGTGCATATAGGGCCCGGTCTGGTCCTGGGAGGAGCACCCGAAGGTACTTGTGTCCATGGGAGTTTATTGACCACGGTGTTTGGCATTACACCGGAGTACTTGCTTGCTAGACTTTAGGCATTCCACTCATTCTCGTGATATTACTTGATTGATTGACTTGAGACCCGCAGAAGGGTAAAAGTGTTTATTTGACTGCATTGATAAATAGCCAATTCCAGTTATACATGTTTGAAACTACTTTGCTTACTATTGCTAGCTTGATTAACATGTTGCTATTCCAGTTATTACTTCTCAGTTATCACTGGCTTGATATCATTTACTATCACTTGCTACTGCTGCTTGAAATTGTACAATCTATATACTCTCACTTTCTACTCCTGTCGATTTTACGATCTTTGATATCTATCTGTCTGCATGCATACTTTAACTACATTAAATAAATGGGTAATTCACTTAAAGCATGTTAGAACTTGAGATGTAAATCCTACTGAGCGATTCGCTCATCTAGTTATTTTCTAACCTTTTCAAGTAGTGCGAATATCAGCCAGAACTCGGAAGGGAATGAGTCTGAGTGATGAGTGTAGAACTGGAGTTATCATGTTGTCTTGTTAATTGTGGAGTAGTAATTATGTCATTTGTATCTAGTTATGTCAGATGTCAGTTGTATTAGTCTAATTTATTAGAACTGTAATAAGGGCTTGAAGCCTAGTAGTCGGACTCGAGAAATGTGTGTAATTGTCTTTTGGTCAGTGGTAACAACTGTCATCTCGGATTATTTGTATTAATTTCAAGTTAAATCTTAGTTATCTGCGCACTCTATTAACTATCAAAATGAAGAATTCCATTGAATAGCTAGCTCACTTTGGTTCTATATAAAACTGTCGCACCATGGGTAAGCGTCCGCGCTCGGGACGTGACATTGATCAAACACTCTTCACAAAGAAATCAAGTAAGGATATATTGGTAGTTCAAGTATATGTAGATGATATAATTTTTGGAGCTACTAATAATGTGCTATATGATGAATTTGCCGAAATCATGCAAGGTGAATTTGAGATGAGCCTAATGGGTGAACTAACATTCTTTCTTGGACTGCAGGTGAAGCAAACACCTGAGGGCATTTTCATAAGCCAAGCCAAGTACACAATAGAGCTTTTAAAGAAATATGGGATGGCTGAAGCAAAACCTTTGTCAACTCCAATGGCCACAACCTCGAAGTTAGACAAAGATGAAAATGGTAAAACAGTAGATCCTACACTGTTTTGAGGTATGATTGGATCACTGCTATATTTTACAGCATGCCGCCCTGACATTCAATTCAGTGTATGTCTTTGTGCCCATTTTCAGTCATGCCCTAAAGAATCTCACTTATCGGCTGTTAAACGCATCTTTAGATATTTATTTGGCACAATAGACTTTGGCTTGTGATTTATCATTGATAGTTCTTTTGATTTGATTGCATACACCGATGCGGATTATGCCGGATGCATTGTAGATGGTAAAAGTACTAGTGGGTACTATCAGTTCCTTGGTGGGTGCCTAGTCTCATGGGCCTCTAAGAAACATCATTCAGTAGCTCTCTTAACGGCCGAGGCTGAATATGTAGCCGCCGGAAGTTGTGGAGCCCAAGTACTTTGGATCAAAAATCAATTGCTTGATTTAGATATTGAGATGAAATGTGTGCCAATTTTGTGTGATAATACCAGTGCAATCAGTTTGTCTAAAAACCCTGTTCAACATTCTAGAACCAAGCATATTGATATTCGTCATCACTTTCTGAGAGATCATGTAGGGAAATGGGTCTTTGAATTGAACTTCATTGACACACACAATAAGCTAGCTGACATTTTCACCAAACCCCTCAACTAGGATCAATTTAACAAGATAAGAAGAGAACTTGGAATGTGCAAGGGTGACAACATTCTTGCATAGGTTTGCACTTATTTTAAGTTCTGCATTTGTAGAAACTCATATGCATCAAGGGTAGGAAAACATGCAGTTTGTCTTTACTTCTTACCTTGTGTGTTCACATACATTCCTGCATGCTTGAATGTAATTATATGTATAGCCCTCCTTGAACATTTTTTCTAAGGCCAAATATTTCTTGGATAAATAATTGTGGACTTAGTAATGTCAGACCTAAGGTAACTTCTGAGGGGGAGTTAAAAACTCTCCTCAAATCTGCATATATTTCCTTTCCTCCACTTCATGATGTTGGCTCAACTCAGAAGGTCGGTTGTTAGTCCCCCCATTTATAAAAAAAATAGAAAAGAAAAAGAAACAAAAAAAATTCAAATTGGGGTTTTTCTAGGCTAGCGGTCGACCGCCAGCCCCGTACCGGTCGATCGGTGACGGCAAACCGACCCGACCGGGTCCCAACCGAGCCAACTTATATGGGGTCCTAAAGGCCCCCATTCTCATTCTATCACTTCCATTCACCCTCCACCACTTTGCCCTAACTCTAGAACCCCAAAACTCCACCTCCTAAGCTTCCAAACCTCATCCTTTCTCCTCCCGCACAAGATCCGGCTTGTTCTTCACGATTTCGAGACGGACTCCATTCGGTCGTTCGGGCGTTTGTGGAGTTCCCATCTTAGTTTCGGTCAGTGGAGAAGGCTTTTGCAAGCCCTTGGAGTGTCCGTTGATCCTTCTTCATCCCCCGGGACGATGGTCCTCCCTTCAAGGGTTTTCTATTGGGTTGCTAGTTCGGGATGCCGCCTAGACGAACCTCTCGACGTTCTGCCCAAGGGAAAGGGAGTGGACAGAGATGCGAGGCACCAACTCCTCCACCACAGTAGGCGCCTGCACCGCGTCGAGCACCTAGGGTGCTCATTCTCCCCATAATCGACCCTCGAATGGTTGATTTCAATGAGGTGAATTAGCTCTTCCCCGATATATGTGCAGTCTTTGAGATTCAGTCGGGTTGGACTGATTTCGTCACTAGGTATAACCGTCATTACCCCAACTTAGTACAGTAGTTCTATGAGAACTTGGTTTCAAGGAATGATGAGCTATATCTATACTATTGTTCGAGGGGTTGAGCTTCACATTAACCCCGATCTGTTTGAGAGAAGCTTAGGGGTTGCGGCTAGAGGAGCCAACATGGCTTATGGTCATGGGGAGGTTGAAGATACTTTTATTGCCATGACCAACTGTGAGTACGTGCGTGGTGTCAACGATTTGATTAAGTTAAATGCGAATTACTTCCCACCACTGCAGCGTGTCTTACACCATATATTTACCTCCCTTATTTATCCCAAGGTTGGCAGCAGAAATGAAGTCACAGAAGTTCATAGATTCCTGTTTTACCATGTCATGAATGGTATACGAATCAACATGGGTCGCCTCATGCCACCCTCATTGGAGCTTGCCGAACAAATCTACGGCGATCCTTACCATATGCCTTACAGTTGACCGGGGTGTTCATTCATGTTGGGATCAGTTTAGCAGAATAACAGTTTATCTATGTTCATCAAGATGACATCTACAACAAGCATAATTTTTTTACTGATATAGGTTATTACTATGGTCCTGATGGTGAGCTGCGTCGGGATGTGCCTACATATGAAGATGAATATGACAATGAGGATGAGCAAGAACCACAGCAGCAGCAGGCTCAAGGGGATGTACCCCCTCCCGTTCAGGCTAAGGAGCAGCCTCCTCTACCCTCACCTCATCACATGGATGCTGAGCTGCCTCCTCCACCTTCACCGCAGCATATGGATCCGGAGATGCCTCCTCCTACTCAGTTTTATCATGGAGAGTCCTCCACTCAGGGAGCCACTCAGCCTTCTTGGGTAGACTATGAGGTTTTTGACAGGCGGTTCACTGGGCTAGAGACTCGTGTGGACACTTTTGGGGAGGGACTTTCTGCTCTCGGGGATCGCGTCGACACTATGGGCCATGTGGTTAACACCATCTCAGGCCGCATGGATTCCTTCTCCACTGCCCTGGATACCCTTTCCACTCATATGGCCACACTCACCACTCACATGACTAGCCTCACCGACAGTGTTGCTGATTCTAGCCAGTCCTTCCACATCATGAACAATACTCTTCTTAGCATGGCTCATCGTGATGCAGCTCGTGACCTCACCATTGGCCATATTTGTGATGCCCTTCATGCTCAAGCTTATGCTCTTGAAGCTCTCAGCCATCGCCTTGGTTACCAGGCCCCTCCTCCTCCAAATGATCAGCCACCTGCAGATGCACCTTGAGGAGTTTTGATTTTTCTCCCTCTAGCTTGCTGTCTTTTGATTTTATGTCACTTGGGTCCCCCTTCGTCTATCCTATCTCCTTTTGATGATGCCAAAGGGGGAGAAGTAGTAGTAGCAGTGCAGGGCTTTACATAGTTATGTATGTGTGTGGTTGGTGTGTTTGCATGTTTGACATGTGAGGATCATGAGTCTGTTTTATACATTTGTTTAGTCCTTTGAGTCTAGAGTCGTGCATTCACTCTTGCACTAATGTACCTTGTAATGAAACGATGAATTGAATGCAACTGGTGTTCGCTCTCAAATGGTTGGCTCTTATATCTCATTTCTCTTCTAATTGGCATATACATGTTGAATGGTTTGTGTTCGCTGGCGTAACGGGATGTGAGTGAAGTGCTTTGACTTCGAACCTTGATCTCAACCTTCAAACATTACTCAAAGGCACGTTAATGTATTTCAAAATCCCTTCATTTTTGTCATCATCAAAAAGGGGGAGATTGTTGAGTATATCCAAGTGATTTTGATGATAACAAACCCACGGTTATTTGTTTTATCACGTGCTATGTTTCAACTATCAAGTTCAAATTTCACACGCTTTCAAAGCCTACTTCACCATGTAATAAGCTTAATTGTTTAAACCCGTCCAAATGCATAAATCCTTGTTTTAGTTTCTGAACCACACAGGCTAAGCTTAAACCCACTCACCTTGATTGGAACAAGGTAGCCATAAACTGTTTCATTCATATATTATATTGCATTGGCTAACCTTTTATTTTTTGCAGAAACCCCAGCCAGCGGTTGACCGCCAACTTCTAGCGGTCGATCGGTTTTCCTAGCAACGAATGGGCAATTCCCTGTAAAAATTCCGGTCGACCGCCCCTATGCACAGGTCGACCGCCAGCCTCGAAAAGCCCCTATTGTTGACTTTTTGTTCTCAACGTGGGAAGTCTCTCTTCAAGGATTTGTTTAATCCCAAAGTCACCAATCTTCCCATGATTTATGGATCTGATTCCTAGCTTGTCCCTTGACCATTCAAGAGTTATAAAAACATCTCATTGAGGCTTGTAACCCTAACAAATTAAAGGAGGCCAATGGAGGCTATCAAGGGGAGATTCAAGAGCTGGTACTGTAGCCGTGAATAGTGCTCCGAGAAGGAAGATCTTCATCCATCTTCAAGCAACATCTGGAGCAGATCAATCCCGAGCCAAGAGGAGATCAAGCTGCATCCACAACCTTCTTCATCAACTAAGGGGGAGCTTGAATCTAAAGTTTTTTTGTGTGTCTTTCATTCCAATCTTACTGGGCTTTAATTTTTGTGTTCTTGTAATATTGAAACACCTGTGTGTGTGTGTGGATCTACGTAGATCCGTGTGTGTGTGTTAGTGATCTCTTTGTTCTTCACCTCTCTTTGTGTCTCGATGCTTGTGCACCTTCGTGGGAGTTCTGAACTCACACGAGTGTGTGTGTGTGTGTCTTGATCTTGTAACCTTCTACAAGATAGTGTGTGCATCCTCACAGTCGGTGAGGGGTGGACGTAGGTTGTAGTTGTTGCATCCGAACCACCTAAAAATCATGGTGCTCTGTATGGTTTGCTCCTTATCTTCTACCTCCATTCTGCTCTAGCTCATTTGCATATTGCGTTATCACATAGTTCCTTTGTTTAGATCTACCTTTATTAATCTTTTTACGGGAGATCATTGGTATATCAAAAGGTAGCTTCTGATCGACACGGTCAGTCCCGTCGGGAGGAAAATACCTTGTGTGAGAGAATCTTTGGATTCCCGGACTCCGCATGGTACCAAAGAATTGCTATAGGGGTTGATTTAGCCAGATTCATTTTGTATTTCATCAGATCTATTCTTATTTGTTGTTTGTTCTTAATACTTGTTTCAAATCTTTTAAAAGCTGTTAAAATCTGTCATCACCCAATTCACCCCCCCCTCTTGGGTGTCATTGATCGCGGGACTTCAGAATTGAACTAATTTGAAAGGAATAAGGTATGGCATCTAGTTCCTAAACCTTCACATGGTACTGTTATAGGCACTAAATGGGTATTTAGAAATAAAACTGATGTGCAGGAAAAAAATGTTAGAAATAAGGCTAGACTTGTAGCTCAGGGATATAATCAGGAATATGGAATAGATTTTGAAGAATCCTTTGCCCCTGTTGATACGCACAGCGGAAAGTGAGATAGAAGGGGGGATGAATAGATCACTCCCAAATTCGATAAGCTCAGTAACAATTACTCAACCCCTCAAACAGCAGTGATAAAAACCTCGAAGAAAGGTAATAGAAATATCTGGACAATGGAAAGAGATCTAGAAAGAAATACGTGATGGAGCAATATATCAAGTAGATGGAGAGCAAACACAAAGTAGACAGGCAAATCCACAAGAGAGACAGAGAATTTTTAGGTGGTTCGATTGCTACCCACAATCTACGTCCACCCCTCACTCAGAAGAGTAAGGTTTCCTTACAATTCATCAATCGCACATAGCAGACTCAGTCTGCGACAACCGCTGCCAAACAGCTTGCCCTGAGGAACACCCTCCTCAGCCTTCTGATCAACCAGAAGAAGCACTAGAGAACTGATCTCCCTTCCTTTGCACGTAGTAAAGGGAACCCTGTGAAATTGCTTCCAAGCAACTCACAAAACTATAGGATTAAATCTCTCTTCCTCCAAGAGCAATGGAGGGAAATCGGAGAACTTCTCCCTTCCTCCGAACAAGCTTGGAGGGTAACAAAATGGAATGGGAAACAAAGGAAACTCGAAAAGAAAAGACCGATGGAAAACAACTATCTCAAATTATAAATAATGTAGCTTCCGTAGAAGCAGCTCTTCTGATTCACAGACATCTTTCTCTCAGATGTTTCTCTCTGCTCTGGATGGAGTGGTTTGTCTCTGGTTTTCTTTCTAGTTCACCAGCACTGCTCTCACGCTTCTCTCCTTTTTCTACTGTTCCATCCTCTTTCTCTATTCGAACCCTTTTCCTCAGCATATATATATATGTCTGCTCTAGAAACTTAGGCGTGTGGATACCACGTTTCCCGCCTGAAAGGTTGGGGCACGTGTAGGAATATTCTCGGCCTCTATCTTCCTCGGATCACGTGCCATTTACCTGGTGAATGCACAGACAAACTGTTAGAAAAGGAATAAACACTTTGTCACACACTTAGCACAAGTTTTACGGATGAAGCGAGTAAGTAAGCATAAACTGCACAGAGTAGGAGTTTCCAAGTCAGCCATTGCACTGACTTGTGAAAACTCACGACGACATAAGCACGGACCATAGAGTTCAAACGTGCAATAGATATGCACTGAATGTTATTCAAAAAGAAAAAAGAATGCACCGAGTCGGGATGTGCAGTCCAAGCAAGAGCTGCACCGAGATGGTAGAGAGAAATGAGCAGAACAAAGAGATAAGCAAGACAAAGCTTGCACGGAGTTGAATTTGTAATGAGATAAAGAAATGAGCAGACTAAGCAATGCATTCTAGTCAAGAGTTGCACCGACCCTAAAATTGCACCGACATCAAGAGGTGAGATGCAGAGACATGATAGGCACGGACCTAAGTGCACACGACCTAGTAACATGCACTGAGACAAAGTATGAACGACAGAACTTGTGCATGAACAAGGACTTGCACCGAGGCAAACACTTTATGAATGAGACAATGCATGCACTGACTTAATATGCTTTAAGCAAGAAGATAAAAGATAGATAATGCACGGAGCTAAATCATGCAACAACCACAGACCTCCTTCATGCTTAGAAAAAAAGAGATGCCCCACGGCAAAATATGCACGGACTTAATGCGAGATCCACCGAGCTCTACTGAGACGAGCACACGTGTTGAGCTTATTAAAGGAGACTTGCACTGAGGCAAGGACTTATCGCCACGTCTAGAGTAAGGCATGCACTGATCTATTGACTGCATATAAACAGGAAGATGCACGAACCTTTATTGCAAGAATGCGATAAAACAAATTGATTTATAGTGTGAGACATCATCAAAATCGTAGGGATGCAATAATCTCCCCCTTTTTGATGATGGCAACACTATGAATCAAGCAATGTTAGGGCATTATAAAGAGATGAAAAATAATCAAGAGCAAACCAAAATGTGCATACTGACAAACCAGAAAGCCTCTCCCAGAAACACCATCTTTTGGACCCCTTCACTCTAAATCCGCTCCCCTACAACACACTCTCAGATGCCTCGATGCCTTGAACCTCACAGATGACCGTTCTCCCCCTTTGACATCATCAAAAGGAAATGAGAGATATATGCAGTTGCTGGAGACATGATGAAAAAATACAGTGGCTTCTTAGTGTAGAAAGACTCAAGAGCATATCTTAAGAGAATAAGTGAGTTGCTAAACTCAAGAGAAAATTCTTTAACTCTGCTAAGCAATAGAGAATTAGAATGAGAGGGAAGTTTATCCACATACAGGGTATATGATGTAGAGCAGGGATGAACAAGTATGACAAGACATAGCTGAACCAACAACTCTACTAAGTAGACGACAAGAGACAAAAGCAGAGAAGGTGTGCTCAAGGTATTGAGGACAAGCATTCCATTAATTTGCACAATTATAAGGGTATTATAGAGATTTTCAAAAAGACTAGTAAGTAAGTTGGTAAATCACATCTTTGACATTAGGGAGACACCTTGATCAGAGGCCAGAATCCCCAGTTACTCAATGTGAAAACCTCATTACCTCTCCCTTTTAGAGAACAGAGTTAGTAACTATGACTTTTTACGTGAGGAAACACCTTGATCAGAGGCCAGAGTCCCCAGTTACTCACCACCTTGTCACCATTGCTCTGTGATGGTCTGAAACATTAAATTTATTTTGTAGAAACCCCCCTTTTTTAAAATTTTTAATTTGACACCTCATGACATAGGAAAAACTTCATTTCATTGATGAAGCTCCTAGTTTCTCAGTGATCAAACTGTAGACCTTTGTTCATTTGGTTGATCCCTTATATTGTGGAGATGAAATGATTGAAGACAATACCAGAAGAACTGTTTCTTGAAATGAATCTTGAAGTCTAGATTTCAAGTTGTTCTGGACATATATCAAGACATACAAGTTTTAGCCTGAACCAGAATCATGAACAATGTAGGAAGATATACTTCGGACACTTAATCCAAGTCTCTGATAGTCTACTAGAGAAAAGATTCTAGCTGGACTTTAGTTACACAAACTTATAGACTTAAGAGATGAATGCGATTCTACTATATGAGAGAGAACCGCACTCATTCAATCACGAGAACCAGCAATGACACACATCTGGTCAACCATTTGAATCAGTCAACCTTCACTAACTCCCCCGCTCCCCCTCAATCGTTGCACAATAGGAAACTAATCAGCAGACACTCAGAACTCCCCCTCACAGTTAGGACGGACTTCTCACACAACCTCTTCCCAAAAAAATATCAGGAGATTAGAAATTAAGATAATTTAAATAAGCCTAATTCTCTCCTTAATGTGGTGAATTTGTCATTGTCTAGAGGCTTGGTGAAGATATCGGTAATTTGATTAGCAGTGCCTACATGAATCAGTTCAAAGGTGTTCTTAGAAACCTCATCTCTTATGAAATGATACCTTATTTCTATGTGTTTGGTACGGGAATGCAAGACAGGATTCTTGACTAGATTGATGGCACTTGTATTATCACAGTAAATGGGTGTGCACCCCAGGCCTACTTGATAGTCCTGAGGCTGGTGTTTAATCCAAATGACTTGTGTACCACAACTCCCTGCAGCCACATACTCAGCCTCTACAGTGGAGAGGGCAAAAAAATGTTATTTTTTGGAACCCCAAGATACTAAACACCCACCTAGAATTCACAATGACCACTAGTGCTTTTTCTATCTAATTTACACCCGGCATAGTCTACATCTGTGTATGCAATTAAGTCTAGAGTGTGTGATGCAGGAAACCATAAACCAAGGGTGTGTGTAGCAGACAGATATCTGAAAATTTTTTTACTGCAGCTAGATGCAATCCAGTGGGTCTAGATTGATACCTTGCACACATTCCTACACTGAACTGTATATCAGGTCTTGAAGCTGTCAAATAGAGTAGAGATCCAATCATACCTCGGTAGAGCTTGGCATCTACTTATTTACCTGTCTCATCTGCATCCAATGAGGTACTGGTACCCATTGGTGCAGTAATGTGCTTCAAGTTGGTCATGCCAAACCTATTAAGAATGTCCAATGTGTACTTGGTCTGGTTGATGAAGCATCCTTCCTCCAACTGTTGTATCTGCAGGCCAAGAAAATACTTCAGTTTGCCTACCAAACTCATTTCAAATTCTGCTGACATCAATTTTGAAAATTCATCACATAGACCAGTACTTGTTGAGCAGAAGATAATGTCATCTACGTATACCTGGACTATGATGAGATCTTCTTTAAAGCTTTTTGTAAAAAGAGTTTGATCTACCTTACCTCTTTGGTAGCCCTTGTTGATAAGAAATTCCATTAATCTCTCATACCAGGCTCGAGGGGCCTGCTTTAAACCATACGTGGCTTTGTTCAATCTGAAAACTTGGTCAGGTTTAGTGGAGAATTGAAAACCAGGGGGCTGTTCAACAAAAACCTCTTCCTTGATAATTCCATTTAGGAACGCACTCTTCACATCCATTTGTTGGAGTTTTATATTTTTGGAGCATGCAAATGCTAACAATATTTTTATAGCTTCCATCCTAGCAATAGGTGCATATGACTCATCGAAGTCAACTCCAAATTCCTGACAGTAGCCTACTAGTCTGGCTTTATTTCTAGAAATAATTCCATCTTCATTCATTTTATTCTTGAACACCCATTTGGTTCCTATCACATTAGTGTTCTCAGGTCTTGGAACAAGTTCCCAGACATTATTTCTATCAAATTGACCTAACTCTTCAGACATGGCATTGACCCAAGATGCATCGTTTAAGGCTTCATCTATTGATTTTGGTTCAATTTGAGAAACTAAAGCAATTAAATCTTGATTTTGGACACTTTTGAAATGAGACCTGGTCCTAGGGGGATCTCTTAAATTTCCTATGATATTATCCTCAGGGTGGTCTTTCAAGAATCTAACATTCGTTGAGGACTCACCTGGTTCGGTTGAGCTTACTTGATTCTGATCGATTTGTCCTTCGGGTTGTTCATTTTCATCCTTCAATTTCTCTTCAAGAAATTCACCATCATGCTTTGAAGACCTGTCAGCATCATCAAGGTTGTTAGCATCTGTTGATTCACCAATTATCACATGAGGAGTTTCCTCTACAGTTTGGTCTGTTACATTGAAAACCCTATAGGCCCTAGTTGTTTCAGAGTATCCCAGAAAGATTCCTGGAGTACTTCTAGCATCAAATTTATCTAGGTCCCTTTTATTATTGTTATGGATGAAACATTTTGAACCAAAGATTTTGAAATATGAGACATTTGACCTTTTACCTTTAAGGAGTTCATAGGGAGTTTTCTTATGGACAGGTCTTACCATTGCCCGGTTAATTGTGTAGCAGGCTGTGTTGACTGCCTCTACCCAAAACCTCCTGGGAAGCTGACTTTCGACCAGCATAGTTCTGGCCATTTTGATGATTATCTGATTTCTTCTCTCAACAATTTCGTTCTGCTCTGGAGTCCTGGGAGAAGAAAATTTGTGAGTCAGTCCCTCTTTGTTGCAGAAGTCAGAAAATAAGGAATTCTCAAACTCACCTCCATGGTCAGTTTGAATTATTGAAATGCAGTTAGAAGCTCTTTGTTTGATTTTATTGAAGAAATGTTGAAACTTCTGAAATGCATCATTTTTATTTTCTAAGAAAAATAGCCATGAAAACCTAGTGAAATCATCTACAATGACGAATCCAAACCTTTTCCTATTCAAGCTCAGAGTCCTGGTTGGACCAAAAAGGTCCATATGCAAGAGTTCCAATGGTTTGGTTGATAAAGGCTCAGATCTGAGCTTAAATGACTTGCGAGTTTGCTTGCCTAGAGCACATGCATCACAGATTTTTGAGATAGAATTAAACTTGATTTTAGGCATGCCTCGGACTAAATCATGCTTGATCAATTTATTCAAAGTGGAAAAACTAGCATGCCCTAAACGTCTATGCCAATCAAAAGCATTATTTTCAGAATTAGCAGACAAGCAGAGATTAGATTCAGACTCAACATCTAAGTCTACCATGTAGACATTATTGGTCCTATTGGCTACAAACTTAATAAGATCAGAATTTATTTCGAAGATTTTGCATGAATTATTATGAAACACAACCCTGTGACCCTTGTCACATAGTTGACTGATGCTAATCAGATTGTGTTGAAGACCTTCCACAAGTAAAACTTTCTCAATTGAGTTAGTGGAGGACTTACCAACTGTGCCAACCCCAATTATCTTACCTTTGTTCTTTCCTCCGAATTTGACCAGACCCCCTACCTTCATTTCTAGCTTGCTGAACTTGGATCGGTCTCCTGTCATGTGTCTGGAGCAGCCACTGTCAAGGTACCATTTGTTGTTCTCAGTTGCCAGGCAAACCTACACAAAAGAAATCAAGCAAGGTGGTTTGGAACCCAAGATAAGTTGGGTCCAAAGACATCATTTAAATCTTTAATCAGGTGTTTGGAATCCAAACTTGTTTCAGCTTGTTTTTCTCTTGCATCTTATTTTCAGGACTTTTGAAATTATGACCAGAATTATGTCCAGCTGGTCTGGAGGAATGGAATCTATTCCAGCTATTAGACCTTTCATCCATGGGGTACCTTCTGTACGTATGTTGATTATCGAATTTTTGAGGGTGTATGTTATTTCCCCAGTAACTTCTGTTCGGGCCCATTCTTTTATAGTAATTCCAGCTTCTATTCTGATACTCTTGCCTGGTCCAGGTACCATTTCTGTTCTGGTGAATGGGCTTAGTGAAGTTCTTCCCTGTTTTAAGATATTGTTCAGCATGGTTTGTTGCTTTCTCCTTTGGATGCTGAGTATTTTGATTACTGTTTGAGCTGGATGGTGTGTCCAGCTTATCTTTTCCCTTCTCAGGGCAGAAGGTATTGGTCTTAAACTGAAAGGGTCTCTTATTTGTCGGGTTATAGCCTAAACCCTCTTTGTTGAAATTTACCCTTGTTCCTAGTATAGAGTCCAGATTTATTTTCCCCTGAACAAATTTTTCCAAGATTTTTTGTTTGTCTTCCAGCTCTCTTTGTATAGACTCACAATTTTTTAGAAGTTCTGTGTTTACTTCCTTAACAGCTTCATACTTCTCAGTGATCACGCTGTTTCCATTCAGACTTTCTTCAAGTTTTATCTTGAGTTCGTTGAGCTGTGTGTGAACTTCCTGGTTCTCTGATTTGTGCTTTTCATTTTCCTTCTTCAGAGTAGTCATTTCTTCTAATTGTTCCTTCAATTTCTGATTTTCCTTACTGATTTGAGTTTGTTCTTCAAAATTAGCATTGAATTTTCTTTTCAGAACCCTATGCTCTTTACTCAATGAATTGAACTTATCTAACAGTTCAACATAGGCATCTTCCCAATCATCAATAGAAAAGTTCTCGAAAAGGTTTGTTACCTCCTCATCGCTATTTGCCATCAGGCAGATTCCTTCTTCGTCCTCCTCAGAGGAGTTGGCTTCTGGATCTTCTTCCTCATTGCTCCACGTGCAGACCATTGCTTGTGGTTTCTTCTTCTGCACCTTGGAGCTCTTCTTTTGAAAGTCGAGACCCTTCTTCTGAAGATCAGGGCAATCCCCTTTCATGTGTCTAGGTTTCCTGCAATGAAAGCATGAGATTTTCTTGGCATTCCTATTCTTATCATTGCTGGAATCAAAGTTATTACCAGAGGGATATGACCTCTTTCTTCTAAAGGTCTTTCCCTTAGTCCTCAAGAATTTCCTGAATGGACGAGTGAGCATTGCTTGCTCCTCCTGGTCGAGGTCTGACAGCCCGTCAGACTTGTAACTCCTACTCCCGCTGCTGCTACTGCCTTTACTGCGGGACACCTTAAGGGCAATATTCTTGCCCTTCTTGTCGCTTCCTTCACCATTCCTCTTGAAATTCATCTCATACATCATTAGGGATCCTATAAGTTTGGTGACTGTCATTTTTGACAGATCGTTAGACTCCTCTATCACAGTGGCCTTAGTGTGCTATGTAGGGGTTAGAAATCTAAGTATTTTCCTAACTATATTTCCCTCAGATATCTCTTTCCCAAACCCCTTAAGACTGTTCGTAATCAATGACAGTCTGGCATACATCTCAGTTATGGTCTCCTCCGATTTCATCTTGTTGGCCCGGTTAGGAGGCAAATGAGAGGGGGGTGAATTGATTGCCCACCCTTTTCCATAAATTATAACGCAACCCAAACAAACCGCAGATATGTAGAATAAATGTAAACCAGAGACTTGATTAAAACGAATGAAATTAAATCAAGCAAGCTCTCACAACTCCCCAGCGCACAGATATGCTCACTCGGACAACTATATTTGGACGGACAGTTGAGTACACTCACGTCTCACCGTCTCACACTCGTATAGTGAACGGAATAATGAAAATCAACAACCACCAGATAAGCAAACCACGACACAGTATTTTTAGGTGGTTCGGATGCACCAAGTGCCATCCTACGTCCACCCCTCTCACCTCGAGAGGATTTCACTATAAACGCTGCTCGACGGCAGCAACCACACACCAATGGGCTCGACGGCCCACACATGTGTGTTCTCGCACGATGACGAGACAACCCACACACACTCGGAGTAAGCTCCGAAAATGTCTAGATAAGAAAAATAGAGTGGAGAAATACAAGCCCAATTATGAGATTATCAATCTAAGCACAAAATACCTAGGAGAATGATAAACAAGATGATCTATCCCTCAAATTCTTAAACAAGCTAGGAGAATAGAGAAGGTAGCACTTAGAACAAATGAACCAAATGTTGGATGAAGCCGGTGTAGAAGATATAGTCGCCCGAGGCTCTGGATGAAGAGGATGCAGATCGCGACCCCCAAATCTCAGCTCGGGCTCGATGGAAGACGATCCTGGCACAACTGTCCTTCACCTCCAGCTGATGGAGCACCTTCTTCTCCTGCAAGGCAAAGAGTTCCACGTTAGAAGCTCAAAAGGGATTATTCCGATCGAATGAGGGGGGTGGCGTTTTAAACAAGGGAGCTTGATGCCCCATTGGACATAAAACCCCTTCCCAAACCCCCTACATAACACATACTAGATGTAAAGGTCACCCTAAGGCCATTAGGGTCAAAAGCCATGCCATTTGGATCCATCTTATTAGGGTTCGAAACAGATCTGGAAAACCCGTAAGAACGTTCAGAAAAAGTGTCGACTCATGGAGTCGACTCTTTTTCATGAATGTTCTGCCAGAACATATATAAAAACAAAATCGAGAAACAAGTGTCGACCTATGGGGTTGACACATTTTACCAAGTGTTCTGGCCTATGAAAACTCATAACATTCGTGGTGAAAAGTGTCGACTCATGAGGTCGACACTTTTTCACGGAGGTTCTGATTTCACAGTAATTGAAGAACTTACCTGAAAGTGTCGACCTTCGGGGTCGACATTTTTTCCCGTGAGTTCTGCCTTAGCAGAACAGCAGAACCCTGGCGAAAGTGTCGACCTCCGGGGTCGACACTTTCTACCAGCGTCCTTATATTCAACGTAAGGCAGAAGCTCCGTGAATAAGTGTCAACTCCTTAGGTCGACACTTTTCCTGACAGCAGAAATACATCAGTAACAGCCATTGAAAGCTTCACATTTCAAATACATATATCAAGGTTGATCAAAGGAGATCATAAAAGTCAGATTTACATGGTTAAGCATGATTTCTATCCAGATCAGTCCATTCACAGTAAGATCCAAATAGACAAGTATCCATACCTTGGCCTTGAGAGATTGAGTGAAAAACTTCACAAATATCCTGCAAGTTCGATTTGGAATTCAACTCAACATTTCAATATAACAAATGAAACTTTCACAAATCCACATGCTAAGTTCCACATTCAAAGCACCCATTCAATTTTTGACAGTTCAATTGACTTTTTCACACATATGACTTCATTCACTTGACATAATTCCAACATATATGACAAAGCAATAGTCACTCACCCAACATTCAATTTTGCTAATCCAAATCAAACTTAGTCAAGATTCAGAGTTGAAATTCATTCAACATTCAAGCTTCCTCTTTAACATAACTCAATTTCTTGAACAACCATATTTTCATGCAAAGCCTTCATTTATCAAGCTTCAATAAATGCAGATTGTCATTCTCATTCATCAAATATCAATCAAATCAAATCACAACAATCTTCGTCAAAACAGACCGGGGCACAACAATCTCCCCCCTTTTGACGAAGATAAAACCAATGAAAACTAACAAAGATTTGGTTTTGATGTCACCACAAAGATCTGCATTAAAAATAGCATTCAAATTCCCCTTTTTGCCACAAGCACAATCAAAATCAATCAAGAACACAAGCAACCAAGCAAGTCGTGAAGCAAGTCATGAAGTATTGTGCAAATGCAGAGATTATTTCTCCCCCTTTTTGTCAGAGTCAAATAGGGGTATTATGGAAACTATAAAAGGATGAAAGTTAAGCCTCAATATGCACAGTTAACTCAATGAGATGCATATGAAATGCATAAAATGAGCAGTCAAGCACATATGTAATCATCATTGTATAATATAGCAAGTAAGTTCTCTATGAACATGATAGGAATTATGCAACAGAACGAGAACATGAATTTCATGTGCAATAGTAAAAGGGTAGTGCTTACAAGAAGTGGTACTGCAAGACTCATGAAATATGACTCATTCAAGGTGTACATCTATACAATCACTCCCTAGGTAAATATGTGAAGTATGAGAAATGAAGTCTAGATAGCATAGATTTTTAGATTTTCTAAAGAACACAATTAGGAACTTTTCTTCCTTACACTTTCATACAACGTGCTCGACTTTTGGTAGCTTCGCACAACCCCAAGTTTATTTTCATTTTTAAATGACAAGTTGACTAGCCTTTTGACACGAGTCATGCCCTTTGTTTCAGGGGCACTTCTCGGTTACTCGGTATCATCACTTATGGTTATGTTGATATGACACTTTTCAATGCGAGTTTCCTCCTTTATCTCAGGGGGAATTCCCGATTTACTTGATGTCAAATCACATTTATTGACTATTTTTGACGGGGCTGACAACTTTTTCCTCACAAGTCACGTGATTTTTATGTAGGGGTTCCAGAGTCCTAAAATGTGTTGAATGGAATAAGTGAAATCCTTATTAGTTAGAATCATTAACTCACATGTGCAAATTGTGTGAGAGATTGCGTAGAATGTAAGAGATGAATTAGTCTATTCATGGTGATGTCTCCCCCTAAGTGTATGCACTGTTATAACAAAAACCTTCCCTTTAGTATGTGCCATGTTAAAACATGTCCTAGCCAAAGCATTTTATTTAGCAAGGGCGTAAGGTCATAGAAGATATCAACTGAAAGGTGTGTAATCTATATACACTCAAACATTTTAAAATGATGTTTTCAAGCAATTTGATTACCGGTACATGGCGGAGTACTTAGGTCCGAAGATCACACTCACACATAATGAAAGCTTCCAGGTGGACTTAATCCATCTTTCCACTGACACTATTTTATATACCGGTTAATCATGGCATTCATGCACACATAAATGAAGTATATGCATTTATGTACATGCGGATGCAAAAGGATAAAAGCATGTATGAGAACCAAATTGTTATTTCTTGAAATATGCACAAATGGCAGAGTTTGAAAAGTAAAGGCAATGAAAGCTTTTTATGTGCAAAGCATAAGGCAATATGAACAGGTTCTTTATGAAAAGGATGAAAAGAGTGTATGTACAATTCTGCTCAAAATATCTAAGTGTCTAATCTGCACACTCCTAATTCTCTTCTTAGAAAGTAAAATTGTTCAGAATTCAAGGGTTTTGTAAATATATCAGCAAGTTGGTGTTTTGTATCAACAAAAACAAGTTCAAAATAACCTTTATTAATATGATCTCGTATAAAGTGGTGTCTAACCTCTATGTGCTTAGTGCGGGAATGTTGGACATGATTTTTCTACAAGTTTATTGCATAAGTATTGTCACACATTATGGGAGTTTTTCTCAAACAAAAATTGAAATCAAGCAACTGATGTTGGATCCAAAGCACTTGAGCCGCACAACTACCGGCAGCCACATATTCAACTTCGGCAGTTGATAAAGCCACACAATGCTGTTTCTTTGAGGCCCATGAAACCATGCGGCCCCCAAGAAACTGACAGTGACCGCTTGTGCTTTTTCGATCCATTTTACAACTAGCATAATCAGAATCAGTGAAAGCATGTAAATCGAATGAATTATTTCTAGGATACCACAAACCAAGGTCAAGAGTTCCATTCAAATATCTGAAGATCCTTTTCACGGCCGCTAAATGGGAGTCCCTGGGACAAGATTGGTATCTTGCACAAAGATAAACACTAAAGTGTATATCAGGCCTACTAGCAGTCAAATAAAGTAATGATCCTATCATACCCCTAAAGAGTTTTTGATCAATTTTGTTACCTTTTTCTTCTTCCATTTTCTGTGAGGTGGACATTGGTGTTGCAAAGGGCTTGGCAGTCTCAAGTTGAAATTTCTTCACAATTTCTTGTGTGTACTTCTTCTGGTTGATGAAGATTCCATCGTCCATTTGTTTTATTTGTAAACCCAAGAAGAAGTTGAGCTCTCCCATCAAGCTCATCTCGAACTCCCCCTACATAAGTTGGGCAAATTTATCATTCATTTTTGAATTTGAGGCTCCAAAAATTATATCATCTACATAAACTTGAACAATTAATGAATGATTATCACAAGTTTTTGTAAACAATGTTTGATCTATGTTACCTCGTTTGAAGCCATTTTCTATAAAAAATGAACTTAATCTATCATACCATGCCCGGGGAGCCTGTTTCAAACCGTATAGTGCCTTGTCCAATTTGAATATGTGGTCCGGAAATTTTTCATCTTCAAAGCCCGGTGGTTGCTCCACGTACACTTCTTCCTTGATCACTCCGTTGAGGAAGGCACTCTTCACGTCCATTTGAAACAGTTTAATATTCCTGTGACAAGCATAAGCAAGTAAAATTCTAACTGCTTCTAATCTAGCCACAGGTGCAAATGATTCATCAAAATCAATGCCAAATTCTTGAGAGTAGCCCTTGACTACTAATCTTGCCTTATTCCTCACAACCACCCCATCTTCACTAAGTTTGTTTCAGAAAACTCACTTAGTTCCAATGATAGGATGGTCATCAGACCGGAGCACGAGGAACCACACCCGATTCCTTTGGAATTGGTGTAGCTCTTCTTGCATGGCGAGAACCCAAGAATTATCATTCAAAGCATCATCTAATGATTTAGGCTTAATGCTAGAAAGTAAAGCTAGATTATCGTGAATTTCTACTTCCCTCATTGAAGCCCGAGTTTGAATTCCTTCATCCACACCACCGATCATGTTCTCCAATGGATGGTCCCTGTGCATGGTCCATTGGTGTGGAAGGTTCGGATGTTGCTCTTGTTCCTCTTCTTCTTCTTATTGTTCTCTTTCTTCTTCTTGATTCGCTGCCTCACCTTGTTTGCTCGACTCTCCCTTTTCAATTTCACCCTCACCTGTAATAAGAAAATGATCATCATTTGATTTCCTCATTGTGAATTCATCAACAACTACATGTGGACTTTCCTCGACAACAAGTGTTCTAGTGTTATACACACGGTAAGCTCTAGATGTTAGAGCATACCCGAGGAAGATCCCTTTATCACTTTTTGTTTCAATTTTTTCTAGATTATCTTTTCCATTGTTCAAAATATAACAAATTGAACCAAATGGCTTGAAATGAGATATGTTGGGTTTCTTACCTTTGTAAAGCTCGTATGGAGTTTTCTTAAGGATTGGTCTTACCCTCTATTTGTGATGTAGCAAGCGGTGTTCACCGCCTCTGCCCATAAGTACCGTGGAAGACCATTCTCGGCAAGCATGGTACGCGCCATCTCCACGAGCGTCCTGTTTTTCCTTTCGACCACGCTGTTTTGTTGAGGGGTTCTTGGTGAAGAGAACTCATGCTCGTACCCCTGCTTCCTGTAAAAAACATGAAACTCATGATTTTCAAACTCCTTTCCGTGGTCACTTTGAATTTTCTGAATTGTATATCCTTTTTCATTCTGAACTTTTGTGTAAAAATCTATAAACTCATTGCAAGCATCACTTTTACTAGTAAGATATAAAACCCATGCATATCGTGAGAAATCATCGACAATGACAAAGCCATAAAGCTTCCCCCCAAGACTGCGAGTCCTGGTGGGATCAAATAAGTCTAGATGCAACAATTGAAGGGGTTTTTCTGTAGAAACAATGTTTTTGCATTTAAAGGATGTGGTGGTTTGTTTTCCTTTATTACATGCTTCACAAATCTTTGAAGTTTCAAAGTTCAAGTTAGGAAGTCCTCTAACTAAATCATGATGGTTCAACTTCCTAATTACATTAAAGCTGGCATGCCCAAGACGGCGATGCCACAACCAAACATCTTCACTTCTATTAGCAACTAAACACAATTTCTTAGATGCAAGCTCATCAAAATCAACTTGATAGGTGTTGTTACATCTCACACCTATAAACTTAATTTTCTGTGTGTTAGCATCAATGATAGTGCAGTGTGAAGATTCAAAAATCACTTTGTGACCCTTGTCACAGAGTTGACTTACACTTAGCAAATTATGATGAAGACCTCTAACTAATGAAACATCTTCAATGCAATGGTTAGGGTCCTTACCAATTCTCCCAATTCCTATGATCTTACCCTTGTCCTGTCCTCCGAAAATTATCGTTCCGCCATTCTTCTCAGCAAGATCTGCAAAGAGGTGTTTATTTCTAGTCATGTGCCTAGAGCATCCGCTGTCCAGGTACCATTTATTGTCTCCCGCCTTTATGCAGACCTGCACCAATTACCAACCATGCTCATTTTGATTTGGGTACCAAGCAAGCTTGGGTCCCTTCATGTTAGCGTTCCCAAGTGACTCATAGTATCTACTGAATAATAATTCATCATCATATTGCATGAGTTGGCATATATACATGTCATGCCCTATTTTCCCACAATAAAAACACGTGGGTCTTCTCCTACCAAAATTTCTTCTTTTATTTACATTTCTAAAAGTTGAGGGGAATTTGGAATTAACAGTTTATTTTTTGAAGTGTGTGTGTGAACATTCTCCTTGCTGAAATGATTTCTTCACAACATAATGAGCATGATTCTTGTTGCTATGCATTATATTTCGATTCTTTTCAACTTGTTTTCCTTTCTCTTTCACCACTTTTCCATTCACATTTATCAGATTTTCAATTTCAATGACAAAACTTTCATTCTTCACTTTCAAATTTTCTCTCTCTTTTTCACACTCACTCAGTTGAACATGCAGCTTTTTAAGTTCTTTGTCTAAGAGGTCATGCTTTTCTTGGATTTCATCTTTCAGCTTAAATGCAATTTTCTTTTCTATATCTAAGCATGCTATTTCCTCTTCAAACAAAGCTAGCTTGGTTTCCAAAGCATCATTACCATTTTTCAGACTTTTGATTTGTATTTCAAGCAAATTACATTTTCCACATGAATCAGATGAGTGTACAATTTCATGAATCTTTTTCTTTAAAGTCCTGTTTTCATTTTTCATTCTTCTATACTTCTCATCTAATTCTTCATAAACAAGTTCCCACTGTTCATTTGAAATGGACTCAGTGTCAGAAATTACCTGTTCATTGTCGCTGTTGGCCATCAAACACATCGTCTTCACGAGTTCTTCAATATCCTACTCCTCATCATCAGTCAATGGGATCATCCTCATCGCTCCATGTCGCCTTCATGGCTTTCGGCTTCTTGCCCTTGCCGACCTTTCCTTTCTTCTTTTGGAGCTCGGGGCATTCTCCTCGCATGTGCCCCACTTTCTTGCATTCATAGCAAATGATTTCGGCGGCCTTGGATGGTTCATTTCTTTGTCTTGGCTGCCTCTTCCCTTTCCTGAACTTTCCACCAAATCTTCTTCTTTGGCGCAAGAATTGTCTTACCTTTCTTGTTAGCATAGTAACCTCTTCATCGTCGGTGGTTCCCAATGATTCCTCTTGGCTCGAGACACTCTCCGGGAGTGCTTTCAAGGTGATTGGCCTTTTCTTCTTCGGATCCTCTTTCGTCCTTTTGATCACATTATTCTCATAGGTCATTAATGACCCTATGAGTGCATCCACGGTGAGCGTTGTCAAATCCTTGGAGTCTTCTATCACGGTCACCTTGGTGTCCCAGCTCGGTGACAGTGACCTTAACACCTTCCGTACCAACTCCTTGTTGGTGAACTCTCTTCCGAGTGACTTTAGTCCGTTGGTGATATCCATGAGTCGTGCGAACATCTGGGAGATATCTTCTTCATCTTTCATTCTAAATAGCTCGTAGTCACGGGTCAACATATTCGCCTTTGTCTCCTTGACTTCTGTGGTACCTTCATTGATGAGCTTGAGCTTGTCCCACATTTCCTTGGCGCTACTACACATGGAGACACGAGCATACTCATTAGGGTAAATAGCACACTGAATTATATTCAAAGCATTAAAATTCACAGTGACTTTCTTGATTGCATTATCATCCCACATATCCTCATCGTGGTGTACATCATACGGACCATTCCTAATAACAGTCCATATTTCATGACTTTGTGCTCTAAGGAATACGGTCATCCTATTCTTCCAGTATGGGTAATTACTCCCATCGAAGAAGGGTGGCCGTTGAATAGAATGCCCTTCGGGCATCATCCCCTTGCTGAGGTTGTTGGCCATTCCTAACAGATCACTCTAAAACCGCTAGGTTTTCTAAAAAGCAGAGCCAAGGCTCTGATACCAATTGTTGACCCGCTTAGGAGGCAATTGAGAGGGGGGTGAATTGATTGCCCACCCTTTTTGCAAATATAAAAACAACCCACACAAGCCACAGAAATGAGGAGAAAATCTAAGACAGAGGCTTGATTAAAACAACCGAAATTAAATCAAGCAAGCTCTCACAACTCTCCAGCGCACAGATATACTCACTAAGACAGCAATATTTGGACGGACAGTTGAGTACACTCACGTCTCACCGTCTCACACTCGTATAGTGAACGGAATAATGAAAATCAACAACCACCAGATAAGTAAACCATGACACAATATTTTTAGGTGGTTCGGACGCACCAAGTGCCGTCCTACGTCCACCCCTCTCACCTCGAGAGGATTTCACTATAAACACTGCTCGACGGTAGCAACCACACACACATGGGCTCGACGGCCCATACACGTGGGTTCTCGCATGACGACGAGACAACCCACACACAGTCGGAGCAAGCTCCGAAAATGTCTAGATAAGAAAAATAGAGTGGAGAAATACAAGCCCAATTATGAGATTATCAATCTAAGCACAAAATACCTAGGAGAATGATAAACAAGATGATCTATCCCTCAATTTCTTAAACAAGCTAGGAGAATAGAGAAGGTAGCACTTAGAACAAATGAACTGAAGGTTGGATTAAGCCAGTGTAGAAGATATAGTCGCCCAAGACTCCGGATGAAGAGGATGCAGACCGCGACCCCCAAATCTCAGCTCGGGCTCGATGGAAGACGATCCTGGCACAACTCTCCTTCACCTCCAGCAGATGGAGCACCTTCTTCTCCTACAAGGCAAAGAGTTCCACGTTAGAAGCTCAAAAGGGATTATTCCGATCGAATGAGGGGGGCGGCGTTTTAAACAAGGGGGCTTGATGCCCCAATGGACATAAAACCCCTTCCCAAACCCCCTACATAACACATACTAGATGTAAAGGTCGCCCTAAGGCTATTAGGGTCAAAAGCCATGCCATTTGGTTCCATCTTATTAGTGTTCGAAACAGATCCAGAAAGCCAGTAAGAACGTTCAGAAAAAGTGTCGACTCATGGAGTTGACTCTTTTTCGTGAATGTTCTGGCCTGTGAAAACTCATAACATTCGTGGTGAAAAGTCTCGACTCATGAGGTCGACACTTTTTCACGGAGGTTCTGATTTCATAGTAATTGAAGAACTTACCTAAAAGTGTCGACCTACGGTGTCGACATTTTTTCCCGTGAGTTCTGCCTTAGCAGAACAGCAGAACTCTGGTGAAAGTGTCGACCTCCGGGGTCGACACTTTCTGCCAGCGTCCTTATATTCAATGCAAGGTAGAAGCTCCGTGAATAAGTGTCGACTCCTTAGGTCGACACTTTTCCTGACAGCAGAAATACATCAATAACAGCCATCGAAAGCTTCACATTTCGAATACATATATCAAGGTTGATCAAAGGAGATCATAAAAGTCAGATTTACATGGTTAAGCATGATTTCTATCCAGATCAGTCCATTCACAGTAAGATCCAAATAGACAAGTATCCATACCTTGGCCTTGAGAGATTGAGTGAAAAACTTCACAAATATCCTGCAAGTTCAATTTGGCATTCAACTCAACATTTCAATATAACAAATGAAACTTTCACAAATCCACATGCTAAGTTCCACATTCAAAGCACCCATTCAATTTTTGACAGTTCAATTGACTTTTTCACACATATGACTTCATTCACTTGACATAATTCCAACATATATGACCAAGCCATAGTCACTCACACAACATTCAATTTTGCTAATCCAAATCAAACTTAGTCAAGATTCAGAGTTGAAATTCATTCAACATTCAAGCTTCCTCTTTAACATAACTCAATTTCTTGAACAACGAGATTTTCATGCAAAGCCTTCATTTATCAAGCTTCAATAAATGAAGATTGTCATTCTCATTCATCAAATATCAATCAAATCAAATCACAACAATCTCGTCAAATTCAAGACATTTTCTATCAAGATCTTCGTCAAAATAGACCAGGGCACAACACATCTTAAACAGCTCATATTCAGAGGTGAGGAGATTTACGTTTGTCGCTTTCACTTGGGCATACCTTCGTAGATTAACTCCAACTCATCCCACATTTTCTTGGCCGTTTTGCATGCTGAGATGCGGGCGTATTCGTCTGGATGAACTACACATTGGATGATGTTCAGGGCCGTCCAGTTGAGTGACGAAAGGTTGACTTGATCATCTGTCCACGCATCTTCGTTCGGTGGTAGATCATATGGCCCTGTGGTGATCACCCTCCAAAGTTTGTGGCTCTGCGCTCTAATGAAAACCTCCATCCTGTTTTTTCAGAAAAGGTAATTGTTACCATCGAAGAACGGAGGGCGGCTGATGGATTGTCCCTCAGCCATGAAGCTCCGAGGAGCATTAGATCCGGGGTGACCTTGGCCACTGAACTACATAGTGAAAATCTCCTCTGATACCAATTGATACGCACAGGGGAAAGTGAGATAGAAGGGGGGGATGAATAGATCACTCCCAAATTCAATAAGCTCAGTAACAATTACTCAACCCCTCAAACAGCAGTGATAAAAACCTCGAAGAAAGGTAATAGAAATATCTTGACAGTGGAAAGAGATCTAGAAAGAAATACGCGATGGAGCAATATATCAAGTAGATGGTGAGCAAACACAAAGTAGACATGCAAATCCACAAGAGAGACAGAGAATTTTTAGGTGGTTCGATTGCTACCCGCAATCTACGTCCACCCGTCACTCAGAAGAGTAAGGTTTCCTTGCAATTCATCAATCGCACACAGCAGACTCAGTCTACGACAACCGCTGCCAAACAGCTTGCCCTGAGGAACACCCTCCTCAACCTTTTGATCAACCAAAAGAAGCACTGGAGAACTAATCTCCCTTCATTTGCACGCAGCAAAGGGAACCCCGTAAAATTGCTCCCAAGCAACTCACAAAACTAGAGGATCAAACCTCTCTTCCTCCAAGAGCAATGGAGGGAAATCGGAGAACTTCCTTCCTCCGAACAAGCTTGGAGGGTAACAAAATGGAATGGGAAACAAAGGAAACTCGAAAAGAAAAGACTGATGGAAAACAACTATCTCAAATTCAAAATAATGTAGCTTCCGTAGAAGCAGATCTTCAGATTCACAGACAGCTTTCTCTCAGAATTTTCTCTCTGCTCTGGATGGAGTGGTTTATCTTTGGTTTTCTTTCTAGTTCACCAGCACTACTCTGCTCTCACGCTTCTCTCCTTTTTCTACTGTTCCATCCTCTTTCTCTATTCGAACCCTTTTCCTCAGCACACACACACACACACACACACACACACACACACACACACACACACACACACACACACACACACACACACACACACACACACATATATATATATATATATATATATATATATATATATATATATATATATATATATATATATATATATATATATATATGTTTGCTCCAGAAACTTGTGTAGATACCACGTTTCCTGCCTGAAAGGTTGGGGCACGTGTAGGAATATTCTCGGCCTCTATCTTTCTCAGATCACGTGCCATTTACCTGGTGAATGCACAGACAAACTGTCAGAAAAGGAATAAACACTTTGTCACACACTTAGCACAAGTTTTACGGATGAAGCGAGTAAGTAAGCATAAACTGCACAGAGTAGGAGTTTCTAAGTCAGCCATTGCACTGACTTGTGAAAACTCACGACGACATAAGCACGGACCATAGAGTTCAAATGTGCAACAGATGTGCACTGACATGAAGGGATAAGGCACAAAGATGCACTGACTTCATGTTATTCAGAAAGAAAAAAGAATGCACCGAGTCGGGATGTGCAGTCCAAGCAAGAGCTGCACTGAGATGGCAGAGAGAAGTGAGCAGAACAAAGAGATAAGCAAGACAAAGCTTGCACGAAGTTGAATTTGTACTGAGATAAAGAAATGTGCAGACTAAGCAATGCATTCTAGTCAAGAGTTGCACCGACCCTAAAATTGCACCGACCTCAAGAGGTGAGATGCAGAGACATGATAGGCACAGACCTAAGTGCACACGACCTAGTAAAATGCACTGAAACAAAGTATGAACGACAGAACTTGTGCATGAACAAGGACTTGCACCGAGGCAAACACTTTATGAATGAGACAATGCATGCACTGACTTAATATGCTTTAAGCAAGAAGACGAAAGACAGATAATGCACGGAGCTAAATCATGCAACAAGCACAGACCTCCTTCATGCTTAGAAACAAAGAGATGCCCCGCGGCAAAATATGCACGGACTTAATGCGAGATCCACCGAGCTCTACTGAGACAAGCACAAGTGTTGAGCTTATTAAAGGAGACTTGCACCGAGGCAAGGACTTACCGCCACGTCTAGAGTAAGGCATGCACTGATCTATTGACTGCATATAAACAGAAAGATGGATGTACCTTTATTGCAAGAATGCGATAAAACAAATTGATTTATAGTGTGAGACATCATCAAAACCGTAGGGATGCAACAGCTGTAGCTAGATTGGAAGCCATTAGGATTCTCTTAGCCTTTGCATGTAGTCAAGGAATAAAATTACAGCAGATGGATGTAAAATCTGCTTTCTTGAATGGGATAATAAAAGAGGATGTTTTTATTAAACAACCTCCTGGGTTTGAATGTACTGACTTCCCTGATCATGTGTATAAATTAGATAAAGCATTGTAGGGACTGAAGCAGGCTCCCAGGGCCTGGTGAGCTCCTTCCTAACAGGTAAGGGATTTTCAAGAGGTGAGGTTGACCAGAACCTATTCACCAAGGTAAACAAGAAAGATATTATTGTTGTACAAATCTATGTAGATGATATAGTGTTTGGGTCAACCAAACCTGCCACGTGTGAGGAATTCTCTAGATTAATGACAAATGAATTTGAAATGAGCCTAATGGGAGAATCGAAGTTTTTCCTTTGTTTGCAGGTTAATCAGACTTCAGAAGGAAGCTTCATCACTCAGTCTAAGTACATCAGAGATCTATTGAAGAAATTCAAGCTGGAAAACCTCAAGGAAATTACTGCACTTATGGGTACATCAACTAGTCTTGATGCTGACCCAAAAGGTAAATTGGTTGACACCAAATTGTACAGAGGTTTGATCAGATCTCTTTTATACCTTACTACATCTCATCTAGACATTCAATTTTTAGTATGTTTATGTGCTAGATTTTAGGTTAGTCCTAAGACGTCTCACATGAGTGCAGTGAAAAGAATTTTTAGGTATCTGTCTGGCACCCTTGATTAGGCATATGGTATCCTACCAGGTGTGAGCTTGATCTTATAGCTTACACTGACGCAGACTATGCAGTGTCTAGGATAGATAGAAAGAGCACTAGTGGGTATTGTCAATATTTAGGTGGATGTCTAGTGTCTTGGGCATCTAAGAAGCAACACACTGTTGCTCTCTCTACTGCTGAGGCTGAGTATGTCGTAGCAGGGAATTATGCAGCTCAAGTAATATGAATAAAACATCAACTTATTGACTATCACATAAAATTAGGATGCATTCCCATTTTATATGATAATACCAGTGATATTTCTCTAGCTAAAAATCCTGTTCATCACTCTAGGACTAAGCACATTGAAATCAAACATCACTTCTTAAGAGATGAAGTAAGCAAGAATGAAATTGAGCTGAATTTCATCGAATCAGAAAAACAAATTGTTGATGTATTTACTAAACCTCTTGGGAATGACAGATTTAAATTCTTAAGGAGAGAATTAGGTTTATGTAAATTTCAGCATGATGAATAATCTCTTGATTTCATTATCGTCATGAATAAATGTTCTTTCTTTGATATGCTATGTGCCTATAATTCATCACATGTCTTCAGTGGTCAGTCATCATCTTAAAACATGTCTTGCATTGTGTCATCTTGATTTCAGAGGTATATCAAATGGTATGATGGTAGAAGGATAAATTCATAATGTTTGAAAACCCATACTATGTGTAGAGGCTAGTCCTCTGCCAAGTATCCTGATTCAAGAGTATGTCTGAGTCCTGCATGTCATATAGTAATGTTGTGTCCAATAACAATGCATTTAGACAGGGGGAATAAGCACTCATATTTTGTCTTATGCATGTTGTCAGGGGGAGTTCAGATTAAACTGGTTGAATCTTGTCCAGGTTACTACCTTCTGGAATATGTAATTCTTTCTAAACATTTTTTGGTATTAGATTTTCTTGGTACTTCTACATCCTTGATAAACAGATTCACTCATCCTATGAGGTCAGTAACTCCATTGATTGATATCTAGTCTTTCTGACAGATTCAATCATTTCCATCCATTGATATCAATCTTGTGGAATGTGCTTACAAATCTTTTCATCTGAAATAATGACAGTCTGACAATCGGTTCATCATTCTAAGCTACTAAAATCATAAGTCTTCATTTATAAGAATCTATTTTGCTTCATGAATGAACCGATGGTTTAAACTTAATAAACTTTAGAGTCTAAAGACTGCATTCAATGAACAAGTATGTTGATGGCATTTAATAGCTCTCAACCTTTTATCGCATAACATGTCTGATAATGTCTTCAAGTATCTGAAAACTATTGAATTAATGATTTCTTGGTTGAGAAAACTTGGAGTGTGTATTGTTCTTAAACAAGTTTTTCTACAAAACTAAAGGGCAACAACATTTAAAGAATGAATCAAAATGTATTTGCAGAGCAATGATTGAATGCACTAAGAAACAGGGTACTTCATCAATGAAATGGAGAAAAACTCATGCCATGAAGTGCTTCAAGATATCTCTGTTCAATAGTCAAAACAATGTGATTAGCTTCACTGAGTACCTAGGGGTACTGGCGTCTGATAAACGTGTACCCTTATGCAAAAGGTGTAAACTACTTCTACTGTTTTGATCTATGAAACAGGATGATACATTTTGCTGAAATAACTGGGGGTACTGGCGTCTAATCAACGTGTACCCTCATGCCAAAAAGTATGGATGATACCTAACTGTTCATATTTCGGAAATCAAAAAGATGAAAAACACTTTGCTGTAACCCTAAAGTAAAATTTTAGAAACGTCAAATTGTTTAACCTCAATACATAACCTAGTCACTCCTAAAGAAATTCACTGATTCTGTGTGAGTACGATAAAATAAGACTAACTCTTTCTTGTTTAATGTGATTCTGGTTTATTGCTATTAAAAGTTACTGCTCATCTATTCAAAGAGTACAGTGGATACACTATAATCTTTATTTTTCTTAAACCAGAATTCTATCAAGAATGCACTATATAGACTTTTATATCTGAAGAATTTGAGCTATGTATGATTAACTTAATGAACTATTATTCAGAATGTCAATCAAATTTCTCCTGTTCTTTCCTACCTCTTGATACTATCCTTTCTATCCTTATCTTCAGTATTTCCTTGTTTGCTGATGGCAAAGGGGGAGAAATATATTATGGATAGAGGGAGAGACTTTTTGAAAAGAGGGGGAGAATCTGTTGTTGACTGAGTCCATGGTATGCTATGTCAAAAGTCTATGCATGGGTCTATGCATGTCTGCTTTTTACTGCACTGCTATTCTTAATTGTAACTTGACTGTAACTGTAATTCATGCATATTCTGACTAAGAATGAACTGAGTGTTACCATCAAAATAGAGTTAATATAGTTGTTTTGCCATCATAAAAAAGGGGGAGAATGTTGTGTCTCCTCTGGATTTGATAATAAATGGGGAGAATGGTTTGTTTTGTTGATTAGCAAAAGTAATGTTGACTTTAGGTTGACTTTGGTAACACTGCTACTTTGATGTCTTTACTTTAGTCAGAATGAATTTTCCTGTCAAGTAATGGTCGGTGCACATTCACATTATTGCATATCATAAGTCGGTGCATTTGTCCATCTCCACTCTGAAAGTCTGTGCATGTGCAGTACTTTGTCTAGAAAGGTCGATGCACATGTATACGTTTTGCTTACAAAGGTCGATGCACATTTGAACCTTGTGGTTCATTAAGGTCAGTGCACATTTGAACTTCAGTTCACTAAGGTCGATGCACGTTTGCATTGTGTGTTATCTAAGGTCCATGTACATGCAACACTTAGAGTCTGAGCACATATAGGTCTGTGCATATCTAAGGTCCGTGCACATGCAACACTTAGAGTCTGAGCACATATAGGTCTGTGCATATCTAGGGTCAGTGCACATAAAGCATCCAGGTTTTTGCACATGTAGAAATCAGGGTCAATGCACATGTAGATTCAGGTAAAGTATGTGCACATTTACTTGCCTTGATTATGAGGTCGGTGCACATGTTCCAACTTGCACACTAAGGTCGATGCACTTTGAACTATGTACACACCACAAGTCTATGCACCTCATGCACCTTGTGCTATAAGGTCAGTGCATTTTGAACAAAGGTCGATGCTGTCTACCAGTCTCTGTAGCATTAAGTCTGTGCTTTTGATGTCATCCATATTAGGGTCGATGCATCTTATGAAATCACTATAAGCACATATTGATGTACCTTCATTAAGGTCTACCTATGCTATATGAAAGGTCGATGCTGTTATTCACATATGAATGGTCAGTTAAACAATCTGATGAATCTTACTTATGCATCAGTGCTTCTGCAGGAATGAGCATATTTCTCTGACTTGTCTAAATCTGTGAAAATGTTTAAGATTGAACTTGTACTTAGGTTTATCATTGGCTTAATGACTAATACTTTTCTATATATTGCTTTGCGAGCTTAGCTATATGATCAAACACTTGGAAAGCATAAAGGTAGTTTGCGATCAAATGTCACATGAAACTTAAAGTACTAGGTTGAAGGCACGTGATCCAAGATAGAGAGCAGAAGAGGACATTCTGCCGCGTGGATCGTCACTTCCTCCACCTTTGACACGTGGCATCTCAAGGCACTTTCTGGAATAAACTTTTTGGCAGGAATGTGTCTTCCACGCGCCCAGGACTGACAATCTGGCGGCCCCACAGATACATGCCTCCTATTATAAAAAGGGGGATCGAACACACGGAAAGTAGTTGATCAAAAAGAAGAAAAGATCCCAGAAGAGAGGAGCAGAGAAAGAGAGAAGAGCAGAAGATTTCGGAGAGTTGAGAGCTGAGAAGATTCAGAGAAATCAGAGAGAAGGAAGAAAGAGAGAGAGTATGTTGCTAGGTTCAGAGAGAAAAATAGAGTGTCGTGAGAAGTTGTGAGAGAGAGTGAGAGTTGTGAGATTAAGATATATTGTCTCTATCTTGACTCGTGGATCAAATCTAGGGTCAGATTGCTCTACGTGAGCTACATTTTGTTTGGATTCTTTCATCATTTTTTTACTTCCTTGTTTTTAGTTTTAAACTCGTTGTAAGCTGTGTATCAGTAGAGCGAGCTGTGGGGCTCAGCAGGTGAGGAGGATCCTCGGACAGCAAGCTGTGAAGCTCAGCGGATTGTAGGGATTTTATCCCTAAAGTTGTGGATCAGTCGTTTCAAGTTGTGAGGCAGCGGAATCCTTACTCGGTCGAGTAAGGGGTGGATGTAGATCTCTGGGTTGAGATCGAACCACCTAAAAATTGGTTTGTCTTCTGTGGGTTTGCATAATTCTTCTGTTCTACGAGTAGATGAATCCTTAGGATCGTTATCTGCCATATCTATCCAAATTCAATCTATTCATCTAGTGTGCTGAATTAATTCTAAATCTCATACACTGAATCTTATTGCATTGATTTCCTATTGCTTAGAATCTCTCTAGTTGCTATATTCAACTCAGTGGTATATTAAATAGATTCGGTTAAAAGGATAGATTACATCTATCTGAAAAACTGATCTATGCATGAGGAGATTCTTTAATCAACCCTCCACCTAGTACTATACTGAATTGAATGACTGTCTGCTTGAAGATTATTTGATTGTTGCAGCTTCATAACAAATTCTCTTACTGATAATTCACTGCTTCTAGTATTTGTGTTTACAGTAGTTCTCTTTAATTCTGCATTGTTCTCTTAACTGTTGTAGATCAAAAAATTTGGTTAGATCTATTCACCCCCCCTCTAGATCTGTAGTTCATCCCATTTCATACACACCATCATGCTTATGAGATGCGAGTACTCAGGCGAGAGTTCCGCGACTACCCCACTTCACTGGTAGGTGCGTAAATATGATACAGTTTGCTCCTATTTCCTACTTAATATGATATGATGATATAATGATATGCATGCAGGTTGTGTGGAGACCATACTTGGGAATGACTGACAAGGGTCAGCCTTGGGTTACAGCGAGTCGACCTCATTTTGGGCGTGAGATCTGGGTTCACTGCCTAAACGAGATTGAGCCCCTGCGACTTAGGCTGGCGATGAGGACACTGGGCCTCCACCAGGAGTGGATAGACGTAGCCGAGCCGCACGGGGTCGGGCGGAAGACCCGAGGGCGTACAGTCGTGACGGACTGGAGGCTACAGTTCCCGGAGCAGTTTGCAGATTGACAGAGAGGCGGGACCCTAGTCATCTCCCATGCGTCGGATAGTTCGGCGTATTTACAGTGCTATTGGGAGACGTACGCCAGTTGGCCTTAGATGAGGCTAGTAAGGGTACGTATGAATGCATGTTTTCTAATTTTAATGCTATATGCTTATTGAGATATGCAACTAACATGCGACGAATGCAGGATGCTCGGGATGCAGTGGGGATGGACATGCAAGTCCATCTCCACAATGTGGAGGCCCAGCTTGCAGCTGCGCGGGCGGACATAGAGGCCATGGTGAGTATGCTTTTACTATATGCTCTTAATTATTCCTGAATTTGATGTTCAGCCACTGAAAGTCTCAATAAATGCTGTGTGCCCAACAAGGAGCAGCGATAAGAGGGGTAGGAGGCGCTTCTAGTTCGAGGGACCCGACCGCCGAGATCACATCCCTAGAGGAGCGACTCGTAGGAGTAGTGGCGCGTGCCGAGGTGACGGAGCGAGACCTTGCTGCACGGGTTCGTTCAACATAAAATACCTGCATTGCACATTATTTCTACAAAGATATATCATTATGCTTATAAACACATGATGAATGATGCAGGTTAAAGAATTGCAGGAGGCGCTTACTCGGGCCGTGCTAGTGGGCACCGAGCTCGCGATCCGTGACCAGCGGGTCGTGGAGTTGGAGGAGGAGAGGAGGCGCCGGGAGGCAGAGGTGCTTCCTCGAGAGGTGGTGGAGTTGCAAATCCTTCTCGAGGTGGAGAGGAGGGACCACGCTCGAGAGAGAGAGGACCGGCTGAGGGAGCGGGAGGTGGCTCGAGTGTGAGCGAGAGCTGTCCGAGCTGAGGCTTCATCTTGGCGCAGCCGAGGAGCGTGCCAGAGCAACAGATGAGTGCTACCGACGAGGCCAGGAGTGAGCACAGCCTGAGGGACTCCCGAGAGCCTACTCCAGCATTGGCTACCTGATGGGTTCCTCTACACAGTAGAGGAACAAGGCGGAGGCGCGAGCGTGAGCCAGGAGGTCGGCTGCCACCCAGGGGTCGATGGGACCACCACCGGCACCAGCTAGGGTCCGGGACGAGAGAGGGGAGGCAGAGAGTAGGAGGGAGGAGGGTGGTGGAGATAGCTAGAGAGATTACCTTTGTACACCACCTCCTGTACTTTTGTACATACATAGATATATGATTATAATTATGAAATGAAAGGCATGTTTATTACCTGAGTTGCTCCTTTTGTGTGCTTGCGTCCTTTTGCCCCTGTGTATCATATCTTTAGCAAACAGGTTAGTTAATCTGTTCGACTTGGCCTCTTGCTCAATAAGCAAGGGGATGTCCTTTTGACCTCGATAGAGGGTCAAGGGGCCAAGCCTTTAATCAACTAAGATAGAAAAATACATAACGCTGAAAAATGTAACATTCAAGCAAGCAGATGTCAACTGGAATTGAAGAGATGATCATACGAAATGCAAGCAAGCAAATGATAATGGTGGATGGGCATTCTATGGGAATTGGCGACCAGACAGACGGTTCTAATTATTGCATTATTATTATTATTTTCATTAAGTTTTGGGAATGGGTGACTAGACAGATGGCGATAATTAACGAACTGACGTCCTCTGGTTTGACGCTCATTGAAACAATTTTTTTTTCTATTTTTTTTGGAAACGGGCGACCAGACAGATGGCGCCAATTAAAGAACTAGCGTCCTCTGGTTTGACGCTCATTGAAACATTTTTTTTTCTTCTTTTTTTGAGATTGAAAGTTTTATATGGACTTAGCATGGTACAGAGGTCATAGAACCTTACATGTTCACCATCTTAAATTCATTAACCATTCTTAAATAATTTAATAAAGGGTCAATGTGCTTAAAGTTTGTGCTTTCACTCATAACCTCGTGCGGCCCATTCTCCTAAGTCCGTCTTTGCCATTCTTCAAGCTTATGACATACCATGGAGGGGGAATAGAAGAAGATGTTGGGGAAGTTCACGAGGGGTTTCGAAAGACCGAGAAACTTCCCTCCCTACCCTATTGTCTATTGGGATTCGGTCTTTGGCTTGGGGAAATTTTTGTTGCCTTTTGCCCTTTTGAGATGCTTACGACTAGGGTTTTCCCTACAGGGACTTTGCCTTCTTGACATGCTTTTTATTTTTGTATTTGTTGATATGATTTTTCGCTTGTCTTTTTGAAATAAAGACCTAATTGTACTTGGACTTTTGTGACATATTGTTCCTTTTTAGGTCCTGACTTCCACCAAATAGGACGACGGGTAGGTTTGATAATCTAACCCAGAGTCTCACTTCCCCTCTCGTGAACCGAAGAGAAGAGAACGGGTAAAGTCTTGCACTCTTAGTTTGGTTTTGACTTTCCTCGGGTTTTGCACCGCTTGAGTTTAAGAGCTAAGCGTGTTGTGTGTGTGTTGACCCAGGGTTCAATTATCAAGAGTGAAGAATGAATTAGGGATTTTGATTTTTTTCGAGTTTCGTGGCCCACGTACCATGCCATCCCACGGTTTTTTTGTTTTTGTTTTTTTTGGAATTTTTTTTAGACTTAAGGGTACTACTTTTTCAAATACAGTCCATTCCATGGGTGAGCCAATTCTTCCCCTTCAGCATTAACGAGTTTATAAGCGTTGCCAGGATAAACTTCGTGTATTACAAAAGGTCCTTCCCAGTTTGGTTGAAGTTTTGAGTGGGGATCACCAGGTTTTACAAAGATTCTCTTAATTACCGTTTCACCAACTTTGAATTGTCTCTCAATCACTTTCTTTCGATAGAAATGTGAAAGCCTGTTTTGATAAACTCTTGCATGTTCGGCGGCGGCCAGACACCTCTCATCTAAGAGTTCCAATTGTGCAAGGAGAGATTCACGGCGCTCATCAAGGGAGAGCTCCTTGTCCAATTGTACTCTGAGGGAAGGTATAAGAATCTCATAGGGAACCACCGCCTCCATTCCATAAGTGAGAGCGAACATGGTTTCCCCAGTAGGTGTACGAATGGAGGTACAATAGGCCCATAGGGCTTCAACAAGTTTCTCTGGCCAATCTGCAAATTTATTAGCTTCACATGTTTTCTTGATTATCTTAATTAAGATTTTATTGGTTGTCTCTGCTTGGCCATTGCCCTGTGGATAATAAGGAGATGAATGATGCAATGCAATGTTATACCTGTTGCAGAGATCCTGAAGCTCTTGAGAGATAAATTGTGGTCCGTTGTCGGTGATGATGGTACTTGGTATGCCGAACCTGACGATGATGTTCTTCATTATGAATTTGCATACGGTTGACGTTTTAATCTCCACATAAGCTTCCGCTTCCGCCCACTTGGTGAAGTACTTTGTGGCCGTGAGTATAAATGATTTTGGTTTTGTGAGGAGGTTTGAGTCACCAAGGGGTCCAATAATATCAAAAGTCCACATGGAGAAAGACCATGGGGAGGACATAAGATGGAGTGAAGAAGCAGGAGAATGAATATTGTCGGCGTACAGTTGGCACTTAACACATCTTTGAACATAGATAGAGCAGTCTTCTTCTAGAGTGGGCCAATAGAAACCTAGCCTAAGGATTTTCTTAGCTAACATATGGCTATTGACATGACCCCCACAGACTTCTGAATGTGCCTCTTCCACGACCTTCCATGATTCATCATCGTCGAGGCACCTAAGAAGAACACCAGTAAGACCTCTTCTATATAGGATGCCTCCGACCAGGTTGTACCTTTGGGCGACCCTCCTAATAGCTTTCTTCTCTTCGACAGTGGCCTCTTCAGGATACGACTGATCTTGCCAATATTTTACAATCTCGTAGTACCATGGCTTTTCCTCATCATCCAATTCTTCTTCTAGATCCAATAGCATTATCTCTTTATTCTCAATGATATCTCCTTCCTTAACCTTCTTGAGTCCCCCTTAACCCTAAGGAACCCAGGATCCTTAATAGCAGGAGAGAGACGCCTATGAATAATGATAGAATGGAAGTTTCTTCCAAGAGAAAAGGATAAAGAGGAAGCGAGTGAAGCAAAAGCATCGGCTAAAATATTTTGGTTGCGAGGAACATGGACAAAGATCAGTTTAGAGAAGAGCTTGACATAGACGGATGTGAGTTCTTGGTAGGGTTTAAGTTTAGGATCAAGTGTGTGGCACTTGGTGAGCACCTGGCATAGAATAAGCTGACTATCACCTACAATCCGTAATTGGGTGACAACCATACAGATGGGCGGCCTCAAGTTCGGCCAGAAGAGCCTCGTATTCAGCTATGTTGTTAGTGACAGGAAATGCCAATTGAAAGGCTTGTGGAATGGTGACTCTCTTAGGTGATAGAAGAACAATGTTGATCCCCTTACCATGAGAATTCAGAGCTCCATCAAAATGTAATGTCCACATGGGATCAGAGGGTTGATTAACGGACATTAGTTCCTCATCTGGAAACTCTGAGCGAACAGGATCAAATCTAGGGAGAGGGTGATGAGCAAGATGTTCTGCTATGGCATAGCCTTTAATTACTTTTTGCTGAATGTAGATAATATCAAATTGAGAAAGGAAACTTTGCCATCGCGCCAATCTATCAGTGAGAATAGATTTTTTGAGAAGGAATTTGATGGGTTTCATGCGAGCAATAAGATGGACTTCATGAGCTCAGAAGTAGTGCTTCGATTTCTGCACCACCCAGAAAAGAGCAACACAAGTTTTCTCCATAGTTGTATACTTCTGCTCACAGGGGTTAAGGAGCTTAGACAAGTAGTAGGCTTCCCTCTCCTTACCTTCTTCATCAACTTGCGCAAGGACAACACTTGCTGAGTCCTCCAGGATAAAAATATAAAGAACAAGTGATTTGCCTGGAACTGGCGGCCTCATGACAGGAGGATTTTCTAGATAATCCTTCAATCCATCAAAAGTCGCCTGGCACTTGTCATCCCAATGAAACTTGACTCCTGACTTGGTGAGCTCGTAGAATGGCTTGCACCTTTGTGAGTGCTGGGAGACAAATCGACGAATAAACTGTAACCTCCCAATTAATCCTCGAACTTCTTTCAAATTCTTGGGAGGGGGCATATCTCTTATTGCCTTCACCTTGTTGGGATCAATCTTGATACCCCTTTTGCTAACAATGAATCCAAGTAATTTCCCTGATGAAACACCGAACGCGCACTTCTTGGGATTCATTTTTAACTGATATTCTCGAGCTCTTTGTAAAACCTATGCTAAAACTCCAGGATGCTCAATCCTGGTCCTTGACTTCACTACCAAGTCATCAACATATGTTGAGTATATATCAAGGTGATTTTGATGATAACACTCAGGTTATATTGCTTTCTCACATGCTATGTTTCAACAATCAAGTTCAAATTTAACATGCATTCAAAGCCTACTTCACCATGTATTGTGCTTAATTGATTAAACCTTTTCAAATGCATAAATCCATGTTTTGGTTTCTAAACCACCCAGGCTTAGCTTAAACCCACTCACCTTGATTGGAACAAGGTATCCATAAACTGATTCGTTCATGTATTATATTGCATTGGCTATGCAGGTATTACAATGCATGATGATCAAGTAAGAAAATCAGGTATACAGGTATTTCTATGCATGATGAACGAGTAAGAGATAAAGAACTGTATAAAGAGTGAGTATCACGTGATTTCAGGTATTTGACAAGCAAGATATCAAGAACTTTATAGATGTCGATACAACTTTTCAGGCAAACAAGAATTTATGTTCAAGCAAGTAGAATCATGTTCCAGCAAGTAAAGTTCATGTTCAAGCAAGTAATATCAAGTACGTGTTACTGAAATTGGCTATTTTAATCAAGCAAGTACTTTGCCCTTTTTCGGGCCATGCAGTCAAGTATTACCCATTCTGGGCCACGCTAGTCAAGTCAAGCAAGTAGTGTCACGAGAGGGTAGTGTGGAATGTCTCAAGTCAAGCAAGTAGTGTCACGAGAGGGTAGTGTGGAATGTCTCAAGTCAATCAAGCAAGCAAGTACTTCGGTGCAATGCTTAAACACCGTGATCATTCAACTCCTATGGGCACAAATACTTTCGGGCGCTCCTCCCAGGACCAGATCGGGCCCTATCTGCACAGCATTTCATGTATTTCTTTTGACATCCACTCTCATTCATAGCCAATATAGAATTTCAAGGGTTGACCATTGTAGGATATACATAAGGTAGATTGTCATGGAATGGAGTTCAAAGGCATATACATACAGGAAATGAACTAGGGTTATGTCGGTATAACCCATGAGACAAATCAGGAATCAGAACGAAATTGACAACTGACAGGCTGCCTCATTGAATTGGCGCCCAGGGGTTAGCCCTGCTATCAGGAATTGGCGCCCAGGGGGTGTCCCTTCTTTCTGGAAATTGGCGCCTGGGGGTTACCTAGTCTTTCAGAAATTGGCGCCTGGTGGTCAGGCAGTCTTTCAGGCAATTGGCGCCTGGGGGTCAGGCAGTCTTTTAAATATATAAATATATATATATATAAAGGAAAATGGCGCCTCCCCAGGGGGTCTTCATTTAAATTACAACCCTCTGGAGGGTCACTATTCAACTAATTGGCGCCCCTGGCTAGGGCGCCAATTCATTTGGCTATATTTGCACCGAGCAGGTACATTTTTAGACTCATAACACTATTCATAATGTCGTAGGTTCACGAAATCAGGAAGTAGGGTCATGGGTAGATAGAGAAAATTATCAGGAGTTCAGAATCATGCTCATGTAGAATTGTTGGGTTTTAGTTTCATAGATATTAATTTTTTAATGTGGTGTTCGTAATTTCTGGGAAAAAGGAATTGGCGCCCTCTACAGTGTCTTCATTTAAATGAAGACTCTGCAGAGAGTCTTCAATTGATTTACAAGGCTATGGAATTGGTGCCCCTCTGCAGGGTCTTCATTTAAATGAAGACTCTACAGAGAGTCTTCAATTCATGTAAATGGCACCGTGGACTGGGGCGCCCTTTCTTTTGGGTGGTTTACACACCGAGTAGGTGCGTTCCAAGACACAAAACACTATTCATCAGTAGAAAGTTTTTTTGAATCAAGAAGTAAGGATATGGACAGGTAGAGAAAAATATCAGGATCACAGAAACATACTCATGCAAGGATTTTATGGTTTAGTTCAATAGATATAAAATTTTGAATGCGTTGATTATTAATTGTTGGAAAATGAATTGACGACACTGTGAAGTGTCTTCAATTAAATGGCACCCTGGCTTGGGGCGCCCCTTCAAAAAATGGCGCCCTGGTGAGGGGCGCCCTTTACCTGAGGGTTGGACATTCTAGGTTTTTAAAACATATATGTATATCTTGTAAAACAGGTTATATACTAGGGCTAAACATGATATTTTAAGGCTGTAAAAACTGGTGTAATGAGATATGTTCGAATCCCGTAAAATCAGTATAACAAGCTATGTAGAAAACTGGTGTAACAGGCTATAGTTGTTCTACTTAAAACCTGTGTAACATGCTATAGAGTATGGAACAGGCTGTGTGGAATGACAGATGGATTATACTAGCATGTTATGTTACCCTACTTTAGCTACGGGTTGGGCTAGATCTTGAGAACACCTACCTTTTTGGAGTGGTATACGTGGTACAGGTGATAAGAATAAGAAATCCAAGCTAGCCCTTCCTCGTCTCTGCAGCAGAGCTTCAGAGAATAAACAATAAGAGAAGCCAAACATTCTCCACCACAAAGCTCCAGTAGTAGGACGTAGAATGTAGGAAGAAGACGTCCCTTCACGTCTTCCAAAGGAAAGAAGGAAATATTCCCTTTTGCAAGCAGCACTGCTAACGACAGTAGCCTCTCCTTGTGCTACAGAGGGAAATAGTTATAGGAAATCTGGTTGCCAATGCAAAGCATTGGTTTATTATCTTGCGGGTCTGGTTGGGTAACAAGATCCAAGAACCTTTCTATCCATGGCCAGAGGATGGTGCATTGATAGCTAAATGAGGTTGTTCGTGATCTGCTGGGAAATGGCGCCCTTGTACAGGGGCGCCCATTAGCTGGGTGGCCCTGTTCATGTAAATGACGCTTTTGCATGAGGGCGTCCATTCTTCCTTGCTTTAGACAAAAACTGCAACCTTCATGTGTGTATATAATTGGTTACCTTTATGGTGTGGGATGGGGGCCCTGCAGGTACATGGCGCCCTAGTGTAGGGGCTCCATTTGGTGAATGGCACCCTGGTAAGGGGCGCCCATTCCTTTTGGGTTGGAAAAAGAGAAGCCCCATTACGTACTACCCATGTGTTAGCATTTAAGTGATGTTGGGCTTTGTACATTTATATAGTAGTCCTCACAAGGTATGTTTATTTATATAAGGCCTTCATGTAGGATTCTTTATTTAAGAAGTTCAACTTCTCTTTTGTTTTATCGGGGGTGCTACACTCTCCCCCACTTAAAAGAATTTACTCCCCAAATTTAATTGTATGACATAGAGGGTGTAGAGTACTTACAGACTAGAATAACTCCGAAAATCTTCTTTTCATAGACTCCTCAGTTTCCCATGTAGCTTCTTGTTCTAAGCATCAATTCCATTGGATTTTCACCATAGGGATCGTCTTGTTCCTTAAAACTCGAACTTCTCGGTCGAGGATCTTCATTGGCTTTTGCTCGTAGGTAAGGTCCTTTTGTATTACCAAATTAGCATGGTTAATGATGTGGAGAGGATCGTGCACATACTTCTTCAGCATAGAAATATGGAATACATTGTGCACCTCTGATAGTTGTGGAGGCAAAGTAATGCTGTAAGCTACCTCACCTACTCTTTGCAATATCTCAAATGGACCAATAAACCTCGGTGTAAGCTTGCGCTTAACACCAAATCTTCTAATACCTCGACCGGGAGATACCTTAAGAAAAATATGGTCTCCAACTTGGAATTCCAGATCACTTCTTCTATTGTCAGCATATGACTTCTGCCTGGACTGTGCTATCCTTAGCCTTTCCCGAATGAGGTGTATCTTCTCAGTTGAATCTCTCATCATATCTGGGCCTAGAATTTGTTTTTCACCGACTTCGTCCCAGCATATTGGAGATCAACAACTTCTGCCATAAAGTGCCTCGAAAGGTGCCATTTGGATACTGGATTGATAGTTGTTATTATATGCAAACTCGGCTAGGGGTAAGTGGTCATGCAAGCTTCCGCCGAAGTCTATAATACATGCCCTTAACATATCTTCAACAACTTGATTTGTCGTTTCAGTCTGTCCATCTGTCTGGGGATGGAAAGCAGTGCTGAAGTTGAGTTTCGTCCCCATAGAGTGTTGTAGACTCTTCCAGAAATGAGAGGTAAAGCGTGGGTCTCGGTCAGATACAATTGACACAGGGACTCCATGCAATCTAACCATCTCCTTAATATACAGGGCAGCAAGTACATTAATCGACCATCGGCTTTTGATGGGTAAGAAATTGGCCAATTTAGTGAGACGGTCGATGATTACCCAAATTCCATCATGTCCGCTCCTAGACTTGGGCAAGCCCATGCTAAAGTCCATGCCGATATCTTCCCACTTCCACTTGGGAATATCTAGCAGATGTAATTTTCCAGCGGGTTTTTGATGTTCCGCCTTCACCTGTTGGCATGTCAGGCAATGAGACACGAAGTCCGCTACCTCCCTTTTCATATTAGGCCACCAGAAAGTTCATTTCAAGTCTTGGTACATCTTAGTAGCTCCATGGTGGATCGTGTACCTCGATCGATGAGCTTCTTCAAGAACCTTCTTTTTCAACTCGTGACAATCGGGTACACATGTCCGTTCATGAAATAGCAATCTACTATCAGGTGCCAGCTTGAAATCAAGTCTCTCATCCAGCTTGCCTTTTATCTCCACTAGTGCGAGATCTTCTTCTTGTAGCTTCTTAATTTCAGGTAGCAAATATGGATGTAGACTCATATGGGATAGAATAATACACCCATTCTTCTCATCTGTATTGATATCGAGCTCAGAGAATTTCTCTAGCAACTTCCATTCTTGAATCATACAGTTGGCCAATATTACTCTCGGCTTTCGATTAAGGGCATCAGCTACGGAATTACCCTTACCAGGATGGTATTGTATAGTGAAGTCGAAATCTTTGAGATATTCGAGCCATCGCATTTGTTGCATGTTCAGCTCCTTTTGGGAGAATAAATACTTGAGGCTTTTGTGATCGGAGTATACTGTGAATTATTCTCCGTAGAGGTAGTGTCTCTAGATCTTTAAGGCAAATACTACCGCGGCCAGCTCTAGGTCATGCATCGGGTAGTTCTCTTCATGCTTCTTCAATTGTCGGGAAGAGTATGCAATGACTCTCCCATTTTGCATCAATACACATCCGAGGCCAATACCTGAAGCATCGGTATATACCTCATACTTCTCTCCTTCAATTGGTAATGATAAGACTAGAGCAGTGGTCAAGAGATCCTTCAAAGCTTGGAAACTCTTCTCACAGTCTTCATTCCACTCATAAGGCACTTTCTTGGGAGTCAATCTGGTAAGAAAAACAACAATTTTTGAGAAGTCCTTGATGAAACGCCGGTAGTAACCAGCTAGACACAAGAAACTTCGGATCTCCATTGTATTTGTTGGTTGTTCCCAATTCTTCACAGCTTTGACCTTTGAAGGGTCGACAGAAATTTCGTTCTTCGAGACTACATGGCCCAAGAAGGATACTTCCTCGAGCCAGAACTTGCACTTGCTGAATTTGGCATATAATTTATTTTCCCTTAATATTTGTAATGCCTTCTTTAGGTGTTCTTCATGGTCTTCTTCAGACTTTGAATAAATCAAGATATCATCGATAAAGACCATGATGAATTGATCCAGATGTGTCCTAAAGGTGCTGTTCATTAATTGCATAAAGGCTGCAAGGATATTTGTTAGTCCGAAAGACATAACAGTAAATTCGTAATGCCCATACCTACTTCGGAATGTAGTTTTATGAATGTCTTCTTCATTGATCTTCATCTGGTGGTAATCAGAACGAAGATCAATCTTGGAGAAGTATGTAGCTCCAGATAATTGATCAAACAGCTCATCAATTCTTGGCAGCGGGTAATTGTTCTTGATTGTAAGGTGATTTAGCTGCCGATAATCAATGCATAGTCTCATCGATCCGTCCTTCTTTTTGACGAATAGCACGGGTGCTCCCCATGGGGAAGTACTTGGCCTGATGAAACCCTTTTTCAATAACTCCACTAGCTGCTCTTTTAGCTCCTTCAGCTTAGCGGGAGACATTCTATATGGTGCCTTGGAAACAGGACCAACATCAGGGACAAGGTTGATTGTAAACGACACTTCCCTTTCCGGGGGTAAGCCGGACAATTCTTATAGAAAAATATCGAGAAAATCCCGAATTACACGGATGTCTTCAAGTTTAATCTCATCGACTTCCGTGGCAGTCACAAATGCTATGAAAGCCATGCATCCCTTACTTATGAGTTTGCTAGCTCAGAGAGCTGAGATAAGAGGTGATCTATTCTGAGGGCTAGTGTAAACTAGCTCTGGGAAATCCACGAAAGTTACTTTGCCATGCCGGCAATCTACAGTTGCTTGGTGGGTGGATAACCAGTCGGCACCTAGTATGACATCATACCCCTTCATATCTAGGCATATGAAGTCGACAGGTAGATTGTTTCCTTTAACCATAACTTCACAGTTTGGGTAATAACGTGTGATATCGGACTCATTCCCAAGAGGTGTAGATATGACCAAATCTAACAGTCCAGGTTTCTTGGAAAATGAAGCAGCAAATTTCTTGGAAATGAATGAATGAGTTGCTCCGGTATCAAATAAAACTTGTGCAGTTTTAGAACAAATAGTTAGAGTACTTTCCATAATTCCACCTTCTGTAGGTTCCGTCACGTGGAGGGCTTGCAGACGGCCTTGTTTCTTTGTCAGACGCTTCTCATCTTTAGTGGCTTGCTCATTCATCAATGGGTAATCAAGAATTCGATGTTCGCGGCTTCCACATCAGAGACACGCTCCCAGTTTCCTCCAACATTCCTCGATCTTGTGGCCAGCTTTGTCACAGTACTTAAAAATGTCCTTAGAAGGTGTAGTGGTGGAGAAAGGCTTGTCATTCTTCTGAAACCTCTTTCCCTTGGAGGACTCCCCTCCATTGAAGAACCGCTTCTTGTTGAATGATGATTTGAAATTTCTCGGGCCTATGACAGGTTCCTTCTTGTCCTTTCCTCGAATCCTTTCAGATAATTCGGTGGCGTCTTCTAGCAATTGGGCACGCCGAACCATCTCCGAATAGACTTGGATGTCCATCGGTGCAAGTTGTGTAATATAGTGGGGCCGAAGCCCGTTAAGGAACCTTCTAGCCTTCATCTTTTCAGTACACACCAAGTGGGGTGCATACCTGGACAGTCTGGAGAACTGGGCCTCATACTCGGCCACTTTCAGGGTCCGTTGCTTCAGTGCGGCAAATTCCGTGGCCTTCTTCTCCGGAATACGGTCGGAGAAGTACTTGTTGTTGAAATGTTCAACAAAGTCATCCCATGTGATATGGTCATCAGACAATGTTGCTTCTATGGATTCCCACCAACCTCGAGCGTCCCGCTCCAGTTGGAATATAGCCAGTAGGACCCTTTCCTCATCTGTGCATTGCATTACACGGAGAATTCTGTCAATCTCCTTCAACCAGTTTTCAGCATGTTCGGGGTCTGACGAGCCTGCGAATCTTGGTGGGTTCATGTTGCGAAAACCTCTGTAGAGATCACCAGCTCCACGGTTAGCTCCGCCTTGTGCCTTACTGTAGCGCCTGCGTAAGACCTTGCACGGTGCATTGCATCTCGCGCCATTGTGCTCTTTCAGCGGCCATGATCCTACAAGAGAATTTCAGTGTACTGTATCATGTTTAATTTATAAGGTCGAATGTCATTATAGAATTTAACCCATGGCTCTACCCATCTCACCGGGTATAAGGTGTAAACCTATCTTTAGACTTGGGTTTTTCCTAGATTTCAATCGTGACTTCTAATTTTCTAACCTCTTATTCCCTAGGAAATTAAAATCCTAGGCTCTGATACCACGAAGGCTATCACGCCCTGAGTGCGGAAGATACCCGGGTCGTGGCGAGCTTATATAGAACCATTCAATGAGAGCAGTATATATATATATTTTTGACAAACGATAGAGTGCGTAAAAGAATAAATAGTGACTAAGATTTAATTTCTAAACTATACCAATAGTCCAAGAAAACAAATTCTTACACTTAACCAATTGATGATAATTCTCATCCATAACATACATTATTCAAATCCAACTACTAGGCTACGAGCCTTAACAAGTTCCAATCAACTAGACTGACATAACTGGCATAACTGGAAATATAGAGGCAAGGACTCTAGATAATCAGGACGCGGCTAGCTAACAGTAGATGATTGGCGTTCTAGCACTCTTCACTCGATTTCATTCCCATCCGGATGGTGGTCGCTATCCATATTACCTGAAAAATGTTAGAATTGCAACTAGGTGAGCGAATCGCTCAGTAAGAATTACATCTTAAGTTCGAGCAATCTTTAAGTACATTACATGTTACGTGTAATGCAGGTATAACAATGCATGATGATCAAGTAAGAAAATCAAGTATACATGTATATCTATGCATGATGAACGAGTAAGAGATTAAGAACTGTATAGAGAGAGAGTATCGCGTGATTTCAGGTATTTGACAAGCAGGATATCAAGAACTTTATAGATGTCGATACAACTTTCCAAGCAAGCAAGAATTCATGTTCAAGCAAGTAGAATCATGTTCCAGCAAGTAAAGTTCATGTTCAAGCAAGTAATGTCAAGTACGTGTTACTAGAATTGGCTATTTCAATCAAGCAAGTACTTTGCCCTTTTTCGGGCCACGCAGTCAAGTATTGCCCATTCTGGGCCACGCAAGTCAAGTCAAGAAAGTAGTGTCACGAGAGGGTAGTGTGGAATGTCTCAAGTCAAGCAAGCAAGCAAGTACTTCGGTGCAATGCTTAAACACCGTGATCATTCAACTCCCAAGGGTACAAGTACTTTCGGGCGCTCCTCCTAGGACCAGATCGGGCCCTATATGCACAGCATTTCATGTATTTCTTTTGACATCCACTCTCATTCATAGCCAATATAGAATTTCAAGGGTTGACCATTGTAGGATATACATAAGGTAGATTGTCATGGAATGGAGTTCAAAGGCATATATTGTAACGACCCAAGATCTGGATATCGGGAAGCACCCGATACCATTCGAATCCTGGCCCGCCGCCCACAAGCTAGGAGGGCTCGGAAGGGCTAGAGGGAGTGTGGAGGTACAAAGAAATAGGAAATGAAGCAGGACAATTCAAAAATTAACAGAAATAAAGAAATAACTACAACAACGGAGTCTAGTATAACAGAAAGTACAGTCTAAAGCAGTAAAACGTACCACATGCCAAGTGAACACTCGGCCCGGCGAGCTGGCAACTAAGAACCTCCGAACAGCACCCTCAAACCTCGAGGAAGAACCGCGGCACCTAAAACGCAGGGGTGAGCCTCCTGTCACTGGCTCAGTAGGGATCCCGCAGAATCCCAACTGAGAACAACAGCGACACGGAAAGCAGTAATTACAAGAACAACAGTAGTAGCAGGAACAATAAACACGGTGGCCGTTCAAAACTCGGCACTACAACTACTCCTACTGTACCGGTCAAGCAAAAAGAGAAATCCCGATCTCATAATCAGGAACCGGACCACTCTAACACCAGGCCTACCGAGGAAACACTCACGGCAACCCTACCGTAGAAGTCTGCCCACACAGGCACGACCAACCGGTACCGCACAGTCCCACACTGGCATGTCGAAATCTCGGTGAAGCCACTGGCACCCGGGCCACTACCTCAAAAACTCCAGACGGTCCAGAAGATCACGTCTTGCAGACTGGAAACGGAACCCAGAAACAGGAGAGTCACGTCTCACGTGACAGGAGTACCTGTCCACCAGAAGTAAGGCCGGATGCGTCCATTGACGACTTAGACCGCAGCCTCAGGTGTCTCGCTGCGGCACCCCAGGTGAAGACTGAGTGATGTGACACCACCCAGGATGTTTGATGAAGCCTTAGGAATACAACAACTAATCTATCAATCCCTCGGACCTAGCAAGCAAACTAGATTCACGGACCGACAACTTCACTCGATCAGACTCTCCCACTAACCGCACATTAGTGCCCGTAGGCAACTTGGTGATGGTGGTGAGGGTTTGAGACGGAACCTCACGGCTCCGAGGATTGGCTAGCTTAAGGTTGAATGCCTAAGGGTCTTAGGATGCCCACTCTCGGGGGGCGACCAGCACGCCGAGGGCGTGGGAGGTAATGGCTCTCTCACAACTCGCCCGCAGTAGTCACTCACACAATAGTAATTCGGGATCGGGCACTCACTTACCGTCTGACGGTACTAGCGGCAATACTAAACCAGCAATGGAAAGAAACCAGCAAAGGGGTAACCGAAGCTCACCTGACCTGTGTGAAGACACCGATCCCGGCCGGAGACGAGGGCGAGCGAGGAAGCGTGGGCTTACCCGCACGCCGCTCCGATGAAGCTTCAACCTGAAATTTCAGTTTACATGCGCTACGCCCCTTGCAAGGGGGTTGGACTAGGGGTGGGGATTAGTTTTTACAACCAAAATGTACCTCCACGCAGGGAGGGGCGGTCAGCTGGCCAGGCGGGGTGGGGAAAACTACGCTAGAAGCTGAAGTGGACGAAGATCGTCGATTCTGCCATCCCTCTGGAACAGCGGATAGACAGTCGATGTTGACGTCGCTGTGGACTGCCCCGAACTCCGTTTGCAATGAAACCAGCGGCAAAACCTCCGTGGTTGACTCAGTATGTCTTCAGAATTTTGGGGATTTTCTTGTTGGCGACGACGTTTAGGGTAGAGGCGTGAATAGGCTTGCAGGCTTATGATTCTAGTAGATTATGTGTCATTATAGTAGGAAGGAGAAGACACCACGGTTGCTCCCGAGCTCTGATTCCGGCCAGGCTAAAGTCGTTGGATTCATGGTCGAACCCTCTTCGAACGGAGGCCAGCGGGGATGCCGTCGGAGGTCGGAGCTGACCCCGAGAGCTTGAGAAGTGGGAGGGGGTCGGATCTGTCTTCAGTCAGACTGACCTGCGCACTAAGGGTAGGAAATTTGGAACTTTGTGCTTCGGGCTTGAAACGATGTTCCGCTTCTTGGGGATGATATAGGACTTGTAGGGGAAGCCCTAAGCCAAGTGGCACTCCAAGAATCATAGGAATCAGACCGTGGTCGCCTCTGAAATCTGCTTTTGGATGACTGTCAGGAGGATGATGCGCAGTCCGGCGATGTCGGCTCTGCTGGGCAGCCACAAACTCAGATTGGGACGAGACCACCACCGTTGCGAATAGGACTGGGAGACTCTTCCAGTGGTATATGGTACGCCCTTTGAAGCTTCTTGGTGATGACGTGGCAGTCTCAGAAAGTCGCTGGTACTCTGCTGCCTGCGAGCTGGGAATAGGATGAAGGTGTAGGGTTGTGTGTAAGAGGGTGGGATGGCCAAAGGAAGCAAGGGGAAATGGGGAGGGCGAACAGGGTAGGAAGGGGGTGTTGGGGAGGGGTGAGGGGCAGCCAGCAAGGGAGGGGGATTCAAATTTGGCCTAGGATTTGAACCCCTTCAGTCTTGGGGAGATGGAAGGGTGCTTGGGAAAGGGTAGTGGGTGGTTGGGGGTTGGAGGGTGGCTTGGAGATTGGTGGGTTCTCCCTTAAGACTAGGGGTGGAGTAAAGAGGTGTTGTGGGAAGTTGTGGTGACTATTGAATGAGGAGAGGAGAGAGAAAGTAGGTGGGAGGGGGAGGAGAGAGAAAATTTCAAATTTGGGAGGGGGAGGAGAGAGGAGAGAGAAGGGGTGCTCCCCTTCTAGAGAGAGAGAGGGGGGGATAGGAGGGGGAGCTTCTCACTCCACTCGATTGGATTCTCTCCAATAAAATTTGAATTCTAGACTCACAATAATAGATCTTCATTAGCTTAAAATGGGGAGATGGGGGTCCTATTTATAGGGAACCCACATTTTACAATAAGTCCCTGACTTTAGGACTAATGACAAATAACCAAGGGGGAAGGGGGCGCCCCTGGGCCTAGCCCATTGAATTGGGCCCAATAACCAAACTAATCAACCCTATGACACTTAACTTAGGTAGATGACTCATTAACCTAGGTACATGACTCAAATAAATAGAAAATTACAATGATATGACTCAAATAAAATATGAAAATTACATGACTCGACTCAGAAAATGTGAAGGACACAATGGAACCATGTCGGCGAGCAATCGAAGCTGTGAAAAATGTGAAGGGTGAGAGATGCCCCTATCATACCCCCGGGGTGTGAAGAACTCGACTCCGTCGAGTATGGGTCTGCTGGGGAAGAGGTCCTCCAAATGCAGCTCCGGGCGAGCCACGACCTCCAAAGTCAACCTCACGTCCTCAGTCGGGGGACGGCTCTTCAGCCTCTCAAGGTGGCTCGGGCACATTCTCTTGCCGATGATGAAACCATGCTTGCCTAGTATTGCCTCTGTGTGCACACGTCGGGCTCTCAGGCTGATATGTGGTGGCTCTCTGAGTGTGTCTCTCACAAGGGTAGGGGTAGGCCCGAAACTCTCACTAGGATCCACCGCGGTGCCCATATCGGGTGCCGGACCCGCCACGTGGAAAATGGGGGTGAATCCCAAAACCCTTTAGAAAGCTCAACCCATAAGCCGGGTTGCCAAGGCCACTCAGAATTTGGCATGGTCCAAGTCCTCGTGCATTCAAGTTGGAGGTGACCCTAGGGTAGAGCCACTCCAAAGTCACCATCGCCAAGTTGCCAACTTGGAATTCAAAGTGGCGTTCGCAAGGTTTTGCCCGCTTCTTATGATTCTCACCACTCATTGTTTGTTGCTTGCTTAAATGCTCATGCCAAATACTATGATGCGGTGTGAGTGGGAGATGCAGGATATGCAAAGGGGGGCCAGGACAACCATATTTAGACCAATCATGCAGAGATGACATGGAAACTTTGAAGGGTGTGGGAGGGCCGGGGCATCCATATGTGTCCCTTTCATGTGTGGGTGTGATGAGTGCCGGAGGACCCAGACACCCATGAATGCTCCTAACATGCTTAAGACTCATGATGAATGAAGGTAGATCATTACATCCGAATATGGACCACTCACGTTTCCTACTTGACATGTGGGTGTAATGAATGACTGTACCTAACTTATGAATCATGCCAAGTGGTTCGAGGTGCCAAGACATATGTTTTCCTAACCCAAAAATGACTTTGATGTGTTGGGGTATGGTTTGGCATTGGAGTTTCTATTCAAAAGGGTCGAAGGGGTCAAGGAAGGTGGATGTCATGCCCCGAGCACGGAAGGAACCCAGAGTGCGTGACGAGTTTATATCGATTATGTCAATCAGAGCGTTAGTGTATTCGACACAAAGATAGAGTGCGCAAAAGTAAAGATAACCCAATCCTTTATTCAATCACAACCTCAAAGTACTTCTACTACAATTTACTTAATGAGAGTGCTAAGACCCAATAAAGGGAAAAGTACAGTCGATGACTCGAGAATATAGAAAGATAAGACTAGTTGACGCTTGGATAGACGGAGTGGCTCTAATCTCCTCACTCTTGACCTTCCCCATCCGATTGAGTCTCGTCATCGAATTTACCTGAAAAATAGAGAAAAACACTAGATGAGTGAACGCTCAGTAGGATTTATATCTCAAGTGCTAGCTTGCTTTAAGTAGATTACAAGTTACATGAATGCAATATAGCTATGCATGTTCGCATAAAATGACAATAAAGAGTGTATGTCAAGAGAGAGAGTGCATATCAAAAGATAGTTGAGCTAACTATCATGTCATTCAAGAACTTATATCAAGATATTCAAGCAAGTACTTTTAGCATGTCATGTCGAGAACTGGCTATCTTGTTCAAGCAAGTGACAATAAATACCCTTTCCGGGTCACGCAAGTCATGTCATGTCAAGTCAAGCATGAGATTGTGGAATGTCAACGAGAATAACAAGCACTTCGGTGCAATGTCACATCGTGATCATTACAACTCCCATGGGCACTAGTACTTTCGGGTGCTCCTCCTAGGACCAGATTGGGCCCTTATATGCGCAGGCATTGATCATGTATTTCAACATCCACTATAGTTATAGCCAATATAGAATTCCAAAGGATTCAATCTTGTAGGAACTTTAAGGTAGACCATAGAGAGTAGGATTTCAAGGTCGAACATGATATGTAAGGACAATAATAACGGTATACCCGCGATTGCGATAAAACTAGGTGGAGATGGATCCCTTGAAGGGTGCCACGTCATTAAGAATAAGTGCTCATATAGAAATGGTCGCTCGTCCTTATACATGATAAGGTAGATAGAATTAGCGTCCCCAAGTACGACACACAATTCTTAAAGGATATAAATGGTATGGATTGCCCATCCCATTATTTCAAGAATATTCTCATGACATCCTGACGGTATATCATGAGGGCCAGTATACCATGTTTCTTTTAGAGTGACATGGCATTTAAAAAGTGTCATGGGTTTTTATGGTACAACCAGCTCAATCGACCTTGAGGGAATCCAAGGCATCGTGGAGACTTACGAAGGTCTGTATGACTAACTCACCGGTTCGAAGGAACGGAATGTCCAACGAAGGGCTTGTATTTCATCGAGAAAGTATAGGGTAATCGATGAATCTCCGAGAAACGCGGGACTATACTCACGGTATGGAATATAGTGCCTAATATGTAACCCATCGCTAGGGTATACTTGAAATCGACGGAAACATATATCTCAGAAAATGGCGCCTTGGTACTGGTCGCTATTTCTTAAATAGTAATTGGGGTGCAGCCACTATATTACCGAAACGCGCCTGTAACCCAGCCGTGTCCTTTAAATTACATTTCCAGTTTTAACGTAAACAAAACCTGGAATTTGTATAGCCTTTCAATACATCATTAGGTTCTGGATTAAATAGCGCCCATGGCGTAGCCACGTTTCAAAAATAGTGCCCTAGGTCAAGTCGTGTTTCAAGTCTGTGTATAGGGTGATTGGCGCCCTGATTCCAGTTGCCTGTCAATAGATAGTGCCCAACTTATAGGCGCGATATTAAAACAGTGCCCATGCTTCATGCGTTGTTTAATCTGGTGCAAATTTCCAGAAACGGTTCACATGGTCATGTAGAGGTAAATAAGGGGAATCAAGTCTTGCACATATCAAGTTAAGTAGATTTCGAGATGTCAAGTTATTAAGTTTTAAACATGCTGATTTAATTATTCAGTTTATGAAAGTGGCGACTACCAAGCGGTCGCGCCTTAAGAATAGCGCCCAAGCCTGGGTCGCTATTTCACTGTAACTTCCAAAAATAAAACAGAACACTATTAAATCATGGTAAAACATGGTAAAAAGAGTCTAAATGTATGCATGAACTTATATATTTATCAATTGAGCTAAGACTTGAGAAAATCTACCTTGTTGATTGAGTTTAGGTTGTTAGGATCAAGGAACGATGATGATGTGCAGTTGCAATAAGAATAGAAGCAGCTGAAAGAAGATACTCTTTGATCAACAGGATGAAAACTAATGGTCTCTTCAACCGAGCTTTGTTGAAGATCCTGTTGGAGATTAGCAACAACTTCTTTGATCAAAGGAACAGGAGAACAATTTCGTTTGGAGCTTCAACAACATGCAGATATCAACTTGGCCAACGAAGATGCCCGAACACCCCTGTTAGCAGTAGGTGAACTGCAATTTTCTTTAACAGGAGAACACCGTAGCGACTGGAGCGAACTAGATGGGTAGCTCCTCTTGTCAACCAAAGCTGAAGAGAGGTTGTAGACAATCAACTTCTCTGTTCGATTGGTAGGGAAGAGGAGAGGGCTTAAGCTTTCTCCCAGCAAGAAACCTACAGCAATATCTAAGAAACCGTAGAGAAATAAGCAACATGGATGTGCTAGGAGCAATGTAGCAGAGGAGAAGATCAACGGGTTTGGGTTTTTTGTGGGATATTTATAGTGTTTTGGAGTGTTAAAGTTTAAGTTCGATTGGGGCTTTAATCCTCATAGTATATGTCCTATTAGTATTAGGATTTCTCCTTTTAAACCCTTCTAAAACACAACCCTTCCCAATTCACGATCAAAGCCACGTTATTAACGTGTATTTTAAAGCTTACAATATTTCTAGATTTTTATCGTTTTTATTTGATGGGGTATTGACATGAAATTTTACGTGTAATGTTTTTTCCATTTTTCTCTATTTTTACATGTAATTAATTTTATAAAATTCTTTTAATTCAAAAAGTGACACTATTCGCTTTCTTGGAAATAACGCCTTCATGTTAGACGTGTTATGTGAATGGTGCGCCTGATGTTAGGGCACTATTCACCCTTTTCCTTTTGCCAATAACACTCCAAAGGACCAAAATCGTATAAATGCCCATTCTTTTATCTTTTACTTACCTTTAATGTATTAAAGCTTATTAATATACAATTATTCCTTTAAATAAAAATATAATGGAATAAATGTGAAATATTAAAATTTCTAAATTATTAAAAAAATATAAATTGATGTTTCTTTCAAGGTTTATTGATTATTAATTCAAATAAAAATACAATATGGCTTTTAAATGGCCACTTAAAATGTTGCTAAATTCATAATCCCTTAAAATTTAAGGGATAGGGCGACTAAAATCAATGATATAAGCTCTAAGCATATCTTCTACCACCTGATTGGTTCTTTCGGTCTGACCATCCGTTTGAGGATGAAAAGCAGTACTAAAGTTAAGTCTCATCCCCAACGAATGTTGTAGACCCTTCCAAAAATGAGAAGTAAATCGTGGGTCTCGGTCAAACACGATTGAGACAGGTACTCCATGTAGTCTGACTATTTCCTTTAAGTATAGAGCAGCAAGGACGTCAACTGACCATCGGCTCTTGATTGGCAAGAAGTGTGCCGCCTTGGTCAAACGATCGATGATAACCTATATTCCATCATGTCCTCCTTTTGATTTAGACAGACCCATAATGAAGTCCATACCGATATCCTCTCACTTCCACTTGGGAATATCAAGAGGATGCAACTTACCGGCAGGCTTTTGGTGTTCTGCCTTGACTTATTGGCACGTAAGACAGCGAGACACGAAGTTCGCTACTTCTCTTTTCATATTGGGCCACCAGAAGGTCCTTTTCAAATCTTGGTACATTTTGATAGATCCTGGATGAATCGTGTATCTTGATCTGTGAGTTTCATCTAAAATCTTTTTCTTTAGCTCTGGACAATCCGGTATGCAAGTTCTATTTTGGAACAACAATCTTCCATCTGATGCTATCTTGAAATCAGATTGCTCTTCTATTTTGCCCTTGATTTCCACTAATACTGGGTCATTATCTTGAAGTCCTTGTATTTCATAAAGTAGATCTGGCTGTATGCTCATGTGTGATAAGGTAACACACATGCTCTCCTTGTCCATGCTTATATTAAGTTTAGTGAACAGTTCTAGCAACTTCCATTCCTGAATCATACAATTGGCTAATATTGCTCTTGGCTTTCGACTGAGGGCATCAACTACGGGATTACCCTTTCCAAGATGATATTGTATGGCGAAGTCAAAGTCCTTGAGATATTCTAGCCAACGTCTTTGCCTCATATTCAATTCCTTCTGAGAGAAGAGATACTTGAGACTCTTGTGATCAGAGTATACAGTGAACTGCACTCCGTATAGGTAATGTCTCTAGATTTTTAATACAAATACTACCGCAGCCAACTCCAAGTCATGGACTGGGTAGTTCTCCTCGTGCTTCTTCAATTGGTGAGAAGAGTAAGCTATAACTCTTCCTTGTTGCATTAAGACACATCCGAGGCCAATGCCAGATGCATCGGTGTATACCTCAAACTTTTCTCCTTCAACTGGTAAAGCTAAGACCGGAGAAGTAGTTAGGTGATCTTTGAGAGCTTGGAAGCTTCTTTCACATTCCTCCCTCATTATAACGGATCTCCTTGCGAGTTAGCCTAGTGAGTGGTACGGCGATCTTGGAGAAATCTTTGATGAATCGCCTATAATAGCTCGCAAGACCCAAGAAACTACGGATCTCGCTAGCATTGGTCGGTCTTTCCCACTTCCTTACAGCTTCAACCTTTGATGGATCTATGGATAAACCATCCTTTGAAATCACATGTCCCAAGAAGGCTACTTCTTCTAGCCAGAATTCACATTTACTGAGCTTCGCATATAATTGATTCGTCCTCAATATCTGTAATGCAATCCTCAAATGCTCCTCATGCTCTTCCTTGGTCATTGAATAGATCAGTATATCATCAAAGAAAACCACCATGAACTGATCTAGATGAGGCCTGAATATACTATTCATCAACTGCATAAAGGCTGCAGGGGCATTCATTAGTCCAAAAGGCATAACAACAAATTCATAGTGCTCATACCTACTCCTGAACGCGGTCTTATGAATGTCCTCATCCTTGATCCTTAGTTGGTGATATCCCGACCAGAGATCAATTAGTGAGAAGTACTTGGATCCAGATATTTGATCAAATAGTTCATCGATTCTCGGTAGTGGATACTTATTCTTGATAGTGAGATGATTCAACTGTCGATAGTCGACGCATAACCTCATGGATCCATCCTTCTTCTTTACAAACAGTATAGGTGCTCCCCACGGGGAAGTGCTTGGTCTAATAAATCCCTTCTTTAGCAGTTCCATCAATTGTTCCTTTAGTTCTTTGAGTTCAGCCGGGGACATCTGTGGACGCACTTTTTATTTAATAAAATCGTTGTTTATTTGTTTGTTGGCGTTTATTAAGTGCGTGGGCGTGCCAGTCACAAAGTGACGATTTATTCGGGCTTCGTGGAAGCCCATGGTGCGCTCGATCTGACTAATCAGACAATTGTGTGGTTCGTGTTGGGACCGAAACCCGCCGTGCCATAAAGGCCACAGCGTTATTTACATCCCCCATACGGGGGAACACCCTTGATTGATTGCCGGGAATAAGGGCCCTACGGCCTAAAGAGAATACTAATAATGCAGGAGGATAGTGAAAGACGAACTATGCTAGAAACTCGTCTTGGGACGTGAATGTTCAGACTATGTCGGCCACTCATGGGCCACTTCATGTTCGGACGAAGCTCCGTGCTTGTAGTATAAAAGACGATGACAAAACCGCGTGAATGTCTCTTTCTCTTTTCTTCAGCCCAGAACCGTGGAGCTCTCAGATGCCAGTAGCTCCTTCTCCTCCCTTCTCTCTTTTCTTTTCTCTCTTCTTCTGTTCCCTTCTTCTCTTGATCATCCCCCCTTTCTTTGCTTCACAATGCTGCCCTATATATATCAGCCAGCCTCGGAGCGTCCCTGCCAATTCCACCTCGTCCGCAACAAAGTCAGGAGTCGACTCGTTGTGCTGGACGCCGTTGATTCGTCCCGTACGCTGTTGCTCGTCCGAGGACGAGATGTTCGTAGGTTTGCTGGGGGTTGCTTCGCCAGTAAGCTTCTGTGCTGTCGAACGGAGGTTGAGACAGAACCAGGGGCATTGAATGTTCTGTGCATCTCATTTATGCAGAACAGAGTATCGGTCGGCAGACGGGACAGATGAGGTTAAACTCATTTCATTCGACGCGCCGTTTTAAGAAGAGCATATGGTGATGGCTTGTCCAAAAGTAGCGCGCCGTAGAAATGCTTCAGGGAACAGGATGAGGGGTTAAAACGGCGCGGGGGGAATAGTGACCACGCCGGTTTAACTCAAGTGTAATTGGCATGCCGTATTATGCTTTTTGGCCTTCAAAATGGCCATGCCGTATTATGCTTTTTGGCCTTCAAACTGGCCATGCCGTAATAGCATACAAAAGGTGGCGCCGTTTTAACGGTTTAAACAAGGGGAGAGGGCGCGCCGGAATTGGGCCATTCAAGGGAGAGGGGCGCGCCGGTTTGGCCATGCCGTTTTAGCAAGGGGGCGCGCCGTTTAGCAAGGGGGCGCGCCGTTTTAAGGCGTGCCGCTTTAAGGCCCTCCCGCGCCGTTTTAAGCACGGAACGGATTCTTTCCAAAGTCGAGGCTGTTTGTTATGAATGTTGACATTCCCGGCATGCTCCGGTTGCGATGTGTGACCTCTATAATATTCCGTTTGTAGCCTCTGGGACTCGGTCCCAGATTCTGCGTGACTTTCGGTGCATGCCGAGACTGTGCCGGAGTTCCCGACTCTTCTCTGATTCAGCTCTCGGCATGGCTGGTCGGAGCCTTGTAGCTGTATCTTCTGCTTAGGGGGCTTCCTTAGCGGATAGCGGACCACCAAGTGAGTTCTCGTCCTGATCGGGCGAGGCATGAGGTTTATTCGGCATTTCTATCTTCGACTCGCGCTCTAATGTGTAGACGCGAATGTCGCCATCACCATCATCGTCATTTTTTTGGCATCCACAAATGCCTCCCACTCACGGGCGGCGCAAGCGAGGGATGAGTGCGCGGGGCCCGCGAGTGTAGAGTTCTTCAACATGACGTCTATTCTTCTGAGCCACTGGGATGCTGGTCCGGTGCAAATTCACGGGAAAGCGCTCACTCCTTCAGCGAAGGGATGAGGGGATCGCTCCACCGCATATGCACGCGGACTGAGATGTCAGAGTGGGGGTTTAGTCATCGGCATGGGGTGAATACCGAAGCGAGAATAAAGGGTCTATGTGTCGTCTCAGGCAAAAGGCCCAAAACAACTTAGACAATGCCAACCCCAAAGAGGAAGTTGTTGACTCGTGCTGGGCTTAGGAAAGTTGTTCATTCACCGACTCGGACGGAGGGTCCGAGCCGAGTAGTGGGATGCACTTTTGTTTATGGACTAGGATGGATGGTCTGAGCCAGGCAATGAGGGGTTTCTTTATGTTCATGGACTGGGACGGAAGGTCCGAGCCAAGCAAGGAGGTTCTTCTTTTTTTTTTTTTTTATTCATCGACTTGGACGAAAGGTCCGAGCCAAGCAAGGAGGTTCTTTTTTTTGTTCATTGACTTGGACGGAAGGTCCGAGCCAAGCAAAGAGGTTTTTTTTTTTGTTCATAGACTTGGACGGAGCCAAGCAAGAGGGTTCTTTTTGTTCATCGACTTGGACGGAAGGTCCGAGCCAAGCAAGAAGGTTCCTTTTTTTTATTATTATTATTTTTATCGACTTGGACGAAAGGTCCGAGCCAAGCAAGAAGGTTCTTTTTTTTTTATATATCGACTTGGACGAAAGGTCCGAGCCAAGCAAGGAGGTTCTTTTTGTTCATCGACTCGGATGAAAGATCCGAGCCAAGCAAAGGCGTTTTCTTTTTTGTTCATCGACTTAGGCGGAAGGTCCAAGCCAAGGGTCTATTCGTCTGTGGGACTGGAGTTGTAATATTGAGGTGGTTTATTCATTGACACGGGGTTAGTGCGTAAGGGTATTTTATTCATGGCACCAGACGGAAGGTCCAGGCCACTGGTTCGTTCATCGATGCCGACAGGGAGTCGGAGACCGGCGTGGTTTGTTCATCGGCACGGGGTTAGTGCCGAAGCAAAGGTCTTTTTGTTCATGGAACCAGACGAAAGGTCTGGGCCACTGGTTTATTCATCGACGCCGACGAGGAGTCGGGGACCGACGTGATTCATTCATTGACACAGGGTTGGTGCCAAAGCAAGGGTCTTTTCATTCATGGAACCGGACGAAAGGTCCGGGCCACTGGTTTATTCGTCGATGTCGACAGGGTGTCGGAGATCGACGTGGTTCATTCATTGACACGGGGTTGGTGCCAAAGCAAGGGTCTTTTCGTTCATGGAACCAGACGCAAGGTCTGGGCCACCGGTTTATTCGTCGATGTCGACAGGGTGTCGGAGCTCGACGTGGTTCATTCATTGACACGGGGTTGGTGCCAAAGTAAGGAGAAAAGGTTGATTCCCCGACCTCGAACGAAAGGTTCGGCTGGGGCGTTCTTCGTCAGTGCCGATAGGATGTCAGAGGCTGACATAGTTGATTTGTCTGTTGAAATATTCTTGGAGATAAGAGTGAGTGTTAATGAAGGGAGACCGATTCCTCCCCCCCCTTTTTCCTCTTTCTTTTTTTTTTCTTCTTTCTTTCTTTTCTTTTCTTTTTCTTTTCTTTTTTTTTAATATATATTTTTTCTTCTTCTTTTTTTTGACATGCTAGATAAATAGTGCCCAATCCATCTGGACAATAGTAATGCAAATTTGCCCGGGACAGGGCGGAGAAAAACATTATTCCTCGAATGTTGAATTGGAGCATGGTACAACCTCAGATGTCTACCATTAAGGGGCGGGAACTGGACCTCCCCCCGATGGTCGACGATTGCATACGCTCCGCCCTCGTAGACCTTCTGGATCACATAGGGTCCAAGCCAATTCTCATTCAGCTTGCCCTTGGGGTTGGAAGCCATGACTTCTCTTCTCTTCACCATAACAAGGTTGCCCTTCTTGAATTCGCGTTCCTTGACAAGCTTGTCGAAGGCGCGAGCTATCCGGGCCTGATAGACCTGGATGTTCTGCTGGGCTTGGAGCCTTTTTCCCTCCAAGTTGGAGAGCTCTTCGAGCCTTCGCTCGACATTTGTCTGCTCTTCCCGGACTAACCCGTGTTGGACTGCGACCCGGAGGGAGGGTATTTCCAGCTCGATAGGGACAATTGCCTCTGAGCCATATACCAGGGAAAAGGGTGAACAACCCGTCGGAGTTTTGTACACAGTTCGATATGCCCACAGGGCCTCGTACATTTTCTCTTCCCAGTCTCTCTTGTTAGAACTAACAATTTTGGACAGGAGAGTGCAAAGAGTCTTATTGAAAGCTTCAGCCAAGCCATTGGCCTGTGGGTTGTAGGGGTAGACATCCTCCAGTCGATCTTGTACTTTTCTGCCAGCCGGTAGACCTTCTGGTTGCGGAAGTGACTTCCATTGTCTGAGATAATTCGGTTCGGAGTGCCAAACCGGAATATGATGTTGCGACGGACAAATCTGGTGACGATCTCCCCGGTCACTTCTTTCAAAGCAATAGCCTCCGCCCAGCGGGAGAAGTAATCAGTTGCGGCCAGGATGTACTTGCACCCAGCTGATGATGCGGGTAGTGGACCCACAACGTCTGTTCCCCATTGGGCAAAGGGCCAGCTGGGCAGTGTTGGATGCAAGGGCACGGGCGGTCTCCTGGGTACCGTCGCGTGCTCCTGGCATTTTTGACAAGACTTGGCATACTTGCAGCAGTCGTCGAACATTGTCGGCCAATAGTAGCCGAGCTTCTTTATTTCAATCTTCATTTTCGGTCCTGCCTGATGTGCACCAGCTGCTCCGGCGTGAACCTCCTTCATGACCTTCCAAGCTTCTTCAGTGGATAAACATCGGAGGAGCACCTTCCGTTTGGCGTCTGCCATAATTCGGAATAGGATCCCGTTCCGGACCTCATAAGAGTCCTTTGTTCTGATTAACTTGATCTTCTCTTCCCTTTGCCTGGGCAGTTGCTGATATTTAAACCACTGCAAAAGGGGGTCCCTCCAGTCGGGCGGGCTAATGGCTTCCGCTGTGATGACCTCAAGTTCTTCTTCTCCTGGCCCTTCTATCATGCTAGGCACTTGGCGTTGATTCACCACCCGGATGCTGAGGGATCCATCTGGCGGGACTGCCAATGAACTCGCCAATTTTGCCAGTGCATCAGCTTGTGCATTCTCTCCTCTGGCAACGTGGCCTATCTCAATGAGGTAGAACTGCTGCATGAGCCGTTTCACCTTAGTGTGGTAAGGGAGTAACTCGGGTTTTCGAACGTCAAACTGTCCCTGGACCTGCTTGACGACCAGCAATGAATCGCCAAACACATGTAATATTTTAATCTCCATCTGTAAAGCGACTTGGAGACCAATGATCAGAGCTTCATATTCTGCCTCATTATTTGTGCAGGGCTTGCTAATGGAGCAGGATGTGTGCAATACTTCTCCCTCAGGGGATTTAAGGACGATGCCGGCCCCGGCCCGTACTTTTGTGTGCCCAGACGGGGTTGTTTCTGTTCTCGAAGCTCCATCAAAGTGCAGCTGCCAGGCGATCAGTTGGGCTTGGTCCACTTCAAGTGTTTCATCTTCAGGCAACTCTGTGGCCAGTGGGGAATTTTCAGGCACAGGGTGTGCTGCAAAGAAATCGGCCATGGCTTGACCCTTAACGGCCTTCTGAGGCACGTAGATGATGTCAAATTCCATTAACAGTACGGCCCACTTGCCGAGACGTCCCTTCAGGACTGGCTGGGAGAGAATGTGCTTGACTGGGTCAGCCTTAGAGATTAAGCTCACTTCATGCGAGAGCATGTAATGCCTCAACTTCTTGACTGCGAAGACCAAGGCGAGACAAACCTTCTCAATCGGGGTGTATTTTGTTTCTGCCCCCATTAGTCTTCGGCTAAGGTAATAAAGAGCTTGCTCCTTCCCCTCATCATTGTTCTGGGCGAGCATTGCCCCCAGTGAACATTCAGTGGCAGCTATATATAGAATAAGTGGCCTCCCCTTGACAGGTGCCCCCAGCACAGGCGGGGTCTTTAAGTAATCCTTCAGCCGATCAAAGGCCTTCTGACATTCATGGTTCTAGTTGAAAGGTGCATTCTTCATCATTAATTTATGGAATGGTTGACAGCGCCCCGACAAATTGGAGATAAATCTTCGGATGTAGGCTAGCCGGCCTTGCAGGGACCTTAACTCTCCCAAATTCTTCGGAGGAGGTAGCTCCTGAATGGCTTTTATTTTAAAGGGGTCGATCTCGATCCCCCTATATCGGACAATGAAGCCGAGAAACTTTCCACTAGAGACGCCGAAGGCACACTTCATTGGGTTCATTTTCAGCTCGTACTGTCGGAGTCTCTCAAAGATGACTCTAAGGTCATTCAGGTGATCCCCCCTTTTCTTTGTCTTGACGACCAGATCGTCGATGTAGCATTCAACTTTGCTATATAGCAGTTCGTCGAATATCTTGGTCATCGCCCGCTGGTAAGTGGCGCCAGCGTTCTTGAGGCCGAAGGGCATCCTTTTGTAGTGGAATATCCCTTTAGGTGACCGGAAGGCCGTATGAATCCGGTCATGTTCAGCTATCCATATCTGATTATAGCCAGATGATCCGTCCATGAAAGACAAGGCCTCATGGCCGGTAGTTGCATCAATCATCACTTCAGTGACGGGCACCGGAAAGTCATCCTTTGGGCAAGCTTTATTCAGGTCGCGGAAGTCCACGCAGATCCTGATCTGTCCATTTTTCTTCTTCACCGGCACAATGTTGGCCAACCAATTAGTGTATTGATTTTCAGCTACAAAATCGACATCTATGAGCTTGTCGACTTCTTTACAAATCAGTTTTATCAGCTCCGGCCTCATACGCCTGGGGGGCTGCTTCACCGGCTCTACCTTGGGATCAATAGCCAGAGTATGTTGAGTCACGCCGGGGCTCAGATCGGGCATCTCCTTGTAGTTCCAGGCGAAACAGTCCCTGAATTCTTGCAGCAACTTGACATATTGTCCCCTCTCCTGTGGAGGAAGAAGGGCACTCAGAAAGGTCGGCCTGGGGTCGCTTTCTGTGCCCAGGTTAATTTCAACGAGCTCATCCACTGTGGCCTGGCCGCCATCTTCAATTTCTGGAGGCGCTGGCAGCAGGTCGATGAAATCATTGTCTTCACCATCTTCTGCTTCAAGGGCCTCACATGCGTCTTCTTGCTCTGCCTCATTGGGTAACGAGGCTTTGCTTGTTTCCCCCTCTATTAGGCTTGTTGTGTGCGGCTCTGGAGGGCTGTCTTGTGTGGAGAAGTAAAGGACTTCTTCGGGATCTTCTTTGTAATTGTCATAGATGGCTCTTGCAGGGGCTAAGGTGATTGATTGCCATACTGGGGGATGTTGCTCTGCTGGTGGATGGGGCCGCCCATTCTCAGCTGCATCTTCAAAAATCTGGTGCTGAACTGACACCATGTAAACACTTCTTTCATGGCCGCCTGCCACATGGGGGCGTGGCGGAGCGACCACATAATCTCCCATTCTGAGCTCATCTCTCTCAATCAGGTCTTGAGCAATGTCCTTGAAGACGTAGCAGTCTTCGATGGAGTGGCCCAGTATTTGGTGATAGGGGCAGAACGAGGGGTCACCGCTTTTGCGAGCATCTTGCGGCCTCTTTGACCTTGGGAGGGAGACCTTGCCATAGTAGCAGGCCCATTCAAAAATCCCTCGGGTTTTATTCCTTGGGAAAGAGTAGGGTCTTTGCATCTTCTCCCGCAACGTGGGGCTTCGCTCGACTGATCGCCTGACCAGGGAAGCAGCTACATCCCTAGCCTCCCCTTTCAGATGCCCGGGGGCGTTTGGGATGGTGTTCGGGGACCGGTGCGCGCCGATGCTTTGTCGACAGAGGATGCCTCTAATGAGTACAGTCATTTCGGCCAAGCGAACATTCAGCATTTCGATCTCTCGCTGTTGCCTGCAGTATAGGGCGAGTAGGGTAGAGTCGCACCGAGTGAGGTTCGGGGCTTGGCCCGCTTCCCCATCCTTTGGGTCAGTGTCAGACGAGGGCGATGGCACCCCGCTGCTGTGGTCATTCGGGATTGGTCCCCCGGAGGAGGACTGGGTTTTTCCCTTATTCCTGCAGGGAGGTGGATTCCATAGGAATATTTCTTCATCTTGTTCTTCGTTGCCCGAAGGCATAAGGTGCTGACGGCCTTTATCCTGCCATGGGCCTGTAGTGCCTGCGTGGCTATTGCAGCCTAGAGCCGAGACTGATATCACATCAGCTTCATAGGAATCTTCTAGTGAAAAGCCCAATCCGGGATGTCGGGTGATTTGCAACAACCGTCGGTCCAGGTTTGGCGGGTTCCACATTTTCTTGAACATTTCTTTCCGACTGGAGAGCTGGCAGAAGGGGATCCCTTGCTTTCTGGCCATCTTGACCACAGGACCGGCTGTGTCAGGAAGTCCCATTATTGGGACGAGTGGGTCGTACAGCTCATCGGGGAGTCTACAATCATCATCCCCCTTGACCGGGTGCTCCTTGGCCACATAAAAGATGGTGGGCAGACCCGCGGGGTTGGGCACCTCGAAGGTCCTTAACGGTTCAGCCACCTGGCAATCAGCTTCTGCAAGAGGCTTGATGATCCCGGAAGGGACCCGGATGTCTTCCAGCAAGTCTTCAAGGTATGGTGTTCCCGGTGTGGGGTAGATGGGAAGGTAGGTGGCCCGGAATACCCCTTCTGCTTCAGAAACGAATGACACCTGAGGGGGAGCCACATAGCCAGGCGGTGGTGGAGGGAACCAGCTGTCAAGCTCTGCCTTTTTCTTTCCTTTGTCTTGAGTAGCTTGGGAGGCTTGCTTCGGCTTTTCCAAATAAAGATTAGCATCCGACAAGTGACATTCGAACACTTCGAAAGGATGGAGGTCGGCGAAGATTCTCTCCTCTTTCCCATTGCCGGGGTACTTGATGCATTGATGCAGAGTGGATGGTACCACCCTATTTTGATGTAGCCAAGGTCGGCCGAGCAACGCCTTGTAAGAGGTGTTGGAGTTGATCACATGGAATTGGACCTTGGTGGTGAAGTCACCGAGGGAGAGGTTGAACTCTGCGACCCCCATAGGGACTTCGCACTTCTGATCGAAGCCGGCAATCTTGACGTTCCTGACCTCGACCAGGTGTACGTCAAAGTAATGCTTCTGATACACCCGATAGGAGAGTATGTTCACTGCTACCCCAGGGTCAATCAAGACTCTGTTGATGGGATGCCCATTCAGTTGCCCCTTCATGTAGAGTGGCCTGTTGTGACTGCAGGTTGGTAAAAGCATGTCCTCTTCAGTGAAGGCCATAGGTACCTCAGGTGACATTTCTGCAAGGCAGGCTTCAACATATGCTGGTGTCTGGAGTGCGGCGATGACAGCTTGCCGTGTTTCTTCATCTAAGGATAGGATTTCCCAGACGATAAACCTAGCTGGGATCTTCTTCAGGTGTTTGACTATTCTGTTGCTAGCTCGGACTTCGAGCAACTTCATTTCTTCGGCTCTACTGCGCCTACCCCCAGTCTGGGCCTGGGGAGTCAGCTCAACGGGTGCCTCTTCCACTGGGTCGGATGCCGCTTGAGCTTGTGGGGCCTGCTGGGTCACTTCCTTTTCTTGCAAGAACTCGACAAGATTTGGGATGTTGTCGGGCTCTTCCCTTGGCCGAGGAGGGATTGCCACAGACGGAGCCGAGGGGCTGCCTGCCCCTTGGGTCTGTCGGGACTCGCGGGGGCATGACTGTCCTCCCCTCTGAGTTGTAAGAAATTCAATGAATGATGGGGCACTCTGGCCACTTGGTTCTCCAGGGTAGAGGCCCGATGGAGGGGGAATCTCCATGCCTTGGACCCTAGGCTCGGGGATGTGATATGGTTGTTCTCCCCTAAGCAGGATGTTGTGGTTGGCCTGAGGAGGGCGTCCCCACTTCCTTCCCGACCTGGTGGCATGTTGGGAGGTGGATGCTTCAGCTTGATTCACCTCTGACGGCTCGACGGGTACTTCTTGCTCTTCCTCTCTCAGGGAGAGGGCTGTGTCAAATAATGTTGAGAGGGTGTTGCAAGCGAGGACCACCCCGCTCTTCTTCTTATTTCTAGGTCTTCTCTTCTTCTTTTTCTTTTTCTCTTCAGTGGCTGGCAATTGCTCTTGGGGAAGCTCACCCCATAAGAGAGGCTCTTCTTTCGTCTCGGCTTCCGCTTCTGGAGTGAGTTCGAGTGACTCGAACTCCTCCCAAGGGACAAACTCCTTCAACTCCATAAGCTGGATCTCGGGCTGTTCATAATCTTCAAGCCCATCAATAATAGCCTGGAGTCTTTCAACCGCAGGGCTGGTTTCCTTGTGCACCCGCATCGGGATGTGTTTCTTCTTGTTGTGAGTGGGCCGTCTCATAACGAGCCGGGGGGCTGTGTCATGCAAAACAGGTGTCACTGGTGGCGGTGCTGGTTGGGGTGTAACACCCCTTATGCGAACCTCTGGAGTGGGCCGAGGAGCTTGTCTTCTTCTTCTGTTCTTCGTTGGCGCGGCTCGCCAACCTCCTTGATCATGAGCTGGCGCCATGACGAAGGCTTGATAAGTGGCCTGCGTACTGGACTCCGCCCATTCTTCAGGCAACTGTTGGTATAAAGATACCATGTTGACAGTGGTGCCGAGGGTCGGCATCTCGTGCGGCTGCGGAGGATCCACTCTGAGCTCCCCCATGTCCAGCTCTCCCTTCTTGATCAAGGCCTCAATGACATCCTTGAAGATGTAGCAATCCTCAATGGTATGCCCAAGCATCTGATGGTATGGGCAGAAACGAGGATCATCCTTCTTCTTCAAATCACCAGGCCTCTTTGGATCTGGTAATGTGATCTTGTTGTACCTGGTGGCCCATTCAAATAGGACTCGGGCTTTGTCTCGAGGAAAGGAATACAATTTGTTCCTCATCTTCTCCCGTAGGGAGAGACCTTCCCGCCGTTCAGTGGAGGTGTTGGCCATCTCATTGGCTTTCTCTTTCTGTTTCTCGAAAGCTTCGAAGTCCAGTGTATGAACTTCTGGCGGTGTTGGCCTCCTCTCGGCCTGCCGGACCCTCTGACTTGATGCAGCTGGAGCAGAAGAGTATCGAGCAAGGAATGCTTCGATCTCTGCCACTATGTTGTTCAGGCGGTCGAACGACCTCACCTCAGCACCGATCATCCTCTCAAGGATCTCCTTCTTCAGATTTTGTTTACAGATCTGCACTGCATCCTCCTGATGCGGGGGACGTTTGCACCTCATGCTGAGGTTCCTCCATCTCTTTATGTAGTCGAGTGCCGACTCCTCATTTCTCTGTCTCGTGGCGTAAAGCTCTGCCACGGTCACCTCCCGCTCAGCTATGTAGAATCTTTCTTTGAATTTCTTCTGCATATCAGGCCAGTCTGCAATGGACCCGGCGAGCAAGCTCGAATACCACTCGAAAGCGAGCCCGGTAAGTGTCGAGCCAAAGAACTTGAGAAGATAAGCTTCATCGGCAGCTAGATCCCCCATAACATTCACATAATAGGCAATGTGCTCCCTGGGAGACCCTTGCCCATTAAATTTCTCAAACTTCGGCGGCTTGGTAATGCCGGCCGGTAGCCTCTTGGCAGCATAGTGTGCCGGGTAAGGTACCCGGTATACGTCGAATGGCGTGTGATCACCATCGCTCCTCTCCGCCAGCTTCATATCTATCATTTGTTCAAGCATTAGTCTGCTTACTGTTGCCGGGTCAACCGGGTTTGGATAGAAATGGGCCGGTTGCATCAGCGGTGTTGTTAACACTGTCGCCTGAGGTGCAATAGTGGACCCTTGGAATGGCAGGTTCGGTGGCGGGGCCGGTGTGACATGTTGTGGCTGATGCAGGGGTACGCCTCCAGTGTAGGTAGGCATTGGGGGAGACACCGTCGCCTGTGGAGAAGCTTCCGAGGCCTGCCCGTTGCCCCCAGGGGTCTCTGGTAATGCTTCAGTCTGCCCGGATGTTGAGGGCTGAGCGGCTCTTTCAGTCAGTTGTTTCTTCAACAATTCGATCTCCCGTTGATATTGTTGCATCATGTGCAATACCGCAGGGTCGTTCATGGGAAGGCTAGGGGTGCCCCCCCTTTCTTCGATCGGCACCTCTTCGGATGAAGTGGATGGTTCTCCCGCCGTGCCTTCCGTAATAACATTGGCAGCCAAGGATGTTGAAGGTTCCTCATAGTTAGCTCCTCCAGTGTGGACTTGTGTCTTTTCAGCCGCCGCTCTCCCTCTTCTGGTAAGAGGTCCTGGCCTTGTGGCAAGCCTGGCTACTTCTTCGGGCTCGGTTGGTAGAGTCCCGTACCGGCCAGATACCCCTGCCATATTGCAGGTATAAACTCTTAGGTTTCTGCCTTTTCTTGTTGTTCTTCTCGATGGCCTCCCTGGAAAGACCAATCTGTCAAAGACCGCTCTCCGCGGCTTCACTTCTTCCCTTGCCGGGGACTGATAATGCTCCTTAGAGTAGTTTCTTGACTCGGCAGTGGACACTGGCCGGGTCTCTTCTTCTTCAAAGGCAGAGGCTACTGCCTCCAGTAATCTCCGGCGACCCAGGGGAGTGCTCCCCGGGCCCCGCAAGTAGTTCTTCATGGCTTGCTCCACTCCTTCCCAGTCCTGGTCAGGAGGAGAAGCTGATGATGTCGCCCTGTTGGCAGCAACGGGCATGTGGGTTGCAGGCTCCACACGGGCAGCCTGATAGTGGCGTCGGTAGTGTCGACGGTGGATGTTGTCCGGTGGGGCCGGTGTAGTTAATGTCGTCTGGTAGACGGGGGCCGATGTCTTGACCCGATCTCCTTGTTGTGCCCTTGCCGGGCGGGAGGTGCTGGGCCTCGCCTGGGTTGGTGAGGTGAATCGGGCCTCCTTGGGAACCCAAACTTGCTTAGCTTTGTTGGGCCTGGAGGCTGACTGATGTTGCAGCGCTAGGGCCTGAATGGCGGGCGTCATCCTGCCCTTCATCTTCTCCAGTGCCTGAAAAGAGTTGCGCACTGGTACGGCGGGTACAATGCGATCCGGGATCACCTCGGAACGCTGTCCGTTAAGATGCACCCGGAGAGTCCCGATGACAGCCGACATGCCGGTGCTGGAGAACCGGCCTCGGTATGATGTTGTGGCATGGCTCCTTCGGAGCCTCCTTTGGTGAGAGGCCGACCCGGGGTGAGAAGGGCCGGCAGTTTGGTGCACGTGGTGCACGTTGCAGCTCAGCGTCCCAGTCGGGACGGTCTTGGAAGTCTCGGCCACCGATCGGCCGACAGCATCTTTGGCGGTCCCCTGGATGGGAGCGTTGCTTTCAGCCCTGTCAGACGCTTCCACGTCCAGCAGGTTCGTGAAGGCTACCCCAAGGAAGTTGGGGAAGCCTACCGCGGGAGGGAAGCTCCCGAAGCTGAGGGGGACGGCCAAGTAGCCGTTTCGAACATGGCTCTCGACGGCCTGTTGGCCGAACGTGGTGGCCATCATGGTGTTCAGAATGCGACCTGCATTTGCCAATCAAACAATTAGTATTACAAGAAAGGGGCCGTAGGGCCCTTAGTCCCGGCAAAGAGATGAAGGGTAATTTCTGTCCCACCGGGCGTGCCAGACTTGTGGACGCACTTTTTGTTTAATAAAATCGTTGTTTATTTGTTTATTGGCGTTTATTAAGTGCGTGGGCGTGCCAGTCACAAAGTGACGATTTATTCGGGCTTCGTGGAAGCCCATGGTGCGCTCGATCTGACTAATCAGACAATTGTGTGGTTCGTGTCGGGACCGAAACCCGCCGTGCCATAAAGGCCACGGCGTTATTTACATCCCCCATACGGGGGAACACCCTTGATTGATTGCCGGGAATAAGGGCCCTACGGCCTAAAGAGAATACTAATAATGCAGGAGGATAGTGAAAGACGAACTATGCTAGAAACTCGTCTTGGGACGTGAATGTTCAGACTATGTCGGCCACTCATGGGCCACTTCATGTTCGGACGAAGCTCCGTGCTTGTAGTATAAAAGATGATGACAAAACCGCGTGAATGTCTCTTTCTCTTTTCTTCAGCCCAGAACCGTGGAGCTCTCAGATGCCAGTAGGAGCTTCTCCTCCCTTCTCTCTTTTCTTTTCTCTCTTCTTCTGTTCCCTTCTTCTCTTGATCATCCCCCCTTTCTTTGCTTCACAATGCTGCCCTATATATATCAGCCAGCCTCGGAGCGTCCCTGCCAATTCCACCTCGTCCGCAACAAAGTCAGGAGTCGACTCGTTGTGCTGGACGCCGTTGATTCGTCCCGTACGCTGTTGCTCGTCCGAGGACGAGATGTTCGTAGGTTTGCTGGGGGTTGCTTCGCCAGTAAGCTTCTGTGCTGTCGAACGGAGGTTGAGACAGAACCAGGGGCATTGAATGTTCTGTGCATCTCATTTATGCAGAACATAGTATCGGTCGGCAGACGGGACAAGATGAGGTTAAACTCATTTCATTCGACGCGCCGTTTTAAGAAGAGCATATGGTGATGGCTTGTCCAAAAGTAGCGCGCCGTAGAAATGCTTCAGGGAACAGGATGAGGGGTTAAAACGGCGCGGGGGGAATAGTGACCACGCCGGTTTAACTCAAGTGTAATTGGCATGCCGTATTATGCTTTTTGGCCTTCAAAATGGCCATGCCGTATTATGCTTTTTGGCCTTCAAACTGGCCATGCCGTAATAGCATACAAAAGGTGGCGCCGTTTTAACGGTTTAAACAAGGGGAGAGGGCGCGCCGGAATTGGGCCATTCAAGGGAGAGGGGCGCGCCGGTTTGGCCATGCCGTTTTAGCAAGGGGGCGCGCCGTTTAGCAAGGGGGCGCGCCGTTTTAAGGCGTGCCGCTTTAAGGCCCTCCCGCGCCGTTTTAAGCACGGAACGGATTCTTTCCAAAGTCGAGGCTGTTTGTTATGAATGTTGACATTCCCGGCATGCTCCGGTTGCGATGTGTGACCTCTATAATATTCCGTTTGTAGCCTCTGGGACTCGGTCCCAGATTCTGCGTGACTTTCGGTGCATGCCGAGACTGTGCCGGAGTTCCCGACTCTTCTCTGATTCAGCTCTCGGCATGGCTGGTCGGAGCCTTGTAGCTGTATCTTCTGCTTAGGGGGCTTCCTTAGCGGATAGCGGACCACCAAGTGAGTTCTCGTCCTGATCGGGCGAGGCATGAGGTTTATTCGGCATTTCTGTCTTCGACTCGCGCTCTAATGTGTAGACGCGAATGTCGCCATCACCATCATCGTCATTTTTTTGGCATCCACAACATCCTATATGGTGCCTTAGAAACTGGACCAGCACCAGGGATCAAATCGATGGTGAAGGCCACTTCTCTTTGTGAGGTAATCCAGGTAAATCTTCCGGAAACACGTCCGGAAATTCTTGCACAACAGGAATGTCTTCTATCTTAGTCTCCTTAGTTTCCTTAATGGTGACAAAAGCAAGGAAGGATACACATCCTTTCCTTATTAGCTTGCTAGCTCGAAGAGCTGGAATAAGAGGTGACTTGCTCTGATTCTTAGGGCTAGCATAGACCAGTCCCAGAAATTCTTTGAAGGTAACCTTGCTATTACGGCAATCAACAGTTGCCTGGTATTTGGATAGCCAATCCGCTCCTAATATGATATCATATTCCTTCAAATCTTGGCATATTAGGTCGATAGGAAAGTTTCTACCCTCGACCAAGACTTCACAATTTTGGTAATGATGAGTAATATCGGCTTCGCTTCCGAGAGGAGTAGATAAAACTAATTTTATCCATTCCGGTTCCATAGGTAATGGAGCAGCAAACTTCTTGGAAATAAACGAATGCGATGCACCAGTATCAAATAAGACATATGCAGACTTGGAACAAACTTTCAATGTACCTTCCACTAGTCCGCCTTCGTCTTGTTCTGCCTCCTTAATAGCCTGGAGACGTGCATTCTTTGTTGCCTGGGCGCTTCACTTCACCGGCTTGTTCAGTAAGCAACGGACAGTCGAGAATCCGATGATCATGGCTCCCACAACGGAGACAAGCTCCAAGTTTTCTCCAGCATTCGTCGGCATTGTGTTCGGCCTTGTCACAATGTTTATAGACCACTTTAGAAGGTGTGGTGGTGATGGAGAACGGCTTGTTAATCTTTTTAACTTTTTTTTCCTAGGAGGACTCTCCTCCATTACTTGGCCTCTTCTTGTTGAAGTTGAGTTTGAAATTGCCGGAGCTAGTGGCATGTTCCTTCGTATCTCTCCCACGGATCCTATCAGATAGTTCCGTGGCATCCTCCAGTAGCTGGGCCCGTCGTACCATCTCCGAATGGACTTGTATGTCCATCGGGACCAGTTGTGTGATAAACTGGGGCCTGAGCCCATTTAGAAACCTTCTAGCTTTCATTTTCTCGGTACTGACTAAATGCTTAGCGTACCGGGATAACCTTGAGAATTATGCCTCGTACTCGGCCACCGATAATGATCGTTGCTTGAGTGTGGCGAATTCGGTGGCCTTTTTCTCCTGGACTCGATCTGAGAAGTACTTATTGTTAAAATGTTCAACAAATTCCTCCCATGTAACCTGAGCTTGGTCTAAGGTGGCTTCTACCGACTACCACCAGCATCGAGCATCTCTTTCCAGCTGAAATGTTGCTAATAAGACCTTCTCTTGGTCTGTGCATTGCATAACTCTAAAGATACGTTCAGTTTCTCGGATCCAGTGCTCGGCGTCATCCGGATCAGTGGATCCCATGAACTTAGGAGGGTTCATGTTTCTGAAACTTTGGTGGAGATTTCCGGCTCCACGATGTGTACCTACTTGCGCGACTTGTTGGAGTGCTTGAGTAAGACCTTGGACGGTCCTCTGCATATCGTGCCACAGAGCACGTTCTGCGGCCATGGTCCTACAACTACAATAACTATATTAATATGTGATTATGTCCAAAGGTTTTAGTTTCTAAGTTAACTCAACCCTCGGTTCTACCCAATCTCACCGGGTAAAGGTTTAAACCTATCATTGGACTTGGGTTTCCTAGGAATTGAATATCCTAGGCTCTGATACCACAAAAACTGTCACGCCTCGAGCGCGGAAGAAACCCGGAGTGCGTGACGAGTTTATATCGATTATGTCAATCAGAGCGTTAGTGTATTCGACATAAAGACAGAGTGCGCAAAAGTAAAGATAACCCAATCCTTTATTCAATCACAACCTCAAAGTACTTCTACTACAATTTACTTAATGAGAGTGCTAAGACTCAATAAAGGGAAAAGTACAGTGGATGACTCAAGAATATAGAAAGATAAGACTAGTTGACGCTTGGATAGACGGAGTGGCTCTAATCTCTTCACTCTTGACCTTCCCCATCCGATTGAGTCTCGTCATCGGATTTACTTGAAAAATAGGAAAAAACACTGGATGAGTGAACGCTCAGTAGGATTTATATCTCAAGTGCTAGCTTGCTTTAAGTAGATTACAAGTTACATGAATACAATATAGCTATGCATGTTCGCATAAAATGACAATAAAGAGTGTATGTCAAGAGAGAGAGTGCATATCAAAAGATAGTTGAGTGAACTAGCATGTCATTCAAGAACTTATATCAAGATATTCAAGCAAGTACTTTTAGCATGTCATGTTGAGAATTGGCTATCTTGTTCAAGCAAGTAACAATAAATACCCTTTTCGGGTCACGCAAGTCATGTCATGTCAAGTCAAGCACGAGATTGTGGAATGTCAATGAGAATAACAAGCACTTCGGTGCAATGCCACACCGTGATCATTACAACTCCCATGGGCACTAGTACTTTCGGGTGCTCCTCCTAGGACCAGATCGGGCCCTTATATGCGCAGGCATTGATCATGTATTTCGACATCCACTATAGTTATAGCCAATACCGAATTCCAAAGGATTCAAGCTTGTAGGAACTTTAAGGTAGACCATAGAGAGTAGGATTTCAAGGTCGAACATGATATGTAAGGACGATAATAACGGTATACCCGCGATTGCGATAAAACTAGGTGGAGATGGCTCCCTTGAAGGGTGCCATGTCATTAAGAATAAGCGCTCATATAGAAATGGTCGCTCGTCCTTATACATGATAAGGTAGATAGAATTAGCGTCCCCAAGTACGGCACACAATTCTTAAAGGATATAAATGATATGGATTGCCCATCCCGTTATTTCAAGAATATTCTCATGACATCTTGATGGTATATCATGAGGGCCGGTATACCATGTTTCTTTTAGAGTGACATGGCATTTAAAAAGTGTCATGGATTTTTATGGTACAACTAGCTCAATCGGCCTTGAGGGAATCCAAGGCATCGAGGAGACTTTCGAGGTCTCTATTACTAACTCACCGGTTCGAAGGAACGGAATGTCCAACGAAGGGCTCGTATGTCATCGAGAAAGTATAGGGTAATTGATGAATCTCCGAGAAATGTAGGACTATACTCACAGTATGGAATATAGTGCCTAATATGTAACCCATCGCTAGGGTATACCTGAAATCGACGGAAACATACATCTCAGAAAATGGCACCTGGGTACTGGTCGCTATTTCTTAAATAATGACTGGGGTGCAGCCACTATATTACCGAGACGCGCCTATGACCCAGTCATGTCCTTTAAATTCCATTTCCAGTTTTAACGTAAACAAAACCTAGAATTTGTATAGCCTTTCAATACATCATTATGTTCTGGATTAAATAGCGCCCATGGCGCAGCCACGTTTCAAAAATAGCACCCTAGGTCAAGTCGTGTTTCAAGTCTGTGTATAGGGTGATTGGCGCCCTGATTCCAGTCACCTGTCAATAGATAGTGCCCAACTTATAGGCGCGATATTAAAATAGCGCCCATGTTGTGCCCCTGTGTGGTTTTGATGATGGCTGACACACCATGAGTCACACTGAGGTGTGCTAATTAATTTAGATGACTATTTGACTGCTTAAATATCTGATTGTTTGCTTGAATAGCTAATTCATGAATATGGCTAGATTGGGTTAACGTAGTGGCTAATTGTTCATGTAGTGCGTTGACGCTTCAAGGACACTGCGTTGACGCAGTAGTTGCTGGTTTACTTGCTATGTTGACGCAGTGGAACAGCTGGGTTGACGCCATGCTGCTTTGTCTACTTTTTGTGTGAAAGTCTATACACTGTCTCTTTGCTCAAGCATCACCTCGAGAAGTCTGTACATCGTTCAAGTCTATACATCGGTTGCCTTGAATCTGGATGATCAAGTCTATACATTCATGGCTTTTCCTACGCTCTGGCCAAGTCTATACAGCCTCATCTTTACCTTCGTTCCAAGCCAAAGTCTGCACATTGGCCAAGTCTACACATTGGCCTGTGGCCTACTTAGCTGAAGTCTGTACAGCGTCCGTTGTCTAGAGTTCTTTAAGTCTGTACATCGGACTGGTTCTTTTGAAGTCTATACATCGTGGCCTTGAACTTTCGAGTCTGTACACTCTTTATTTCAAAGTCTGTACATTGTTGCCTTGAAGCCTTCACAAGTCTGTACACTGTTTGAACCACCAAGTCTGTACATCGCTTCAAGCGCTTCTAGTCTATACAGCCTGCCTTCACGTTCAGACTCTATACATCGTTCCTCAAAGGCTAAGTATATACATCCGTCAAACGCTTCAAAGTCTGTACACTGGTTTTCACGAGAAGTCTACACACTGGTCTTCACTTGATGTCTGTACATTGGCTCAGACTTACAAAGTCTGTACACTGCCTTTGGGTTTTAAGTCTATACACTCGTTCCTTCACGCCATCAAGTGCCTTAATGTATGTTCGTGCGTCAACGCCATCAACAAGCAGCGTCGACGCAGCGGCGGAAGAGAGGCCAATACACACTTCTGATTTTCATCCGTGCGTCAACGCCACCAACTGGCAGCGTCGACGCATCAGTTCAAGAAAAGGGCGACTGATCTCTGGCTGTCTTCAACGCGTCAACGCTATCCACAGCAGTGTCGACGCAGTGGGACAAATTCAAATGTGTATAAGCAAAGAGTAGACGCTGTGATGCCAGTGCGTCAACGCGGTCAGTCTCCAGAAACAGTAAGTGTGGTAAATTACTAGAATATTTCGATGCAGTACAAGGAGACCCCAATTATGAAAGGGCACGTGATCCTATAACAAAGGACGTGCCAGCAGTCAGACACGTGAAAGCTGGGGCCTGCTACTTCACCACGTGGACCAACCCATCGAAGCTCTCTAGGGCATCTCTGCCCTATCCTCGGAGCCCCTGTTATTGGTATATAAATCCCTCTTCATCTTCAGAAAAGGATAGCTCACTCCAAGGAAGAAGAAAAGCAAAAGAGGCCATCTGAGAGCAGGAAGAGAGCCTTCGAGAAAAGCTGAAGAGCAGAGAGTGCCTTCACGATATAGAGAATAGAGAAGAAAGAAAGAAAGAAGAAGAAGAAGAAGAAAAGAGAGTTCGTGCTGGGAGAAAGAGAGAAGCAGAAGAAGAAGCTCCTGCTGGACCGTGGATCAAATCCAGGCCAGCCAGCTCCTACGAGAGCCACATTTGATTTTATCTTTTCAGCTTTCTATTGCTGCGTTTTTGTTTTTCCTTTGAACTATTCACTTGCTGCCGATCCTCTAGTGTGAGGTCGGGTTCCCTCCAGTGTGGAGGAAGAGAGACTTGCGTCTCTGGTTGCCTTTGACTGGGTGTCATTAGTTGTTTCCCTCCGGTTGGGAGGAAGAGAGGTCCGAGACCTCTAGGTTGCAGGTGACTTGGTGTCACTTGTGTCTCCCTCTGGGTTTCAGAGGAAGAGAGACTTGGGTCTCTAGGTTCCCCTCCGGTTTGGAGGAAGGGAGGTTTGGTCCTCCGGTTCTGGGCTTGTGGGTAGCAAGTCCAGGGGTTCCCTCCGGGTCTGGAGGAAGAGAGACCGTGTGTCTCTGGGTTCCAAGTGGCTGGGAGTCACTGGGGTGTCCCTCCGGTTGGGAGGAAGAGGGGAGGTTGTTCCCCTGGTCAAGCTGTTTGGCAGCATTTGTTGCAGACTGAGTCTGCTGTGCTAGTGTTACTAGTGGAAGCCTCACTCCGGTTGGGAGTGAGGGGTGAACGTAGGTCTTTGGACCGAACCACCTAAAAATCCTTGTGCAGTGGTTTGTTTGATTGCCTGCTTCCGCTAGATGCATGCTAGGACCGTGATTTAATTGATTATTTATATCCTAGAGTTTAATTGAGTTTGCATATCTTATGTTTGATCAATTGTCCACTGATCTTGTGTTATCATCTCATGCGAAGTTGGAAATTGGGTAGAATTCTTTGAAAGATCCATTCACCCCCCCTCTGGATCTGTGTTTATCAATCGCACCTAGCTAACAGCCCATGCTTCAGGCGTTGTTTAATCCGGTGCAAATTTCAGGAAACGGTTCACATGCTTTGATTTGAAATTTCAGGAAGATGAACAAGAAGTGTTTAGTGAATGTCAGACCTCCTTAAGTGATTTGAAATTTGATGATGAAATCCCGGAACAAAATGGTAAAATGAGACAGGAGATCTGCAAGCTAAAACAGTTAAATACAGCTATGTCTGAGAGACTTATCACTCTTGAAAAAGGGAAGAGTGTTAGCCTGGATAGCTTTGATGAGCTAATGAAAGCTGAACAGGAAAATGAAAGTCTTAGGACTGTTAATCAAATGTTGAAAGAAGATGCTGTTTGCTATAAAAAGAAAGCTGATGAATATGAAATCCATGTATCAAAGCTTGGATCAGAAGTTACAGAATTGAGGAAATCTCTTGAGAAATTTGTCAGTGGAAAAGAAAATCTTGATAAAATTCTTGGATCTAAAGTGAATCTCCGAAGAGAGGGGTTGGGCTACAAACCAATAAATAAAAAGAGCTTTGAAAGTAAGCTTCAAACTTCATTCGTGAGTAGCTCTAAGTCTGGCAGCACATCGAATGTGCCTATTTTTGAATTTAGTGCTAAGAAGAATCAAAATTCCACTGACAGCCCTAAGTCTGATAAACAAGTTCAAAAATAGAAAAAGACTGTTCATGTTCAGAACAAAGATTCAAGGAACTCTCATGATAAAACTGAGAATGCTGTGCCTAAATTGAACAAACACATTAATGCAAATAAAAAGAAAATTTCATGCCATTACTGTCATAGGGTTGGTCACTTGATGCATGAATGTAAATTGATGGAATAGGATGATAGAATGCATGCTAGGAAGTACAATAACAAAAACAGTCCTGTTGAACAGAAAAGAAAAAGTTATTGTTATCATTGTGGAAAAATAGGTCATGTTAGTGAACAATGTTGGTTTGCCAAAGATAAAGGCAAATATTTTTAAAATTCTAATCATGTCAATTTGTATGAAAATCAGCATGTCTTTAAGAGGAACAAAAATGGGTCTAGGGGCTGGTGTGTTCCACCTGCAGCAAGTCAGGCCATAGGGCGGTTGACTGCTGGCTTAATGTTGGTAGAAGAAATTCCATCTTCTGCTATCACTGTGAGAAACCTGGCCATACAGTCAAAGACTGCTGGCATTCTCAGAGAAAGAAGGTCAACTCTAAATTTGTTAAACAAAGTGTGTTTGGTAGGAACAAATCTGTTCAAACAAGAAAATCCCTCACATGCTTTGATTGTGGAAAGCAAGGTCACAAGGTGACTGATTGCTGGTTTTCTGACCGTCTGAAACAAAGTGGTGATAAAAACAGAAACATTCATGCTCATGAATTTAGCGGTGTACATGCATAGTAAGAAATTCAGACCGAGTGGTTCATGTGATTATTGTGGTCGGTCTGGACATTCCATGCCTAGTTGCTATATGAAAAAGCATGATGATATGATGGCTCAGAAGCTTTGAAAAACATCCCATCAAAATGCCACTAACCCTGTAGGACCCAAGGAAACTTGGGTACCAAAATGTGCCAAGTGAGAAACTTTTTGCAGGTGTGTCTTGGGAATGAGAAATAAAAGGGGCAAATAAACCAAGACACCCTAAGAAGGTAAACCCCACTCATGCACTTCTCAGGTAAGTCTCTTGACTTTTCAATGAGTCTGCTTAGATGGCATTAGGTATATAGATAGATTTGTTAATTAGTGGTTTAAACATGCATGTTTGCATTTCCATGCAATAGTTGTTGCGTCTGGATATGCTCATTCTGTGACTGCATACATCTAGAATTTATGACTCATGAATGATTTTCAAATGTTTTGAATGCATACCGTCAGGGGGAGCTGCACTGCATATCATGCACATTTGACTAGTCAAATACCCTTCAGGGTCTTCATGCCCTTCATGAGTAGTTAATGCATCTAATTGCATCTTAGAGTGGCATCATTTAATCATGAAATTTTTCAAAAGAAAAGGGAGGGTTTCAGTTTATGCATTTAGTGAGGGGGAGCATTTCTCATTATTCATTCATGTAATTGCATGTGACCATCATACCTCTCATCAAAGCTCATGTCTGATGACTAATACTCACCTTCCTGTTTGAACTGCAATCTTGATAAACTCCTGGTGATTGTGAAATGCATTGTATTTCAGCCTCTTGCTTCAACTCTTGTCAGCCATTGTCACTCATACTATCAATTGGTATCCATTGGCATTTGTTGACTTGGCTGTACCTGAAAAATGCTCTTGCCTTCCTTGAAGTCCCAGAAAGATTTCACTGCGCATATCTTGATCATAAATCCGAAAACATTGTTTTTAAGGAAATTTCTATCATATAGGACTATGAATGTCTGAAGCTTTCAGCCGGTTGAAGTTTCATGTATTTCTTGTGTTTGCTTATGAATTCTTCCTGAAAATATCTGAGTTAGTCTTAATAAACTTTAACCAACCCTTTCATGTTGTGTCTTTTAAACTCTTCTGAAATCTGAAATTCTGAAATCATGATTTTCCTTGACTGATTTGTATGAAAATATGTATTGTTTTTAAACATCAGGGAATATAGATTATGTCAAATACCAAATCTTGTCAGAGCAATGTCTTTGGTCACTGAGAAACACATCTCATTCATCAAAGAAATGAATTAAGATATGTCATGAAGTGCCATAGTTAACTCTGCTTAAATATGTTGATTAAAAATCTGGCAGAACAATGGCAGGCACACTGAGAAATACATGTCCCTCATCAAAGAAATGAGTTTTAGTGTGTCATGAGGTGTAAATGCTATCTCTGTTCTTAAGAAGTATGACAGTTAGTCCTTCCAAGCACTTAGGGATACTGACGTCTAAACAACGTGTATCCTCCAGTTGTAAGGATGTACTTAACTTAATTGCTCCTGAATATTGTTGTTAAAAATTCATTGCCTATCTAGCATATCATCTGAAATTGTTTGGAAAAGAATCTTCTTTCAATAGAAACTTTGACAGAAATAAATGGTTTCTTGTTTGTTTATCCTCAATACTATCGATTGCATTTCTTGAGGAAATCTTTGAAATTAAGTGAGTAAGAATGAAGAAGGTTAAATAGGTCTCTCAATATGAAACCTTGGTTCACTTGTTATTAAGAAAACTGATTTCAGATATGAGTAGAAAAGGCTCATGTTCAAACCGTGCATACATAAAATTCTGATCTGGTTTGTCAACGTAGGTTCATTCATAGGTTTCTATGATGGAAGAGTCTGTAATCATCTGTTTAAATCAGATTTATGAAATTTCATATTCCATTGAAAATCTTTCTCATTCTTTCTGAATTTTTTTTACTCTCTCATATTGGACTCCAGTCGTTCAGACCAAACTGACTGATTCATTTGCACTCAGTTCTATCAATTGGTCTCAACTGTTGACTTCCACTCATATCTTGGGCCTGTATAAGCATGGTGGATGCATAAGGGTTGTATGACTAAGGGGGAGCTAGTCAAACTAATTGCATAACATGCCTTTCAGGTTTTGACTCATGCATAGTTCTCATATCCTACATGAATTGTCAATGACTGTGCACTCACATAGTTAATTGCACTGCATTCATAACATCTTTCTAGTTGACGATTTTTGATTGCATTCATATAGTTAATTGCACTCATATAGTTAATTTTCAAGTTATTTTTGCTGAGATGACCTTATGTTCTGATGCATAAGTCACTGCTCGCTGTGTTCATGGGTCGACTCCTGCAGTCCTGGAATCAAATCCAATTCGAACTCCCTGTGTGCTTGCTGCTATGCTCCACTTTGTTAAGGGAAATTTGTTATGTCAGAAACTTTCAATTGGTGTCAGAAAATAGCTGCTCTTTCAATAATTCAAAAAAAAAAGGGGGGAGACTTGATTCATGTATTTTATTGAGCTCCTAACTCTTTACATGATTGAGTTCTTCATACTTCAGTGCTCCTGTGTGATTGAAAATATGACATATCTACAGGGGGAGAAGCTCTTAAAAGGATACATTTGGAAGATAGATGTCTCCAAAGAAAAGGCCTCCTTCGAACCATCAACAATACAAAGGGAAGTATAACATTCCTGTGCTTTACTGAATTGTTTTTCCTACTTCATTTTTTTTGATGAAGGCAAAGGGGGAGAAGAATCTAATCTGAGTCAGTGTAAATCTAATCTGAGTCAGTGTAACTCATAGTGTTGCCATCATCAAAAAGGGGGAGATTATTGTGCCCCTGTGTGGTTTTGATGATGGCTGACACACCATGAGTCACACTGAGGTGTGCTAATTAATTTAGATGACTGTTTGACTGCTTAAATATCTGATTGTTTGCTTGAATAGTTAATTCATGAATATGGCTAGATTGGGTTAACGTAGTGGCTAATTGTTCATGTAATGCGTTGACGCTTCAAGGACACTACGTTGACGCAGTAGTTGCTGGTTTACTTGCTGCGTTGACGCAGTGGAACAGCTGGGTTGACGCCATGCTGCTTTGTCTACTTTTTGTGTGAAAGTCTATACACTGTCTCTTTGCTCAAGCATCACCTCGAGAAGTCTGTACATCGTTCAAGTCTATACATCGGTTGCCTTGAATCTGGATGATCAAGTCTATACATTCATGGCTTTTCCTACGCTCTGGCCAAGTCTATACAGCCTCATCTTTACCTTCGTTCCAAGCCAAAGTCTGCACATTGGCCAAGTCTACACATTGGCCTGTGGCCTACTTAGCTGAAGTCTGTACAGCGTCCGTTGTCTAGAGTTCTTTAAGTCTGTACATCGGACTGGTTCTTTTGAAGTCTATACATCGTGGCCTTGAACTTTCGAGTCTGTACACTCTTTATTTCAAAGTCTGTACATTGTTGCCTTGAAGCCTTCACAAGTCTGTACACTGTTTGAACCACCAAGTCTGTACATCGCTTCAAGCGCTTCTAGTCTATACAGCCTGCCTTCACGTTCAGACTCTATACATCGTTCCTCAAAGGCTAAGTATATACATCCGTCAAACGCTTCAAAGTCTGTACACTGGTCTTCACTTGATGTCTGTACATTGGCTCAGACTTACAAAGTCTGTACACTGCCTTTGGGTTTCAAGTCTATACACTCGTTCCTTCACGCCATCAAGTGCCTTAATGTACATGTTCGTGCGTCAACGCCATCAACAAGCAGCGTCGGCGCAGCGGCGGAAGAGAGGCCAATACACACTTCTGATTTTCATCCGTGCGTCAATGCCACCAACTTGCAGCGTCGACGCATCAGTTCAAGAAAGGAGCGACTGATCTCTGGCTGTCTTCAACGCGTCAACGCTATCCACAGTAGGGTCGACGCAGTGGGACAAATTCAAATGTGTACAAGCAAAGAGTAGACGCAGTGTTGCCAGTGCGTCAACGCGGTCAGTCTCCAAAAACAGTAAGTGTGGTAAATTACTAGAATATTTCGATGCAGTACAAGGAGACCCCAATTATGAAAGGGCACGTGATCCTATAACAAAGTACGTGCCAACAGTCAGACATGTGAAAGCTGGGGCCTGCTACTTCACCACGTGGACCAACCCATTGAAGCTCCCTAGGGCATCTCTGCCCTATCCTCCAGAGCCCCTGTTATTGGTATATAAATCCCTCTTCGTCTTCAGAAAAGGATAGCTTACTCCAAGGAAGAAGAAAAGCAAAAGAGGCCATCTGAGAGCAGGAAGATAGCCATCGAGAAAAGCTGAAGAGCAGAGAGTGCCTTCACGATATAGAGAATAGAGAAGAAAGAAAGAAAGAAAGAAGAAGAAGAAGAAAAGAGAGTTCGTGCTGGGAGAAAGAGAGAAGCAGAAGAAGAAGCTCCTGCTGGACCGTGGATCAAATCCAGGCCAGCCAGCTCCTGCGAGAGCCACATTTGATTTTATCTTTTCAACTTTCTGTTGCTGCGTTTTTATTTTTCCTTTGAACTATTCACTTGCTGTTCTTCCGATCCTCTAGTGTGAGGTCGGGTTCCCTCCGGTGTGGAGGAAGAGAGACTTGCATCTCTGGTTGCCTTTGACTGGGTGTCATTAGTTGTTTCCCTCCGGTTGGGAGGAAGAGAGGTCCGAGACCTCTAGGTTGCAGGTGACTTGGTGTCACTTGTGTCTCCCTCTGGGTTTCAGAGGAAGAGAGACTTGGGTCTCTAGGTTCCCCTCCGATTTGGAGGAAGGGAGGTTTGGTCCTCCGGTTCTGGGCTTGTGGGTAGCAAGTCCAGGGGTTCCCTCCGGGTCTGGAGGAAGAGAGACCGTGTGTCTCTGGGTTCCAAGTGGCTGGGAGTCACTGGGGTGTCCCTCCGGTTGGGAGGAAGAGGGGAGGTTGTTCCCCTGGTCAAGCTGTTTGGCAGCATTTGTTGCAGACTGAGTCTGCTGTGCTAGTGTTACTAGTGGAAGCCTCACTCCGGTTGGGAGTGAGGGGTGAACGTAGGTCTTTGGACCGAACCACCTAAAAATCCTTGTGCAGTGGTTTGTTTGATTGCCTGCTTCCGCTAGATGCATGCCAGGACCGTGATTTAATTGATTATTTATATCCTAGAGTTTAATTGAGTTTGCATATCTTATGTTTGATCAATTGTCCACTGATCTTGTGTTATCATCTCATGCGAAGTTGGAAATTGGGTAGAATTCTTTGAAAGATCCATTCAGCCCCCCCCCTCTGGATCTGTGTTTATCAATCGCACCTAGCTAACAATTGGTATCAGAGCGGTTACTGCTTCAAGATCCAACGATCTGCAGTGATCCCCGTGCTACTCGGTGCTTATTCCGGTTTGCTGCTCCTTGATTTTTGTCTAATTGATCATAGCCTATAAATGGCTCTTCCTCTGGTTTTCAATGGGTCTAACTTTGATTCATGGTTCAGTAGTTTGCGTAACTACGTCAATCTAGATAATCCCGATTTGTGGAAGTTAATTACTCATGGTCCTCATAGGTTACCACGAAAAGAGTCTAAATGGACTGATCGTCATAGATCAATGCATAGAGAAAATCAGAAAGCTATAAATCTGATAAAAACATCCATTAACAAGGCCTTACACTTTTGCCTTCATGATTCCAGGTCTGCTAGGGATATTCTGGACAAGATGAAACTAACTTGCAGAACAGGGAAGGAAAACTGCATGATGGCTGATGGGAGCGACCATAGCAGCAGCCACAGTGATAAAGAAGAGAACGAAGTTCAGGTAAATCCCTTTGCGGACTATACCTTAGATGATTGGGTAGATGCTTATTCCAAGCTGTTAAGATCTAGCAATAAATTGAGCAAGAAAAACAGATCTATGAAAAAACGGTTAGATAGGCTTGAGAATTCTAAACTTACTGGTGAGGACAGTGATACTCTGAAAACTGAAAATCAGATATTTAGAAGACAGCTGACTGATCTTGATTCTATTACTTCAGATCTGGAATATCTGAAATCTGAAAATGCTAGACTCAAAAAACAAACTGAGGAATCTGGATCTAAATCAGTGAGCCTTGAAAATGAAAATAGATTGATTTCTGAAACTTTGGAGACTGTCAGAATAAAAAACTCAGAACTTCAGAAAAGGCTTGAAAATCTTCAATCTGAAGATGAACAAGAAGTGTTTAGTGAATGTCAGACCTCCTTAAGTGATTTGAATTTGATGATGAAATCCTGGAACAAAATGGTAAAATGAGACAGGAGATCTGCAAGCTAAAACAGTTAAATACAGCTATGTCTGAGAGACTTATCACTCTTGAAAAAGGGAAGAGTGTTAGCCTGGATAGCTTTGATGAGCTAATGAAAGCTGAACAGGAAATTGAAAGTCTTAGGACTGTTAATCAAATGTTGAAAGAAGACTGCTGTTTGCTATAAAAAGAAAGCTGATGAATATGAAATCCATGTATCAAAGCTTGGATCAGAAGTTACAGAATTGAGGAAATCTCTTGAGAAATTTGTCAGTGGAAAAGAAAATCTTGATAAAATTCTTGGATCTAAAGTGAATCTCCGAGGAGAGGGGTTGGGCTACAAACCAATAAATAAAAAGAGCTTTGAAAGTAAGCTTCAAACTTCATTCGTGAGTAGCTCTAAGTCTGGCAGCACATCGAATGTGCCTATTTTTGAATTTAGTGCTAAGAAGAATCAAAATTCCACTGACAGCCCTAAGTCTGAGAAACAAGTTCAAAAATAGAAAAAGACTGTTCATGTTCAGAACAAAGATTCAAGGAACTCTCATGATAAAACTGAGAATGCTGTGCCTAAATTGAACAAACACATTCATGCAAATAAAAAGAAAATTTCATGCCATTACTGTCATAGGGTTGGTCACTTGATGCATGAATGTAAATTGATGGAACAGGATGATAGAATGCATGCTAGGAAGTACAATAACAAAAACAGTCATGTTGAACAGAAAAGAAAAAGTTATTGTTATCATTGTGGAAAAACAGGTCATGTTAGTGAACAATGTTGGTTTGCCAAAGGTAAAGGCAAATATTTTTCAAATTCTAATCATGTCAATTTGTATGAAAATCAGCATGTCTTTAAGAGGAACAAAAATGGGTCCAGAGACCAACACATGGTGTGTTCCACCTGCAGCAAGTCAGGCCATAGGGCGGTTGACTGCTGGCTTAATGTTGGTAGAAGAAATTCCATCTTCTGCTATCACTGTGAGAAACCTGGCCATACAGTCAAAGACTGCTGGCATTCTCAGAGAAAGAAGGTCAACTCTAAATTTGTTAAACAAAGTGTGTTTGGTAGGAACAAATCTGTTCAAACAAGAAAATCCCTCACATGCTTTGATTGTGGAAAGCAAGGTCACAAGGTGACTGATTGCTGGTTTTCTGACCGTCTGAAACAAAGTGGTGGTAAAAAATAGAAACATTCATGCTCATGAATTTAGCGGTGTACATGCATAGTAAGAAATTCAGACCGAGTGGTTCATGTGATTATTGTGGTCGGTCTGGACATTCCATGCCTAGTTGCTATATGAAAAAGCATGATGATATGATGGCTCAGAAGCTTTGGAAAACATCCCATCAAAATGCCACTAACCCTGTAGGACCCAAGGAAACTTGGGTACCAAAATGTGCCAAGTGAGAAACTTTTTGCAGGTGTGTCTTGGGAACGAGAAATAAAAGGGGCAAATAAACCAAGACACCCTAAGAAGGTAAACCCCACTCATGCACTTCTCAGGTAAGTCTCTTGACTTTTCAATGAGTCTGCTTAGATGGCATTAGGTATATAGATAGATTTGTTAATTAGTGGTTTAAACATGCATGTTTGCATTTCCATGCAATAGTTGTTGCGTCAAGATATGCTCATTCTGTGACTGCATACATCTAGAATTTATGACTCATGAATGATTTTCAAATGTTTTGAATGCATACCGTCATGGGGAGATGCACTGCATATCATGCACATCTGACTAGTCAAATACCCTTCAGGGTCTTCATGCCCTTCATGAGTAGTTAATGCATCTAATTGCATCTTAGAGTGGCATCATTTAATCATGAAATTTTTCAAAAGAAAAGGGAGGGTTTCAGTTTATGCATTTAGTGAGGGGGAGCATTTCTCATTATTCATTCATGTAATTGCATGTGACCATCATACCTCTCATCAAAGCTCATGTCTGATGACTAATACTCACCTTCCTGTTTGAACTGCAATCTTGATAAACTCCTTGGTGATTCTGAAATGCATTGTATTTCAGCCTCTTGCTTCAACTCTTGTCAGCCATTGTCACTCATACTATCAATTGGTATCCATTGGCATTTTTTGACTTGGCTGTACCTAAAAAATGCTCTTGCCTTCCTTGAAGTCCCAGAAAGATTACTCTGCGCATATCTTGATCATAAATCCGAAAACATTGTTTTTAAGGAAATTTCTATCATATAGGACTATGAATGTCTGAAGCTTTCAGCCGGTTGAAGTTTCAGCTTCACAGCCAACTGACAGATCCACACCCTTCTCCAGGGAACAACCAATACAGAGCCTCCATCAGCTCACAACAGCACGGGACCAACTCTGTCAGAACTCAAACTTTGACAAAGCCTAGATCCCATCCGGAAAGCACACCATGGAAACGACCACCAAAGGTCTCACTGATACACAGCTCTCACCATTCATGATGCACAACCAACATCATCTTCTGTCTATGAAAAGACCACACGCTGGTCACCAGCTGCTCATCAATAGGAAACCTTCGCCGGCCCAACAGGCACGATCCAACTCATAACAGGCCATCCGCTGACTCACACACAAACAATTATCACATCTCGAGCTGAACTCCTCTCGGACACCGCATTCGATCTTGATCATCGCGCCAACTCTACCCTTTCAGGGGAGTATGATGAAACCAATGACAAGACTCAGGAGTCTTCGATCATCACCTCACTCAACTCAGACTTATAGGGAAATCCTCCCATACTGGTCACCAGACCAGGGATAACCACTCCAACGCCAATGTCCCATCAAGGACCACAGAATCATCAAGGACCACCATTCTGATGCCAATCTCACTAAAAGGCCTCCGCCCATAGGCGTCACTCTTCCGTCTTGTCTCATCGAATCCTTCATCTCAACTTAATCCAAGTGGACACCTGCCAATCCCGATTCCTGCCCTTATCACAGAGCCATGGGACACCACCGGAACAATTCATGGCACACGTCTCTAGGGGAGGAAAGTGCCATCCAATCTCACAGCAACTTGGTCGCCAACGCCACAACCAATGCACACAGGTCACCAAAAATACACATCTTACCATGGTCGACTACGAGACTAGCCTTACCAGTCACTCGCAGCTACCACCAACAATCCACAATCTGACAGAGATCACTTCTCCAAAAATGATGTCATCCGAGGACACAACTTCCAACACAAGTCGGGCACCAAGCCACCGACTCTGACCATCACGTCCTTGACCTCCGTCAGGCGACATCCTCAACAACCCCATCCGGGTCTAACACCGATGCCTGACACGGCTTCTATCACAGGAACAAGGTACTCATGAGGCATACTTGCCAACATTTTCCACCAACACTCCTACCAGTGCCAAGAACAACGATATCTCGAGCAATGGCACGGCAACAACACATCTCACACCGAGGAACCAATCGTCCGATGCTCAACGCAATCTCAGGAATCCGCTCGTAGCAACCAACGCTACGATCCTGAACCTGTGGGTTATGGGCTCACCATGCTTCTGCTACGCACTCTGATCCACACGTACAGCCAACACGGCAACTCGAGACTCGCCATCCCGATAATCCACAACTCGGCTGGCCAACTTCAGAAAATAGGGTGAGGAAAGCTCCATTACCTCGAACCCCAAGCACAGATTCACTCCCAATCTGGCAACCCTCTGTGACTCCGCAGACTTCGATCTGCAACGAATCAGAAAGTTCCAGCACCAGCCAAGAATGCGAACACCGCCCAACGAGCACTCGTCCTTCCGGAACAGCGCCAGTACCCTCACACAGCAAGGGAATGGGCAAAACTTCTCACAGGTAACCACCTTGCCAAAATAGGGAACACGTCTCGCACGGACTCCATGGCACATAGAGGCCAACCAATCCGAGCACACAATGCAAGACGACGAACCTTAGCCAAACACAATCTCTCCAACCAAAGGAGAAACCGACATACCTCCGACCAACGAAAAAACTCCACGCCCGACCTGGTCTCGAATCTCACACACGCTGGGAACAACACCTTCCAACACCGAGAAACCATCACTTCCATCAGGTCAGCGCCTCCGACACACTCGGCAAGTGTCACGTCAAACCACGATCACAACATCTCTCGATGCACCACCACTGTAATTCCTCGAACTACAACACACCACGCCAAGATCCGCAACACGAGCCATAATCGACAACCGTCAATGCTCATCCTTGAGTCCCGAACTCGCCACAAAACCTTCATATCTCAAACCAAATTAAGGGCGGACACAATCCATTCACACACAAGAGTGCAGGAGTAAGACTTACTGGGACACCACAACCCAATCCTGCCTCGAAATCCGTAAGAATAATCGGGACCGACATGTCATTTCTGACGCCAAAGAGCACGACAAGAACACCAGGCTCGATGAACCAGCAGCTCACCGAGAAGATCCTCCGCTCATCCGAGCGCACCTCTTGACCAGAGCACCCGCTCCGACACCTCAAACCACAACCTCAACAAATCAGGGGCTGGACAATCCTCAAGTTGGAGTGGCCAGACTCGACAATAGCTCCCTCAGAGCGCGCTCATGACCATTTAACCACAACCAATCCTCGCCAGCCACCTGACCTAACTGCAAACACCTTGAACGCAGCACTACGAACTCACGCCCGCCAGCAACCTTTGCCCGACGCTGGATAATTGGGGTCACAACCGATGAGGGAGAAACTCTCAACCTCAATCCTTAGACCCCATGCCGGCACGAAAGCCACAAACAGCAACCGCCCTCACAGCGCCAACGCCGTGCACTCAAGCTCTCAAGCGAAAAATAAAGCGGAAAACAAACACAAAACCCTAAGCCAGCTGTCGACTGTACTAGACCTTATGAACTCTGATCACTGCAATATCTCGAATTCCTATGTACGTCCACAACCACCGCTCTGATACCAGCTGTAACGAACCAAGATCCGGATACCGGGAAGGACCCGATACCATTCGAATCCTGGCCCGCCGCCCACGAGTCGGGAGGGCACGGAAGGGCTAAAGGGAGTGTAGAGGTACAAAGAAATAGGAAATAAAGTTGGACAATTTAACAATTAATAGAAATAAAGAAATAACTATAACAACAGAGTCCAGTCCAACAGAAAGTACAGTCTAAAGCAGTAAAACGTACCACATGTCAAGTGAACACTCGTCCCGGCGAGCTGGCAACTAAGAGCCTCCGAACAGCACACTCGAAACTCAAGGAAGAACCGCCGCACCTGAAACGTAGGGGTGAGCCTCCTGTCACTGGCTCAGTAGGGATCCCGCGGAACCCCAATTGAGAACAACGGCGGCACGGAAAGCAGTAACTACAAGAACAACAGTAGCAGCAGGAACAGTAAACACGGTGGCTGGTCAAAACTCGGCACTACAACTACTCCTACTGTACCGGTCAAGTAGAAAGAGAAATCTCGATCTCACAATCAGGAATCGGACCACTCTAACACCAGGCCTACCGAGGAAACACTCACGGCAACCCTGGCGTAGAAGTCTGCCCACACAGGCACGACCAACCGGGACCGCACAGTCCCACACTGACACGTCGAAACCTCGGTGAAGCCACTGGCACCCTGGCTACTACCTCGGAAACTAATGTGACACACCAGTAGAACGGGCCGATATCGGCGGCCAACTCACCCGGCACTCACCCAAACCCGGGGGTAACTCGGCGATGTCGAGTCGAGGTTGTGTGGGCTGGACCCTTGCTGGTAGAGGGCCAGCAAGACTAAGGGACTTCCCAAGGGTACGGAGGCCCAATTCAAAGGGGCCGACCGGGTGTCGATGGGCACGGGTCACACTCTCTCCCACGGCGGCCACTTGAAGCAAAGGAGCTTGTGGGCCAGGCACTCACTCTCACGGACCAGCGGAGCGTATGAACTAATATTGAAGGAACATGGCATCCAAATGAGAGCAAGGGTAGAGCACTTACTCGACTGGTTTGAAGAAACCGGTCCTGTTCGGAGACGAGGGCGAGCGGGGAAGCGTGGGTTCCCTACACGCCGCGTCGGTGTAGCTTCGACCTGTTCAAGATTTTACATCACTACGCCCCATGCAAGGGGGTTGAACTTGGGGAAGGGAAGTCAAAATTACAATGAAACACTACCTCCCATAGGGAGGGGCAGTAAGCCGGTCAGGCGGGGAGGGGAGCGTGAACTAAGAACTAACTAAACGGAGGATGTCGGTTCTGTCCGCGCTCTGGAATAGGGGACAGGCAGTCGATGTCGACGCTGCTGCGACCACTCCCGAATTTTGTTGTCGACGATACCAGTGGCAAAATCTTCAGGATTGGATCAGGATGACATCCAATTTTTGTGGAATTTCTTGGTTGGCAGTGCTGGTCGGGGAAGGGCCGCGAACAGGGCCCCTGAGTTCTGGTTTTGACTGCTACGGTACCACAGCAGCAGGAAGACGAGGCCGCCACGACCGCTTCCGAGCTCTGAATCAAACGTGGTTGGAGTCGTTGGAACCGTTGTCGAGTCCTCTTCGAAATGAGACCAGCGGGAATACTAGAGGATGTCAGAGAAGATTGGTAGAGCCCAAACAGTGGATATGGGTCGGTTCAATCCTGGAGGGGACAAAACTGCGCACCCTAGGGAGAAAATTAGGAACTCACTTGTCCGGGGCCCAATAGGGAAGCCGCTTCTTGGTACTGAAAGCTGACTCGTCGTAGAAGGTCTCGGCCAATCCCCACCTCCAAATATTCAGGTGGCCAGTCGTGGGAACCTCTGCAAGCAGCCTCAGGTTGGCAGTCTGGAGGGAGACGCGCAGTCTGGGAGATCGGCTCCCCCGGGCAGCCACGAGCTCAGGTTGGGACGAGACCATCGCCGTTGCGAAGAAGACACAAAGACACTTCCGAAGGTGCGTCTTGAGCACCCAGGAACACCGAGATGAAGTCGTGGTTGGCTCTGCAAGTCACTGGTGCTCTGCTGCCTGCGAACTGAGAAGTGCAGGCTGAAGATGAGAGGTGGAAAATGAGGCAAACATGAGGGGAAAGGGAGTGGAAGGGTGTGGAAGCAACCCTTGGCTGTTAGGGGGTCTGGGAGGGGGAAAACCAAGGTGAGGGAGGGGGAGAATGGGGGCAGGGAGGTGGTCTAGTAGGTGGTGAGAGAGTGAGCTACGAATTTGGGGCAAGGAGGGATGGGTAGGGGGATGATGGTTTCCCTATTTGAGGTGGTCTAAGGCTTGTGGGAGGAGAGAGTGGAGGGGAAAATATTCAAACTTCTCTTGGGAGTTGGAAGATTGCATGGGGAAGAGAGAGGATTGTGTTGGGGAGAGTGGGATTGTGTTGGGAAGAATAATATTCTCCTAGGGAGGGGAGATATTTGGTGGGATTTGGTGGGGGGGGGGAATGATGGCACCTAGGGGAGTGGAAAGGTAGTGGAGGTGAAAGCTTGGGTGGAGGATGAGGTGGAGGAGAGAGGTGGGATTTGAATTTGGGGAAGGGGGGAAAGAGAAAGAGAGGGGTGGGTGGGATTCTCTCCCTAGGGATTCTCACCCCACTAATGGATTCTCTCCACAAGAAACTTAAAATTTGAACTCACAAAATGGAAACTTTCATTAACATAAAATGGGGGGAATAAGGTCCTATATATAGGTAACCCACATTTTACAATAAGTCCCCGACTCTTGATACAATGACAAATAACCAAGGGGGTAGGGGGCGCCCTTGGGGCTAGCCCAATGAATTGGGCCTAGCCCAATGAATTGGGCCCATTAACCAACTAACCAACCTAATGACACTCAAACTTAGGTAAATAAATCAAAGACATAGGGAAATGACTCAAATAAAAGGGAAAATACATCAAATGACTCAAATAGAAAGTTAAAAATGGATAATTGGGCCCACAAAGAGTGATGCCCGAGCTCACACAACTGCGGAGTGTGACGACAACCCGAGCTAGAGGGAGTCGTAGGTGATGCCTGGATCAATTCCCCTGGGCTGTGAAGAGCTTGACTCCGTCGAGTAGGGGTCCATCCTGCTGTGGTACTACTCGAGAAGGTCAGGATCCAGCCGCTGGAGATCTTCTCGACTCACCCATGAATCCTCCGAAGGAGGTCGATCCTTCCACCTGACGAGATAGCGCTCGTACACCTTGCTTCTGGTGACAGTGACCTGTTCATCCAATATTCGTTCAATTCGCTCACGCTGGGCTCTCTGGGCTAGTGGACTCTCCTCACGGGTTGGTGCTCTCTCAATGGGGGAAGTAGGCTCAATATCCTCACTAGGCACCACCGTGGGACCCCTATATGGAACTAGGTCGGCCACGTTGAATGTGGGGCTCACTCCGTACTCCTCGGGAAGATCTATCTCATAGGCGTTAGTGCCAATGCGCCTCAAAACCTGGAAGGGACCAGCCCCATGAGGCCTCAATTTGGAGGTGGCTCCGGGGGAGAGCCTCTCCGTCCTCACCATCACAAAGTCACCCACATGGAATTCTTGGTGGCGCCGATGAGAGTCAGCCTGCCTCTTATAAGTCTCATTCTTCTTGCTGATGTGCTTGCGAATTTCTTCATGCAACTCTCTAATGTGTTGGGCAAATGACATAGCTGAAATGGACACTCTAGCATGCTGGGGAAGGGGAATGAGGTCAGAGGGTTTCCTTGGCTTATACCCATGTACAGCCTCGAATGGACTCATCCCTATGGACTTGTTGACAGAGTTGTTGTATGCAAATTCAGTATGAGGTAGAATGAGATCCCAATTCCCTGGACGATCCTCAACAAGACACCTAAGGAGGTTCCCTAGACTCCGATTGACAACTTCGGTTTGGCCATCAGTTTGAGGGTGGTAGGCCGTGGAGAATTTAAGGAGGGTTTCCATCAAGTGCCAAAGGGTCTTCCAAAAGTAGATGGTGAACTTGACATCCCTATCGGAGACTATGGTCTTGGGTAACCCATGGAGACGAACAGCCTCATCAAAGAATAATCGGGCCACTCGGGAGGCATCAGAGGTTTTGGAGCATGGGATGAAGTGGGCCATCTTGGAGAATCTATCCACTACCACAAAGATCGATTCATGTTTCCTTTGGGTCCTGGGTTGGCCTAATACAAAGTCCATGCTTAAGTCTTGCCATGGACGGTAGGGGATGGGGAGAGGGGTATAAAGGCCAGTGTTTTGCTTCACCTGTTTGGCTGAAGCACATGTACGACATTGGCCCACTATCTTGGCTACGTCTCTCTTGAGACTTGGCCAAAAGAATTGACCCTCAACTAGAGCGATGGTTTTATGAACCCCAAAATGACCAGCTAGTCCCCCTGCATGTAACTCCCAAACTAAGAAATCACGGAGTGAGGTCTGGGGTATGCAAAGCTTTGGCCCCTTGAAGAGAAACCCATCCTCCAAGATAAAGCCCTCATGTTCCCTCCTAGAATGGGTGGTCAAGGTGGTATAGATGTGCCCAAAGTCAGGGCAGCTAGAGTACTCATCCTTGAGCCTCCCAAACCCAGTAACCTCCACTTGGATAGTGGACAACTAAGAGCATCCGCCGCTTAGTTCTCATTGCCCGCCTTGTGTTTGATGACAAAGGTGTAGGATTGGATGTACTCAACCCAACAGGCATGTCGGGCATTCAACTTTTGTTTGGAGTTGAGGTATTTGAGGGCCTCATGATCGGAGAAGATGACAAATTCTTTGGGCAACAAATAGTGCCTCCAATGTCGGAGGGACTGAACCATGACATAGAACTCTTTGTCATAAGTAGAGTACCGTGTCCTAGCTTCACAAAGCTTCTCACTGAAGAAGGCCACTGGGTGACCCTCTTGACTAAGGATCCCTCATATTCCTATCCCGGATGCATCACATGTGACTTCAAAGACTTTGGAAAAATCGGGTAGGCATAGGACCGGGGCTTGGGTCATCTTCTCCTAAAGGCCGATTTGGTACACACAAAAGTCCCCTTTTTGAGACAATCAGTGATAGGGGTGGTGATGGTGCTAAATCCTTGAATAAACCTCTTATAGAATGTGGCCAACCCATGGAAACTTCGGACCTCATGAAGGGTATGGGGTTTCGGCCAATCAAGAATAGCTTGGACCTTCTCGGGATCCATGGAGACACCCTTGGTAGACATCACAAATCTCAGGAAGGTGATGGATGTGGTCAAGAAGTGACACTTTCCTAGGTTGGCAAATAGGCTATCATGTCGAAGGACGATGCAAACTTACCTAAGGTGGTCAAGATGGGCCTCTTGGGACTGACTATAGATGAGAATATCATCAAAATAGACCACTAGAAAGACCCAAATGAACGGCCTAAGGACCTCCGTCATAAGACGCATGAAAGTACTTTGGGCCTTTGAAAGCCCAAATGGCATGACTAATCACTCATAAAGGCCGTCCTTGGTTTTGAAGGTCGTTTTCCACTCATCTCTGGGCCTAATCCTAACTTGGTGATAGCCACTCTTAAGGTCAATCTTGGAGAAAACAGTGGCTCCAGCTAGCATGTCAAGCATGTCATTAATCCTAGGGATGGAGAACCTATACTTGACAGTGATCTTATTAATGGCCCGGCTATCCACACACATCCGCCATGATCCATCCTTCTTGGGATTGAGAAGGGCCGGTATGGCACATGACTTTTGCTAATGTGGATGAAGCCCTTCCTAATGAGCTCCTCTATTTGCCTCCGAAGCTCGACATGTTCCGTGGAATTGAGGTGATAATGAGGAAGGTTGGAAGGGTGGCTCCCGGAACTAGATCAATTACATGTTGCACATCACGCCTGGGAGGGGGTTGGTCTGGGAGTTCCTCTGGGAACACATCATGAAATTCTTCTAGGAGATGCCAGACTTCTATGGGATGGGGGTTGGAGGGAGTAGGCTCTCCTAGACAAATGACCACCGCACATAAAGGTACCCCTTGAGCTATTTCCTCCACAAGCTCTCTCTTGGTGATGAGATGAAGACCCTTGGTCAACCCCGATGTCTCACCTTGGTTTGGATTTTGGGTAAGGGATTGTGTTGGAGGGGTGGAGTTCCCCGAGACTTGTGGTGTGGTGGGGTGATGTCCTTTAGGGAGTGTGTCCCTCTTGGGCATGGGACGTGGCGGGAAGGGATTAAGACGGATAGTCTTTTCCTCATGCTCAAAAGTGCATGTGTTGGTCCTACCCAAGATGGTGGCATCCACATCATAAAGGTAAGGTCTCCCTAGCAGGATGCTACCTACTTCCATGGGGATAACATCACACCATATTTGGCCATGGTAGGAGGAGAAGGTGAGGGGCACCAGGCAACGAGTGTTGACCGGGAGGGAGTTGTTGTTGATCCATGAGACCTGGTAGTGACTTGGGTGGGGAGTTATAGTCAGCCCAAGGAGTTTAACGGTGTCGGGAGACACGGCATTAACACAACTCCCGCTATCTAAGATCACTTTTCTCACATGACCTCCTACCTTAACAAAGGTGCGAAAGATTGAGGTTCGACGCCAATCCTCTCTTGGGGTTTGGTAAGGGTACATCTAATCACTCCTAGATGGGTGTTGGTAGATGTCATGTGTAGACACGCCATTCCTGACGTCTCCTGAGAAAGTCTTATATTACTATACGACGCCCCGCGACGGCTTACGCATTTTGAATCGCTCGAGTGCCTCCTTTTCTTGAGTCTTCTTCCGCCCTTTTCGGCATCCGAAAATCATCTCGTTGCGGCATTCGGACGGCATCAACACCAATCGGACACACCGGAAGGTTCCGAAACCAGGAAGGGTGCCTGTCGGGGAGCTGTCGACGCCTTTTCAGCGGACCCGGGGGGGTCTTAATGGAGGCGTCCAGTCCCCTGGACGCCTCCATTACTTTAATTTATTTCTTAAGACCAAAAATACATGAAAAATGATATATTAATGGAGGCGTCCAGGCCCCTGGACGCCTCCATGAAAACAAATATAAAAAATATAAAAATGCCAGCTTTGGCATAAAAACAAAATAAAAATAAAAAATATATTTTTTTGGAGGCGTCCAGGACCCTGTACGCCTCCATCAACTTGCCCACCGGGCCCCGTCCACCGACCGACGGTTTGTCGTGTGTGAAAAAAGCCAATTGTGGAAGCGTCCAGACAACTGGACGCGCCCATTTCTGAATCACGAGACGCCTCGCTCACAAAATCACGCGTGGTGCCAAACCGCGTGCGGCATTCGGTGGAGTTCGGTGGACCTTATTGAGGCGTCCGGGACCCTGGACGCCTCCATGAAAATATTCAAAAAAAATGAATAAAAATAGAATAAAATATCATTTTTGCCCTGATGGAGGTGTCCTGGATCCTGGACGCCTCCACCCTCCGGAGCCCTATAAATAGAGGCCCACCCCCTCAGTTCTGGGGGAGCTTCTAAGAGATCCGATAGACTGCCGGAACTCAGAGGCTACCGGAGTCATTTCTAACCCGTGGGATCTTTTGTAGGTGGAGGTTCCGCCGGCTTCTCGGGTGCCCACGCTCGCGAGAGGAAGGTCGTCTTCATCCACCGCGCTTCCACGTCGTCCCTACGCTGCCGGAGCTCCGCCGGATTTCACCATCGGCACATCCAATAAGCCAATCATTTCCTTTTCTTCGTAGTTCTTTTGCATTCATCATCTCGCATCATCTATCCCCCTTCATAAGGGCGCCTCTTCTTATATACTTCTTGCATCCATCATCTCATTTTTCTCCTACTCGAGTCCGAGAGGGGTTTAAAACCACACCAACCAGGTGCGTGTCCTGTCGCGATTTCGTTATTTTCATCACAAGGGATTGATACTACACTGCCATTTCCTAATTCTGTTTATCTACTGTCTGTTGTTTTGCAAGGGTACCCAAGGAAAGCCCTCTCCGTCGGTCGACCGAAGGGGGAGGAAGAAGCAACCCGCCATCTCCCGCTCTTGAGGTAGGCGCGATCACTTTCTTTATTTTGGAGTCTTTCGGCCCCTGGCGATCACATCATGTTCTCGAGGCCGCGGCGAGTCACTTCCCCAATGACCGTTTAAATTTCCGTTCTTATATTCTCTCTATATTCTGTTATATTCTTATCTGCTCATATTCTCGAGGCCGCGGCGAGTCACTTCCCAATGGCCGTTTACATTCCCGTTCTTATATTCTCTTTATATTCTGTTATATTCTTATCTGCTCATATTCTCGAGGCCGCGGCGAGTCACTTCCCCAATGGCCGTTTAAATTCCCGTTCTTATATTCTCTTTATATTCTGTTATATTCTTATCTGCTCATATTCTCGAGGCCGCGGTGAGTCACTTTTCCAATGGCCGTTTAAATTCCCGTTCTTATATTCTCTTTATATTCTATTATATTCTTATCTGCTCATATTCTCGAGGCCGCGACGAGTCACTTCCCCAATGGCCGTTTAAATTCATGTTCTTATATTCTCTTTATATTCTGTTATATTCTTATCTGCTCATATTCTCGAGGCCGCGGCGAGTCACTTCCCCAATGGCCGTTTAAATTCCCGTTCTTTATATTCTCCTTATATTCTGTTATATTTTTATCTGCTCATATTCTCGAGGCCGCGGCGAGTCACTTCCCCAATGGCCGTTTCAATTCTTGCTATTTGATTTCTGCACCATTCCCGTCCCCCCGAGGCCGCGGCGAGTCACTTCCCGCTATGGCCGTTTAACCCCCATATCTTGCTATATTACATTTGTCCCGCTCACCCCGCCGGAGCAATCTCCCGTGGTGGCCCCTTCTCTTTTCTCTTATTTCTGTGTTGCAGCAAACAAAAAGGAGCCCGCCCGCTCCGCGTCTTCTTCGCTCCTCGAACCGCGTGACGTCGCTCACAGATTGGCGATCACGGTGGGACCTCTACTGCTTCCTTTTGGCTACCCTTGCAAGTTCGGCACCGTCCGTGCCTCTCCACCTTGGCACCCTCGCGCGCCCCCGTTGTGCTCACGACAGCACTGTCAGTTGTGATTGGTTGGGTGTTCATTATATGTTTGTTATTTCTGTTATTTTCCTACTCTATATCTCTGTCAGCATTCCATTGCATACATCCATCCCTCTTTTTATATCCTTTCTTATTTTTTTCTAAGGATCACCCTTTCCCGGTGAAGGAAGGACTCTCCGTTTGAGAATTCCTCTCAATAGACTAGAATCTCCTCCACTGGGACCTCCGTAAGTCCCCGACATCGAAGAATCTCCTCTTCGTTCACTGGGCTGGTTGTACCATTGAAGTTCCCCAGAGTTAGTCATCCCATTCGTGGTGAGATGAGAGACCCTAGCTGACACGGCGGTGAAACAAAAATAAACTAGGGTCCCTATTTTGTGTGAACTTCGGATCACGCTAAAAACAAAAAAAATCATCAAAATCAAAACACAAAAAAAAGGCGTAAAGGCATCCACTTGTTTGATAATCTCTGCTACCTACTTGCTAGTGTATGTTTTTGCGTTCTGGGAAAACTGTGAGCATGGCTCACGAGTCTTTTGAGGAGAACCACCCTAGTCGTGGTTTGTCAGCCGACCCGCGAGTCTATGCTATGGACTCGGGTCCTTCTCATGAGCCCTCGCATGAGGTGCAGGTTATTACCGGGGACACGTCCCCACCACAGAATATCTCTTCCTTACTGGGCGTCCTCGCCAACACGGAGCTTACCTATGAACAGCTCCGGGCCTTCCAGGCCATTCTGAAGGGGAAATCTATTTCCCCCATGCCCCAGGAATCAACTCCGGCCATCGCACCTCTCCAAGAGTCCGTGTAGGCCATTCCATCTCCTTCATTGGCGCAAGCCATCCAGTCTCCCTCGCTTCAAGGACAAGCGAGCCAACAACCACCCTCATTCCAGTTCCCGTCACAATCTCAAACTCCCGTTGTTCCCCACATACCGCTTCAGCCAGGGCCAACTGTCGGCGGTCCGACAGCTCCCTCTCATTCGGGGTTCCCCCCTCAAGTCTCCGGGAGACAGTTTCTCCCCCAGTGGCAAGTGCCACCTTTACCTCCAGAGGAGCTGCCCAATCGCTCCTCAATAGGTTCTATCGCATGGACAAGCAGTTTCAAAATTTGAGAAGAATGGTGGACGTGAAAGCCACCCCGGAGGTTGCTTTGCCAATCCTTCTCGTCATTCATCTTCCTCCCTCCGAAATGTCCACGTACTGCAGATACAATGGTACCGGCAACCCCTTCATTCACCTCAAGGATTTCATGTATGAGTCCTCCTATTGGCAAAACGATCAGAGGTCCCTGGCATACCTCTTTCGGAGATCATTGGATGGTCCCGCGCTAGAGTGGTTCTATTCTTTGGAGCCCCACGAGGCCAAGAATTTTGAAATAGTCCAGAGAAGGTTCTTGCAGAAATATAGGGATAGGGTCGGTCCCTCACTCTCCATTGCCGACCTAGTGGCCGAAAAGATGAAGCTCGACGAGGATTTTGTCCGCTATGCTGATAGATGGAGGTCTCTGGTGGAAAGAATAAGGGATACCCTCTCCGAGCCCGAACAAGTGAAGATGATTGTGTCTAATGCAACCCCACAGTTCAGACACGTCCTGGCCATGAATAAACTTACTACAATGGAGGAACTCTATGAAAGGGCCCGATACATCGAAACCCAGTTAAAAGACTCCCCCATTATGAACATGTTTGAGTCACCGAAGCCCAAATTGGTCAGAAAGACAGGCGCTGGTATCCCGGGCGGAGCCACAGAAGGGGTCGTGACAAATGAGCAAGTGGGTGCGGTCAACAATGCCAACTATGCAGTCAACCCAAGGCCTCCACAAATGCCCCGACTTCCCCTGCAACCAGATCCTTTCCCTCTTCATCCTCCACCCCAAAATAATCCACCCCAGGATAATATGCCTCCATTACGTCAACCCTAGCAACAACAACCACAACTTCAGCAACAACAACCACCACTTCTGTACAACCAAGTTCCACCCCCGGGGAATTATGGTCCCCAACAGCAACAAAGGAGGCCGGTCGGTCCCAAGAGAGCCTACTATCCACCGTTGCCAGAAACTCTGGCTGATATTTTCAAGGCCCTCATGGCCTCAAACATACTTGTGCTACCCAGGGAAAGGCCCGTGTGGCCCCCGAATGTTGATACCTCCAAATACTGCGTCTACCACAGGCAGCCGAGACATACAGTAGATTACTGCTTCCATTTCAAAGATTACATCCACGATATGAATGATGAACATCAAATAGATTGGGATGCAATGAGATGATACGTCGCCGCTCTCAAGGCTAGGAGACCTCCTCATAGGCCACAGCAGCAGTTACAACAGCAGCAGCAGCAGCAACCACAACAACAACAGCAGCCTCAGCAGGCCCCACAACAACAGCCCAACATGCGCATAATCCAGAATCCATTACCGGAGCACCAACAGCCCAATCATTAGGTTAACCCCATCTCCTCCTTCCCGGAAGTCAGGAGAGAGCAGGTGTGGCACCCGGAAAGTACCTCCATTCTTTCTACCGCCAATCCTATCATCACGCAACACCCTTGCCTTGCCCGGGTAACACCTCTCTCTCATCAACCCGCATCAGTATCGTCTTCAGCATTTCCACTACCATTACGCCCTCTCATCCGCACCCCGATCTCCTATCAACCGACACTCTTCACTACGCCTTCACACCCTCTCATCTTCTCTCACTCCCCCACTTTACCATCCACCTCTACCACATTTACCCCTACGCCTTCTAAACCCCTTATCATCAGTCAACCATACATAACCCCGTCTTTCTCCACTATATCACCACTAATACCTTCAAAACCACTCATTACCCATCACCCACCTCAAAATCATTGCCCGCTTCAAGCCCTACCCACTTCTACTTCGTCTCCACCTCCACCTTCCAGACCCCTTATCCTTCATAATCCGTGTGATATCCCCTCTACCTCCACCATGCCTCCACCTAACAAACCCCTCATCAGAATCCCTGCTCCCATCATCACCCCTGCTTCATCGACTATTCCTCCACCACTACCCCTCAAATCCCTGTTAAAACCCACTCCTACCCCCACAGAGGTACAAAAGCCGCAGGCAATGGTGCTCCGGAGTGGAAGGATTTTCCACAGGGTTTTCCCCCACAACAGTTAGAATCCTGAGCAATCTCAGCCAGAGAAGGATGATGGAGAACAACCAGAAACAGCTATCCCTGGAACACAGTATGATCTATTGAAACACTTGGACAAGACGCCTGCTCGGATCTCCATCCTGGAGCTACTTCAAAGATCCACATCCCACCAGGCAGCCTTGATGGAATATCTTCAAAAAGTCATGGTTAATGAGGACCTCCCCGTGGAGAAGATTTCGACTGTCCTGACCCCAACAGACACACAACCGGCCATCATGTTCCACAACTACGAGCTCGCTCCCAAGGAAGCTCGAAAATATGCATTGTGCATTTCAATAAAAATTAATGGGGTATCCATAAACCCGTGTCTTGTGGACACAGGCGCGTCCATAAATGTGATCTCCATGGACACCCTTCAGTTGTGTGAGGTCAACGAGGAACAAATAAGACCTTCCTCGATCACAGTCACGGCTTATGACAATAGCAAAAGACCACCGCAGGGGATGATTATTCTGAAGGCAGAACTAGGCCCTATGTCAGTTCTCACGGAATTCCATGTCCTCGACATGGACCCCACATTCAAGGCTATACTGGGTCGCCCTTACATCGAAGCCATGGACGCTGTGCCTTCCACCAACCATCAGTGCCTGAAGTTTCCTTACAATGGGAGGATTATTAAAGTGGTCAGTACACCTGTCCTTCACATAGTGGATGCTATCAACACCTCTCTGCCCTCTATTTGGCCGTCTCATCGGCCCATATTGCCACTACTGGACGTACGTGATTCATCTCACGTTCCACTAGCACCAAAGGAGCCGGTCAGGGCAACCGCAACATCATGTCTCCCTTTTCACTCCAAAGGGTGGGAGATTATGAGGAACATCGGATACCAACAGGGTAAAGGTCTGGGCGCACAGTTATAGGGTAGGCTCAAACCGCCAAAGGAAATCAGGCCGAACCGCAGGTTTGGCCTAGGCTTCATAGGACCGTTCAAGGCGGATTGGAAGCCCCTCACATGACTCTATCAAACCACTTCAACAGAGGGCCCGTTGTTCAGATGGGAGATTACCCACGAGAAGCATATGGGAGGTCACATGCTGTATATTTGGCTGAAAAATGTCCGAGGATCACCAAAAGAGGCAAGATCAAAGATCCGGAATGCGAATGGAACAAATGGTTCGACATACGGGTCATTTCCGTTGCACTGGAAAGGATGTTCTCGTCTCCGCAGCTTGAAGGACCACCATTGATCTCCGAAATACCAGAGAATATTACCACTCTTGCCAAGGTTCCAAACTATCCTCGTCCTCGCCAGAAGGACCCTGTCATCGACGGATCTTCATCCGTCCTCAACATTGCCGTCGACGGCTCATTAGCCGCCATCTTCTCCATCCACTCGTCTCAGCCTTTGCTAATATTTTCTTCCTGGGCCAGACAGTTGTCTGATGATCTTCCCAGGTCCCTTCTTTGCTTACATACCTACGCGGGCTTTTCAACCCGCGCCAGGTCTTCAACCATGATCTGCTCTATGAGCCTCACAATCCTCTAGCCATAACCACTTTTCTCTCTCCTCCAATCTATGTTCACTGCTTTGTCATTAAAACTAAAAATGAAAAAAAAACGTCAATTTTTAAACTCCTCAAAAATACATCTTCGTTGAGGAAACCTCCTACATCTCCCACGGGTGCGTCCCGCCCTGCGGACCACCCGTCCAAGGTCCGATGAGCGACCTTTTCTACCCCTCCTCTGAGAGATCTTCTCCTGTACATTCTACACCATCCTCTTCGTCTTCCTCTTCTTCTGTAAATATTGTCAGTCAATCTAGGAATGATAGGTCAAGGGTAGTACCTAGGAAGAAATCCAAGGGTAGGCAGATCCCTCGTCGATTCCTTCTGGATTTAGCCGCCAGGTGTCAAGCCCTCCTTGCCATCCCCCAATTGTTCGAAAATCTCATCCGGCTACCGGAAATAGAATGTGAGGGCGACGGTGCATTTGATAAAGGGTACGGAGTCTACGAGATCACGGATGAAGAATACCCTACCGAAGATGAGGGTGAAGAATATGAGGACGCGGCTGGCGCATATGCTAGTGGAATGAGGAGATTCGATGAGCCGTCAACCGCCGTAGAACAATCCACCAAAGAAGTCAACTTGGGAACTGAGGAAGACCCTAGGGTCATCCTCATAAGTGACAACCTACCACCCTCTGTAGAAGAGGCATTAATTGAAGTTCTCGAGGAATATAAGGACACGTTTGCATGGAGATACGAGGATATGCCGGGTCTATATTCAACCTTGGTCGAACATTGTTTAACCCTAAAACCAGGGTCCGTCTCGGTAAAACAAAGGCTAAGACGTTTCCACCCTCAGATGGCTTTGAAAATGAAAGAAGAGGTCGATAAGCTCCACAAAGCTAGGTTCATTAGAGTCATCCTTTATCCTCAATGGGTGACGAACATTGTCCCGGTCATGAAGAAAGATGGGAAAGTCAGGATTTGCATCGACTTCCGGGACCTTAACCGCGCGTGTCCAAAAGATGATTTTCCCTTACCTCACATTGATGTGTTGATTGATAACACGACAGGCTACGAAACCCTCTCATTCATGGATGGATTTTCAGGATACAATCAAATTCGTTTGACAGAAGAGGATCAGGAAAAGACGTCATTCACTACCCCTTGGGGAACATATTGTTACGTGGTCATGCCGTTCGGATTAAAGAATGCTGGAGCTACTTACCAAAGAGCTATGATGGCCATATTTCATGACATGATGCACATATACCTGGAAGTGTATGTGGATGACTTGTTGGTGAAATCAAGGACCAGGATGGAACATCCAGAAGTTTTGGCTAAGGTCTTGCAGAGGTCAAGGGAGTTCCAATTGAAAATGAACCCGAAGAAGTGTGTGTTTGGTGTGTCGTCGGGTAAATTGCTGGGGTTCATTGTGAGTAAAAGAGGGATCGAGATAGATCCCGAAAAAACTAAGGCTATTAGGGATATGCGGCCTCCCAAGAATTTGAGGGAAGTCCGAGGTTTAATCGGGAGGTTGCAGTTTATTCGTCGGTTTGTGTCCCAACATTCACAAAGATGTAGACCTCTCTACGAGTTGACCAAGCCAGGAGTAGAATTCCACTGGAATTCTAAATGTCAGAAAGCTTTTGAAGGGTTGAAGGAATATCTGGCTAGTCCACCCGTTCTCATTCCACCCAAACCAGAAAAACCTCTGATCCTTTACGTCTCAGTCTTGGATGACTCCGTGGGAGCCGTCCTTGCACAAGCTGATGAAGAAGGCAAGGAACGGGCAACCTATTACTTGTCCAAACTTCTCAATCCCTATGAGCAGAAGTACACCGGCATGGAGAAAACCTGTGCTGCCCTCGTTTGGGTAGTGCAGAAATTGAAGCACTACTTCCTGGCTCATGAGTTCCACTTGATTGCTCGATTGAATCCTATCAAATTCCTTCTGGAGAAATCCGTCCTTACGGATAGGCTAGCACGCAGGCAAAGTTTTATCTCTCAGTTTGACATCACCTACATCTAGCAAAAGACGATTAAAGGCTATGCCATAGCCGAGCATCTCGCTCACCATCCTCTTCCCAAGTTCGATCCCGTCCAATCAGAGTTTCCAGATGAAGAACTAATGTCCGTCAACCAATCAGATGAGCCAATATGGACACTATATTTTGATGGAGCTCTGAATTCTCAAGAGAGAGGAATCAGCGTCGCCCTCCTGTCACCTGAAGGCCTCACATTCCCATTGGCATACCAGCTCAAATTTCCACTTACCAACAATATAGCCGAATATGAAGCTCTTCTAACTGGCCTAGAACTCGCTCATTCTTTTCGTATCACTGAGTTGCGAGTCGTAGGTGATAGTCAACTCATCCTTCGCTAGGTGCTCACTAAATATCGCACTCGCGATCTCAAACTCAAGTCATACCAAGAACTCACTGCTGCCTTTGTCAAACTGTTCACCAAACTGATCTTTGTTCATGTCCCTCGTCATCAAAATATTCTCGCCGATGCCCTCGTCTCGTTGGCATCATCCATAAGGTTCCCTCTAGGAAGATGGTTTGAGTCCATTTCCATCTACAAACTTCACGCCCCTGCAATCGATGATGCTTCCTACGTAAATATCAAAGACAGGATAGCAAGGAAGATCCTGCAAGAAGATATCCTTGAGAAGAGGGAAATCATGTTGGCAGAGGCCGAAGAAGAACTGGCTGATGAAGAGAAACCATGGTTCTATGAAATCGTCAAATATTGTTAAGATCAGTCTTATTCTTAAGGGGCCACCACAGAGGATAAGAAAGCCATAAGAAGGGTGGCTCAGAAATACACATTGGTTGGAGGTCTACTCTATAGGAGGAGCCTTACTGGTATTCTGTTAAGTTGTCTTGGTGACGATGAGGTTTGGAAATGTGTAGAGGAGATGCACTCGGGTGTGTGCTGGGGCCACGTGAATAGTCAGATGCTCGCCAAGAAGATCATTCGCCAAGGCTTTTATTGGCCCACTATGGAAGAGGATTGTGCTGTCTATGTCCGTAGGTGTGTCAAGTGTCAACTTCACGCTGATAAAATCCATTCACCATCTTCCTCACTTCATCCAATATCCTCCCCGTGACCTTTCTCCATGTGGGCATTTGACATTATTGGTCCCCTAGGTGATCCCAATTCCCTCACCAAGCAGAAATCTTTCATCCTTACTACGACGGAATACTACACCAAATGGGCCGAAGCCGAAGCTTACGCGGAAACCAAGGTGTCAACAGTCTGCAAGTTCATCATGAAGAACATCCTCGCCAGATTCGGCGTCCCAAGCACAATCGTCACCGACAATGGGCCACAGTTCATTTCTCAGGACCTATACGACGTCTGCAAAAGGTACGCAATTGCATTGCATCATTCATCGCCTTATTACCCACAAGGTAACGGGCAAGCGGAGGCCACCAATAAAACATTGCTCAAAATCATCAAAAAACCCTGCGAGTCTAGTAAGTTTTCAGACTGGCCAGAAAAACTTTTCGAAGCCCTATGGGCCTATCGCACTTCAATCCGTACCCCCACCGGGTAGACTCCATTTGCCCTTACTTATGGTATGGAAGCAGTAGTCCCGTACGAGACTCTGATCCCTTCTCTCAGGATACAATTGGACGAGGAATTTCCCCTCGACGATCGTCGTAATTCACTCCTCGCCCAGTTGGAACTCTTGGATGAGAAGCGGCTGGCCGCTGCCGAACACGCGCGTGTGTATCAAAATAGACACGCTCGCTTTTACCAAAAGAAAGTCGTTGAGAGAAAATTCAAAGTCGGTGAGATGGTCGTAAAAAGAATTTTTGTCAAACCTGGAGGGCCGTGTTCTAAGCTCCAACCCAATTGGGAAGGACCATATGTAATTCAAGCCGTGTACCCCCTACAAGCTAGTCAACGCCGAAGGGACCGAGTTATCACACCCTTGGAATGGGCTTTATCTTAAGAAATACTACCCTTAGCTTAATGTTAAAACATAAAAAATGATGAAAAGATAGAAAACATCAAAAATATGAAATATTGAAAACCACTAAAAATATGGAAAATTCAAAATGCCAATGCCTGGTGGTCACCATGTAGTCAAGTCACTGCATCTAAGCTTCATGTTAGGATAGGGCCCATTAAGGCTTGGTAGGCACCGGGTCTTGGTTTGCCAGAACCGTGGAGATCCCTGTCCGGCCACGTCGGCCTATGCTCACTCGAAGGAAGCTAACATGTGTAGACACGCCAAAATTGACATTATGTTGATCAAATCTCATGTCACTATGATGACGCCCCAAAGTGAACTTCAATATTTCTATAACATGAGGTTTTTCTTTTCTTGTGTAGTTTATGGTTTAGTTCTTACATTTTTGTGATTCACGACCTTGAGAAGGGCGTTATTTAAGTAGCGACCTTACCTAGGGTGTTTTATAAAGAAAGGACGACCAAACTTCAGGGCGTCAATTCCTGGTATTTATCCGTTTTAAGATAAAACAAAATAAGAAGCATTTGATGATTAACGTCCTTATCTAGGGCGTGTTTTTAAGACACGTCGCTTCATCAGACGTGTTATCATGATTTTTTAAATAAAGGAAGTCTTATTTCCAAAATTAAATCCAGGAAGAAACGTCCTTTCCTAGGTCGTGTTTCAAGTAACGTCCTTTGGTAGGTCGTCTATTTAAAAATCGACGCCTGTACCTAAGTCGTGTTTCATGTCAGAGTCCTGCCTTTTTCCACCTTTCCCTCACAGTTCCCTGCCTTGTTCAATCTCTTGCTCGATTTTAATCCTTTCCCTGGATATTCCTTGCCCGTTCTTATCTTCCCTTGTTTGATCACATCCGATTGAAACTTTATATAAGGGAGTCTGGATCGATCGTCATAAGGTTAACACCCATATACAGCGGATAGAAAGATTGCCGCAGAGGTTTTTTCTTCTTCCCGTGCAATCAAGTGGAGCAGCCGCTTCCTCCTCTGCATCCGTTTTCCTCGGCATCCGCTTGCGTTCACTGCTTCATCTTCTTCCCATCAACATCTTCTTCCCTTGGTTTCCCTTTACTGTCATCAGGGACAGCAGGGTTCTTTTTTGTTTGTTTTGTTTGTGAGCGTCATCTTACTATCATTAATACGTCCCACTGTTAGTTTTTTTTATTTGCATTAAGTTCCATCATCATATCATATCCCCTTCCCTAGCTCTTCTCTAGGGGTTTAAAAAAAAACCAAAAAAGAGGTGCGCATGTTGATTTCTCTCTTCAACATCATATTCTTCATTTGGGATTGATTCTACACATCGGCTGATTCACTTCTCTTTGTTCGTTTGTTTCATTGTCTTTCTTTGCAAGGTAATCAACAAGGAAAACCCACTTCATCGGCCGGCCGATAGAAGGCGGAGGAGGAACTCCACATCATCCCGCAACCAAATTTCCACCAGGTATTCGCGATCCCTTTTTTCTTCTTATTGAGGTAACCCCTCTGGCGATCACATCTCCTTTTAGCACCACGTACTTTTTCTTGGTTTATTATCATCTCCCCCTTATTTTTCTTATTATGCAATTATTTCACTTATGAGTGGATTTATGTCCATCTACAAATTGGCGATCATGGTGGGACCTCCACTATTTTTCTATTGATTATCCCTTTCCCTTTGGCACCCACGTGTGCCCTTTCCCCATCGGCACCCACGTGTGCCCTTTCCCCTTAGGCACCCACGTGTGCCCTTTCCCCTTTGGTACCCACCGTACCCCTCCTTTGTGCCCCACGGGCGCTCTCCCTTGTGGTACTGCGCACTCCCCGGGATCAGCCAATTTTTGATTGCTCATATTTTCTGAATTCACGCCTCAACCAGAGGCACCTTTTAGTTTAACGCCTTCATCCAGGGCGTCTTATTACTGTGTAACGTCTTCTGTCAAGACGTGTTCATCATTTTACTACTTTTTATTACGCTATCTGTGAATTCACGCCCTGTCCCAGGGCGTTCTTTTATTGCGTAGCACCTTATCTCAAGGCGCTCTTTCAGATTTGACGCCCTTACCCAGAGGCGTCCGTTTCATATTTCGCGCCTCATCCAGAGGCGTGTCTTTGTTGCTCGCTGTTGGCTCATAGCCTCTTGCAGTGATTCACGACAGCGATCCTGTCGTTACTTTGGTTGATAGCGACCTGCCCCAGGTCGTCTCTTTCCCGCGTTTTACAGAACCCTACTTCCTGTTGCTGTCTGTGATAGTTTACTTGGTTGTCATATTGCTTGCCTATATTGCTGTGATTTGATCATATTACTTTGCATATTGTGGCATTTGGTTGAGAGACCTCCTCTCTCTACACTAGGATTCCACACACCTCTCTGGGAATCGGGGCGACCCTCCATTGAGCATTCCGTCTCTTTGGACCGAAAATCCATTTTCCAAGACCTCCATAAGTCCCCGCACCCATGGATTCCCTCACGGACGTCGGGCTGGTTGTACCCTTGAAGTACCCGAAGTATAGAGAACCTATCGTTGGTAAAGAGAGAGAAAGAATTTAGTTGACCCGGAGGTTACACTTGGATCAACTAGGTCCCACATTGCAAACAAGAGTGAACTATTCAGCAATTTAATCCACTCTAATCTCAAGCGTAACACTAATACCTTGCGTTCATCTCAACTAGGTTGCATACACTTGCTTGGGTTGATTTGACTTGTTTGGATTGAGTGGTTGTTTGTTTGATAGTACCTTTGTAAAGTTGTCTCTCCTCTTAAAAATGAAACTCCGTTCAGGTAAAATCACCAACATGGCAGGCTACGGATATTCTTATGATGATGAGGATGAGAATGTTTTTTATGAAAATCCCCTCCAAGATTCCATCTATTATGAGGGAAATTATCCTCCTCCTCAGTCTCACCATCCTCAAATCCATGTGGTTGATACCACTCGCAAGAGGTTGTGCCCTCTTCTCAGACTTTACCCTCCAACACTCCGGGGAAATCTTCCCCATCCCTCAATGTTAACGATTTCATCCATGCTCTATCTCAGCTGGACGATTCCCAGCGGCAGGCTATTCAGGCCGCTTTAAAAGGAAAGTCTGTTCCTTCTTCATCCTCTAATCCCCCTCCGGCCGAGAGTGGCCATCACCTCACTAATGACCAGGCGGTCTTGCACAAACCCCCTTCTCGTCCACCAATGCCCGGTGCGGCCATGCCGGCCCAACAGGCGAGCTACTCAGCGGTTAGGCCTCAGTTTCAACCTCCCCGAATTCTTCGGACGCCTATACCGCATTCTTTTATTCAAAATCCGGCCCCGGTCGAATCCGACACCAATGCTCTCTTGTTCCAGAAATTGGCCAGCATGGAGGAGCAACTGAAGAAAGTTACTACGGCTAAGAATGCCCCTGAAATTTCGCTTCCTACATTGCCAGTTTTCCACTTACCACCATCTGAGATGCCGAACTTTCGGCGATATAACGGGACTGGCAATCCTTTTATTCATTTGAAGGATTTCAGGTACGAGACCTTCTTTTGGCAAGATAACAAGGCCTCTTTGGCTTATTTATTTAGGAGATCTCTAGAGGGGCCAGCCCTTGAATGGTTCTATTCGCTGGATTCTGCTGATGCCGGCGACTTTGATGTTGTTCAAAGGAAGTTTTTACAGAAATATAGAGACCGGGTCGGACCGTCCCTTTCACTCACAGACCTGGTTGCAGAAAAAATGAAGCCCGAGGAGGACTTCATAATGTTTGTTGATAGATGGCGATTAATGACCGAAAAGTTGAAAGATACACTGTCTGAACCGGAACAGGTTAAGATGATTATTTCTAATGCCACTCCTCAATTCCGACACATTCTGGCCATGAACAGGTTGACCACTATGGAGGAGCTCTATGAAAGAGCTCGTTACATTCAGACGCAGATGAAGGACTCGCCCATCATGGGCATGTTTGAGCCGAAACCTCGGCTATTTAAGAAAACTACAAATGTCAACAGCGGGCCCACGACTGAGGGCACCATTGCAAACGAGCAAGTTGGCGCGGTTGGCAACCCCCACCATCAACCTAACTCACGACCTCCACCACCCCCACAACAAAACCCTCATTTCAACTCCGCTCCGCAACCACAATTCGCACCACAACATTCTTTTGCTCCTCCACCACAAAACCAAGCACCCCGCACTGACCACCCAGCTCCGCCACAATATAACCAAGTACCACCGCCAGCCAACTACGGTCAACAACAACAACGGAGACCACCACTTGGCCCCAAAAGGGCCCACTACCCGCCACTTCCAGAAAGTCTCCCGGACATCTTTAATGCCTTAATGGCCGCCAACTTGCTCACATTACCAAGAGAAAGAACAATGTGGCCCGCTAATGTTGACACATCCCGTTACTGTGCTTTCCACCGTGGCCCTGGTCACAACCTTGATCGTTGCTTCCACTTCAGGGACTACATTTATGATTTGAATGACCAGGGTAGCATCAATTGGGATGAAATGAGGCAATTCATCGCCACTATGAAAGAAAGAAGACCTCCTCGGCAACAGCAAGTTCAGCAACCTCAGCAACCAGCTCCACAACAGATTCAGCAATAGCAAGCTCCAGCACCGCAACAGGATATGGGGATCGTCCACAACCCCTTGCCGGAGCACCCGCCTAATCAACATGTAAACCCCGTCACGTCTCTCTACGAGGTAGAGAGAGGGCAGGGATGGCACGAAGAGAACGCCTCTGTCGGGGCATTTCACCACAATCAAAATCAACCTCCGCACCTTTTGCGCACCCTTCCTTCTCCTGCCCCTCAATCGGGCCATCCCCTTCTACGCCCCCTCAATCCATCTCCTTCAAATTCTCCATCCTTGCCGGCTCGCCCCCTTCTTACCCGTTCTTCACCTCCACCGCCTACCACACAGCAAACACCTCCATCCACTATCAACCCTCTACCTTCGCCATCTAGGCCACTCCTTAATCACCCCTCGCCAACACCCGTTACGCCAACCACCACTACTCCCCCACCGGCAAGGATCCCTCCACCATCAGCTCCCCTATCTTTTGTACCCAGAGCTCTTCTCATTCCACCCCCCACCAACACTCCCCGCATTCGGATATCCCTCTCTACTCCTACGCCCCCTACAGGGGCATCTTTATTGAAATCTTCACCGGCACCCCCTGCGGGAGCTTCTTCTTCAAACACCCCTCCACCGCTTCTTAACATCAACACACCTTCTTCTTCTTCTAATCCTCCTCCCACACTTGCCCCGACAGAGGCACGTCAAGGCGTGGCGCCGCTCCGTAGTGGACGGATATTCCACCGAATTTTCCCACAGAGAGAGCTAGAGCCCGTGCAGGGGCCGCAAGAGCAAGAACAAGAATCAGTGCCGGGCACTCAATATGATTTGTTAAAACACTTGGACCGGACTCCTGTGAAGATTTCAATTCTAGAATTGATCAAAAGGTCCACCACTCATCAGTTGGCCTTAAAGGAGTATCTACAGAAGGTGATGGTCAACAAAGATATCCCAGTGGAGCAGATAATCACGGTATTAACACCTGCCAGCAGTCAGCCGGCAATCACTTTTCATGAGCACGAACTGGCACCAATCTCTGCAAGAAAATATGCTTTATGCATTACAGTCGATATCAATAAGGTGGTTGTTAAGCAGTGTTTGGTAGATACTGGGGCATCTATCAACGTATTGCCACCGAGTACTTTAAAGTTATGCGGCATTCCCGAAAGTCTGATTCGGCCATCTACTATCACAGTCACTGCATATGACAACACAAAAAAGCCTCCTCTAGGCATGATTACACTGAAAGTAAGTTTGGGTCCTGCCACCATCACAGCAGATTTTCACATATTGGACATGGATCCAACGTTTAATGGCATTTTAGGCCGCCCCTACATCCAGCAGCTCGATGCAGTGCCCTCTACAAATCATCAGTGCCTCAAGTTTCCACACAAGGGCCGTATTATCAAGGTGACCAGCATGCCGATCCTGCCAGAGGAAGATATTCACGCGGCTTCATCAGTTCCTTCTATTTGGCCTGCCAATAAGCCACAGTTATCCGTGCTAGACATTCCCCACTCCCAGCCAATGCTATCAGAGACCGTCACAACGGTTGCTATGACACCCCAGCCCTCCAAAGGAAAAAAGAAGAAGAATATGATAAACACCCCCGGCTGGAACATTCTGATAAGAATGGGGTATCAAGATGGCAAAGGCCTGAGTGCCAAATGTCAGGGCAGGGTTAGGCCTATTAAGCCTCAGAAACTGCCTGCACGAGGCGGCTTGGGTTATAAAGGGCCGGGCAAAAATGAAGAAGAGCCATGGGCTGTTATGACATCTACCTTTAAACCAGATCGCCGGCCGCTCACGTGGACATTAAAAACACATTTTGTTACAGGTGGATTTCAAAACAAAGAGCAGACTACAGTAATTACTTCATTGCTAGACTATCAAGATATTCATGCCAGACAGTTTGCTCGTCACATTGCCCCACTGGCTACCTACAAAGCCCTGGAGTCTTTAAGGCCGGACAAAAGAAGAAAAATGGATGATCCGGAATGGGACTGGTACAGGTGGTTCGACATGAATGACATTACAATTTCCCTGAGCCGCCTCTTCATGCCGACTGATCCGGAATGGCCGCCATTTATACACCAATTGATTGAAATGCCAGCTGCAATTACAGACAAGAGACAGTTGCTGAGTGACTATACTGATACTGGAGAGCCGGATATTCCATTTGAAGAAGGTTTCACTGTGGACAGGCTGTGGGCCGGCCTCTTTTCTCTCACTTCCATACATCCATCTGTGCTTACTTCTCTCTACTCCCATTGGTTAGGTCACGTCCCAAGACCGCCTCCGATTATAATCAATTCGTCTCCAGATTCAATCCAAGTTGCTCTCACAATCCCTCCCTCGCTCCTCGAGCGATTTTCTGAACTCTCCATCACGCCCCCGCGCGGGCCGTCACTGATTCAATCTTTCTCCAATCTTGCAATTTCCACTCCTCTCGCTATTCCCCCCACACATTGCTTTCTTCTTGAAAAAGAAAATAAAAATAAAGGAAAAGATAAAAACAAAAAAAACGTCAAATTTTCAACTTTCCAATCCTCCATCTCCGTTGAGGAGACTTCTTATCTCTTTCCCGAGTGTGTCCCGACCCAGGGGCCGCTCATTCCAGATTCATTGTTAGATCTCTTCTCCCCCTCCGGTGAGGGGCCCTCATCTGTATCACCTCCTGTATCCGCTTCTTCATCTCCCCCTCTAATCAAGCTAGTTGCTCCTCCTCCTCTTCTTCTGCTAATAACAAAAGTCATGGGGTAAATTCATACAGGAAGTCCAAGGGTAAGCAGATTCCCCATAGGTTTCTGTTAGAATTAGCCATTAGATGCCAGGCTTGCTTAGCCACCCCCGAATTTATAGAGAATCCAATCATCCTGCCAGAGTTGGAATATGAGGATGCTGATGTTTCTTATGAGGGTTTGGGTGTCTATGAAATTATGAATGATGAAGACCCTATTGAAGAGGGGGAAGAAAGTTATGAAGAATATGAGGACGAGGCTGATGCTTTTGCTAGTGACATAAGGTGATTTGACGAACCATCAGCCTCTGTAGAAGAGCCTACCAAAGAAATTAATTTGGGTACCGAGGAAGACCCTAGGATTATCCTCATAAGCAAGAATTTACCGCCCTTCGAAGAAGAGGCGCTCATTTTGGTTCTTCAAGAATATAAGGACACGTTTGCATGGAGTTATGAAGATATGCCTGGATTAGATCCTGCGCTCGTTGAACACCGCCTTACACTTAAGCCAGGGTCTGTCCCAATCAAACAACGGTTGAGGCGTTTCCACCCTAATATGGCTTTAAAGATGAAAGAAGAGGTCGACAAGCTCCATAAGGCTAGATTTGTTAGAGTTGTCCTCTACCCCAATTGGGTGGCTAACATCGTCCCGGTTATGAAGAAAGATGAAAAGTCCGGATTTGTATAGACTTCCAGGACCTCAACCGAGCGTGTCCTAAAGATGACTTCCCCCTCCCTCATATTGATGTTCTAATTGATAACACGGCGGGTTTTGAGACTCTCTCCTTCATGGATGGCTTTTCAGGTTACAATCAAATTCGTCTGGCTGAGGAAGATCAAGAGAAGACCTCGTTCACTACACCATGGGGTACTTATTGCTATGTGGTCATGCCTTTCGGACTTAAGAATGCTGGAGCCACCTATCAGAGGGCTATGATGGTGATTTTTCACGACATGATTCATATTTATATTGAAGTGTATGTGGATGACCTGGTTGTAAAATCAAGAACAAGGATTGAGCATCCTGGGGTTCTAGCTAAGGTCTTGCAAAGATCACGGGAGTATCAGTTGAAGATGAACCCCAAGAAGTGCATATTTGGCGTCTCTTCAGGGAAATTGCTTGGATTTATTGTCAGCAAGAGGGGAATTGAAGTTGATCCCAACAAGGCAAGGGCCATTAGAGATATGCCTCCTCCCAAGAATTTGAAGGAAGTTCGAGGATTAATCGGGAGGTTGCAATTCATCCGCCGCTTTGTCTCCCAGCATTCACAAAGATGTAGGCCGTTTTACGAGCTTACTAAGCCGGGAGTCAAGTTCAATTGGGATGACAAGTGTCAGGCAGCCTTTGACGGATTGAAGGATTATTTGGCCAATCCTCCTGTCCTGAGGCCGCCAATTCTAGGCAAACCACTCGTTCTCTATGTCTCTGTCTTGGATGACTCTGTGGGTGCTATCCTAGCTCAAGTGGACGAAGATGGTAAAGAGAGGGCAGCATACTATTTGTCTAAACTTCTTAACCCCTGTGAGCAGAAGTACTCAGCCATGGAGAAGACTTGTGCTACTTTAGTCTGGGTAGTTCAGAAGTTAAAGCATTATTTCTTAGCTCACGAGGTTCACCTCATTGCTCGTATGAATCCGATTAAATTTCTCCTTGAAAAATCTGTCCTCACTGATCGATTAGCACGCTGGCAAAGCTTTCTCTCTCAATTTGACATCACTTACATTCAACAGAAAGCTATCAAAGGTTACGCCATTGCCGAACACCTTGCTCATCACCCTCTCCCCCGTTTTGATCCTGTCAATTCGGAGTTTCCAGATGAAGAACTAATGTCCATTAATCAACCTCATGATCCTATGTGGACATTACATTTTGATGGAGCTCTAAATTCTCAAAGAAGAGGGATCGGCATGCTTCTTCTAACTCCAGAAGGGGTCACCATCCCATTTGCTGCTCGGCTCACTTTTCCTGTCACCAACAATATAGCTGAGTATGAAGCTCTTTTGGCCGGTCTTCAAACCGCTCATCAATATGGTGTCACCTATTTGAGGATTGTGGGTGATAGTCAGCTTATTCTGTGCTAGGTGCTGGTCAAGTGCCGCACTATCAATCCTAAGCTCAAACCCTACCAGGAACTTGCTTCAGCTTATGCCAAGCTTTTCAACAAGTTGATTTTCGTCCATGTTCCTCGTAGCCAGAACATCTTGGCCGATGCCCTTGCCTCTTTGGCCTCTGCTCTAGTCTTCCCTCCTGAGCGTGATTTCCATGTTCCTCTAATTCATCAGCGCGACACGCCAGCTATTAAGGATCGCACATTCCTCGATATTAGGGATCAAGTGCTTGAGAAGGTTAAGCAAAAGGAATCTCTTAAAGGCAAAGAGGTCATGCTTTTGGATTGGCAAGAAGAATTGGCAGACGAAGAGAAGCCTTGGTATTATGGGATTTCCAGGTATTGCAATGATCAGTCCTATCCCGAGGAAGCCACTGCTGAAGAAAAGAAAGCAATTAGAAGAGTGGCTCAGCGTTATGTTTTGGTTGGAGGTGCGCTCTATAGAAGAGGGCTCACCGGTATTTTGTTAAGATGCCTCGATGATGATGAATCATGGAAAGTTATGGAAGAGGCGCATTCTGGAGTGTGTGGTGGTCATGTGAATAGCCAGATGCTAGCTAAGAAGATCCTTAGGCTAGGCTTCTATTGGCCAACTCTAGAAGAGGATTGTTCCATCTATGTTCGAAGGTGTGTCAAGTGTCAACTGCACGCCGACAAAATTCATTCTCCTGCTTCTTCACTCCATCCTACGTCCTCACCATGGCCTTTTTCCATGTGGGCTTTTGATATCATTGGACCTCTTGGTGATTCGAACCTCCTGACCAAACAAAAATCGTTCATCCTCACGGCAACGGAGTACTTCACCAAGTGGGCGGAAGCAGAAGCTTACGTGGAGATTAAAGCGTCAACCGTCTGCAAATTCATAATGAAGAACATCATCACGAGGTTCGGCATCCCGAGCACCATCATCACCGATAATGGACCTCAATTTATCTCTCAAGAAATCAAGGATCTCTGCAACAGGTATAACATTGCATTGCATCATTCTTCTCCCTATTATCCGCAGGGCAATGGCCAGGCAGAGGCCACTAACAAAACTTTGATAAAAATTGTTAAAAAGTCGTGTGAGGCTAATAAATTTTTGGCTTGGCCAGACAAACTAGTTGAAGCTCTCTGGGCCTATCGCACTTCCATTCGCACCCCCACTAGGCAAACCCCTTTCGCCCTTACTTATGGAATGGAGGCGGTAGTCCCTTATGAGATTCTCATTCCCTCTCTGCGAGTACAATTGGATAAGGAATTTTCTATTGATGAATGTCGGGATTCACTCCTGGCCCAATTGGAACTCCTAGACGAGAAGCGTCTGGTCGCCGCTGAGCATGCACGCGTTTATCAAAACAGGCTCTCACGTTTTTATCAAAAGAAAGTAATTGAGAGAAAATTTAAGATCGGTGAGATGGTAATCAAGAGAATTTTTGTAAAGCCGGGTGGCCCCCGCTCAAAACTCCAACCCAATTGGGAAGGACCGTTTATCATAAAAGACGTTTATCCTAGCAATGCTTATAAACTAGTTAATGCTGAAGGGGAAGAGTTAACTCACCCTTGGAATGGTTTGTATCTTAAAAAATACTACCCTTGATTCAACAAAAATCCAAAAAAAATATATGTACTCAAAATCCAAAAAAAATGAATGAAAATTGATTCAAAATCTCCAAACAAAAATAAAATAAAAATTCTTCAAAATCAAAAAGAGATTCTTCAAAATTGGTGCCATGGCACACGAAGGATCAAGGTTTGAAAGGTCAAAATTCAGAATTCATTCATCAGTCTTGCTAATTTAAAAGGGGGTTGATTCACGCACACACTACACGCTTTATTCTTGAGCTCAAGCAGTGCAAAATTCGATGGAAAGTCAAAAACCTGACTAAAAGTGAAAAGCAATACCCGTTCTTTTCTTCTTCGGCCCATAAGGGAGGAAGGGAGACCTCGAGGTAGACACACCAAGCCTATCCGCCGCCCTAGTAGGTGGAAGTCAGGGCCCAAAAGGGAGCAAATGCCACAAAAGCCCAAGTACAATTAGGTTCATTTTCATCAATGCAAATCAATCCCGAAGTGAAAGTCAAGTTATGAAAAGAAAAGCATGTCAAGAGGGCAAAGTCCCCGCAAGGAAAACCTTGGGCGTATGCGTGCAATGTAACAGGGGCAAAAAGGTAATAAATTTCCCTACGCCAAAGACCGAACCCCAACAGGCATAGGGTAGGGGAGGTAACTTTGCCTTGAGCATCTCAGAATCCCTTATGGGCTTCCCTTATATTTCTTCCATCCTTTCTATGCGGTAAAGTCACGAACTGGCAGGATGGTCAAGACGGACTTAAGAAATTACATTGTGCGAAATCTCGAATACAAGTCAATTATGGTCACGTCAACCCCCTTTTAACTACTCAAGAAAGGTTAATGAATTTTAGATGGTGACTATGTAAGACTCGTGGTCTTGATAGCCTTGAAACCCTTTTTGCAGAATAATTTAATTAACGCCTTCAGCTAAGGCGCTTTTTATAGAATTAACGTCCTAGATTAGGTCATCTTTTGCAAAATAACGTCTCTAAGCAGGTCGTTTCTTTTTCAAAAATCAAACTCTTTTTTCAAATTCACGCCGTCTTCTAGGGCGTCTTTATGGGAACCACGACCTACTCTAAGGCGCGTTTTTAAGGAAAATAACAAAAAGAATATATAAATGAGTGAAAAAAAATGCATCTCTTCACAATGTATGCTTGCATTCTTTTGCATAGGCATCTTTTTATTTATGGCTTGCATATGTGTGTTTGCATGATGCATCTCCCTGATATTAGTGATTTTATTTACCTTATTTGATTAAAGGCTTGGCCCCTTGACCCGTCATTAAGGTCGAAGTATTGCTACCCCTTGCTTATTGGGCAAGGGGCCAAGTCGAACAGATGAACTAACCTGTTATTCAAGTGTGAACCGCAGCTGCAGGTACAGGGCAAAGCAAAAGCGGAGAACTTGGAAAGAAGAAAGTACACAAACACAAGGCCACAACCACACAAAGTGCTCAGGTAACAAAAGTATCTCAATCTCATATATATATATACATCATGAATGTGTAAGTACAGGTGTGAGGGTGGAGAAGTACAAGTAAGTCTCTCAGCTCTCGCCTCCACCCTCCTCTCTCCTACTCTCAACCTCTCCTCGCCGTCCCGAGCTGGCGCTGGTGGAGGAAGCATCGGCCCCCATGAAGAAGCTGGAACCCGAACGTGTCCCCCTGTCTCGCTCCTCTCCCGGAGAGAAGAGCTCGCCGCGAAGGTAGAACTGGTGAAGGAGTACCCCGCAGCCCGTGCTCGCTCACGTCCTCGCTGGAGACGCTCCTCCGACACTTGAAGCCGCTCCTGACAAAGGATCAACTGAGTCCTCTGGTCCGCCAACTCCGCACACTCACGAGCTCGCTCTTCGCGCTCCCGGGCTCGCTCCCGTCTCTCCAGCTCAAGCGTCACGCGCAGCTCGGCCACGTCCTGAGGAAGCTCCTCTCGTCGCCTCAGGGACATCTCGAGCTCTGAGATCCGCTGATCACGGATCGCCAACTCGGTATGTACCGCCTGAAGCTGAGACACCTGCAAACAGGTAAACGAATCATCAATTCCACAATCAATGCAATAATTCAATAATCTAGCAATTCAAGCAATGCATGATGGAATCACTCACCTGTGCGCTCGTCGCGCGGAAGCCCTCATCAACGCAGGTAAGAGCGGCTCGAAGCTCCTCGGTTTGTAAAAGTGAATTTTCATCAGTGCACAATTATATGTAATCAATATTTGAATGGATTTGTGTTCTGGAATTTACCCGTGAGGCGAGATAGCGCTCTGCTGCCTCGGCTCGTGCCACCGCTCCCGCTAGCTGCTCCGCCAGTGCGGTCACCTCTGCACTAGGCCCTCTCGAGCTGGAGGCCTCCCCTGGGTCTCTCCTCACTGCTCCCTGCTGGGCATGCTGCATTCATTGAGATCGTCAGTGACTAATCATCAATAATTCAACAAAAAATATTCATTTGCATATAGAAATATTTAAACACTCACCAGGGTCTCTAGGTCTGCCCGCGTGGCGGCTAGCTGGTCCTCCAGGCTATGTAGGAAAGCCTGTGCATCCATCGCCGCAATGTCTCGCGCGTCCTGCATTCATTGCATATTAGTTGCACGATAGACATACATAAACACAAGCATTTAGAAATAATCACATTCATACATACCCCTAGGACCTTCATCTGAGGTCTGCCGGCGTGAACCTCCCAGTAGCGCCGGAGGTACTCGGAGCTGTCGGTCACGTGGGAGGTGACTCGGATCCGGCCTCGCCGCCAGTCGGCGTACTACTCCTCGAAGCGCACCCTCCAGTCAATCGCCTTGGTGCGACCACGGGTCTTCTTTCCTATCCCTCGAGGTTCACCGACCCCGATCCACTCCTGGGGCAGGCCCAGGGTCCTCATCACCAGCCTAAGCTGTAACGGCTCAATCTCGCTCAGGCAATGTAGCCATAGCTCACGCTCGAAGCGAGGTCGCCCCGATACGACCCAAGGCTGGCCCTCATCTGTCATCCCCTCGTATGGCCTCCACTGCACCTGCATTCATAAACATACAAACATATCATCATCATTTCATCATAATCAATTCAAATAAACACAAAAAAATGAAATGCATATCATTCATTCATACATACCAGCGAGGGGGGGAAGTCGCGGAACTCTCTCCGTAAAACCCACAACTCGTAGCCGAGTGGGGCGCCGAAGTTCACTGGCAACCAACGTCGCGCTAGTAAATGTGCCGTGGGTCAACGTGTCCCATCGGCATGTATAAGTGGCTCCACACCTACACACATGCACTGCATTAGTAAGGCATTTCATATGCATCATAATAAAAGAAAAAGAAATAAAAATATGAAAAAATACATACCTGAAGAAGAGGTGAGAAGCCACTGACGGTCGTCTCTCGCCCTGTCCCCGTAGACAGGTCGGCTATCAAATGTGCCAGTAGCGCCGCTCCCCAGGCATAACTGCCAACTCGCTCCAGGTCCTCGAGGATGCCCAGGAATCGGCAGTTGATGACGTCGGCCTTCGTCCCGAGCAATAATCTCCCGAGCAGCAGCAGCAGGAACCTCCTCAAGTCTCGGTCCGCTCTCTCCTGGTCAGTCGGGTCCTGGCAGTATACCGCTCTCGCCCCGTCGGTCAACCTCTGTGCAAACATGTCTAAAGTCTCCCCTGACCTATGCCTGGCATCTCCCAAACCCATCACCGTAGTCAGGTCTATACGGAAGATGGTCCTGCACTCACTAGGTACCTCATAGACCATATCCAGCCCTAGCAATCTCTGGGTCATCTCCGTATAATCAGAATAGGTGAACCCGCTCACGGCCTCACCATCTACCCTCAACCCTGTGATCCTGGTCACGTCCTCTAGGGTAGGAACCATATGCCCCCAGGGCATCAGGAAAGCCCGGCTAACCCTATCCCAACGCTCCCGTAGAACCTGGATAAGTGCTAGGTCAGGCCTGAATGGCTCTATGGATAGGAAAGCCCCAAACCCCATAGCGTCTACTCTAGCCCTTTGGAACTCGGGGAGACCATGGTATGCTGCCCGAACCATGACCCATGAGATGCGGGTCCTCATCAACCCCTGCATGCATAAAAAAGTTTTTTTGGCTTAATTGTTTTGACTATTCATGTGGAGATTCACTTAATTGTCTTCGTTTGAACGATGATGTGGGATTTAATTAACGACCTTATTCAGGTCGTGGTTCGTTTAATTCACGCTTTTGTGTAGGACGTGGTCCTTAACTAAGCATTAATTCACGGCCTTCTCAAGGTCATTTTTTGTCTGAGAAACGCCGCTGAGCTGGGCATGGCGTTGTGGCTAAATTTCATTTAACGCCCACCATGGGGCCGTTTTCCGCTCAAGTCACGCCCCGGAGGGGGGCGTTGTTGTCAGATTGGTTTTTTGGATTAAATCTGAATTAATGAAGAGACGCCCGCTGGTTTGGACGTCTCTTGTTTAATTAACGCCCTGGTGGAGGGCGTGGCTTTCAAAATTTTCAGAAAATTGAATAAAAATGACAGCATGCGAAATAATTCATAAATTTTTTTTTTAAAATGTGTGAGGGCATAGAAATTAATGAAAATAAACAGCATGGAACGAGAAATGATAATTTTTAATAAAATGACATGTGCATGGCGTTTTTCAGGAGGGTTAATTAATTTTCAGGAAAATAAAAGAATTTACGCCCTGGGGCAGGGCGTTTCATTTCTAAATCACGCCCCCACTGGAGGCGTGTCTTTTCTAAGTTGCAGGTCCAGACCCAAGGGCTATGGAAATTCTAGTAAAATACATAAAAATGAAAGTAAAATAAAAAGATAGAAAATGGGGTTGAAGGCCTACCTTCTTGTGTTTCTGAACTTGTGGCCGAGGTCGGGGTTGCCTGGGCCGACGGAGTTGGCCAGCGCGGGGAGGGTCCGCCGCCGTGCGCAGTGGCTCGCCGCCTTCTCCTTCTTCTCCATCATCACCGCCTTCCTCTCCTTCGCCATCACCTCCCGTGGCCTCGTCGTCAGCCTCCGTTGTCGGAGCCTCTTCGGCCGCCGTTGGAACTTCTTTCACGGCGTGCTCCTCTTCCCCGGCACGAGGGTCCTCCAGATCGACCACCTCCAGGGCAGCAACGCGCTGCCGTTTGTGGCCTCCGCCTACCATCGTCTAGGGCTGAGGATGAGAGAGTGAGAGAAGAGAATGGGAGAGTTGGGGTGAAAGGGTTTTCGGTTAGGGTTTGCAGAAAAAGGAAGAAATGAACGGTGGGAGGAAGAAGAAAGGAGGGCTAATGCCTTTTGGGTTTCGAAAAGAAGACACGCCCTTAAGAAAGGCATTTTCAATGAAATTCACGACCACCCGCTTGGGCGTTTCTTCAAAATGGACGACGAAGATTAAGGCGTGATTTTGTTTTGCATGGGGATTGATAACCGTCGTCAGACGCATTGAATGGGTGTTGATTGATGTAACGAAAGTCGTCATTAACTGGTTTTTAGTGACGCCGCTGCTGAGGACGTCTTTTGCATGAAACGTGGCTATGGAAAAGGCATTACTTTTGGAGACTCAACGAATATATTCTTTGGGGTTTGAATCAATTAACGCCTTTATTAACGTCGTTATTCAATTAACGCCCGCATGTGCAGGCGCCAAATATGAAAGATGAGCCATTGAAGGCGCCCTGAGATAAGACGTCCATTTTGGAATTTGCGTCCTTTCTTGAGGCGTTATTTCCAACAGAACGACAGGTTATTTGAAGATTGGATCAGGAACGCAGCATAAGGCTCGATTAGAATGAAATCATTATCATTGATTGAAATTATAATGCTTAATGAGCCGCCTTGGGCCTTAGCTTTCTCAAAGATGTTACATATGATTTCCACTGTTCTTTGTCTTCATCTAAGCTTTCTACCGGTTGACGAAGCTTGTTGATCTTCCATAGAGCTCGGATTGTAGTTGTCTCTTCTCCATCTTCATTGCTGCCTAGGTCTCTTGTTTTGATTGGAGGGAGATGAGAAACGTCTTCTAGTATTTGTCTTGGAAGCCCAATTTGAGGAAGGCATCTGTGAGAGTTGTACAAGATGAAATCCGAAGCACCTATGAGACGAAGGTCCGTCCCGAGAGAAAATCTTGCATGGAGCTCCTGCATCTTGAGTACACCCGGGGCACATGTAAAGAGGTTCTTTGGCATTACCTTTAGGTGCTCTCTCCAATCCCCTCTCTTCTTCACTTGGGGAATTCGGTTCGTCACCCTATTGCTTGTTCCTAACGAATCGGTTATATAAGAGAGGGGGCTTTTTGAGAAAATTCTTGAGGGTTGTTGGGCCTCATTACATAGATCGAATTTGAAATGGAGATCTATCCAACTAGAAAATGCTAGCATGCATCCATATATGGGCCTTCTCATGGCCGCCGAAGTAAGCCCGCTATAGAGATAGGCTAGGATCGCCGGTCCGACTCTTTCCTCTTCCCATAAGCTCACCACCGCGCTCAATTGGGCCTCCTCTAGAAAGTCCTCCGTGGATGGAAACAAGAGTGCTCCTGCTAAGCACACCACGAAGGCCTTTGCTATCTTTTCTATCTCCTCCTCTTCCTTAGCTTGATCCGCTCTCTTGTACACCCATGAGGCGAGCTTCAAGAGGTTGATTCCTTTAGTGACCTTGATTTGGTTCACTAGATTTGGGCTAGATATCAATGAGGTGAGTAATTCATGAGAGGAGATTGGCCTTGGCATGATGGCCATCTTTTCTTCATCCCCTTATTTCATCCGCTTTAAGCCCAAGATCAGTTCTAATTCTTCCAATAGGAGGGTGGCTTCAAAAGTTGAGAAGAGAAAGGTATGAGTGGAGGGATGCCATATTTCGATTAAACCTCCTATGGCAGCCCAATCTAAGTGGATGTGATCATAGTGTTTTGCATGGGTTATCAAGCCTAGAAGATGCCATCTAGATACGTATACCCTCATATCTGAAGAAAATTTGGAAAGGATCAGTGGCAACCATTTTACTTTGGTGAATCTTCGAACACCAGGGACATTTGGGTAGTCCTGTGGAAGGAAGAACATAAGAAACAGCGCCAGACATGAGCATATATAAGAAATAGCTTGACAGAAGAGTTCAGTAAGAAGGAAAAGAAAAAAAAGGGGATATGAGCAGAGGAAGAACAGAAGAATTCGCCAACCTGATTTTCCTGGATTTCAGTCAACCTGGGGGTGGAAGACCTGGGTCTCTTAATCATCCTCTCCATCTTTTGCTTTGTAGAAGGAGCTCGGACAAGTGCCTGCAGAAGAAGAACGAACAGAAAAGCAGAGCTCGAAGGATTGCTTTGATTGAATCTAAGGAAGTGCCTGCCTTTTATAAAGATTTGAAGGGTCCCAAAGGTTGTTCGGAGTTAGAAGGTTGATGGCTATTAGGATTTGGTTTTTGCTTTCATTTTGGAAACGGAAGCGTTGGATTGATTAACGCCTTTTGTTAGGGCGTCAATTCTTGAATTGACGACCTTGATAAGGTCGTGTTTTGTGTAACGCCCTTTATGGGGTCATTTTCTTCTTGAACTATCGATGGATTTCACGCCTTGATGAAGGGCGTATTTTACGTTTTGACGCCCTCGCATAAAGGCGTCTTTCATATTTTGACGACGCTCATTCCAGGCGTGTTTTTGTAAGCTTATGAATTTTCTTTTCCGTGTGCTTTGATGAACTTAAGTGCTATTATGTCACTAGAATTCTATTTTACTTAGCACTTATGATCATGTCATACTTTGAATTGAAGATTATTGATGTTGAAATTGTGAAGACTGATAAGTTTCAAGTGCAGGAAAGTGCAGGTTTCGAGACGCTTGGGTTGATCATGGAAGTAACATCGCGCTCATTATCTTGTATTTGTTTGATGTAAGCATTTTACTATATGATATTCTACGCTATTATAGCATATCAAGGACCTTGTGGTTCTGATGAACCTGGAATTTGAGTTTCCCTTCATCAAAAAAAAAATAGTGATAATTCCAGGAGACTCTTGATCACACGGATAGGCCGTTGAGTCGTTCAAGGTCTGGGACGATGGTTCCACTTTCTGGGTTGATGCGCGGACAAACGGGCTTCGGCTTAGTGTTAGCTCAGAAACTTAGATTCTTGACCAAATCTGGATGGCTTAGCAATATTATCCTTGATTATTTTCTATGATCTTAGTTTGGTTTAATCTTTTTTTTTAGCCCAGCATGCATCATGTAGGACTTTGAGATTCATGATGAAAATCTTCATATTAAGGCAATAATGAAGGTCACTCGCTCTTTATTGAGTTGGCATGAGATATTCCGTTCCAAATTGAGTACTTTATTCTATCTATCCAAAGCCGCTCAGGCTGATTCCTTGGAAATGTCCCTTTGTTGGATCTTCATCTCAATTCTCTTTATTTTTCTGCAAATCTACCTTGGTTGTAGCACGTCCACGTTGGTTGGTAACCGCTCTCCAATGGTCTTTCCCTATCGTGCCCGCGCGCACACCCTTTTGCCTTACATTTTTACTTGCTTAGTTTAGTCTCATTTATCCAGCAAACTGATACTTCCTTGGAATCATTCGGAGATGTTTCGTTCAGAATCTTGGAAAGATTTACAGTGCTTAGTGTCTGAGGCGTGTCACATCACACCTCGGCATCCCCTTATCAGTTCGTTCCACTTCATTCCGTTTGTTGCATTTCACTCCATTTCCGTCTCACTCCCTTCCAAAGCAGATGCCAAGGCGGGGCAGCTGTAGACACGCCAAAATTGATATTATGTTGATCAAATGTCATGTCACTATGATGACGCCCCAAAGTGAACTTCAATATTTCTATAACATGAGGTTTTTCTTTTCTTGTGTAGTTTATGGTTTAGTTCTTACATTTTTGTGATTCACGACCTTGAGAAGGGCGTTATTTAAGTAGCGACCTTACCTAGGGTGTTTTATAAAGAAAGGACGACCAAACCTCAGGGCGTCAATTCCTGGTATTTATCCGTTTTAAGATAAAACGAAATAAGAAGCATTTGATGATTAACGTCCTTATCTAGGGCATGTTTTTAAGACACGTCGCTTCATCAGACGTGTTATCATGATTTTTTTAAATAAAGGAAGTCTTATTTCCAAAATTAAATCCAGGAAGAAATGTCCTTTCCTAGGTCGTGTTTCAAGTAATGTCATTTGGTAGGTCGTCTATTTAAAAATCGACGCATGTACCTAAGTCGTGTTTCATGTCAGAGTCCTGCCTTTTTCCACCTTTCCCTCACAGTTCCCTGCCTTGTTCAATCTTTTGCTCGATTTTAATCCTTTCCCTGGATATTCCTTGCCCGTTCTTATCTTCCCTTGTTTGATCACATCCGATTGAAACTTTATATAAGGGAGTCTGGATCGATCGTCATAAGGTGAACACCCATATACAGCGGATAGAAAGATTGCCGCAGAGGTTTTTTCTTCTTCCCGTGCAATCAAGTGGAGCGGCTTCCTCCTCTGCATCCGTTTTCCTCAGCATCCGCTTGCGTTCACTGCTTCATCTTCTTCCCATCAACATCTTCTTCCCTTGGTTTCCCTTTACTGTCATCAGGGACAGCAGGGTTCTTTTTTGTTTGTTTTGTTTGTGAGCGTCATCTTACTATCATTAATATGTCCCACTGTTAGTTTTTTTTATTTGCATTAAGTTCCATCATCATATCATATCCCCTTCCCTAGCTCTTCTCTAGGGGTTTAAAAAAAAACCAAAAAAGAGGTGCGCATGTTGATTTCTCTCTTCAACATCATATTCTTCATTTGGGATTGATTCTACACATCGGCTGATTCACTTCTCTTTGTTCGTTTGTTTCATTGTCTTTCTTTGCAAGGTAATCAACAAGGAAAACCCACTTCATCGGCCGGCCGATAGAAGGCGGAGGAGGAACTCCACATCATCCCGCAACCAAATTTCCACCAGGTATTCGCGATCCCTTTTTTCTTCTTATTGAGATAACCCCTCTGGCGATCACATCTCCTTTTAGCACCACGTGCTTTTTCTTGGTTTATTATCATCTCCCCCTTATTTTTCTTATTATGCAATTATTTCACTTATGAGTGGATTTATGTCCATCTACAACATGTGCTCACTTATGTATTTTATTCAAAAAAAAGTCGGTAGCATCACCTACGGTGGGGTCCCACCCAGAAGATCTCCGGAAGCTGTAATCTTTATTCTTTTCTCTTCGACCAAATGAGACAGTCGGCGCCCTTAAAACGCTGAGCATGAGAAACCGAAACTCAAACCCCAAGGGCTAGAGTAGGATCCATTTTCTCGAGCATCGATCAGAGCACGAGAAGAGGGCAGTGTCCCCGTAGGCATACGAAAGGGAGCCCACAAACGTCAAACAACTATATCTCCCTCACAAAAAGAAATACAAAATCAAAATCAAGAGCCTGGTCGTGACCGTGCCTGATGCGATAAACGGAACCCCTCAAAGCAAAAGTCTGAATCCACAAAAGGGGCCGTGGAATGTAAATGCTCGAGATTTAGTCCGAAGTTGTCCGAAAGGAAAGAGTTAAATGGACCCTTATTGGCTCGTCGGGTTAACGGTTTTGCCGATCCTCTCAGGAGGTTTATCCCCCACGCTCTTCCTTCTTCCTTTGAAGATGAAAGCTAGATGAAGTTTCTAAAGGGCGAAACCCGCCAAGGTCTGCGACCTTATTTTAATATACACATATGGTTGCCTACTTTGAAAAGCAAAAGCTATCGCTGCGAAGGAGTCTCTGTGTTTCTGGCTGGTCAAGACCCATGTTTACCACCTTGATGTCTTCTTGCTTAACCTTGGGCTTAGGCCAATGCAAGCGCGTCACCTATGGGTGCGACGGCGTCTGATTCCGGGTCAGCGTCGCGCGGTTGGTCGTTAAGGTTCCAGGGTGTTCCATCATATACCATCTAGAGTTGTGAGGAAATAGACGCGGGTCGGGCAAATCATTTACCTCAAACATCTTTTGGGTGAATCCCTGTGGTCGGAAGCGACTGGGAGCCAAAGCATGGCATGACGGTATTGTCATCAGGGTAAGACTTAGCCGGCAGGATCATCATTCGAGAGGTCTAGAGGCCCAAATCAAGCTAGATGTGCACTTAAGATACCTGGGAGGTTAGTAAGAAACCCCTATTCTCACGTAGGTGAGGTGCCATTTGGGTGCTTGCCAGGCGTTAACAATAAAAAATTGAAATGATAAAACCAACAAAAAAGGGAAAAAGAGAAAATGTACATATTTACAAACAATTTTTTTTTGAATACAACAAAACAAAAAAAATGTCAAATATAAAAAAAAATAAATCAATTTTGCATGATTGCATTTGCGTGCAGCATCTCACTTTTAATACCGCTTGCATTCGTGTGCTTGCCTGTCGCATTTATCATCACTGCATCTTTCTCTCGCCTTCTTTAAATAAAGGCTTGGCCCCTTGACCAGTTATCAAGGACAGTCAATGTGACCATTTGCTTATTGAGCAAGGGGCCAAGTCAGAACAGAAATTCTGATTTGTTTGTTTCAGTGATGTGTGCAGGGATTCAGGCAACAGAAGCAAAGGTGAAAACCAAACAAACCGAACCTTGTATTTTATTCCAAAAATCAAAAAAAATTACATCAATTTCCGCCCTCTCTCTCTGCATCACTCGTCCCACTACTCTCCGGGCAAAACGCTCTCAAGGGTGCTACCCAACTACGAAACGCGGTACTCCTACCGCTCTGTATTCCCCTTCCTATTCCCACACACTGGCGTTGATCCACGGAAGCAGCAGAGAAGCTACCAACACGAAAGCCACACTCTCGTGCTCTTCGGTAGCGCTCCTCACCATCTCTCAGCCACTGTTCAGCAAGACCAAGGCTGGTTCGGAGTTCGAACAACAGGGCCTCCATGGCCCTTCGTTCCTCCCTTTCAATCAATCTGTTGGCTCTTTCTCTCTCTGCCCGTTCTCTCTCACGGTCTTCCCTCTCCAACTGGAGAGTGATCCTCAGTTCCATAGCATCCCTGGAAGAGTCGTCATCTGGACGACGCTGCAGTTCCCCCTCCAGCTCTGCTATCCTAGCCGCCCTCTGCGCAGCTTGGGCAAGCACGTCTTCCGTCTCCTTTTCCTGCCAGATGTACCATCTCAAGATACGCGGCAAGGCATAAACAAGGAGAACTCAACACTGAGACTCTTACCTGTATAGAGAGCATCCCTTCTGCCTCCGCGGCACGCTGCGTGGCACGAGCAAGTTACTCGTGAAGCAAATCGAGTTCTGAGGTGGGAATCCACAAGCTGGAAGAGACACCGCCTACTCCCATCGCTGAGGAAGCCGCGTCAATCTGGGCATGCTATAACCACATGAGTTAGCAGCCAACACCTGGAATCTACGGTTTCAATTAGGAACGCGCACTGTAAACCTACCAAAGCACTCAAGGCTTCACGGGCATCGCCTAATTGTTGCTCCATCTCTGCCAAGCGAGTTCGTAAATTCGCTATCATGGCATCCCGGACATCCTGCAGCCATACGAGTCAGCATTTTCACCAGTAAACCAAAAAAAGGAGAAAGAAGAAAAGAGAAAAGGGGAAACCTACCTCCACAAGTCCTCGGGGTCGGAGCCGCTCTGCGGACTTTGTCCTATATAGACGCAAGTAGTCCTCGCTATCCCGCGCATGTGATTCTACAATCGTACCACCCCGTTGCCAGTCTTCATACTGTTCAGGAAACCGCACGCGCCAGTCAATGCAGGTTGCCGGTCCCCGCGTCTTTTTTCCGACGCGAGGTGGCACAACTGTATCCACCCATTCTTGAGCCAGTCCCAAGGACCTCATAACCAATCGCAGCCGAAGCGGCTCGATTTCATTCAGGCAGTGCATCCACAGTTCCCGTCCAAACCAGGCACGACTTGTTAGAACCCATGGTTGGTCGGCATCGACCATGTCTGAGTAGGGTCTCCAATTTACCTAGGTTAGGTTGTGCATACCTGTTTAGTCAGTCAAGACCAAAGATAAAAATAAAATAATTCAAAAAAAATCCCACCATCGCTGCAGGGAACTCCTGTAGCTCCCGCCTTAGCACCACCTGTTGGTAGGTTAGGGGTGCTGCACTCATGATGGGTTGCCACCGTCTGGCTAGCGGCACCATCGCGGGTCGCCAATGCCGCGCTCTCCCCATGGGGAGGTAATAATAGCTCCATAATTACTTTGGCACATGTCGTCAATATCTTACAAAAACAAAAACAAAAAATATAAAACAAACAAAACCAAAAATACCTGGATGAATGGTGTAAAACCACTCACAGCCATCTCACGATCCGCTTCTTGGAACAGGCCTGCAAACAAGTGTGCCAGCATGACAGCTCCCCAGGCATAGTATCCTACTCTTTCAAGGTCTGATAGCAGCTCCAGGAAGCGACATTGGATACCGTCCCCTTTCGAGCTCAGTACTAATCTCCCCCGCAGGAAGAGGAGAAATCTCCTCAAATCTATGTTGCATCTTTCCCAATTGCCGAAATCTGTGCAGTACACAGCACGACATCCTCTTTCCATCCTTTCCATAAATTCTTCTGAGGATTCATCGTCCCGTCGACGAGTGTCAGTGAGCCCTAATACATCCATGAGGGACGCCCTGGCTATCGACCTATTTTTCCGACCATCTAGGTCCAAACCCAGTAACTTCTGGGCACCTTCTCGGTAGTCCGCGTAAGTGAATCCGGTCACTGCCTCGCCATCCACCTTGAGGCTCGTAATTCGGACCACATCTTCCAGGCTGGGCACCATGTGCCCCCAAGGCATCAAGAATGCCCGGCTCACTGGGTCCCATCTCTCACACAAGGCTTGGATCAGGACCAGGTCGAGCTGGATCGGCTCGATCCGAAGAAAGGCACCAAATCCCATCACGTCTAGCCTGGCCTTCTGAAAATCCGGGAGACCCCTGTATGCGGCCACTGCTAACTCCCATGAAATGTGTGATTTCATCACACTCTGTGCGTGCATAAGAAATGGAGAAGGGTGTTGTCAAGAGGATGGAAGAAAGAATGAGAAAAGGGCAGGAAAGCTCAGCTTACGAGTTGTGATTGGGCCCTTTCGCTGAAGTGCCCTTCGAGGTCCGAAAGCCTCCTGGAACTACTACCATTGGACCCGCTTCTCTTCAAGGAGTGGGAAGATTCGTCCTCCATCCAACTCTCGGAATTTTGAACTTTTCCTCTCCCGTGAGAACTTGTGCTCCTCGAGTTAGCTCTCGATATACCTGGGAGGATAAAAGGGACAAGAATTTATAGAAATGGAAGGAGTGCAGGCCAAGATTGCCTCCATCACCTTTAATGATAGCCCTCGCGATGAGGCACCTACCATGCGGTCCAGTGTGTCACTTCACCGCTCGCACAGGGTGATTGATTGGACGAAGAATATGACGACTAGCCCCCTATGTTGTCTAGGGATACCCTATCATGTTTTGGAGGACGTCCGCAAAATTTGACACAACATCCGGGAAAAGGGACTAGGGCCGTCATTATTGACTTCGACGGCAGATTCCCGTGGAAAATGGTCACAACAAGACGCGATTCTCTACTTGGGGTGGAGTCTCGGCAGACCCATCACATGGGAACAGTGCAAAGGAGAAGAAGTGTAGGGAAGAAGGAACGCACAAGAGAACAAACAAGCAGCAGAAAATGAAATCACTCCATTCAAATTCTACATAAGCTATCATAAACACTACAATCATAGAGATGAGGCGGGTCCACTGGCTCGCCAACTCGTGCCATTATCTTTGTGCTCGTCCCTCTAGACGTCCCTCTCCTCTCCCCTGAGGTGAGGGTCCCTCAGAAGCCTTCTGGATCCCCGTGTAGCAGCACCCGCCTCGTCTCGTGGCGCCGACTCCACAGCAATGACTCACTGCTCCTCCCCTAGCATGGCGAAGAAGCCACTAGCGGCAAAGCGACCAGACTGGCGCAGTCGCTCCCCAAACTCTCGCGCTCTCTCGTAGCGCATCTCCATCGCTCCTAGCCTCTGCACCGCGACCTGAAGGCCCAGCTGGAGCTCCCTCACCTGGGCCTCCAAGGCCCTCCTCTCGGCCTGATCTCGCTGTCGCTCGGACCTTCTCTCGGCTTTCTCTCTCTCTGCCTCTCTCCTCATCATCTGCAGAAGAACCCTTAACTCTAGGATGTCTGGAGAAGGTCTCTCGTCACCGCGATGTCGCAGCTCTGCTACAGTCGCCACCCAGGCATCACGCTCCTCTTCCGCCCGGGCAGCCCGAGCCACCGCACCGGCAAGTTGCTCTCGGAGGGAGGCAATCTCAAGAAAAGGGGCCGAGGAACTGGAAGATGCGCCGCCAACCACTCCCACCATCGCTATCTGCTGGGAACGCTGGAACGAACAAACAACAGTCGTCAGCTAAGCTCTACAATTAAAAATAGAAAATGCAGCACTTAGCTTACCAGGAGCGACAGTTCCTGTTGAGTGGCGGCGAGCTGCCGCCTGACCTCGGCTAATTGGGCACGCGAGCCGTTGACGTCGCGCGTATCCCCAGCTTGGGGAAGCCCCGCATAACTCTCTCTCTGCTGCCACAGGAAGTCAGCACTGTCCTACACCAATACGCTCCCTTGCTGTCTAGGGAGACGTATGCGCCAATCCTCGAGCTTTGCCTTGCCGCGACTCTCCTTCCTGACACGGCTCGGCTCATCTGCACTCGCCCATTCATCGGCCAAACCCGGGGTCTCTGCCATGTCCTGCATCAAGAAAGAAGGGCCTCGCGTCAAAACAAGAACGCGTCTCCTGTCAAGGACGCGTCCATCATTTGAGTGCAACACTCGCCGAAACCTTTTCCCCCCACGGCTCGCTTCAAAACTCAAAATGGATTAAAGAGGAAGAGATCAGAGGACCTACCAGACCGTGTTCACCTCCCTCCGTGACATAGGGCCCCTCGGTTCCCTCGGGGGCCCGAAGCGGCCCTTCCTCCTCCATGGACGCCGTTCCGTGCTCTTGCGTGTCCGTCCTCAGGCGAGGGGTCCCGCGTCCCTCTCCACCTTCGCTGTGGTCCAGACCGCCGAACTCCATCAATCGAGGGGAAGAAGACAAAGACGGGTGAGTGAGTTTCGACGGAAGGCGGGCTCGTTTGTGGGTAAGGCACGGGAGAAGAAAGGCCACCCGACGCTTTAAATTTGAATTCGAGGATTAAGACGCATCCTCGCGCCTGGACGCGCCCAAAAAAGGGAGAAAGGAAACAGAATCCCCCCGTGCAAAGCGCATTTCCCCGCTGTTCAGGGCAAAGTCTCGTAAGGCATGCCTCGAAACAACTCGGTGCAGCAGAAAAGTGAGAGAGGAAAGGTACACACAACACAAGAAAGTCATTTTCATTTCATATAATAGTCGAAAGTACATCATGCAGTAAGGAGGGTGGAGTGTACAAGCAACTCTCTAACTCTCGCCATCACCCTCCTGGTCATCTCTCTCCTCCCTCCTCTGACGGGGATCCCTAGGGGGCCTCTGCGACCTCTGTGAACCTTGAGAAGCCGTGCTCGCCTCGCCCTGTGGTGGTGCGCCAGCCTCAAAGGCACGACGACGCTTGAAAGCTGCCCACGGAAAAGGAACCAGACTGACGAAGTCGCACCCCGCGCTCCTTCACCCTCTGATACCGCTCCCCACTCTCCCGCAATCTCCCCTCCGCCGTGCCAAGGCTCAATCGAAGCTCCATCACCTGGGCCTCTAGAGCCCTCCTCTCGTCCCAATCTCGATGTCGCTCTGCCCTCCTGTACTCCCTCTCTCTTCGATGCTCTCCCTATCCCTCTCCCTCTCCTGTCTCTCCTCATCGCCTCTCTCCTTGACAGCTCGAGGGCGATCCGTAGATCCACCACGTCGCGAGGAAGCTCCTCAGCCTCCCGTCGCCGCTCCTCCTCTAGCTCCGCAATCCGGGCGTCACGCTCTGCCGCCCAGGCATCGCGCTCCTGCTCGGCACGAACAGCACGGGCCAGGGGCTCCCGAATCTCGGCCACCTGTCGAAGCACCCATCCACCGTAAGAGAGCAGTGATAGAAGGAAAGCAGCTAGAAGGAGAGTCGGGGTCAGGAAGACACTCACTCGAGCCGCGCGATCACGCTCGGCCTCCTCAGCCCGAGCCACCGCATACGCCAGCTGCTCCTGAAGGGCAGAGATCTCCGGGGGAGGGCCCCACGAACTGGAACCCGCTCCACCAGCCGTCCCGACTGCTGCTGCCTGGTGGGCCCACTGAAACACAGAGCAAACGACAGTCAGAGGCCAAGTATCAAAAATCCAGGTCACAAAAATGCATTGCATAGACTCACCAGGATCTCCAACTCCTATCGGATGGCCACTAACTGTCGCCTGGCGTCCGCCAGCTGGGCCCGCAGGTCGGCGATCATGTCGTCACGAGCATCCTGCATTGCATATAAGTTAGTATCACATGCATATATGTATAAAAGAGTGAAGCATTTTCATTTCACACTTACCCCTGCCATACCACCGAGGGAGAGGCGGTCCCCGTACGTAGCTCGATACCGTCTCATGTAGTCGGTGCTGTCCTATACATGGGACACCACTGGGACCCTGCCCTGCTGCCAGTCCTGGTACTATGCTGGGAAGCGCGTATGCCAGTCCACGATCTTCGCCTTCCCCTTGGTCTTCCGCCCGATGCGGACCGGCTCATCTACATCGACCCACTCTTGGGCCAGCCCCAACGTCCTCATAGCCAGCCTCAACCGAAGCGGCTCGATCTTGTTCAGGCAATGGACCCACACGTCCCGCCCAAAATGAGGAAGACCCGCTACAACTCAGGGCTGGCCAGCGTCGGCCATACCCAGGTAGGGCCTCCACACAACCTACATCACCATACATACATTATACTAGTTGCCATTAGGTCGCATGCATAAAAAATACAAAGAAATCATACGCATCATACCATAGCCTCGGGGTACTCGCTCAACTCCCGACGAAGTGACGCCAGCTGGTACCACAACCGGCCTCCACTGTCGCGCTAGAGGAACGGCTCTCCTGTTCCCCTGCCTGGCCCTCCCCATCGGGAAGTAGTAATAACTCCACACCTGCATCCATCATACATCATTAGCACGAGTAATTGCATATTTAACTATGGTAAAATGCATAAATAAATTGTGTACCTGGAGAAAAGGTGCGAAGCCGCTGACTGTCATCTCCCTCTCTGAAGTCTGGGAGAGATCAGCAATCAAATGGGCAAGCAGAGCCGCTCCCCACGCGTAGTGCCCCACTCTGTCAAGGTCCGCCAGGATCCCGAGGAAGCGGCAGTGGATGCCGTCACCCTTCATCCCCAGCAGAAGGCGGCTCAGGAAGAAGAAGAGGAACCTCCGGAGGTCTAGATCCACCAGCTCCCGCTCGCTCGGGTCCTGGGTGAAAGCTGCACGAGCGTCTCCCTCGAGTCGTGCCAGAAACTCCGCTCCAATCTCGCTAACCCGCTGGCGCGGGTCACCGAATCCGAGCGCCTCAATGATCTCCACTCGACCAACTACCCGGCTGTCTCTGTCAGTCACGCTCGTCTCTAACCACAGCAGGTCCAGGGCACTCTCTCGGTAGTCGGGGTAGGTGACCCCGCTGACTACCTCTCCGTCAACTCGTAGCCCGGTGATCCGAGCTACGTCCTCTAGTGTCGGCACCATGTGCCCCCAGGGCATCAGAAACGCCCGGCTCGGCGCGTGCCACCGCTCCCTCAACGCCTGAATGAGAGGAAGGTCGAGCCGGAAGGGCTCGATCCTGAGGAAGGCTCCAAAACCCATGGCGTCCACACGCACCCTTTGGAAGTCCGGCAGCTCACGGTACGCTGCCACTACCAGGGACCAGCTGATCCGGCTCTTCATCACGCCCTGCACACCACAAAAAAATAAACAACACATCAGCATCATGGATAATAATAAACAACAACATTGTACATAATATTTAATTATTTTTACTTATTTTAAATATATATATATATATATATATATATATATATATTTTAAAGGCGCCCAACCCCCTGGACGCTTTATTTTTATTTTCTTTTTATTTTAACAAAACCAAAAAAAAATAAATAGCCAAAAATAAAAATAAAATATATTTTATCATGAAGGCGTCCACCCATGTGGACGCCTCCTTATTTTTATTTTACATAATAACCCCCAAAAAATAATAATAATAAATAATAAAAACAAAATAAAAAAGAAAGTTGGAGGCGTCCAGGCCTCTGGACGCCTCCTTCCCCCACTCCCCGGCCTTCTCCACTGGCTCTCGGCCGCCTGTTTAGCATATTAAACCAATAAATTGGGGTTCTGAGGGGCTTACCGGGTCATGCTCATCCTCTCCCGCATCGCCAGCACCCGCAGGATCCTCCACGGACAAAGGAGGCGCCTCCTGTTCCGCGGCTATCTCCTCTTCCGCAGCAATCTCCTCTCCTGCGGCAGCCTCCTCTGCATGATCCCTCGACCTCCTCGGATGACGAGCCCGTCGCTTCCGCTTCTCCCCGCCCTTGCTCGGGCCTCCTTGCTCCATTGGGAACTGGGAATGGGTCGTTTAGAGTGAACAAGTCGTCAGAATGGACAGTAGAAGTGGAAAGGGGGGTGAGGCCCCCCATTATATAATAAATCACCCTTTTTTGGGGCGTCCAGGCGCCTGGACGCCCCCACTTTTTCTTTTTTTTTTCAAAAATTTAAAAAAACTAGGGGCGTCCAGGCGCCTAGACGCCCCTAAACAAAAAAATTAAACAAAATAAAAAAGAAAAATTAGGGGCATCCATGCCCCTGGACGCCCCTAAACAAAAAATTAAACAAAATAAAAAGGAAAAACTAGGGGCGTCCACGCCCCTGGACGCCCCTAAACAAAAAATTAAACAAAATAAAAAAGAAAAACTAGGGGCGTCCATGCCCCTGGACGCCCCTAAACAAAAAATTAAACAAAATAAAAAAGAAAAACTAGGGGCGTCCATGCCCCTGGACGCCCCTAAACAAAAAATTAAACATAATAAAAAAAGAAAAACTAGGGGCGTCCACGTCCCTGGACGCCCCTAAACAAAAAATTAAATAAAATAAAAAAGAAAAACTAGGGGTGTCCATGCCCCTGGACGCCCCCTAACAAAAAATTAAACAAAAAAAGGAAATCATAGGGGCGTCTAGGCCCTTGGACGCCCCCAAATAAAAAATAAATAAAAAAGAAAAAAGAAAAATTGGAGGCGTCCAGTGGACGCCCCCCATTAAACATAAATAAATAAATAAATAAATAAATAAATATATATATATATATATATATATATTTATATATGATCATATTATGAATAAATAGATACATAAAAAGAAAGAAAACACAAAAATATAAAAATAAAAAATAAAAAATCATAAAAATAATAATTAGGGGAGCAGTGGTCTAGAATGTCAAATTTCAGATTTTATTCCATCAGAAAGCAGAGCGAGTTACATCAGGGGCTTAAGCACTCTAAGCCTTAACGTCCCCAGTTCGGTTATATAAGCTCTCCACAGCTCGCATTCTTCCCCCACATGCGCTAAGGCCTTTCCCGCAACACTTATCTTCCAGGGTGCTTTGACGGCCTTCGCTTCCTTCGCATCCGCTTTAGTGCCCAACTCTCTCTTCTTCAAAGGAACGATGCCAGTCGGTGGTGGGAACGAATGACATGGAATGTCGATCTGGAGGCAGCACCGATGCGCGTTGTAAAGGACAAACTCGGTCGCACCAATCAGTTGGAGATCAACTTCACAAGAAGACCTTATGAGGAGCTCAAGCAGGAGTAAACATGCCGGTGCGCAAGAGAAGAAGCTTTGTGTCACGGTTCGAAAGTGAGATCGCCAGTCTTCACGTCTCTTTAGCCACGGAACACGGTTCGCCACGGTGCCACCGAAGCCTGACACGTCGGCTATATAATAAAGGGGGCTTTGTTGGAAGAGCTTCGAAGCGGTTGGCATTCCCTCACGGTGATCAAACTTGAAATGCAAATCCAGCCAGCAATTCAGGACAAGTGCGCAACCAAAAGGAGGCTTACCCATGCTCGAGGCAGTAAGGCCACTATACATGTAGGCAAGGACAGCGGGTCCCACCCTCTTTCCACGCCAGCTCCCGCAGATAGCACTTAGTTGGTCTTCCTCCACCATGTTGTCGGTATAAGGAAACAAGAGAGCACCCGCCAGACAAATAGTGAACCCTTTCATGATTCCCTCCAAATAGTCATCGTCTGGTAACCCTCTCAGGGCCTCCATGACCCATTCCGCGAGCTTTTGCAAATCAATTCCCTTTTGAGTACGAACCTTTCGGGCTGCGTCGGGCGGCATGAAGCTTCCAAGGACGCTTTCGGAAGTCCCCCGTGTCAGCATCCGCATAGCCTTCACTTTCCCGTCACTCTTGAATTTCTTCAATCCGAGCAGAAGTTCCACCTCCTCGAGGAGGATGGTCGCCTCGAAGGTCGGGAAGATAAAAGCGTGGGTCTGGGGATGCCAGATCTCCACTAGTGCGCCCATAGCAGCCCAGTCCATGCGGATTCTCTCATAGTGTTTGGCGTGAATAAGGAGCCCCTGAAGATGCCACCTCGAGAGTATGGCCCTCATGCCGATGGAGATGTTGGAAGTTAGCTTTGAAAGCCATGGCAGTTTGGAAAACTTCCTCGGGCCTGGGAAGAGTGGATATGGCTGGAAGAGAAAAGAAAGAAGAAGAAAGGAAGGAAGTAAGAAGAAGGTTCACGTGGAGAAATTTGAAATGAATCAGCTTACCATATGCGACATGATCGTCCCACTCAGATGACCCTCGAGGTCAGAGAGTCGCCTGATCTCGCTACTTGGCCTGCTCCTCTTCATAATGTGGGAAGACTCTCCTTCCATCATGAAATCTCTAGATTCTCCTCTCCTTTTTCTCCTGAGTTTTCAAAACTCTCCTTGGTGCATTTGGAGGAACTAGCCTAAGGGAGATACTTATAGGAAGGGTAGGGCGCTAGAGGACGGAACATGTCACGTTAGTGGTCAGTTGTCAGGATTTTGTCTGGATCTCCTTTGTACTGTGGTGCGATTCTGTTATGATTCTGCTACTTTCTATGTTGCTAACCTTTGCTGGTCTGTGCAGGTTTTACTAACGGACGTCTTTGTCCTGTCTCCTGTCCCACCTTTCATTGGTTGGTCCCACCGTGTCATGCATCATAGTATATGATACTACGTTACTAGAATATGTCAAGGACCTTGCGGCCCGAACGAATCTGGGATTTGAGTTCACCTTCAAAAAAAACGGTGATGATCCCAGAAGAATTTGGGTTGTACGGATAGGCCGTTAATTTGTGGTAGCATGGGGATGACGGTTCCATTCCGTGAGTTGGTGCGCGGATAAATGGGCCCCAGCCCAGTGTCGGCTCACCGAATCGGTATCCTGACCCATTCTTAACAAGTTGACAATATTATCCTTGGCTATTTTCTATTTTAGTTTATTTTAAATTTTTATTTAAACCCATCATGCATTCATATAAGACTTTGAGTTTATTGCGGAAGATCATCCAAGTGATTCGATTGTGAAAGCTGTTGTGTTTCGATTCTTACAAATATGAGATACTCCACTCCGAATGAAATACCGAGTTTCCTTGAAACGGCCCTACACTGCTCTTCCAAAGGAGACCCTTGTTTGGACAGACTCTCAGATATTTCTTTACTTTTTTACCTTGTTTGACCCACCTTGGCCGCAGCACTTCCACATTGGCTGGTAACCGCTCACCAAAGGTGAAACCTGCGGGTTTATGACCCAGGTACTTCCACACCGAGAAGTTGGTCTCCTTTATTTTTCGTGCCTGAGCACACATCTCACCCTCCCTTATTTGATCTCCGTCCAAGCAATCGTCAATATTTGAAAGACCTTCTTCAAGGTCGTCTCATTGAAACTTCAGGAAAGATTCCAAACAGTAACGTCAAAAGCGTGTCTCATCACACCTTGGCATCAACTTATCAGTCCGCTCCCACTTCATTTCACTCCACTTCGATACCATTCCACTACGTGTCGCTCCCTTGCAAAGCAGACGCCAAGGCGGGGCAGCTGTAGACACGCCATTCCTGACGTCTCCTGAGAAAGTCTTATATTACTATACGACGCCCCGCGACGGCTTACGCATTTTGAATCGCTCAAGTGTTTCCTTTTCTTGAGTCTTCTTCCGCCCTTTTCGGCATCCGGAAATCATCTCGTTGCGGCATTCGGACAACATCAACACCAATCGGACGCACCGGAAGGTTCCGAAACCAGGAAGGGTGCCTGTCGGGGAGCTGTCGACGCCTTTTCAGCGGACCCGGGGGGGTCTTAATGGAGGCGTCCAGTCCACTGGATGCCTCCATTACTTTAATTTATTTCTTAAGACCAAAAATACATAAAAAATGATATATTAATGGAGGCGTCCAGGCCCCTGGACGCCTCCATGAAAACAAATATAAAAAATATAAAAATGCCAGCTTTGGCATAAAAACAAAACAAAAATAAAAACTATATTCTTTTGGAGGCGTCCAGGACCCTGGACGCCTCCATCAACTTGCCCACCGGGCCCCGTCCACCGACCGACGGTTTGTTGTATGTGAAACAAGCCAATTGTGGAAGCGTCCAGACAACTGGACGCGCCCATTTCCGAATCACGAGGCGCCGCTCACAAAACCATGCGTTGTGCCAAACTGCGTGCGGCTTTCGGTGGAGTTCGGTGGACCTTATTGAGGCGTCCGGGACCCTGGACGTCTCCACGAAAATATTCAAAACAAATGAATAAAAATAGAATAAAATATCTTTTTTACCCTGATGGAGGTGTCCAGGGTCCTGGATGCCTCCACCCTCCGGAGCCCTATAAATAGAGGCCCACCCCCTCAGTTCTAGGGGAGCTTCTTGTTGTGTCCCTGTGATTTTGATGATAGCAAACACTATAAATCTTATGAATGCATACAATTCTGTTTGTGGTGCAGATGAATGTTTCATTTGAAAATCTTATCTGAATTATTGCTGCATTTAAAATATGGCTATGTGGTGTGTGCTTTGGTGCATTTCATAATTGCATTTATCTGGATTGTTTGATGTCATATGTGTTTACTTCATTTAGAACTGCACATTCAGAACTTGGTACATTGCTTAACTGTGAGCATGGCATAGACTGTACACTCGTCTGTCTGCATGAGTCACCAAGTCCACACATTGCATTGTGTGTTTGTGCATCAAAGTCTATACATTGGTTAGGCTTGTTCATGCAACGTTCACTCAAGTCTGTACATCCGACTGTTTCAGACAAAGTCTGAACATCGGACTATTTCAAGTGAAGTCTGTACATCCGATTGGTCATGTATCACTCTTCATAAGTCCATACATTGGACTGTAGCATGCATAAAGCTAAGTCCACACATTGAACTGTAGCAAGCATCGTTGAAGTCTATACATTGGCCTTAGCTTTCCAGAGTCTATACACTGCATGAGCATAGTCATGAAGTCTGTACATTGCACTGTGCATCATTCTTCCAAGTCTATACATCGAGGTGAAGTCTGTACATCCATCAGTGATCTTCCAAGTCTGTACATCCAACTGTTCAACTTCAAAGTCTGTACATTGGAAGTTCTACCTATGTTTCCCTTCAAGTCTATACATCGGTAGTTTTACCATCGTTTCCCTTGAAGTCTATACACTGATAGCTTTACCGTCGTTTCCTTGAAGTCTATACATTCGATTGCCTTTGCATTGCTCAAAGTATGTACATCCAATGCACTCAAGTGAAGTCTATATATTGATTGTTCATTCATCCTTCGAAGTCTATACATCCACAGTGGATCTTCAAAATCTGAACATCCGTTCACTTCACTCAAGTCTATACATCCACAGTGGAACGCCAAGTCTGTACATTGGCCTCAAGCTTCACAAGTCTACACATTGTCTTAGGCTTCAAAGTCTGTACAGTGGGTCAACCTCCTAAGTCTATACATCGGTCCTCAAGCGTTACAAGTATGTACATTGGTTCAGACTCTTCAAAGTCTGTACATTGGGCCTTCAAGCTTTTGAAGTCCATACACTGTCTCGCTCACATCTTCAAGGGTGATTGAGCATCGTGAAGTCTGATTGAGCACTGTGAAGTCTATTCAGTGGATGAGCTTTAAAGTCTATACATTGTGTGTCTTGTTCACCTAAGTCTATACATCAGATGAGTCTGCATAGGCCAAGTCCATACATTGGACTGTTCATGATTTCATTGGTAGTGTCTGTACATCAGACGCGCATGCTCGCCTGTCCCTCCGGATGCTCTCCTGGGACCGAGTATGCCCTCCAGTGACTGCTAATGCTTCCCTAACTTTGAGGATGCTCCCCTGGAGCAGCGATTGCTCCCCAGATACAGCATGTGCTCCACATGCTCCCCTGACGCTGGTGATGCTGTCCAGAGGCCATAGATGCTCCCCTGAGACTTCTTATGCTCCCGTGCGAGAACGCACTAGTCTCTGGGTATTTAAAAGAATTGTATTACATGCATTCCCTTTGACTAAATCTGTACAATGCATGCACTTTCACAAGTCTATACAATGCATTTCATTTTACAAAGTGTCGACACCAAGTTGATAATCCGATACTCTGTCTGACAGGTGCTCTGCTCATGGAGGCTAATGAAGGCACGTGATCCAAGGAAGGACGAGGTGCCCAGATGAGGACACGTGTACTGATAGCCTGCTGGATGCTGCCACGTGGTCCGAATTCTTAGGGCGAGAAATGTGGAAACCACACGCGCCCTAGCTGCTGCTGCTGCTATATCTATGAGCCTTCTTCCACAGAAGAAGACTGATCGAGTTGGCGAGAGGTGAAGTCCATACAGAGAGCCACGATCCAGACGGAGAAGAAGAAAAGGAAAAGAAGAAGAGAAAGAGAGTGAGAAAGAGAAAGAAAGAGAGATTGAGTGAGAGATCGAGATAGCAGAGTGTGAAGAGAAGAAGAGGAAGAAGAACAAAGAAGAAGAGAGAGCTAGAGTGATAGAAGCTTCAACTGAAGATCTGTTCTTGCTGGGCTGTGGATCAAATCCAGGCCAGTCAGCTCCTGCGAGAGCCACAGTCTGAGTTTACTTTTTCCAGCTTTCTGTTGCTGCGTTTTTGTTTTTCTTTTTAACTATTCACTAATTGTTCTTCCGATTCTCTTGTGTGAGGTCGGGTTCCCTCCGGTGTGGAGGAAGAGAGACTTGAGTCTCTGGTTGCCTTTGACTGGGAGTCATCGGTTGTTTCCCTCCGGTTTGGAGGAAGGGAGGATGGGTCCTCCGGTTCTGGGCTTGTAGGTTTCGAGTCCAGGGGTCCCTCCGGTTGGGAGGAAGAGAGGTCCGAGACCTCTAGTTTGCAGGTGACTTGGTGTCACTTGTGCTTCCCTCTGGGTTTCAGAGGAAGAGAGACTTGGGTCTCTAGGTTCCCCTCCGGTTTGGAGGAAGGGAGGATTGGTCCTCCGGTTCTAGTCTTGTGGGTTGCAAGACTAGGTGTTCCCTCCGGTCTGGAGGAAGAGAGACTGTGCGTCTCTGGTTTCCAAGTGGCTGGGAGTCACTTGGGGTGTCCCTCCGGTTGGGAGGAAGAGGGGAGGTTGTTCCCCTGGTCAAGCTGTTTGGCAGTCTTTGTTGCAGACTGAGTCTGATGTGCTAATGTTACTAGTGGAAGCCTCACTCCGGTTTGGAGTGCGGGGTGGACGTAGGTCTTTGGACCGAACCACTTAAAAAGCCTAGTGTTCTTTTGTGGTTTTTTTGCCTTATGTGCTCATTTCTCTGCTGCGCTCACTAGATGTCTGTTTAGGATCGAGTGTGAGTTTATTTAATTGGACTGCTTTGCAATAGCTTCCTAAGTTTTCTCAGTTTATATCTGCATCCGCTTTTAATTCCGCACATCTAACCGGTAGAACTTAAATTGGGTAAAATTCTTTGAAAGATCCATTCACCCCCCCTCTGGATCTATGTTTATCTATCGCACCTAGCTAACACTTCTAAGAGATCCGATAGGCTGCCGGAGTCCAGAGGCTACCGGAGTCATTTCTAACCCGTGGGGTCTTTTGTAGGTGGAGGTTCCGCCGGCTTCTCGGGTGCCCACGCTCGCGAGAGGAAGGTCGTCTTCATCCACCGCGCTTCTACGTCGTCCCTACGCTGCCGGAGCTCCGCTGTATTTCACCATCGGCACATCCAATAAGCCAATCCTTTCCTTTTCTTCGTAGTTCTTTTGCATTCATCATCTCGCATCCTCTATCCCCCTTCATAAGGGCGTCTCTTCTTATACTTCTTGCATCCATCATCTCATTTTCCTCCTACTCGAGTCCGAGAGGGGTTTAAAACCACACCAACCAGGTGTGTGTCCTGCCGTGATTTCGTTATTTTCATCACAAGGGATTGATACTACACTGCCATTTCCTAATTCTGTTTATCTACTGTCTGTTATTTTACAAGGGTACCCTTGGAAAGCCCTCTCCGTCGGCCGGCCGAAGGAGGAGGAAGAAGCAACTCGCCATCTCCCGCTCTTGAGGTAGGCGCGATCACTTTCTTTATTTTGGGGTCTTTCGGCCCCTGGCGATCACATCATGTTCTCGAGGCCGCGGCGAGTCACTTCCCTAATGGCCGTTTAAATTTCTGTTCTTATATTCTCTTTATATTCTGTTATATTCTTATCTGCTCATATTCTCGAGGCCGCGACGAGTCACTTCCCCAATGGCCGTTTAAATTCTCGTTCTTTATATTCTCCTTATATTCTGTTATATTCTTATCTGTTCATATTCTCGAGGCCGCGGCGAGTCACTTCCCCAATGGCCGTTTAAATTCCCGTTCTTATATTCTCTTTATATTCTGTTATATTCTTATCTGCTCATATTCTCGAGGCCGCGGCGAGTCACTTCCCCAATGGCCGTTTAAATTCCCGTTCTTTATATTCTCCTTATATTCTGTTATATTCTTATCTGCTCATATTCTCGAGGCCGCGGCGAGTCACTTCCCCAATGGCCGTTTCAATTCTTGCTATTTGATTTCTGCACCATTCCCGTCCCCCCGAGGCCACGGCGAGTCACTTCCAGCTATGGCCGTTTAACCCCCATATCCTTCTATATTACATTTGTCCCGCTCGCCCCGCCGGAGCAATCTCCCGTGGTGGCCCCTTCCCTTTTCTCTTATTTCTGTGTTGCAGCAAACAAAAAGGAGCCCGCGTGACGTCGCTCACATCATGGTGTGGTCTAGACCCGACTCATGGTACTGGGTGTTGGCCCAGACAACAATATATGCGGACAAGAAGGGGGGTTGAATTGTCCCCCAAACGAAATTACATATTTTAAACAATATGCGAAATTAACGAGATTGATGAAAAACAAGTTGAACAGAAATAAATCTAGTTCACTCAATCTCTCCGAGCACACTTGAATGTGTTGGAATAAGAAAATGTGGAAGCAAGCTACCACAGGACACGGGGATTTTAAGGTGGTTCGAGACCACAACGGGCTCCCTACTTCCACCCCTCACCGAACCGGTGAGGCTTCACTTGCTTCACAACGAAGCACACGGAGAAAATACTCCAACACACATGGAGACTTTGTCTCCACAACGATCCAACAACGGGATCAATCCACACACACACACCGCAACACTCACGGCAAGATATGATCACAACCATACGCAGACGGTTCACCACACACAGAGTCAAAGTTTAGAAATAAAGAATATGTTCAATACATGCTCATAAACCACGAGTAAATGACTGGAATAGATGGGAAATGAGTAAATAAATAAATCCCCATATGTAGCAAGGGCCGAAAATGATCCTCTTTGATTTTTGGTTTGGAGGGAGGTCGGATGACAGCGAATCAAGCTTCCTCTTGATCCTCTCGTCGATCCGCTCTTCTTTCTCTTCTTCCATAATATCCAGAAATGCTTTGTTGGAGATGAAATCCTCCTTGCAATAGCCCCTCCTTCCTTTTCCCCCTTTCTTCACCTACAAGATAAGAGAAAGATAGCACATTAGGGTTCATACTCTCCAAATTCGTAGCTTATATATATGCAACCCAAAGTGTGGGGAAAAGACACATAAAACCCTCCCAATCAATGTTAGAAACACCCTAATATATTTAGAAACTAATGGGGGTGTTTTGGTAAAGTTTGGTAGGGTTTAGAGTGGGTTCCAGACGAGTTCGCAAATCCCGACCGGAAAGGTCGACCCTTGGGGTCGACCCTCGTGCACAGAGGGCCAAACAGAATGGAAATCACTCCAAGACTCAGGGGTCGACCCATGGGGTTGACCCTTGGCAGTGGGTCGACCCCTGCAAGCAGACTGCATATTTTGGCTTCTGTCCGGTGCAGAAGCCCTAAGGGTCGACCCCTGTGGTCGACCCATGCAATAAAGGTCTAGAAAACTGATTTTTAAGCCCCGAAAGCATCAAAAAAATTCCCAAAAATCATGATATAATTACCATGCATTTAACAAAGTATTTGGACCATCCAAACCAAATTTCTACATGTTTTATGAGAATCACATGAGCACATTTGAAAAACTCAAAAACTTCATTTTAGAGACGCATGAAACTCATTCAAGGCAATAACATCTCATGGAAGATGTTCATGAAATCAACTCACACATTTACCCAAAGCTTAAATCACTTGAACATGCAAGTTATCAACAAGTGTAGTCATCAAACACCTCATTTTCACAATGTGAGCAAATTTTCCATAAATGATCATCCCTGAAGCTTAAGACATGGTTTCTTCATAAAAACTTGACACATGCAAATCATCCACACATAAAGCCATGTGAAGACAAGTTAAAACTAAAACTTCTCAAAACTCCCATTCAAATCAAGCATAAGAAATGGTTAGATATTACCATCATCCACTTGACATGAGAGGGTTTAAAAATCATCCTTGAACCTGTAAAAACATAAACATCAAGTTAGTTTATGTATCAAAAATTAAGTTCTCCTTAACTTGATTCTTCCACATAAAACTCCATATCTATACACATTCAAATGCACATTACAACAAGTAAATGGAATTGTAAAACATGAACCACCATCTTTGGCATTTGATAGACTTTAAATCTCTTAAGCATTCAAGTATAAAACCATGGAGGCTCAAACATACAAATAGCATTCTTGTATTTACCAATCCTTCCAAATGCTCAACAACAAGAAACTCCAAGTGAGGGATATTCATTTTCACATCGGTGAGTACTTTCATTGGACATTTTAAGCCTTTCCAAAAACATGATTGTTTCATTAAATCTCATTTGAATTTAACACTCACACAATTAAATAAGCATCATTCCATCACAAGAACATCAAAAGACATTTCAAAACACATGCTCTTCCAAACACACAAAGTTTTGAAATCATTTAACCACATGATAAATATTTGCTCCACAAACACACTATTTGTTATCATCAAAACCAAGGTCAAAAATAATGTGGGAACACAATACCCAACAATCTCTCCCTTTTTGATGATGATAAAATATTGTGGCAATCTAAACATTTTTCTCCCCCTTTGGCATAATCAAAAATGGGGAAAACAAAAGCTAGAGCAAAAAGTATGAAAACCAACCATGTCAATGAAACATGATATATGCACAAAAACTTCTGAACTTCCAAACAGATATGAAAATTATGTGCACCTTTACTCCCCCTTTGTCTTCAACAAAAATAGATTGACAAAAGGGTTATTGAAAGCTGATATGAACATGTATGAAGGTATTTAAATTATTCATGCAAGCAAGCAGGCAAGCATGATAGACAAGCAAACATGTAAATTTATATATCTCCCCCTTAATGGGGTAATGGGATAGCAAGAGAGCATTTGATTCACATCAAAATGTGAGACATGAAGCATAATCAAAATAGGTAGTGCATGCATAAACTAGTAGGACTACATATGCCATGAGACGAACAAATTCACAATATACATTCACCACAATAGTACCCAAGAGTGAAAAATGTGAAAATGAGCAATGAACTTCTGAAATATATAGATATAAGTAGAATTTCTATGGAACACTAGAGGGTTATTTCATTTCTACAATTCCCTTTAGATCCTCGACTTTTGGTAGCTTCACACAACCCCCTTTTTTTATTTCTTTTATAGGATTTCACCGTTCAGCGCGAGTCACCTCATGTGTCTCAATGGGGTTTCCCGACTACTAGGATTCATCACAATTTTGATTCTTGTAGATTTTAACTTCACTTTTCGATGCGAGTTTTCTCATTTATTTCAGTGGGGATTCCCGGCTACTCGGTTCCACATTCCACTTATTTGAATGGGGTTGACAGCTTTTTCCTCACGATTACTCTTCATTTCCATGTAAAAATTTTATTTCTCTTAAAGTGTTGAAAAGAAGTTCTGAAATCCTTATCAATCAATCATATGCATCATTTTGTGCAAAGTGTGTGGGTAATTGCTATGTATGTAGAAAATGAATTTGCCATTAACATAGCTATCACTCCCCCTAAATGTATGCACAAATAGAAATAAATCCTCCTCTTTTGTATATGTCACGTTCACAAATGATCAAAATCAATGCATTTTATATAACAAGAAGGTGGGGTCTTAGAAGATTTTCAAGAAAAGGTTTTCTAGAAATATATATATACATGCAAACAAGCAAGGATTTGAAAGTAAAGTCATGTAAGATGATTTTTGATACGTGGCGGAGAACATAGGTCCGAAGACCACCATCACGCGTAGTGAAAGCTTCCGGCTAGACATAATCCAACCTTTCACAAACACCATTTTATATACCGAAGAATCATGGCATTTATGCATAGAAGTGTGTAAAATATATGCATGAAACTGAAAAGATGGTGAGAGTTTATTTCTATTCACAAGTGTGCAAGAGTATGAGCAATCTAAAGCATGAATTGAATGTATGCAATTGAACAGTTATTTGCATAACGATAAACAAAGGTGTGTATGCACTCTTTATCACAACCAAAATCACCAAAGGGTAATTCCAAAACTGAAGAAGGTCGAATTAACAAGATCCAAGCTTCCAAAACCAAGTGTATGACCGAATCATTTGACCGAAGATTTCAGAACATGAGCTCTCTTACCTTTGCCTTGAGAAACTATTATTTACCTCGGTCTCAAGGCTCCCCTACAAAATAGAATTCTCACTTCAAGATTTTGGGTACCCAAGCCTTCTTGGGTCCCGAGGGGTTAGTTCTAGCATGAGCAAAATACATCTTGTTTTTCCTCTCAAACCACTCATCATCGGCCCTCATTAAGTCACACACATACATAGAGTGGCTGAACATACCACAGTAAAAGCATATGACATTTGACTTTCTAAAATGACTCCTATGCATATATGATCTATCAACGTACGAGTTCATACATGAGTCAACATGAGCATAGCCATATAAATCACATGATTTCTAAAATTTGTTGTTCACAAAAAATTTTTTCTTTGTGGGTGAATGTCCCACATCAACTTTTTCATTCCTAGCCTTTCCACTACTAGTCTCACCATGTTCAACCATTTTTTCTTTTCCTTTCAATTCCTTTTGAACAACTTCTTTCAATTTGTTTAATTCAACATGCATGGTATTGAAGTTGGTTTCTAATTCTTTCTTGGATTTTTCACATTCATTCAGTCTTGAATTAAGTTCATCCAACTCCTTTACCAATTTTTCATTTTCAATTTTTAAGTTTTTCACATTCTCATAAGCATGTTGTTTCTCAATTTCTAAGCATGACATATCATCTTCAAATAAGGAAACTTTGGACAACAACATTTTATTTTCATCTTTCAATTTTTCAAGTTCCGACTCAAGCAAGCTACATTTGGTGCATGAAGATGAACTAGAATGCAAAATATCATGAAACTTCTTTTTCAAATTTTTATTTTGATGTTTCAACTTCTTGCACTTTTCATATATTTCAGATTAGACAAATTGCCATTCTTCGCAAGTGAGGTTTTCGTTGTCGGAATTTACCTCGGTGCCGTTTTCCTTATCGGTTTTATTTATAGAATAAGCATGAAGCATAAATAAGATGAAGATCACACAAGAACGGAGCAGAGAATAAAGCAAATATATTATTCCAAATCATCAACATGCAGCAGTGAAAAATGGTCTAGCCAAGACCGCAAAGCGACCCATAACGGTCTACGGATAGACCGCTAGACAAAGGGCGATTCACATTGTTCCATGAGGGTGACTCAGATGACAAATAGTCTGCATGAAGACCGCTAAAGGCTGCCTAACGGTCTGACGGTAGACCGCATAGGTCTGAAAGATTTCAAAATAGAGAACAGCCATTCATTCTCCCACTCTTCATTCCATTGACTCCCTTTCAAACCCGACCACCCATACTCCGGCGACTGAGCCCACCGGCGACCACCGCAAGCTCACGCCCACCCACTCCCCAAGATGGTGAAGAAGAGGGCCGTTCGACGCTTCCAACGGTAGATATAGGAGGAAGAAGAGACGCCTCTGGCGGCGGTGAACCCACCGGAGGGGGAAGAAATACCACCGGCCCAAACGACGGCGGAGGGATACGACGGAGGAAGGACCCGAAGATGCTCCTGGAGATGAGGAAATGGAGCGCACATCGGAAGAGGTCACTGGAATGACGACCGGACACCGTTCAACCGAGGTAGGCTGAAACCCAAAAAACCCAATTTTTTAATTTTTTCAGATGATGCATGAGGGTAGGATAGCAAGGGGATGGGTTTGGGGACCCATAGAAATGCTGTAACGGCCTTTTGGGCCATTTCCATAGCTCGGGGAAATAGGGTGAATACGGCCCTCACGATGAGTGCCTAGCGGTCCTTCCAGTGACCGCTAGGGATCCAGATGGTCTAGCCCAGACCGCTAGGGGATATGAAACGGTCCAGAGATGACCGTTTGGGAACCAGAGTGATTTTTTTTTGTTATTTTATCTTAAATGCAATGCAGTGCACTTACAAACTATATGAATGACTGATTTTGATTGTTTAAATGTATGCAGGGGAAGAGACAGACTAGGATCTCCTGGCTACAGGTCGGAGTAGTATACCTGGCGCTGTCGGATTTCCAGAGAGAGAGAGATTGGCTGCGATGGGATTCCGTGAGCTGCTAAGCATTGGGGTTATGAGGATAGACACCGCGTTGCTGTACGCGCTGCATGTGAGATGTGATCCGATCAGCAGAGCTTTTCTGTTCCTGTGGGGTCATATGATCCCGATGCTGGAGGTTGTGGCACGGATTACCAGACTTCAAGTGCACAGAGTGCCAGTGACGGGGATGACATACGCCGACTACTAGGAGTTGGCGCGGGAGCTACTAGACTTAGAGCTGACACGACCGGGACGCCACTCGTCGATGCTGGCGAGAGCGACACTCCAGGAGAGCCTGGGGCTAAGAGGAGCGGTGATAGTCATGGGAGTGCTATCTGAGGAGCATCTTGGGAGACTGACAGACAGAGCCCGGGAGAGAGTGGCTGCGGGACCGGGACTTGAGGGAGACATCATCCTTCGTCGCTTCTTGATGCTATTGTTCGGGAAGCTGTTCTTCGCGATGAGGGTAGACGGAGTGAGCTGCAAGCTCCTCCCACTGCTGAGGGACCTAGACGGAGTCGGAGAGTACGCCTGGGGTGCTACTGTGTTGGCGTTCTTCTTTGACACACTCAGTACCACCGACCGACAGACGATGCTAGGTGGCTTCTCGCCTTTGCTTTAGGTAAGATGCTTTATTTTAAATGCTTGTGCTCATGATTTTGATTATGACTGCTATATGCTGACTCTTAATTAATGCAGGTATGGAGCTACCTGTACGTCCCTGGCCTAGGGCGGGGAAAGGAGGTACATCTGGACCGGGTACCCATTGCGAGGCGATGGATGGCGGTTCGGGACATAGGGTCGCTGTGACGCTTAGCACGGACGAACCAGGACGACACTGACACGTTCCCCTATGCATCGGTAAGACTCTAGACTTAAGACTTCTAAATGCACTTAAATGCTCTTATAAATGATGACTTGGCTTGATTGCCCTTTCAGGTGTGCTGGACACTATACCGTGACGAGGGTCACGAGGGACAGCCCTGGGTGGAGCGGCCCAAGCTTACGCGTGACGAGAGGTGTGGCCACATTTCATGAACATCATCGAGCCACTACACGACCGCTTGATCATGAGGATGAGGGGTGTCCACCGACCAGAGGTGGAGTTCCCAGCAAGGGATGACGAGCGCGTAGGACGATCCTCGGAGGGACTGAGCGGCGAGATCGAATGGGTCACCCGGGCATTCGACTAGGTGTGCGACTGGACGCGGAGGGGTCAGGTGGTACGAGCCCGAGTTGCCAGCGATGGGGCCTACCTGAAGGCCTACGCCAGGAGATACGGAGATCAGGTCTTCCGCAGCGCGTGACGACTGGTACGTCTTTCTAAACTTATGCTTCTTAATTACTCTTAATGCACTGACACCTTGACTTGCTACATGCAGCTAGACCCCCAAGGACAGATAGCGGAGCTCCAGGGTCTCCTCCACTCTACCGTGTAGTAGAGGGATGAGTTCCACAGCGCGCTGGAGCTTCTGGTGAGTTTCAAACCGTAGACTTAATATGCAATACTTATGTACTTGACTGACTTGATTTCTAAAATGCAGTGAGCTGAGGGAGCACAGCGGCAAGGATCAGACACTCCATCCTCTTCTTCCCAGCCCGCGGAAGGCCGAGCTGAGCGGGATGCCGACTTCGCACGGGCGGTTACTCGGGTTGAGGTGAGGCCACTCTCGCGGAGAAGGTAAGCAAACCAACCGACTTACTTTGATTTAATGCATATGATTATGCAAAATGACTGACCACGATGAATGTTGGTGTAGGCGAGAGAGCTGACCACAGCACTTAATGCGGCAGAGCGCACTCGAGCAGAGGTAGAGCGACTCAGAGCAGATCTGGAGTAGTCACGAGCCGAGGCGGAGCGACTTCGAGCAGGAGCAGCGGACTTAGAGCGCTACCAGACCGAGGCGAGAGAGGCTCGGCACCAAGCCTATGACTTGAGGATCGAGCTGCGAGCTGTGGAGAGGACAATACGGATGATGGGTCGAGGACCCGAGTAGAGTGCCTCGTAGAGCGGCGCATGGAGCAGCGCATTCCCAGACATCCTTACCGGCTCCTCCGGCCATCGGAGGAACGAGGGGGGAGAGAGGCAACGACGACGAGAGGAGGGGAGCACAGCCATGTGCTCGCCAGAGAAGTGGCTCGAGGGCACCAGCGACAATGGAGGTCCAGGAGAGGGACCTGCCTGAGAGCTACCTTGTACTTATGCATGCATGTGTTGAGTATATCCAAGTGATTTTGATGAGAATAAAACCCAGGTTATGTGTTTTCTCATGTGCTACGTTTCAACAATCAAGTTCGATTTCAACAAGCATTCAAAGCTACTTCACCATGTGTTATGCTTAATTATCTAAACCCTTCCAAATGCATAAATCCTTGTTTTGGTTTCCAAACCACCAAGGCTAAGCTTAAACCCACTCACCTTGATTGGAATAAGGTAGCCATAAATTGATTCGTTCATGCATGATATTGCATTGGCTAACCTTTTATTTTTTTGCAGAAACCCCAGCCAGCGGTCGACCGCCAGCTTCTAGCGGTCGACCGGTTTTCCAAGTAATGAATGGGCATTTCCTGTAAAATTCCAGGTCGACTGCCAGCTTCGAAAGCCCCCCCTATTTTTGACTTTTTGTTCCCAACGTGAGAAGTCTTTCTTCTAGGAATTGTTTAATCCCAAAGCCACCAATTTCACCATGATTTGTAGATCTGGTCTGTGGCATGTCCCTTGACCACCCAAGATCTATAAATAATCTCATTGGGGTCAAAAACCTAATTGATTCAAGCAAGATCAAGGGAGGCCATCAAGGAGAAGAAGAGGTGCACTGTAGCTCCATGAATAGTGCTTCGAGCAAGAAGTTCTTCATCCAAGTGCAAGCTTCTCAAGTTGATTTGAAGGCCATTGAAGTGTAGATCGAGCGGGGAGCCAGCTTCATCAAATACGATCTTCATCCACTAGGGGGGAGCTTGAATTTGTTTCTTCACTTTCTATTTTCTCATTCCAATCTTTCTGGGCTTTAATTTTGTGCTCTTGTAATATTCAAACATCTGTGTGTGTGTGGATCTACACAGATCCATGTGTGTGTGTGAGTGATCTCCTTATCCTTCACTCTTCTTTGTGTTTTGGTGCTTGTGCACCTTCGTGGGAATTCTGAATTCACACGAGTGTGTGTGTGTGCGCTTTGATCTTGTAACCTTCTACAAGATAGTGTGTAGACCCTCACGGTCGGTGAGGGGTGGACGTAGGTTGCAGTTGTTGCATCCGAACCACCTAAAAATTGTGGTGTTCTGTGTGGTTTGCTCCTTATCTCCTACCTCCAGTTCTATTCCAGCTCGTTTACATATTGCTTTATCATATAGTTCCTTTGTTTAGATCTAGCTTTATTAACCTCCTTATGGGAGATCTCTGGTATATCAAAAGGTAGCTTCTGATCGACATCGTCTATACTATCGGGAGGAAAATACCTTGTATGAGAGAATCTTCAGATTCCCTGACTCTGTCTGGTACCAAAGAACTGCTGTAGGGGTTGATTCAACTAGACTCTTTTTGTAACCTATCAGATCTATTCTTGTTTGCTGCTTGTTCTTAATACTTGTTTCAAATCTTTCAAAAGTTGTTAAAATCTGTAATCACCCAATTCACCCCCCCTCTCGGGTGTCATTGATCGCGGGACTTCAATTGGTATCTGAGCTAGGTTCTATTTCTTTCAGATCTAACGATCTAGAGTAAGATCCAGATCAATGGCAAACAAGGGTATGATGCCTGAGGGTCACTCCATTCATCGTCCTCCATACTTCGATGGCTCAAATTACTCCTATTGGAAAAATAGAATGCATGTTTTCTTGAGAGCCCAGGAGTATGAGATCTGGAGAGTTTTGGACAAGGGTCCTTACAAACTCTCTGACGATGAAGAGAAATGGACACCCGAGGAGATTAAAAAATGCACTGTCAATTTTAATGCTATAAATATTATGCAATGTGCTATACATCCTAATGAATTTTCTCGTGTATCCATGTGCAGCTCAGCGAAGGAAATGTGGGACAAGTTACGGCTCATATTGAAGGAACCTCTGAGGTCAAAGAAACCAAGGCGAACCTTCTAGTCAGAGATTACGAGCTGTTCAAAATGAAACCTGAAGAAGCAATTTTAGAAATGTTTGCAAGGCTAACTGAGATCACGAATGATCTCAAAAGCCTTGGGAAGGAGTACACAAACTCGGAGCTGGTAAGGAAAGTTCTGAGGTCACTTCCATCCGCATGGCACACAAAAGCCACAATGATTGAAGACTCCAAAAATCTATCCACACTTTCCTTGGATGAACTCATAGGGTCGCTCATGACCTATGAAATAAATATGAAGAGAACATCCGAGGAAGATACGAAGAAGAAGAAGGTAATCAGATTGAAAGCTCATCAATCTGATGAAGTCCTTCAAGAAGAAGAATCAAGTGAAAGAAGCAACGAAGAAGAAGACTTGGCCATGATAACTCACCAAGTGAGAAGGTTTTTGAAGAAGAAGAGAAACTTCCAAGGCAGGTTCAGAATGGGGCAAAGGAAGCCCACAAAAACCAAGGGCGAGCCAAACAAACTAAGTAGCATCATATGCTACGAATGCAAGAAGCCCGGGCACATGAGGGGAGAGTGCCCAGATCTGAAGAAGAAATTCAAGAAAGATAATTTCAGAAAGCCCAAAGCCATGGTCGCCACGTGGAGCGATGAAGTGGACGAACCGTCTGATGAGGAGATACAAAAGCTCGTGGAGAGCCTATGTCTCATGGCACACGAGGATGACTCAACGGAGATAAATTCTGATCCTGATTTTATTTCCAATGAACAATGTGAGTCGGAATATGAAAAATTGTACACTAAATACAAGAAAATCAGATCTAAAAATAAAACTCTCAAAAAGAAGATTGATGAGCTAACACATGAGGGCATTTTTGTTAAGTTTAAAAAATTGGAATAGGAATGGTTTGAGGTAACGGAAGATAAAGAAAGCATGTTGCAAATAATTTCAGTCAGTGAGAAAAATCAAGAGGAATTGATGTGTAAATTTTTAAAAATTGAAAAAGCTATTGAGAAGTTGAAAAATGAAGAAGAAGTTCTGAAATCCACAAATTCAGAACTTCAAAAGAAAAATGTGAGTCTGGGTGAAGAAGTGGCTGAACTTCAGTCCACCTTATCTAGATTTGTCAAGGGCAAACAAAACTTAGACAATTTTTTGGGAGTGAAAGTCAACTTCCAAAAGTAAGGATTGGGGTACATTCCCCAAAACAAAAAATCTTTTGAGCGTAAGATCACTACATCCTATGTTCATGAAAAAGAAAACAATCATGCTTCATGTTCCAACACTAAGTCAAAACATGTCCAACCCAAACCACGACAATTTCAAAGAAAGTTTGCACCTGTTAATTGTTATCATTGTGGTAGGTTTGGTCATGTTGTTGTAAATTATTGGTTCAAATAAAACTTACCAAGAAATCATGTTTTTTGGACTAAGAAAAGATATGCACAAAATTGGACTAACTCTTACGGACCCAAACTTTTTTTTTTGATCGGTAAATTTGTAACTATTAGTAAATAGTAAAAGAGTGTACAATGGGTGAGCAATATCTAGACATGCCTAGACTGATTGCTCAACAGGAATGAAGTCCGTGCCACGAAAATCGTGTTCTACGGTGTGGAATAAAATAAGGTAAGAACAGGAGAACAATACAAGTCATAGCACTCAAGTATAGGTCCCCATCATAGTTATGGAATGGTGAAGTTATAGCGTTGAAGGATCTGTTTCTCCCTGAAGGTGAGTCTATCAAGCTTGAGTTCATTTTCCAAATAACATCTGGTATCATATAGGATTTCAATTAGAATCCTTACATATCCCTTTTTCTTTGTCTCAAAGGTTCGAATGCATCTCTCCCTCCAAATCCACCAGATGGTGCAACGGAAGAGGAGCTTGATCAGTTTAGTGAGGCAGCCTTTGGTTGGGAAATTGGTCTCAAGGGATTGTATCTCACTTAAAATTGAGTTCATCGGGTCCCTATGGATATCAAATCTTTTTAAAATTTCAGTCCAGATTTTGTTGGAGTATTTGCATGAGAAGAAAAGGTGGTCTATACTTTCCTCAGCCCCTTTGCAAAGAATACACATATTTGAAAGTGAAAACCCTTTTTTCTGAATCATATCCAGAGTCGGTAGCCTGTTATGAAGTACTTGCCAGCAACATAAGGAATGCTTGGGGCATAGTGGCCTGCCCCAAACCCAACTCTCCGGATGCCAAATATGATGCCTTTGTCTTAGTTGATTCCATGCAGAAGTGCATGAGAAATTGCCTTTGTCATGAATCCAAATCAAATATTCATTGGGATTTGTAACCAGAGGAATAACATAAATAATTGGCCAAAGCTCAAGCATGTCAATGGATGTTGGATTTGGGAGATTCCAAGTACCGTTGCAAATGAAATCTGAAATAGTATTATTCACATTAGCTCCCAGATCTTGCCTGATCCTATCTCCATAGAGTTGGAATATACTTTTCCCATTGACCCATGGGTCATACCACATGCTAAGTGAACTTTCAGTGGAGATACAAAATTTGATTTGTCTGAGTAGCCACGTTCTTACTTGAAGGATACCTTTCCAAGCTACAGAATGATAAGATTTAGCCTGAATGTGCCAAAAGTTACATTTGGATAGATATTTACTATGGATCCATTTTATCCACATGCTGTCCTTCTTATGTAATATATCCCAGCATTGTTTCACTAAACAAGCTTTATTCCAATCAGATATCCGTCTCAAGTTTAAACCACCTTCTATTTTTGGTCTACATATTATGTCCCAGTTGATCATGTGAAAAGACTTGTTAGCACCTGTTCCTTGCCAAAAGAACGTTGCCAATATTTTTTCAATCTCTTGAATTAATCCTGCAGGAAGAAGAAAAGCTGTAGACCAATAGATGGAGTAGGTGGATAAGATGCTTCTAATCAATTCCAGCCGCCCACTCTTGGAAAGGAGTTTCATTCTCCAAGAGCTAATTCTATTTTTGATTTTTTCAATGATTGGTTGGCAGTGATGCTTCTTTAAACTGGTGGAGATAAGAGGTAAACCTAAGTACGGGATAGGTAGATTACCTTCATCCACCTTCAAAGTTGTTGTAATTGCTGTTTTATCTTGGACCTTGGCACCAATGTATAATTTACTTTTGGAGTGATTCAGCTTGAGACCTGATCATTTCCCAAATGTTTCAAGAATGTGTGCAAGATACTGGACTGAATCCAAGTCATTTTGAAGAAAGATAATTAAGTCATCTGCAAAAGTAATGTGAGAAACATGTACTTCAGTAGTCTGCAGAACCTTGAGGTGACCTTGGTACACCGCTTCCTCCAACAAACAAGTGAGGCCCTCCATAGCAATAGTAAATAGGTAAGGAGACAGTGGGTCTCCTTGTCGGATGCCATTAGAGCTTTTAAAATAGCCTGCAGGGTAACCATTGAATAAAATAGAGAACATACAGCTCTCAATACAGCTTCTAATCCACTGGATCCATTTGGCCGGAAACCCAATTCTCGTAAGCATATGATATATAAAGTGCCTATCAATAGAGTCAAATGCCTTCCTCAGATCAGCTTTAAGGCTAATTGTCTTTCCCTTGTCCTTGGAATGTAGATCTTTAGTCAGATCATTAGCAAGAAGGATGTTGTGAGTAATACTTCTTCCTTTGATGAATGCAGTCTGCTGGGGACTAATGATCTTATTAATCACCTTCTGAATTCTATTAGCCATAAGTTTTGAAATCACTTTGTAGATGAAGTTGCATAATGAGATTGGTCTAAAATTCTCCAAATTATCAGCCCCCACCACTTTTGGGATCAGTGCTATGAAAGTGTTGTTGAACTGTTTGTAAAGATGTCCCGTTCTGAAAAGGTGAAGACAGGTGTTGATGACATCATTACCAATTATATGCCATGTTGATTGGTAGAACTCCGCTGGAAAGCCGTCGGGACCTGGGCTTTTATTTTTTGGGGATTGGAAAACAACTTGCTTAATTTCTTCTGAAGTGAAATCAGCATTGAGAATTACCCTGTCTTCTTCAGAGAGTTGCAAAGTAGGGTTGATGTGACAAGCTTCCTGCATATAAGATTGGTTTAGTAGTTGAGAATAGTAATCGATGGTGTGCTTCTTTACCTGGTTGGGATCAGTGGTAGTATTTCCAAGGTGGTCTTTAAATTGTCCGATTTGGTTTATAGTTCTTCTGGCTGCCATGCTAGCATAAAAGAATTTAGTGTTGGAATCCCCTAACGTCAACCAATTCTGTCTTGATTTCTGCCTGATGAAGTTTTCCTCTAGCTCTAAAGCATGCAGATATTGTTTTCTTGCCACCTGCTCTTGTTGGATTCGGTCATTGTCAAGGGGACTATCATGAAGATTAGTCTGAGCTTGGTGCAGATTCTTCTTAGATGCGGCCACCTTATTCTGTACATCACCAAAGTTGGTCTTATTCCAATCTTTAAGAGCAAGTTTGCAAGCCTTAAGCTTCATACAAAGGACATGCGGAGAAGACCCTACGACCTTGGTATCCCATACACCTTGAATGACGTTAAGAAAGTCTGGGTGGGAGGCCCACATGTTGTAGTACCGGAATGGAAGCTTGCCCTTCATAATATCTTTATCTGTATTGGTAAATAGAAGTGTGTGATCAGAAAAATATTCATTCCCGTATTCAAGCCAGCTGTCCGGGTAAGATGCAGTCCAGTGAGAGTTGATGAGACATCTATCCAATCTTGCCATGATTTTGCGGTGAGATTCCCCCCTATTTGTCCAGGAAAACTTATTGCCACAGCAGGTAATGTCCTCAAGTTCGGAATGTTGAATGCACAGGTTAAACTCGTCCAACATGGACTCAGTTATCATTCGCCCTCCCAACTTTTCATGGGGGTATCTGATTGTGTTGAAGTCGCCTATTACCATCCAAGGAGAATTGATGTTCTTGGAAAGGCAAATAATGTCCTTCCATAAAATACTCCTGTCAATCGCACTGTTGGATGCATATACACCAGTGATCATGAATTCCCCAAGGTTTAACTTATTTCTACATCTTAAATGAAGGAATTGGCTGCTACCCGTAACCAGATGAGCTTCAATGAGGTTGTGGTTCCAAAGAATCCACACTCTCCCTTTGCCACCGTGCATATCATTAGTAATAACTTCAGCTTCTGGCCAAATTAAGTTTTTGTAATGCATAACATGGGCAGAGTTTATCTTTGTTTCAACTAGGATAACCAAAGTACAGGCTTTGGTTCTGATCAGTGAGTTTAACTCCCTACATTTCTCCCTCTTATTGATGCCTCTAACATTCCAAGCAATAATCTTCATAACAAATTTTTGAAGGAAAGATGGTGTGAAATTAGATGCTTTTGGTCATTGGAGCCCGACCATCAGCATCTTTACTTTTTGGCCTGGATTTTATTCTGTCCATCTCATCCACAGCCTGCAAATTCCTAAAAGATGAATGATGGGGCTTAACTTTGTTGGTAGTGGGGCGTTGTGGAGGAAGATGAGCTTGCACAAAATAATTGACAGCATGTGGCCCTGAAAACTTGTCCCCTCTAATTGTAGTTGATGCTGCCCCCTCATGAAGCTTGGTGGGAGGTTCCTTAGGGTGCGCCTCGTTCTGAGTGGACAGCGCAAGTGTAGTGGCAGTAGCTGGGTCACGGGTTGGACCACCGCGAGCCCCATCCGTGCCTGGAGATGGCACGACCACTTCCACTAACTCATCAGACAATGCTCCATCAGCAGCAAAAGAAGTAGCAGGAGGCGGGTCCTTCACATGTGCAACCTGACTATTGATGCCAAGACACGGCTCAGTCACATGCGTATCATTAGAGTCTTCACGTGTATGGATTTGGTTGGTCCATCCATGGAGAGAGGAGTTAATAGCTGCCCCACAAGGAGATGCTCCAGCAAATGCTTTCTTCGAGAGCTCCAAATGAGAATGACAAAGGCTGGCGGCCCCTCCAAGAGAAGTGGAGGCTGCAGCTGTTCCAAAGGTGGAGATAAGTAGTGTTCGAGCTACATTGGGATGCGCCTCAAAAAGTGGGGAGGAGGGTAATGAATTGGCAAGTGAAGGTTGGCCAGAAGGCTGCTCGATCACATGTGAGCGGGTGTTAAAGATGGAATCTGAAGAATGGGCATCTTGGAAAGCAGGTGAAGGACAATAGGTGGCGGGCTCCGAAGGTGGTACTAGCGGGTCCAAAAGATGCCCACAGCGCTGCGCATTCACATGCGCTGGTTGATGAAGCTTGCATAAGGACGAAATGCCAATTGGAGCATCTCCTTCAAGCCGTGAACAGCAGCAAGTGGGGACATGATTCACATGCGATTGGCTGTCTTCCTTGGTTGTTATAGTACGGTCGTTGGCAGCAACTTTAATATCCACAGAAGGGCAGCTATTAAGCTTGTTGGCGGCATCCAAATCCTCAAGCATCGATGGCAAAGAAACACTTGCAGGTAATGAGTTAGCCTTAATCACATGGTTGAGAACCTCAGGAAGAGGAAATTGCGAATCCCTTGGAGTGTTCTTGCTAGGGCGGTGTTGCAAGGGGACAGAGATATGGCGTACCTCATGGTGGGTCCCGAGTTGAGGCCTTTGAGAGGGCTGAGTTAAAGGGTCACCAGTACCATCCTGAGCGCCAAAAACCGACTGCAGAATCTCAAATGAATTATGAGTGAGCACACTAGCATCGGAAGGATTAGTGTGTGTCTTCGGTTTGAACACCTGGACCTTATGTTGGTTATGTTGGAGAACCGGTTTACATGCTCCATCTGCGTGCCCAAAGGAACAACATAAAGAACAGCTTCTTGGCCTCCATTGGAAGGTTACCTTAATTCGCCTGACACTCCCATCAAGATCTTTATAATGAACGAAATCAGGTAGCTCTTCACCCGAAGATATCATGATGCATGCCCTAGCATAAGCCAGTCTCTTACGCTCCGCTGTTAGCTTGTCCAGATACAACGGTTCCCCCAAGATGGAAGAGATCTTCGCAATAAATTCTCGAGTCCATAGATGGAGTGGGAGTCCGTGGAAGGCCACCCACAAGGGAATACTCGTAAGACTATCTAATTCCATTCTTATGCAAGCATTGAATGAGAATGTGAATGCGCAGATGATTCCATTCTCATGCAAATAAAACTTCAAATGAAATCAGATTCATCGGCAAGAGAAGTAACAATGTCTACACTATTGATCTTGATGATGTTTCTTGTGATGATATGTGTTTGGTATCTAACAATCATGATAATGCATGGCTATGGCATCGAAGACTAGGTCATACTAGTTTTGGAGTAATCTCCAAATTGTCTAAACATGACTTGGTGAATGATTTGCCAAAACTAAAGTTTGAAAGTGATAAAATTTGTGAGGCTTGCACAAAAGGCAAGCGAACACACATATCCTTCAAAAACAAGAACATTGTTTCTACCTCCCGGTCTTTGGAATTGCTGGCCCAACTAGGACATCCAACCTAAGAGGGAAATCTTATGGTTTTGTGATTGTTGATGATTATTCCAGATTCACTTGGGTGTTATTTCTATCCAATAAAAATGATGCATTGATGGAATTTCAAGTGTTTTACAGGAAAATCTGAAATGACAGAGGCTACCTTATCACTACTATCCAAAGTGATCATGGTGGCGAATTTCAAAATCATGAGTTCAGCAGTTTCTATGAAGAGCACGGGTATACACACAACTTCTCATCACCAAGGACGGCCCAACAAAATGGAGTGGTGGAAAGAAAAAATAGAACATTGATAGACATGGCTCGGACCATGTTAAGTGAAAACTCTCTACCAAAATATTTTTGGGCTGAGGCGATATGTACAGCGTGTTACATCATCAACAGGGTAATGGTAAGGCTCATTTTGAAGAAAACTCCATATGAGCTCTACAAAGGTAAGAAATCGAATATTTCCCATCTTAAACCCTTTGGATGTTCATGTTTCATCCTGAACAATGGTAAGTCCAACCTAGGTAAGTTTGATGAGAAAAGTGACAAGGGAACTTTCCTAGGTTATGCACTTAATTCTAGAGCCTATCGAGTGTTCAACAAAAGGACTTTGGTTGTTGAAGAAAGTCCTCATATAATTTTTGATGAATCTGAACTAAAACAGACTACTCAAATTATGGATGCAGGAGAAGCCCCCAAAAACTCAACTAATGCTGGAACATCGAAAGCCAAGGATGAACCAAAGGAAGGAATACTTAGCAAGAGTAAAGAAGATGAAGATCCTTCAATTGAAACATTACAAGAGCAGCAAGTGCATCACCCCGACTTGCCAAGCACCTCCACATTCTTAAAGGATCATTTAGCTGAAAACATAATCGACAATCCTCAAGATGAGATAAGAACCAGAGCATCTCTACGGCAAGTAGAAGAAGAGGATTTGATAGCCTTAATCTCACAAGAAGAGCCTAAGGACATTCATGAAGCTCTTCAAAATGAATCCTGGATCCAGGCTATTCATGAAGAGTTGCACCAGTTCGAAAGAAACCAGGTGTGGACTCTAGTGCCACAGCCTAAGAATCAATCCATTATCGAATCTCGATGGGTTTTTAGAAATAAATTAAATGATACAGGATTGGTTGTTAGGAACAAGGCCCGGCTTGTGGCCAAAGGGTATAGCCAGGAGATGGGTATTGATTTTGATGAGTCATTTGCACCGGTTGCTCATCTAGAAGCAGTCCGGATTTTATTATCCTATACTTGCTCATCTAACTTTAAATTATTTCAAATGGATGTTAAATCTACGTTTCTAAATAGGTATATCAAAGAGGATATTTTTGTAGAACAACCTCAAGGTTTTGAAGACCTCAAACATCCACAACATGTGTACAAGCTCCAGAAGACCTTGTACGGACTGAAGCAAGCACCAAGGGCATGGTATGAATGGCTCACGTCATTTCTGATTGAAAATGATTTCAAGAGAGGTAAGGCTGATCAAAAATTTTTCACAAAGAAATTAGGTAAAGCTATATTAGTAGTTCAAGTGTACGTGGATGACATAATTTTTGGAGCTACTAATAATGTGCTATGTAATGAGTTTGCAGAAATCATGCAAGGTGAATTTGAAATGAGCCTAATGGGTGAACTCACATTCTTTCTTGGACTGCAGGTGAAGCAAACACCTAAGGGCATTTTCATAAGCCAAGCCAAGTACACAATGGAGCTTTTGAAGAAATATGGGAGGGCTGAAGCTAAACCTTTGTCAACTCCAATGGCCACAACCTTGAAGTTAGACAAAGATGAAAATGGTAAAATATTAGATCCTACACTGTTTTGAGATATGACCGGATCACTATTGTATCTTACATCATGGTTTTCAGTCATGCCCTAAAGAACCTCACTTATCGGCTGTTAAACGCATCTTTAGATATTTACTTGGCACAATAGATTTTGACTTATAGTTTCCCATTGGTAGTTCTTTTGATCTGATTGCATACACCGATATGGATTATACTGGATGCATTGTCGATCGTAAAAGTACTAGTGGGTACTGTCACTTTCTTGGTGGGTGCCTAGTCTCATGGGCCTCCTAGAAACAATATTCAGTAGCTCTCTCAACGGCCGAGGCTGAATATGTAGTTGCCGGAAGTTGTAGAGCCCAAGTACTTTGGATCAAAAATCAACTGCTTGATTTAGATATTGAGATGAAATGTGTGCCAATTTTATGTGATAATACCAGTGCAATCAGTTTGTCTAAAAACCCTGTTCAACACTCTAGAACCAAGCATATTGATATTCGTCATCACTTCTTGAGAGATCATGTAGGTAAAAGGGTCTTTGAATTGAACTTCATTGACACACACAATCAGCTAGCTGACATTTTTACCAAACCTCTCAACCAGGATCAATTTAACAAGATAAGAAGAGAACTTGGGATGTGCAAGGGTGAGAGCATTCATGTATAGGTCTGCACTTAAGTTAAGTTCTGCATCTGTAGAAACTCATATGCATCAAGGGTAGAAAAACATGCATACTATCTTTACTTTTTGCTACCTTGTGTGTTTATATACACTCCTGCATGCTTGAATGTAATTATATGTATAGCCCTCCTTGAAATTTTTTTTCTAAGGCCAAATATTTCTTGGATAAATAATTGTGGACTCAGTGATGTTGGACCTAAGGTAACTTCTGAGGGGGAGTTAGAAACTCTCCTCAAATCTGCATATATTTCCTTTTCTCCACTTCATGATGTTGGCTAAACTCAGAAGGTCAGTTGTTAGTCCCCCCATCTATAAAAAAAAATAGAAAAGAAAAGAAAAAGAAACAAAAAAAAATTCAAAAATTGGGGTTTTTCTGGGCTAGCGGTCGACCGCCAACCCCGCACCGGTCGACCGGTGGCGACAAACCGACCCGACCGGGTCCTAACCGAGCCAACTTATAGGGGGTTTTAAAGGCCCCCATTCTCATTCTATCACTTCCATTCACCCTCCACCACTTTGCCTTAACTCTAGAACCCCAAAACTTAACCTCCCAAGCTTCCAAACCTCATCCTTTCTCCATCCGCACAAGATCCATCTTGATCGTCATGATTTCGGGACAAACTCCATTCGGCCGTTCGTGCATTTGTGGAGTTCCCATCTTGGTTTCGGTCAGTGGAGAAGGCTTTTTTGCAAGCCCCTGGAGTGTCCGTCGATCTTTCTTCATCCCCCGGGGAAGGGAGTGGATAGAGACGCGAGGCACCAGCTCCTCCACCACAGCAGGCGCCTGCACCGCGTTGAGCACCTAGGTTGCTTATTCGCCCCATAATTTACCCTCGAATGGTTGATTTCAATGAGGTGAATCAGCTCCTCCCCGATATATGTGCAGTCCTTGAGATTCAGCCCGGTTGGACTGATTTCGTCACTAGGTATAACCGTCATTATCCCAACCTAGTACAGCAGTTCTATGGGAACTTGGTTTCAAGGAATGATGAGCTATATACTGTTGTTCAAGGGGTTGAGATTCACATTAACCCCGATCTGTTTGAGAGAAGCTTAGGGGTTGCGGCTAGGGGAGCCAACATGGCTTATGGTCATGGGGAGGTTGAAGATACTTTTATTGCTATGACCAACTGTGAGTATGTGCGTGGTGTCAGCAATTTGATTGAGTTAAATGCGAATTACTTCCCACCACTGCAGCGTGTTGTTGGGTTCGGTGCAGGTATTCAGAGGGGGGTGAATGAATATAGCCCTTTTACAAACCTTCACCCAAATAGAATTTCGCTCACTTAAAAATTGGAATGCTAACAAGACAAAATAAAATAATCATCTACTGAACCTATAAGCAGACAGTTGAGCGCCCCTATGCATTCATCTAGCAGAAGCACAAATAGAACAAAACAAACCACAATGCAAGATGGTTTTTAGGTGGTTCGGTCCAGCAGACCTACATCCACCCACCACTCAACCCGAGTGTGGCTTACTGCTGACTCACAGCTTGAACCGCTGGGCCTCACAGCTTGCCTACAATCCGCTGAGCAACACAACTTGCTGTCAAGTGGAATCCACCACTACAAACCGCTGGGGATTACAGCTTACCCGTCCAGAGGCAGCACCTCTGCAAACCGCTGGGCAATACAGCTTGGCCGTCCAGTGGAATCCTCCACTGCAAACGCTGAGCCTCACAGCTGCTCCGCTGACAAACAGCTTGAAGAAATGTATAAAGGAAAATAAAAGATAGAACAAGACAGCAACGGAAAGTTGAAACAATGAAGCACAAATATAGCTCTCGAATGGAGCAGATCTGGCTTGGATTTGATCCAAAAGCCAGACAACCTCAACCTCTCTCTCTTTCTCAACTCGAGCTCTCCTTCTCTTTCTCTTCTCTTCTCTCTTCTTTCTTCTTCTGCTCTCTTCTTTCTTCTTCTGCTCTCTTTACTCTTCTTCTGCTCTTCAGCTGGATCAAAGTCTCTGCACTTCTGCTTTTTCTTTCTCCACTTCGATCGCTGTTCATCTGAAGACGAAGACTCATATATATAGCAGCAGCAGCTCGTGTGCTCTCAACATGTCCCGCCCAAAAACCTTGGACCACGTGTCAATCTCTCAGCCAGCTTCAGCACACGTGTCACGATCCTGTCTGCCCATCCAGCCTCGGATCACGTGCCCTTCATTAGCCTCCACGAGCAGAGCACCTGTTAGACAGAGTATCAGAATATCAGGTTAAGTGAAGAGCTCTGTATAGACTTGTAAAGACGATCATGATGTATAGACTTGTAATGTAAAATACGTTCTCGCACGGGAGCATATGAAGTCTCAGGGGAGCATCTATGGCCTCTGAACAGCATCACCAGCGTCAGGAGAGCATATGGAGAACATGCTGTCTCTGGGAAGCAATCGCTGCTCCAGGGGAGCATCCTCAAAGTTAGGGAAGCATTAGCAGTCACTGGAGGGCATACTCGGTCCTAGGAGAGCATCCGGGGGGACAGACGAGCATGCACGTCTGATGTACAGACTCTACCAATGTATAGACTTTACAATGCTCATCCACTGAATAGACTTCACAGTGCTCAATCAGACTTCACGATGCTCAATCAGACTTCACGATGCTCAATCACCCTTGAAGATGTGAGCGTGGCAGTGTATGGACTTCACTATGCAGACTTTGAAGAGCATTCAGCAAAGTGCAGACTTCACTATGTAAATGGTTGTACAGACTTAGTCCAAACACGATGTATAGACTTTGGACTCCAAGGGTGATGTATGGACTTTCACATGAAAGGCTGTACAGACTTTGAAAGCTGAGGCCAATGTATAGACTTGCCAAGCGAAAGGGCTGTACAGACTTCGAAGCAAATGTGAAGCCAATGTACAGACTTACTCGAGTGAGACGATGACCAAGACGATGCAGCTACAGTGATGTACAGACTTCACTGTAAATGCATGAACAGTGAATGAGTGTATAGACTTGATCAAGAGAGACGCTGTACAGACTTCGAAGGCAAAGGCCAATGTATAGACTTTATGAATGTTCAGACTTGAAAGCTCGACCAGTGTACAGACTTGCCACCGACCAAAGTATAGACTTGAAAAGCTTGAACATAGGTAAAGACTCCAATGTGCAGACTTTGATGCTCAACGTCAAATGCGATGTACAGACTTGCATGAGATGCATGCTACAGTGCAGTGTGTGGACTTGAAGAGCAATATGCGTGCTCAATGTACAGACTTCCCAGTGTAAAGACTTTAAGTCCAATGTAAGGGACTGTACAGACTTACTCATGAACACCGCACAATCGGATGTACATACTTAGCCCAAGACAATGTGTAGACTTCAGAAATGCAAGCAATGCAGCAATGTCTAGACTAAGCTTTACCCTGCAGTGTATAGACTTGCTGGTCTGCTAGGAATGCAATGTATAGAACAGAAGTCAAGCACAAACAATATATCAGTTATGCACATGCATTCTCCGGATAATATACCAGTCACAGTCATGTTGCTATCATCAAAACACAATATCAAATGCACTCACTGTGTTGCAATCATCAAAACAAAACAACATTGCTATCATCAAATCAACATAGCACATGCTTGTGCCGAAGAGGCACAACATTCTCCCCCTTTTTGATGATGGCAACACACTGTGACAGTGAGTCACACACAAAATTTTCTCCCCCTTTGACATAATCAAATAGAGAAAAATAGTATAAACAAGAGTGCAACATGGCAGTATGCATGCAATAAACTCCCCCTGAATTATTTCTCCCCTTTAATAAAAGCTCCCCCTTTGAGAAGGAATATGAACAGACAGACAAGGTAGAGAAGGTAGGAGGGTCACTTGACAACAGCTGAATCATAGGTTCAGAAAGGAAGCATGATTATAAACAACTGTTAAAATATAAGAATCAGCAATACACAATTTTCAAAAATTCAGGTTTAACAGTAATAAATCTAGAGTAAAACACCCGACCCCTGAAAAAGAGTTTTAGATTCCATTTATAGCAATGAATCTAAGGCACATGGTATTAATAGATAAGTCAGAAATAATACCCTTTTGTGATTAAACATGGAATTTCAAGAAAGGCAATTTGAATATGTATTGAGAAAAATAATTTTCACTCGTTGACTTTTGATTACAAAGGGTTACAACAGTTTGATTTTCATTTTTCAATTTCTGAACCTGAACTAAGTGAATAGACCAGTGGCATTTATGCTGTTGACATTAGGTGTACACCTTGATAAGAGGTAGGTACCCCCAGTTACTAGGCATAAACTACAAGATCTACTTCAGATCAAGACCTACAAGGAATAGTCTTCACTTTTGACATTAAGGGTACACCTTGATTAGAGGCCAGTACCCTCAGTTACTTGGTGAAGTCCCCCTATAGATTTGACCCTATGAGCAGAGATTGTCTAAAGCACCTCATGACATGTGAATTCTCCTACTTCTTTGGAGGAGTTCACAGTTTCTCAGTGCAATCAGCCATTGCTCTGTCACTGTGTTCAGTTCTTAACATTAATGATCTTATTTACTGCTGCCCTTAATTCTTTTAGAGTGATTGTTTAAAAAATCAGTACACACTCTTATTAGCCTATTCTAGACATATCCAGTTCAACACATTTAGGCATTACAAAATCTTTTTCTATTTTAGCCATGAGACAAAGATTAAGAGCTATAAAAGTTTTCTTTTATCTCAAATTCTGAAGTGCAGACACTTAACTCTCCAATTTATAAAGGTTAAACCTTTAGTTCCTTTCAATTTGTAAGTGTGATTCTTATAAGTGAACAATTGCAATAATCACCATTTAATGTACTAAACCAGATGCAAAGCTGTTGTTTAGTGAAAATGATGGGGAAAAGATAGCAATTGGCAATATGGTTCAATGAGCAACTGATGTCAAAGAATATGAATCATTTGAATGAGAACACTGAGAAGTGAATAGGATTCAATGAATTGAATAGAACTCTCAGCTCCCCCTGACATCATGATGCAAGAGATATGCTATGCAACATACTGTCCTACATGCAGACTATGCACCAAGGATACATGAGACAAGTATGCAATCAATTCAGGTTTATGCATCCAAGTCATTTCTTTTTAGATTTTTAAAATTTAATTATATGCAGGACACTGCTCTACATGAAGACAGGACCCATGGTACTAGGCGGAGAACCCGGTCTTAAAGACCATCTCACACATGGTAGAAACCTCCGGACAGATTTCCCTGCCTTTTAGTAACATACCATTTAATATACCAGGGTTATGCAAGACAATGCAACTCAAAGCAGTCTTACATGCATTGAACAGCATCAATGACAGTCATGCAAATAATGTATGCAGACATAAGACACATGCATTGACTGTGTACACTAAGTGAATCATTCACAATCAGCAAGTTATGCATTTAACAACAAGCATGTAATGCATTAACATAAAACACATGCATTGACACAAAGTCTATATAGTGCATCAACTGAATACACTAAAGAAGCATTCAAATTCAGTTCAACATATAGCAAGAGAAGAGCATCAGATATATGCAGAGTAAAACTCAGTAGCTGAGTCTGGAATGCAGACTGATCAGCTAGACATGAAGAGATCATCAAAATTCAGACAAGCATATCAACATGAAGTTCACATTTTTTCATACTCACAAATTCAGATAATGAATTTAAAGCAAAGTTCAGAACTAACCTGAAATGTAGAATCCTGGGGTTTTCTGTTGAGTGCCTTGGATCATTAACCCCTTTATTCATCAGCTTCCAAGGCACACCTGCAGCATGTCAATCAATTTGATCCTGCAGGGACCCAAGCAGTCTTGGGTCCTGCACTACCCCTATCAGGTGTTCTAAACATTTCTTAGCAACATGATCATCAAATTTCATCAGATAGCAATTATTCATAGAATGACCAAACTTTCCACAGTATCTACATGATATAACAGATTTTCTGGTCCTATGGTGCATGTCAACAGCAGTATGAGACCTATGACCATAAGCGTGAAATGTTCTGTTATATACATGAAATTTTGACTTACCATTACCTGCCCACCAGCATTCAGAAGCTCGGTGGCCAGGTTTTCCACATTCAAGGCATACAAGTGTCTTTCCTTTAAATTCAGATTTATTTTTACCAAGAGAATTTCTATTTGCAGGGAATTCAACAAATTTGGAATTGAAATGGTTTACCTGAGCATACCAGCAGTCCTTGACTGTATGGTTATGCCTCCCACATTCGAAGCACCTTGGGTGCTTGCCTTTGGAGCCAATGTCATTTCTATCAAGAATATTTTTGTTGACATGGAAATTAACAGGTTTAGAATTGAATCTCTTTCCAGTAGGCTTCCTAGCATGAATTCTATCATACTTCAATTCATCCTTCTTCATCACAAAACAATCAGCCATCTCATGGCCAAACTTTCCACAGTAAAAGCATTTGACATTTTTGACACTAGATTTGTTGGCCTGAACTTTCTTAGCACGCTGATCGTTATCATTCTTTTTCAAAACCTTTCTTTTCTCCTTTGTTTTCTTATTTGCCTGATTAGCATGCATATTTGAAGAAGAGCCTGAAGTGCTGGCTAAGTCAGAGCTACGAATAACAGTGGTGTACAGCTGGTTCTTCTTAGCTTGCTTAATTTCAGAAATGTTATCAATCTCCTCACATTGATCACTTACTACATCTTCCGAGGATATTTTCATTTTGCCTTTATCCTTAGCAACCTTAGATGAAGTACCATTCAGCTCAGTAATTTTACTTTCCAAAGAGATTATAAGATTTTCTGAATCAACTTTCTCCTTTTCACAACTAGCCAATTTTTCTTTTAATAACACAATTTCATTTTTCAAATCAGCAGTGTGTATTAAAAAACTAGCAATTTCTTCATCACTGCAATTGATACACTCTTTCAATACTGATTTCTCTTTTTCAATCGTCATCCATCTTTCAGAGAAAACAGTGTTAAGAACCATCAACTTTTTATTTTGATCTTTCAAGTAGACATTTTCTTCTTTTAGAGATTTGATTTGTTCCTTTTGAAAACTGTCATCAGAATCAAAATCATTAATCATGTCTTCGAGAATGGCACATGATTTCCAAGAATTATCTTCACTGATGAGTTTGTTTCTAAGATCTTCATTCTCAGATTTCAACTTGTTCAACTCATCTTTTTCTTTATTCATGTCAGATTTCAAGTTTTTATTTTCAGATTTTAATTTCTTGGACACTTTGAACAAATTTTCATACATCTCTATCAATTCATCAAAAGTGTATCCATCTGATTCAGAGCTTACCTTGGATGAGGATTCCTCATCTTCCTGGTTGGCCATTAAGCATATTGACTTTTCTCCTTCTTCATTGTCCATGGTGTTCCCTTTGAGTTTTGAGAATTCTGGACAGTCAGCCTTTGTGTGGCCAGCCTTCCTGCATTTGTAGCAAATGTTAGAGTCAATAATCTTGGCAGGATTAGAATTATACCTTATTTGCTTTCTGTCATCACCATGCTTTCCTTCTCTTTTTCTCAGGAATTTCCTGAATTCACTGATTACCATTGCAATGTGGTCTCCATCAATTTCAGACCGCGAGAGGCTGCTTTTCTCGCTTGATGATCCACTGTGGCTGGATCTGTTTGCTTTGCTGGAGCTAGCCTTCAGCACGATTGGCTCCATTGCAAACAATCTGAAAGCTCAGAACAAACTGAAGCACCGAGACCAGATGAACAAGACAAGGCACTAAGTCGGTGAAACTAAACAACGAACACAAAAAGCACACTCTGAGATACACCAAAAACTAGCAGGATCCTCTGCAGATTGTTAGATCTGTTAGATCAGAGACCCGCTCTGATACCAAGTGTTGGGTTCGGTGCAGGTATTCAGAGGGGGGGTGAATGAATATAGCCCTTTTAAAAACCTTCACCCAAATAGAATTTCGCTCACTTAAAAATTGGAATGCTAACAAGACAAAATAAAATAATCATCTACTGAACCTATAAGCAGACAGTTGAGCGCCCCTATGCATTCATCTAGCGGAAGCACAAATAGAACAAAACAAACCACAATGCAAGGGGGTTTTTAGGTGGTTCGGTCCAGCAGACCTACATCCACCCCACACTCAACCAGAGTGTGGCTTACTGCTGACTCACAGCTTGAACCGCTGGGCCTCACAGCTTGCCTACAATCCGCTGAGCAACACAGCTTGGTGTCAAGTGGAATCCACCACTACAAACCGCTGGGGATTACAGCTTACCCGTCCAGAGGCAGCACCTCTGCAAACCGCTGGGTAATACAGCTTGGCCGTCCAGTGGAATCCTCCACTGCAAACGTTGAACCTCACAGCTTGCTCCGCTGACAAACAGCTTGAAGAAATGTATAAAGGAAAATAAAAGATAGAACAAGACAGCAACGGAAAGCTGAAACAATGAAGCACAAATATAACTCTCGAATGGAGCAGATCTGGCTTGGATTTGATCCAAAAGCCAGACAACCTCAACCTCTCTCTCTTTCTCAACTCGAGCTCTCCTTCTCTTTCTCTTCTCTTCTCTCTTCTTTCTTCTTCTGCTCTCTTTACTCTTCTTCTGCTCTCTTCTTTCTTCTTCTGCTCTCTTTACTCTTCTTCTGCTCTCTTCTTTCTTCTTCTGCTCTCTTTACTCTTCTTCTGCTCTTCTGCTGGATCGAAGTCTCTGCACTTCTGCTTTTTCTTTCTCCACTTCGATCGCTGTTCATCTGAAGACGAAGACTCATATATATAGCAGCAGCAGCTCGTGTGCTCTCAACATGTCCCGCCCAAAAACCTTGGACCACGTGTCAGTCTCTCAGCCAGCTTCAGCACACGTGTCACGATCCTGTCTGCCCATCTAGCCTCGGATCACGTGCCCTTCATTAGCCTCCACGAGCAGAGCACCTGTTAGACAGAGTATCGGAATATCAGGTTAAGTGAAGAGCTCTGTATAGACTTGTAAAGACGATCATGATGTATACACTTGTAATGTAAAATGCGTTCTCGCACGGGAGCATATGACGTCTCAGGGGAGCATCTATGGCCTCTGAACAGCATCACCAGCGTCAGGAGAGCATGTGGAGCACATGCTGTCTCTGGGAAGCAATCGCTACTCCAGGGGAGCATCCTCAAAGTTAGGGAAGCATTAGCAGTCACTGGAGGGTATACTCGGTCCCAGAAGAGCATCCGGGGGGACAGACGAGCATGCACGTCTGATGTACAGACTCTACCAATGTATAGACTTTACAATGCTCATCCACTGAATAGACTTCACAGTGCTCAATCAGACTTCACGATGCTCAATCAGACTTCACGATGCTCAATCACCCTTGAAGATGTGAGCGTGACAGTGTATGGACTTCACTATGCAGACTTTGAAGAGCATTCAGCAAAGTGCAGACTTCACTATGTAAATGGCTGTACAGACTTAGTCCAAACACGATGTATAGACTTTGGACTCCAAGGGCGATGTATGGACTTTCACATGAAAGGCTGTACATACTTTGAAAGCTGAGGCCAATGTATAGACTTGCCAAGCGAAAGGGTTGTACAGACTTCGAAGCAAATGTGAAGCCAATGTACAGGCTTACTCGAGTGAGACGATGACCAAGACGATGCAGCTACAGTGATGTACAGACTTCACTGTAAATGCATGAACAGTGAATGAGTGTATAGACTTGATCAAGAGAGACGCTGTACAGACTTCGAAGGCAAAGGCCAATGTATAGACTTTATGAATGTTCAGACTTGAAAGCTCGACCAGTGTACAGACTTGCCACCGACCAAAGTATAGACTTGAAAAGCTTGAACATAGGTAAAGACTCCAATGTGCAGACTTTGATGCTCAACGTCAAATGCGATGTACAGACTTGCATGAGATGCATGCTACAGTGCAGTGTGTGGACTTGAAGAGCAATATGTGTGCTCAATGTACAGACTTCCCAGTGTAAAGACTTTAAGTCCAATGTAAGAGACTGTACAGACTTACTCATGAACACCGCACAATCGGATGTACATACTTAGCCCAAGACAATGTGTAGACTTCAGAAATGCAAGCAATGCAGCAATGTCTAGACTAAGCTTTACCCTGCAGTGTATAGACTTGCTGGTCTGCTAGGAATGCAATGTATAGAACAGAAGTCAAGCACAAACAATATATCAGTTATGCACATGCATTCTCCGGATAATATACCAGTCACAGTCATGTTGCTATCATCAAAACACAATATCAAATGCACTCACTGTGTTGCAATCATCAAAACAAAACAGCATTGCTATCATCAAATCAACATAGCACATGCTTGTGCCTAATAGGCACAACACGTGTCTTACACCATATGTTTACCTCCCTTATTTATCCCAAGGTTGGCAGCAGAAATAAAGTCACAGAAGTTCTTAGATTCCTATTTTACCATGTCATGAATGGTATACAAATCAACATGGGTCGCCTCATGACCGCCCTCATTGGCGCTTGCCGAACGAATCTGCGGCGATCTTTGCCGTATGCTTCACAGTTGACCGGGGTGTTCATTCATGTTGGGATTAATTTAGTAGAAGAATAGTTTATTTATGTTCGCCAGGATGATATTTACAACGAGCATAAGATCTGCATCGATATGGGATATTACTATGGTCCCAATGGTGAGCTGCGTCGGGATGTGCCTACATATGAAGACGAATATGACAGTGAGGATGAGTAGGAACCACAGCCGGAGCAGGTTCAAGGGGATGTACCCCCTCTCGTTCAGGCCGGGGAGCAGCCTCCTCCACCCTCTCCTCATCACATGGATGCTGAGCTGCCTCCTCCACCCTCTCCTCATCACATGGATTTGGAGATGCCTCCTCCTACTCAGTTTTATCATGGAGAGTCCTCCACTCAGGGAGCCACTCAGCCTTCTTGGGTAGACTATGAGGTTTTTGACAGGCGGTTCACTGGGCTAGAGACTCGTGTGGACACTTTTGGAGAGGGACTTTCTGCTCTTGGGGATCGCGTCGACACTATGGGTCATGTGGTTGACACCATGTCAGGCCGCATGGATTCCTTCTCTACTGCTCTGGATACCCTTTCCACTCTCATATGGCCACACTCACCACTCACATGACTAGCCTCACCAATAGTGTTGCTGATTCTAGCCAGTCCTTCCACATTATGAACAATACACTTCTTAGCATGGCTCGTCGTGATGCGGCTCGTGACCTCGCCATTGGCCATATTCGGGATACTCTTCACACTCAAGCTCATACTCTTGAAGACCTCAGCCGTCTCCTTGGTCACCAGCCCCCTCCTCCAGAGGATTAGCCACCTACAGATGCACCATGAGGTTTTTTCCTTTCTTCCACCTCTAGCTTGCTGTCCTTTGGTCTTATGTCACTTGGGTCCCCCTTCTTCTATCCTACTCCTTTTTGATGATGCCAAAGGGGGAGAAGTAGTACTATAGGGCTTTATATATTTATGTATGTTCCTGTGTGGTTGTATGTTTGCATGTTTGATCATGTGAGGATCATGAGTCATTTTATGCATTTGTTTAGTCCCTTGAGTCTAGAGTCGTGCATTCACTTTTGCACTAATGTACCTTGTAATGAATGATGAATTGAATGCAACTAGTGTTTGATCTCAAATGGTTGGCTCCTATATCTCATTTCCTTTCTAATTGGCAAATAAATGTTGAATGGTGTGTGTTCGCTGGCGTAACAGGATGTGAGTGAAATGCTTTATTTTCGAACCTAGATCTCAACTTTCAAATATTGCTCAAAGGCACGTTCATATATTTCAAAACCCCTTCAGTTTTGTCATCATCAAAAAGGGGGAGATTGTTGAGTATATCTAGGTGATTTTGATGATAACAAAACCCAGGTTATCTGTTTTATCATGTGCTATGTTTCAACAATCAAGTTCGATTTCAACACGCATTCAAAGCTACTTCACCATGTGTTATGCTTAATTGTCTAAACCCTTCCAAATGCATAAATCCTTGTTTTGGTTTCCAAACCACCAAGGCTAAGCTTAAACCCACACACCTTGATTGGAATAAGGTAGCCATAAACTGATTCGTTCATGTATGATATTGCATTGGCTAACCTTTTATTTTTTTGCAGAAATCCCAGCCAGCGGTCGACCGCCAGCTTCTAGCGATCGACCGATTTTCCCAACAACGAAAGGGCATTTTCTGTAAAATTTCAGGTCGATCGCCAGCTTACACAGGTCGTCCGCCAGCTTCGAAAAGCCCCTAATTTTGACTCTTTGTTCCCAACGTGGGAAGTCTTTCTTCTAGGAATTGTTTAATCCCAAAGCCACCAATTTCACCATGATTTGTGGATCTGGTCTGTGACATGTCCCTTGACCACCCAAGATCTATAAATAATCTCATTGGGGTCAAAAACCTAATTGATTCAAGCAAGATCAAGGGAGGCCATCAAGGAGAAGAAGAGGTGCACTGTAGCTCCATGAATAGTGCTTCGAGCAAAAAGTTCTTCATCCAAGTGCAAGCTTCTCAAGTTGATTTGAAGGCCATTGAAGTGTAGATCGAGCGAGGACTGAGCTTCATCAAATACCATCTTCATCCACTAAGGGGGAGCTTGAATTTGTGTCTTCACTTTCTGTTTTCTCATTCCAATCTTGCTGGGCTTTAATTTTGTGTTCTTGTAATATTCAAACATTTGTGTGTGTGTGGATCTACACAGATCCGTGTGTGTGTGTGAGTGATCTTCTTATCCTTCACTCTTCTTTGTGTTTTGGTGCTTGTGCACCTTCGTGGGAATTTTGAATTCACACGAGTGTGTGTGTGTGTGCTTTGATCTTGTAACATTCTACAAGATAGTGTGTGGATCCTCACGGTCGGTGAGGGGTGGACGTAGGTTGCAGTTGTTGCATTCGAACCACCTAAAAATCGTGGTGTTCTGTATGGTTTGCTCCGTATCTCCTACCTCCAGTTCTATTCCAGCTCGTTTACATATTACGTTATCATATAGTTCCTTTATTTAGATCTGGCTTTATTAACCTCCTTACGAGAGATCTCTGGTATATCAAAAGGTAGCTTCTGATCGACATCGTCTATACTGTCGGGAGGAAAATACCTTGTGTGAGAGAATCTTCGGATTCCCTGACTCCGCCTGGTACCAAAGAACTGCTGTAGGGGTTGATTCAGCTAGACTCTTTTTGTAATCTATCAGATCTATTCTTGTTTGCTGCTTATTCTTAATACTTGTTTCAAATCTTTCAAAAGTTGTTAAAATCTATAATCACCCAATTCACCCCCCCCTTGGGTGTCATTGATCGCGATACTTCAGCATGTACATGATTTTTTGAGTAATAAAATGTGATCTTTTTTGTCTTTTCCAAATGCAAAATGTGTGGATGTGAATGCCGACTTACTAACAACGATCTCTAGGACTGACCAAGAGAGCAGCAGAGAGAGAGAGAGAGAGAGAGAGAGAGAGTGCGAGAAAATTGGTTATTAAAATAAAAAAAGATAATTAAAACAGGACAACAGTGAGAAAAATGGTCTTTTGGAAGACCGCAAGGAGGAACAAGTGGTCGATCCATGACCATTAGATGAGCGGGAGAGAAGGCGGTGAAGGAAAAGAAGAAACGGTCGGCTGATGACCGCTTATGGAAGCTTAGCGGTCGCTCGATAGACCGCAAGGGCGGAGATCGAGTTAAATCCGAGCGGGACTCTCTGTGAGAGTCCCAACCCATGGCTAAAAGCACCTTATCTGCACTAAGACTTATCCTAAGTTAAATTGAGGCCTCCTAGCCTCAATCCTAATGCATTAGGATTAGAATTAGAGCCCTATAACTAGGAATAAACCCATAATTCGCAGCTCACATAAATATCTGCTTTAAGCTCTTGAAAACTTCATAAAAGAGCACTCAAATCATCATGAAGAGGAGCTTTGAAGCTAGCACCATGGGAGAGGTTGTCTACACCAGGCCAAAGGCGGCTAGGAAAGAGCATGGAGAGCTACAGCAACTTACTTCTATCCCCAAGCACTTAAGCACAAGCTCTTCAAGAGAGGTGAGTTCAAATCAATTTCAAAATTCATGAATTTCTTTATGGCTCTTCTCCTGGCACTTCTCTTATTCTTTTTTTTTTCTTTCTCTTTTCCTTCATTCTAGCTCCTTCCTGGCCCAAGATGCTACTCTAGCTTGAAGTGGGTGGCTCCTATGATAAAAGAACTCCCTTAGAGGTTCTCCCAATCCTAAGGGCATGACACCTTCACCCTTTGGTAGTTCTAGCGAAAAATTTTCAGAAAATTTCATTAGATTGGCTTAGCATTTCGGCTCTAGTGGAGCTATGGCATCCTCAAACACACACCTTCATGTTCCCAACCTTTGAAGCTATTGTTCTTATAGAAGAGGTAGAGACCTACCTAACCCTTCCTAAGACTAAGGTGGGTGATGAAGACTTGGTGTGCCATACGGTTGAACCTATAGACCCATCACTCATTTTAGGGGATTTCATACACAACCCAAAGGATGTGAAAACCATGATTAGCTCCCGCCATATCCATTTGATACCCATAGCCCAATGGGTCACTTCCCATTGCAAAAATAAGTGGGGGAGGTATGAAGCCACAGTCAAAGCTACTTCTATTTGCTTGTGCGGGGTCTTGCTCTTTTCCACCACCGACCACCTCTTAGACATCCAAAACCTCAGCATTATTAGTGGGTTGTGACGGGGTTTATCCATCTCTCAAGCCATCCTTTCTTACCTCTATAAAGGCCTTAGTTCAGCTTCTTTAGGGGGACCCCTCTTCGGATCAATGATCATCCTTGAGTGTTGGATGGGAATTAGACTCAAATTTCTACCCAAAGAGGACATGCCTTCAGCTAGCCGCATATTCGGGAGCCACCCACTCTACTTCATAGGAGCTGCATTTGGATTCTCTTCACAGGTTGAATGCCAGACTGCGGATAAGAGACAAGGGATGATTGGCGCCTCTTTCTCTACACCTTGCCAATTGACAAGTTCGTGATGCGACCCCGGGTTCTTCAAGGCACTACCCTTAGACTACCCCGACGATTGGGCCTAGACCTGCAGCTAGTGGGGAACACTACCCTAGCGATCTACTACTTGCACCGATGCTACTTACAAATCGGGATTCTCCGAACTACAGTTCCAACACTATCACACTACCCTCCCCTTCAAGCTAGGAAGATTGGGACCGAGGAGGATGAGCGTGTGGTTTGGAGCGCTCTGACTATGTAGGAGATCAGTCGCGTCCGTGCCTTGCAAGCAGAAGTGATAGAAGTCGACGAGGTGTACCGAGCTTATGTGAAGGAATCACGCAAGATCCGACCCTGTGCGGATGGAAAATTGAATGTAATTTGAGCTCCATGATCATGTACTTGAATTTATTGAGAATGATGTATCATGAACTTTAGATGAATAAAATGAAGGATTTATTTGAAGTATTGTTGTGAAATGGCTTTCCTTGGCATGAATGTTCAGGTTGAGCAGGGTCCTCTGTTTGAAAAGTGGTCTAGTAAAGGACCACTAGAAGTAACTAACGGTCTAGCGATAGACCGCAAGCAAAAAGGCGCAGAAAAACTCTGTGAGTTCTGGTCCTCGGGTAGGGCATGCGGTCGCCTTTAGAGTGCCAGAAGGATCCTAACAGTCTATCGAAAAACCGCTAAGGAGAGAGAATAGAAATCAGAGAGTTTTTGACTCTCGTGTGAGGGAAACGGCCCCCATGCAACCGCTAGGGGAGATAAAGCAGCCTAACAAAAGACAGCAAAAGGGACCAGAGATTGAGAAACCTGTGAGCCTTGAATCCTGGGGCAATGGAACCTGTGCCTGCACATACTGAAACAAGCAAACAAGTCAGATCCGTTCTTAGGCTCAACCCCTTGCCTATAGCAAGTTAGAAAATGACTGATCCTTGATTTTGGTAAAGGGGTGGAGCCTTTATTAAATAGGTGAGATGTAATGAACTGTATAGATGCAATGCATGCTATGCAAAGGATGATGGTTTTGTGTTGAAAACTTCAAAAACATCTGATTTTTGTTGGGTTATGAAATATCTGATTTTTCTGGGTTTTGAAATATTTGATTTGTTTAGAGTTTTGAAATATCTGATTTTTTTGGAGTTTTGAAATATTTGATTTTTTTTGGAGTATTTGAAATATTTGATTTTTTTAGAGTTTTAAAATAATTGATGATTTTGGAGTTTTTGAAATATTTCGTCCCGGCAACAAGAGCCCTACCTATCTCACTAGGAATCTCCTGAGGTTGGCGTGCTTTTGAGGTAACAATCCCCTGTCGGGGGCCAATTAGTACGATGGTGCTTCTACCGAGGCCACACCTAGGGTACGCTCTAGTCCTAAAAAAAGGAATTCTAGAGGTAGGCTTAGGCCAAGTATAGAGGTTTTCAAGGCTTGAATCCTTTTCATGACAACCCCTTCAGAGAATCAGTCTATTGCACCGGGGCTTTGTGTCGTCATCGAACCTTCATCCATTTTAGGCACGCATACGACCGAGCTCATAACGTCCCACGGGAAAACTGCACTGCCACTCTTGCCATGCCTAGTTCCATATTTTTGGAGCATTGGGCTTTGAGCTTGAGCTTTAGAATTGAGCTTTTGGCTTTGCTTTGATTTTTTTTGCCCATCTTCTTTTCTTTTTCTTTGGTGTGATTGTTTCTTTTCTTCTTGTGGAATCAGGTCATAACGGACTGCCCCTATTTGAGACCTCTTTTCATTGGGGTGTCTAGATCAGTCATCGCCCCTTTATTCGCCTCTTGTCCCTAGATTCAGCCAAAGAGAGAAACAGACAAGGACTTTCACTTCCCCCGAGCATGGCCAGAGGAGAAACGATGTTACATAAGAATGGGAAAACCCGACCAGGGATATCGTGAAGTGTGTGAATGCCAAGCTTGAAATCTTCCTTCGTGATTGAGGAAAGGAACACCTTGCTATCGGGCCTTTACTAGCCCGACTCTAAGGAAAAAAATGCTTAAGATACAACCCATTCCAGGCGTGAGACAGCTTCTCAACTTCTGCGTTAATTAGACGATATGCGTTCCCTGGATAAGCTTCTCTAATGACGAATGACCCTTCCCAGTTAGGTTACAATTTTGACCTAGGACCTCCAGACCTAATGAATTTGCATTTGAAAACCATATCACCTATTTGAGATTTACGCTCAATTACCTTCTTTTGAAAATAATGTGAAACTCTCTTTTGATAAATAGACACGTGATCGGCTGCGTTCATCCTCTTCTCATCCAAGAGTTCCAACTGGACGAGCAACGCCTCTCGACGTTCATCGAGATTAAGTTCTTTATCGAGCTCTATCCTTAGGGAAGGGATTAAAATCTCGTATGGGAGCACCGCTTCCATCCCGTAAGTGAGAGCATAGGGGGTTTGCCCCGTAGGAGTACAGACGGAGGTGCGGTAAGCCCATAGAGCTTCCACTAATCGTTCAGGCCAATCAGAAAATTTGTGAGATTCACATGTTTTTTTTATGAGTTTGAGAAGGGTTTTATTAGTGGCCTCGGCTTGACCGTTGCCTTGAGGGTAATATAGAGATGAATGATGTAATATAATATTGAACTTCTTACAGAGGTCCTGAAGTTCTTGAGAGATGAACTGTGGTCCATTGTCGGTGACGATGCTGCTTAGTACTCTGAACCACGAGATGATATTCTTTAGGATGAAGCGGCACACCGTGGTTACTTTGATCTCTGTGTATGCTTCCGCTTCGGCCCACTTGATGAAGTACTCAGTGGCGGTGAGCATAAAGGATTTCTACTTGGTCTGAGAGTTAGGATCACCTAGCGGGCCGATAATGTCAAAATCCCACATAGAGAATGGCTAAGGAGCAGAGAGAGGATGAAGAGATGAAGCAGGAGCATGGATTTTATCAGCGTGGAGTTGACACTTAAGACACCTCCGGACGTAGAGGGAGCAATCTTCCTCTAGAGTGGGCCAATAGTAACCCTGCCTAAGGATTTTCTTTGCTAGAGCCTGGCCATTGACATGACCCCTGCACTCACTTGAATGGGCTGCTTCGGCCACTTTTCAAACTTCATCATCATCTAGACATCTCATGAGCATCCCATAAGAGCGTGCCTATATAGTTCTCCAGCAATGATAGTGTATCTTGAGGCAGCACTTCTAATAGCCTTACGCTGTTCAGCACTTGCCCCTTCTGGGAACGATCCATCCTTGCAATACAGCTCGATTTCATGGTACCATGGCAACTCTTCTTCCTCCAGGATCTCTTCTAACTCTGTTAAAGATACCTCCTTCAAACCATCCTTCTGAGCCCTCGCCTCTACAGTCTTCCTAAGGTTGTCATACCAAGGATCTTGAAGGGAGGGGGCGTCCAACTTTCGGACGACGATAGTCTCAGTGCTCCGATTGAGAGGGAAAGATAAAGAGGAAGCGAGTGATGCCAGTGCATCAGCAAGGATATTCTAAGATCGAGGAGTATGGATATAGATCAATTTGCGGAATTACCTAGCCAAGAGAGTGACCAAATCTTGATACGGTTTGAGCTTCAGGTCACGGGTGCGGTAAGTGGACAGAACTTGCCGCAGAACAATCTGAGAGTCTCCTATGATGTTCAAATAGCACGCGCCCAAAAGATAGGCGTGCTTCAATCCAGCCAGGAGAGCTTCATACTCAGCGATGTTGTTGGTAGCAGGAAAACGAAGCTGATAAGCGAAAGAAATCGTCACCCCTTTCGGAGTGAGGAGAACACCACCTATCCCTCGGCCTTGGGAATTAAGTGCACCATCAAAGTGCAAAGACCAAAAGGAATGATGGGTAAGAACAAAGAGATGCTCATCAAGAAAATCGTCCTGAATAGAGTCCGTGCAGGGGATAGGAAGATGTGAGAGATGCTCAGCAATGGCATATCCTTTGACTATCTTCTGAACAACGAATGTGATATCAAATTGATAGAGGAAGCTCTGCCAGCGAGCTAACCTACTAGAAAGGACATGCTTTTCTAAGAGATAGTGAATCGGGTCCATTCTAGAGATCAGCCTAACTCGGTGGGCTAGAAAGTCGTATTTCAACTTTTGAGCTACCCAAACTAAGGCGGCACAAGTTTTCTCCATGGCAGTGTACTTGGCCTCTACCGGGTTAAACAACCTGGAGAGATTGTTGTGCCCCTGTGGCTATGGTTTAATTCTCTAAATATGTTTTGATGATGCTTGAACTATGGCATTTCTAATGTATTGATTGGCCCATGAAGAAGTGGAAATATTCCTTGAAAAGTCAACATTGGTCAACGTTGGTCAATGAAGGTTAACGCTACTGATCAAATTGGAAGTCAGCTCGTTGACAGATTTGGTTAATGCATATCTCAGTATGACACACTAAGGTCGATGCTACTTTAGTCAGTGATGAAGTAAGGTCGATGCTACCTTAGTCCGAGAAGAACTAAGGTCGACGCTAGGTGCTAGTTCAAGCAACTAAGTCGATGCTACTTGTGATGACAGTCATGCTTAGGTCGATGCTAGTTTGTATGCTGCATACTAAGGTCGATGTGAGTTCTATCTTCAGTTCATGCACAGAAACTCAAGTCGATGCTACTCCAGCCAACAGGCAGCTAAGGTTGATGCTACTTCAGCTTGCAGGCAAGTAAGGTCGATGTTATTTCAGCCAGCGGGCAGTTAAGGTCGATGCTCCTCCAGCCAACAGGCAGCTAAGGTCGATGCTACTTCAGCCTGCAGGCAACTAAGGTCGATGCTATTTCAGCCAGCGGGCAGCTAAGGTCGCTGCTACTCCAGCCTGCAGGCAGCTAAGGTCGATGCTACTACCTGTAGGTAGCTAAGGTCGATGCACATCGAGCTGGCACAAGACCAAGGTCGGTGCACATCGGTTAAAGTCGGTGCACATTTGAAAACAAGGTCTGTGCACGTTGCTGAAGGTCGATGCACGTTTGGTTTCAAGACTACATAAGGTCGGTGCATGTTTTGCCGTATGCATATACGGTCCGTGCATGTTCATATGTCAGGTCGGTGCACATTTGTTATTTGCAGAAAAAGGGTCGTTGCACATTTGCACGATAGCCTATCAAGGTCTGTGCACATTTGCATTTTGCAGAAAAAGGGTCGGTGCACATTTGCACTATGCACTATAACTACAAAGTCTGTGCATGGTGTGCCTTCAACACTTTAGGGTCTGTGCACATTTTGCTTTCACCAAAGCAAGGTCTGTGCATGTTTGCTTAAAATGAAACTGAAGTCAGTGCAAATATGCCAGTCATCTAAGGAAGTTCGTGCACATTTTCTTTCAACGCACATTGAAGTCCGTGCACAAATGGGATTCTACCCAGAAAGTCTGTGCACATTTATGCACAGTAGCTGTCAAGCTTGTCCCTTTCTTAACAAAACTAAAAATGGATTTGGGCCCTTAATCCCTACTCCAAATCATTGAAAGAGACATCCTTCGACTATTCAAAGTTCCAGAAGATCAATTGTCAGTAAAGATTCTCACTTTCTAGCTGGGCGAATGACAAATCTCCTAGAAAGGGTCTCCATCCTAAAAGGGGTCAAACCTTAAGGAGATAGTCTTGTACTTGACGAAGATCTATTCGGCCAGCAAAAGGGAACTACTATGTACCGCTCGAAGCACTCTGGGCAGCAAATGAGAACTCACTGCACCGTATCACCTCCAAACCAATCAGACGCTATCCCGCAATGGTGTGTAGGCCGCTATTCTGAAAATAGAGGGCCTAGATTACTTCTTACCAGATGAGGAGCTACAAACTTTGTACGCCGGGAGAAAGCAAAGGAGAATGTCTGAACCAAAAGAGGATAAGCTGAAGACATACTCTGATGAAGAAGGTTGAACAACCAGTCCAAGGAAAAAGGGGGTTCGTTTAAGAATGGAAAAGAAAGGCTTGGAAGAATGCAAGCCATCGGGCATATATATATAGATAACCAAAAGGTAGAACTGCATATACGAGAGGAGCACGGAGCAGAAAGCCAATAGCAAGCTCGTGGAAAGTGTGCAGCAGTAAGAAGAAGCCTTGATAAGAATACTCCCTAGCTGCAACTTTGAAGCTTCTGAAGACAGTTGTCCTCATCTCCTCTTCTCCTCCAGCGAGAAGAAGGGGAAGAAGCTTCTACTTCCTACGGAGGAGAACCTGCTCCTTTAGGAAGAACTCTATCTGGAAGAAGCAAGGGTCGCCATCCAGATACCAGACATGACCTTTCTGTTCTATCCTCAAGAGTCTCTCATCCTGTCTGGGTTTTTCATTTGTGTTACTTTTCTTTAACTTGAACACATCTCTTGATACCTTGTTCGATCCCTATAGGGAGTTGTAGGAAGACAGACAGAAGGAAGTCTGGTATGTGATTTGGCTATGTGAGCCCATAACCTGTGTGTCAGCTTGGCTATGTAAGCCAGCAAGCTGTGTGTCAGCATTTGTTTAGTGCAGTTGCACTAGTGAAGCCTCACTTGGTTGAGTGAGGGGTGGACATAGGACTCTGGGATTGAGTCCAAACCACCTTAAAACTCCTTGACTAGTGTGGTTATCTGTGAGCTTGTTTTGCTGTAGATGCTTGCATAGGCCATCTTCCTATCTCTCTTGGACTCCTATCTTGTGGATCTTCCTAGGCGTTAGCATACCTTTCATTCCGCTGTGCTTTAATTTTTAAAAAGGGGACTGATCTATTCATCCCACCCCTCTAGATCCGCCACCACCACACAACACGTGGTATCAGAGCCAATCTGTCATGCGAGGGTCCAACGACCTTGAGAGAAATGGTGGAATGGCATCAAGGGGTCAAATGTCTGAGGGTTATTCTATTAACAGGCCACCCTTCTTCACTGGTACTAATTACCCGTGTTGGAAAAATCGCATGCATGTGTTCATTCGGGCGCAAGACTATGAGATGTGAAAGGTAGTGAGCAAAGGTCCGTGCGAGCTACCTCCAGATGATGAGCAATGGACTGATGAATAGATAAGAAGATCTACACTCAACTGGAGCGCAAGGCATTTAATGCAGTGCTCTCTTCACCCAGCGGGGTTCTCAAGAGTGTCTACATGTACCTCTGCCAAAGAGATGTGGGATAGATTAGAAGTAATCTATGAAGGCACTGCTCAGGTACGTGAAACAAAGGCCAACCTACTCATTATAGAATATGAGATGTTTAGGATAATACTTGAAGAATCTATTTCAGACATGTACACTCGTCTGTCTCTGCTCACTAACAGTCTAACTGGTTTAGGAAAGACATATACATAACAGGAGATTGTAAGATAAATTTTAAGGTCATTGACGCCGGCCTGGCACACGAAGGCAACTGTTGCATAAGAGTCAAAAGACCTTTCACAAACCAAGGTGGATGAACTCATAGGTTCCCTGATGACCTATGAGATAAACTTGAAGAGTAAGGAAGTCGAGGTAAGTAAGAAAAAGCCTCTCGCTCTGAAAGCTGGACCAAGCACTCAAGCCACTTCCAAGGAAGGTGAGACCTCTTGCAGTGAGCAAGATGAAGATCAAGTGGCTATGCTCACTCGCAGGTTTAGAAATTTTTTGAGAAATGAAGGTAAAGGCTTCAGAAAATGGAAGCCTCAGGTAAAGAAAGCGTACAAATCTAAACCTGAAAACTTAAACAAATCTGACAGAGTTATTTGTTATTCTTGCAACAAACCAGGGCATATCCGAACTGAATGTCCTGAAAAAGTGAAGAAAGCCTTCAGGAAAGAGAAAGGCAAGAAAAAGAAAAACAAAGCCATGGTATGCACATGGAGTGATGAGGAAGAGGAGTAAGATGGAACAAGCTCCTCAGAAGATGAAACAGAAGACATCTGTCTCATGGCAAATGTGGATGAACAATCTGAGGTACGTTCCCCTGTTGAGCACTTTACAATCACTGACTGGGAAGAAGCTTATATCAAGGTTATGGAAAAATATGACATGTATAGAAAGGAAAACAAGGCCTTAAAAAAGAAAATCAATTCAATTGTGCATGATCAAAGCATAGATGATAAAACTGCTTCACTAGAATCTGAAATCGAAGATTTGAACAAAATGATAGAAGACATGGAACAAGGGAGAAATGAAATGAGAGATCTGGAAGTTGAAAATGAAAATATGAGGGATGAAATTGATGATCTGAAAAGAAGAATGGAAAGTTATGAAAAAGATAGAAATTTGAGCAATGAAAAATATGAAGCTATAAAACAAGTCAACTCTAAGTTACTTGAAGATGCTGAAAAACTTCAAAAAGAGTTGAAAGATAAACTAAATTCTTTGGATAAGTTTGTAGATGGAAGAGATAACCTAGATGCTTTGCTAGGTACTAAAATGAACTTCAACAAAGAAGGGTTGGGTTTTAATCCCACAAATAAAAAGAAAATTGGTTTGAAAATCGTCACTTTTGTATCTTCTGTAGGTGCCTCAAGTTCAAACACCAAAGCTGCTCAAAACAAAATAAAAGAAAAGGTGGGAGAACCCATAAAGAAAAATCTTGAAAAACCCAAGAATTCTCCTCAGAAATCCCCGCCGAACCACCAGAAATCAAAGGTCAAGCCAGTTTACACCAAGGTTAGAGGTGGTCAAAGGGGGAATGCTGGTCTATATCATCCTCAGCAAGGGTCAAGGCATCCCTAGTATTCCAATAGTTAGGAAGATAGAAACCCCTTCATGCATCAATGCACATACTCTTATAGGTCGATGCAGTCAAATGGTTGGCCCTTTCATAGGTCGATGCAGTCATATGGTTGGCCCTATCATAGGTCGGTGCAGTCATACACATACAGACCTGATCCAACCTATTACCCTATGAACCACCATACCTTCTATAAGCCAAGGACAAACTATAGGAACCAGAATCACCCCTTTCCAAACTTCTACCAAAAGCCAAAGGGTAACAAGGTTCCTAAACAGGGTAGAAAACTGAAAACTGAAAACAGAAACTCTTCATCAAGCAAGAAAATGAAAATGGAGAAGAAAAATTGGATTCCTAAGTCTGTTTTATCTTGCTTTGTTGAAATAAAAGGTTTACGGGGACCCAATTGTCCTTGGGTTCTAAACATTGTTACTTGATTTCCTGTACAGGAGTGTCTTGCAGCCGTGCACAACAAATGGTATCTTGATAGTGGCTGTTCAAGACACATGACTGGGGACAGAACAATGTTTTGTCTCTTGGTGGAAAAAGAAGGTGGGCATGTAACCTTTTGAGGGAACAATAAAGGGAAAATCAGCAGTTCAGGTAAAGTTGGCAAAAATCCCTCCAATTCCATTGAAAATGTCTTGTTGGTTGAAGGGTTGGAATATAATCTTTTGAGTATAAGTCAATTGTGTGATAAAGGACATAGAGTAGTGTTTGACTCTTCTGAATGTAAAATTTTGAAATCAAACTCCAAAGAAAAAATGTTTTCTGGAAAAAGAGTCAACAATGTGTACATAATTGACTTAGATGATCCAGCCCACTTGAATCTTTGTCTTGCTGCACCTCAATCTGAACTTGCATGTCTGCGGCATCGTAGACTAGGACATGCTAGCTATAATATTCTACACAAACTCTTGAAATATTGTATAGTGAAAAGACTGCCTGAACTCAAATTCAAACGAAATGACAAAATCTGTGAGGCATGCACCCTAGGAAAACAAACTAGAAAATCTTTCTCTAGTAGAACTGTAAGCCTATCATCCAAACCGCTTGAACTAATCTATATGGACTTGTTCGGCCCAACAAGAACCGCTAGCTTAAGTGGAAGGAGATGTGGGTATGTTTTAGTAGATGATTTCTCTAGGTTCACATGAGTATTTCCTCTTGTGCATAAAAATGATGTCTTTATTGAGTTTCAGGCACTCTACATGAAGGTCAAGCAAGATGGTAAGTTTAAAATTTCTAACATACTTTCAGATCATGGTGGTGAATTCGACAATGCGGATTTTGATAATCTTTGCAGGACTGAAGGAATCAATCATAGGTTTTCATCACCGAGAACCCCTGAACAAAATGGAGTGGTAGAGAGAAGAAATAGAACTCTCATTGAAATGGCTAGAACCATGCTTGCTGAAAAGCAACTACCAAAGATATTTTGGGCAGAAGCAGTGAACACTACTTGCTATATCATCAACCGCTCAATGGTAAGGCCATTCACCAAAATGACTCCTTATGAGCTGTTCAAAGGTAAGAAGCCATCTCTCTCTCACATGAAAGTATTTGGTTCAAAATGTTTTGTTCATAACAATGACAAAAGAGATTTAGACAAATTTGAGCCCAAGAGTGAAGAAGGTATGCTTCTTGGATATTCTGATAGGTCTAGGGCTTATAGGGTCTATAATCTCAAAAGTCTAACTGTGGAAGAGTCACCTCATGTTACATTTGATGAAACTTATGATGATAAATGTAACATGAAAAATGATGATGAAGAGGAGTTCATAGACACCAAGGAAAAGAATGACCCTTCACAAGAGGAGAAAAAAAGAAATGATGATGTGGTAGATCCAAGCAATACAACGGTCACGGTTACAGGTGCAGGTAACAATCCTATGGATATTAGAGTGCTTAAAGATCATCCTCTACAAAATATCACAGGTACCTTACAAGATCCACCTAGAACTAGGTCATATTTCAGAATTGTTGATGAACTAGAACAACTTGCTATTGTCTCCCAAATTGAACCAAAGAACATTGAAGAAGCTTTGAAAGATGAGAACTGGATAAATTCCATGCAAGAAGAATTAAAGCAGTTTCAAAGAAATAATGTGTGGCATCTAGTTCCTAAACCCTCATCAAAAACTGTCATAGGTACTAAATGGATTTTTAGGAACAAGCTTAGTGAAGATGGAACCATACTTAGGAATAAAGCTAGATTAGTGACTCAAGGGTATGCTCAAGAATTTGGAATTGATTTTGAGGAGTCTTTTGCCCCTATAGCCAGATTAGAAGTAATTAGGATTTTTCTTGCTTTTGCTTGTGCTCATAAAATAAAACTGCAACAAATGGATGTAAAGAGTGCCTTTCTAAATGGCTTGATAAAAGAAGAGGTTTTTGTTGAGCAACCCCCCGGTTTTGAATGTTCTTATCATGAAGATTATGTATTCAAGTTGGACATGGCTCTCTATGGTCTGAAGCAAGCACCCCAAGCTTTGTATGATAGACTAAGCTCGTTCCTCACTGAAAAGGGCTACATTAGAGGTAATGTGGACCAAACCCTCTTCACAAAAAGACAAGGTAAAGATATCTTATTAGTTCAAATCTATGTTGATGATATTATGTTTGGTTCTACAAAGTCCAAAATGTGTGAGGATTTTGCTGACCTTATGACCAGTGAGTTTGAGATGAGCCTAATGGGTGAGCTTAAATTTTTTCTTGGCTTGCAGATCTGTCAGAGCGATGAAGGATGCTTTACAAATCAAGTCAAGTATGTGAAGGAGTTGCTGAAAAGGTTTGATATGACAAATTGTAAATCAATTTCAACTCTTATGGGAACAACTACGTCACTGGATGCAGATGAGAAAGGAAGATTAGTGGATGCAAAGTACTATAGAGGTATAATTGGTTCATTACTCTACTTAACTGCATCTAGACCAGGCATCCAGTTTAGTGTTTACCTTTGTGCTAGATTCCAAGCTAGTCCTAGAGAATCTCACTTGACTATTGTCAAACGTATCTTCAGATACCTTGCTAGCACTCAAGACTTCGGATTGTTGTTTCTAGCATCTTGTGAATTTTCTCTCATTGCTTATTCAGATGCTGACTATGCAAGATGCAAACTGGATCGCAAGAGCACTAGTGGCTATTGCCAATTCTTGGATGGATGTTTAGCCTCTTGGGCTTCCAAGAAACAACACTCGGTTGCACTCTCTACTATAGAGGCAGAATATGTAGCTGCAGGGAGTTGTGGCACCCAAGTGTTGTGGATTAAATATCAACTCCAAGATTTCTTAGTGGATCTTGGATGTGTCCCTATCTTATGTGATAACACTAGTGCTATAAGTCTTGCTAAAAATCCAGTCCTACACTCTAGGACCAAGCACATAGATATCAGACATCACTTTATTAGAGATGAAGTTTTCAAGAAAAACTTTGAGCTGCATTTTGTCCAATCAGAAAATCAGGTTGTAGATATCTTCACCAAGCCATTATGCACAGACAGGCTTTCAACACTAAGAAGGGAGTTATGGATATGTAGACCTCAATCAGATTAGGTTTGAGTTTCTTGATTAACTCTCTAACTGTGCAACTAGCATAATGTCTATAAGTACCTAGTTTCTGAAAATTTTTTTGCTTATTTCTATCAGTGGGCTTTTTCATAAATAATCTTAGTGATCATCGTTCATATTTCACATCACTGTGTCCAGTCAACTGTGTTTTCATGCACGACCATGGTCTACTAAATACTGAATTGTGGAAAGGCAGGTTATGCTTGCCTGAAAACATTCACTATGCGTGAGGTGGTCTTAAGACCTATGTTCTCCGTCAAGTACCAACGGTCAAGAAATCATGTAGGGTAATCTAGACACTCATGTGCAAAATAACTCATCTCACTGCATATGTGCAACATTCAGAGTAAATCATACATAGCATGTAGTCAGGGAGAGCATCTGTCAAATTTTGAGAATTGCATTTGTGTCAGTCCATCTGTTTTATATCTTTTTTTCAAGTCAACCGAAAACTCTCTGCTCATTGCAAATTGCCTCTCTTTGAACTACCCTTGATTCAGAATATTGTCAATCTACTCAGTTATTCATTACAATTGAGCAAATCATTTATAGGAATCTTCTTGCAAGTAGGCTCTCTGATTGACCTTGAATAACTCTAATGGTTTAGGTCAACTACATTTCAAGAGTTTGGGAGATGAACTCCTCAGGTTTAATAGACCTCAACCATCTTCTACAAAATGTTGTGCCCTTGTGCACTCTCTAGGAATCAGAAAATTTGAGATCACTAGCAACCGTGGTTGAGCAACCTTGTTAAGTATTGTCCTTAAACATTACATAGTCTGAAATTTTCTAAAGGATAGCACATGTCAAAAATTTTATCAATGCTCATGACAGAGCAATGGTTGTATGCACAGAGAAACTAGGTCCTTCATCAAAGAAACGAGGATCAACCTATGTCATGAAGTGCTATTGCTATCTCTGCTCCAAATGAGACAGAATAGTTAGTCTCACTGAGTAACTAGGGGTGAGGGCGTCTAATCAACGTCCATCCTTACGTAAAAAGGTGTAGACTAAACTTGACTGTTCAAACAAAAGTATGATGAGCCAAAACAAAGTGTGAACTTGACCAAAGGTCAGACATATTGCTGTATTCCTGAAGTAAGCTCAGCTGTGTTCATGTTGTTTATTTTCAATACCTCTCAATGGTCACTCCTCGGGGAGTTACTGATTTTAATTGAGTAAGTTTCTAGGAGCTAAACTTGGATATGACTTTATAAACTTGGTTTATTTCTATTACATCTGATTGGAAATTGATTCCAACTCTACTTGTATTTCTCTTAAACCATGGAGAAAATAATGATTGATCATGGGAGTTCTTAGTGCAGAAGAATCTGAAAACTACTAGCTTGGTTAATGAATGTTGTTTCAGATTGACTTTTCCGCAACCCTCTTTTTACCAACCATTCATTTGCCCTCTAGCTACAAGCTTCCATCCCATTGCTTTTTGATGTTGTCAAAGGGGGAGAGTAAGCGTGTTTGTGATCGCAAGCTAGTAACATGTTCATGATGTGCATGATCATGTGTATGAGGTCTTCATGCCAATGAATGCCAATTGTTAGTTATTTATGACTTATAGTAATTGCCATCATCAAAAAGGGGGAGAATGTTGTGCCCCTGTGGCTATGGTTTAATTCTCTAAATATGTTTTAATGATGCTTGAACTATGAGTCATAAAATGGTTGATAGTACTGTTGCTAATGGCATTTCTAATGTGTTGATTGGCCCATGAAGAAGTGGAAATATTCCTTGAACAGTCAACACTGGTCAACGCTGGTCAATGAAGGTTAACGCTACTGATCAAACTGGAAGTCAGCTCGTTGACAGATTTGGTCAATGCATATCTCAGTATGACGCACTAAGGTCGATGCTACCTTAGTTAGAGAAGAACTAAGGTCGACGCTAGGTGCTAGTTCAAGCAAATAAGTCGATGCTAGTTGTGATGACAGTCATGCTTAGGTCGATGCTAGTTTGTGTGCTGCATACTAAGGTCGATGTGAGTTTTATCTTCAGTTCATGCACAGAAACTCAGGTCGATGCTACTCTAGCCAGTGGGCAGCTAAGGTCGATGCTACTTCAGCCTACAGGCAACTAACGTCGATGCTATTTCAGCCAGCAGGGCAGCTAAGGTCGATGCTCCTTCAGCCAGCAAGCAATAAGGTCGATGCTACTTCAACCTACATGCAACTAAGGTCGATGCTATTTCAGCCAGCGGGCAGCTAAGGTCGATGCTACTCCAGCCAACAGGCAGCTAAGGTCGATGCTACTTCAGCATGCAAGCAGCTAAGGTCGATGCTCAACGAGCTGGCGCAAGACCAAGGTCGGTGCACATCAGCTAAAGTCGGTGCACATTTGAAAACAAGGTCTGTGCATGTTGCTGAAGGTCGATGCACATTTGGTTTCAAGACGACATAAGGTCGGTGCATGTTTTGCCGTATGCATATACGGTCAGTGCATGTTCATATGTCAGGTCGGTGAACATTTGTTGTTTGCAAAAAAAGGGTCGGTGCACATTTGCACGATAGCCTATCAAGGTCGGTGCACATTTGCTGTTTGCAGAAAAAGGGTCGGTGCACATTTGCACGATAGCCTATCAAGGTCTATGCACATTTGCTGTTTACGGAAAAAGGGTCGGTGCGCATTTGCACTATGCACTACAAAGTCTATGCATGATGTGCCTTCAACACTTCAGGGTCTGTGCACATTTTGCTTTCACCAAAGCAAGGTATGTGCATGTTTGCTCACAACATAAACTGAAGTCGGTGCACATATGCCAGTCAGCTAAGGATGTCCATGCACATTTGCTTTCAACGCACATTGAAGTCGGTGCACAAATGGGATTCTCCCTATAAAGTCTGTGCACATTTATGCACGGTAGCTATCAGACCTGTCCCTTTCTTATCAAAACTAAAAATGGATTTGGGCCCTTAAGCCCTACTCCAAATCATTGAAAGGGACATTCTTCGACTGTTCAAAGTTCTGGAAGATCAGTTGTCAGTAAAGATTCTCACTTTCCAACTGGGCGAATGACAAATCTCCTAGAATGGGTATCCATCCTAAAAGGGGTCAAACCTTAAGGAGATAGTCTTATACTTGACGAAGATCTGTTCAGCCAGCAAAAGGAAACTATTGTGTACCGCTCGAAGCAGTCTGGGCAGCAAATGAGAACTCACTGCACCTTATCACCTCTGAACCAATCAGACACTATCCCACTCTGGTGTTCAGGCCGCTATTCTGAAAATAGAGGGCCCAAATTACTTCTTACCAAATGAGGAGCTACAAACTTTGTACGCTGGGAGAAAGCAAAGGAGAATGTCTGAACCAAAAGAGGATCAGCTGAAGACATACACTGATGAAGAAGGTTGAACAGTCAGTCCAAGCAAAAAGGGGGTTCGTTCAAGAATGGAAAAGAAAGGCTTGGAAGAATGCAAGCCATCGGGCATATATATATAGATAACCAAAAGGCAGAACTGCATATACGAGAGGAGCACGGAGCATAAAGCCAGTAGCAAGCTCGTGGAAAGTGTGTAGCAGTAAGAAGAAGCCTTGAGATGAATACTCCCCAGCTGCAACTTCAAAGCTTCTGAAGACAGTTGTCCTCATCTCCTCTTCTCCTCTAGCGTGAAGAAGGGGAAGTAGCTTCTACTTCCTATGGAGGAGAACCTGCTCCTTTAGGAAGAACTCCATCTGGAAGAAGCAAGGATCGCCATCCAGATACCAGACAAGACCTTTCTGTTCTATCCTCAAGAGTCTCTTATCCTGTCTGGGTTTTTCATTTGTGTTACTTTTCTTTAACTTGAACACATCTCTTGATACCTTGTTCGGTCCCTATAGGGCGTTGTAGGAAGACAGACAGAAGGAAGTCTGGTCTGTGGTTTGGCTATGTGAGCCCGTAAGCTGTGTGTCAGCTTGGCTATGTAAGCCTGTAAGCTGTGTGTCAGTATTTGTTTAGTGTAGTTGCACTAGTGAAGCCTCACTTGGTTGATTGAGGGGTGGATGTAGGACTCTGGGATTGAGTCCGAACCACATTAAAACTCCTTGTCTAGTGTGGTTGTCTGTGAGCTTGTTTTGCGATAGATGCTTGCATAGGCCATCTGCCTATCTCTCTTTGTCTCCTATCTTGTGGATCTTCCTGGGCGTTAGCATACCTTTCATTCCGCTGTGCTTTAATTTTTAAAAAGGGGACTGATCTATTCACCCCTCCCCTCTAGATCCGCCACCACCACACAACAGAGGTAATAAGTTACCCGCTCTTTGTCTTCATCATCTACTTGTGCCAAGACAGCTCCTAGGGAGTCCTCGATAACAGAAATGTATAGAATCAGTGGTTTCCCAGGTACAGGAGGTTGCAAAATCGGGAGATGGGACAAATATACCTTTAAATCCTCATAGGTCTTTTGACAATCTTCATTCCATTCAAATTTGACCCCCGCCTTTAGCAGTTCATAGAATGGGCGGCACCTCTGAGAATGCTGGGATATGAATCTTCTAATAAATTGTAATCATCCAATCAATCCTTGACGTTCCGTAATATTCTTAGGCGGTGGCATATCCATGACGGCCTTGACTTTGTTAGGATCAATCTGAATCCCCCTTTTGCTGACTATAAAACCTAGCAATTTCCCTGAAGAGAATCTGAAAACACACTTCTTTGGATTCATTTTCAACTTATACTCCCTAGCTCTCTAGAGCACCTTCTCTAGAATGGCGAGGTGTTCTTTTTTTGTCCTTGACTTCACCAAGATATCATCCACGTAGACTTCCATGTAAACATGCATCATGTCGTGGAATATAGCCATCATCACCCTTTGATAAGTGGCGGCAGCGTTCTTCAACCCAAACGGCATCACCACGTAGCAATACGTGCCCTAGGGCGTGGTGAAGGAGGTTTTCTCTTGATCTTCCGGAGCTAGACGGATTTGGTTGTATCCTGAATAACCATCCATGAATGACAATGCTTCATACCCGGCTGTGTTGTCCACCAACACGTCTATATGAGGCAGCGGAAAATCATCCTTGGGACATGCCTTGTTCAGATCCCTAAAATCAATGCAAATATGCACCTTTCCATCCTTCTTGATGACATGGACTATGTTCGCCACCCACTGAGGATATAAGACAACTCTAATGAACCTGGCCTTATGCAATTTGTCTACTTCTTCTTTCATCTTCAAGGCCATGTGGGGTTGAAATCTTCTCAACTTCTGTTTCACGGGCGTTGCCCCTGGCTTAAGTACTAGTCAGTGTTCCACTAAAGAGGGGTCGAGACCCGGCATGTCCTCATATGACCAGGCAAAAGAATCACTATACTCCGTTAGGACTTTGATCAGTTCCTCTTCAACTTTAGGAGGGAGACTAGCGGCAATAATAATGGGCATGGGATCCTCATCAGTTCCCAGATTTATTTCCTTCGTAGGTTCATCCACTGCTGACTATGGCTCATTAAATCTCTTTAAGCCTTGCGCATACAGGTTGGCAGTGTCATTTACATCACTGTCCTCACAATCGATCGGGTCCTTCTCATCCATGACTTCATAGACTCCTAATCCATCGTCGCTCCATACCCCGTCTAGCTCCTCATCCTCTTCCAACATAATCGCCGTGGCTATGAACTCTGGGCACTTGAGAAGAGCATGATATCTCTGAGGTAGATCCTGCAAGAACCTATCGGGAATGGATTTAGAATGTAGCGCAAGCGGGCACGGCTCAGGCAAGGATAGGTTGGATGACCTAGAATAAGAACCTACTTCTCTAGACCTAACCAACTCTACTTCCCTAGACTCGACGGACCCTATATCTAACCTAGGAGAGAGAAAATCTAGTGGGAGGGAGGCAGCAGGGGCCTCATGCCCCTGGGAGGAGGATGGAGAGAAGATAGCATAATCTTCCACTGAGACCTCCGTTTCGAATTTGACATTTATTATTATTATTTTTTTGGAGATCAGTGGAGATCATGCAACAAGATGGAGAGGAAGGCGGAGGAGGGAGCCTAAGGGGATAGATGGATGGGTAGAAAATGTCAAAAAAAGGATCAGAAGAAGAGAAGAAAGGAGTAGATAGATTGACCGGAGGACAGCAACTGCATGTCCTGATAATGAGAAAATTAGTAGGAATCTCAAATAGAAATTGATCAATCAAGAGAGGAGGTGAGCGGGGTATGAATTCCAATTTTTGAAGGAGAGACATCAAACGGGAAGGAGACCAAGTGAAAATGATGGGTGAGCTCCCCCTTTCCCATGCACGGACGGCTAGCTTCTTCTGCTCATAATGCACAAGCCGCACCTCCTGGTTTCTTTGGCAACTGTCTTCTTCATGAAATAATCTTGCAAATGGCTGGCTAAAATCGATCATATCATCAACAGGCCCTTTTGATGGCAATGGCGGGCTGTCAACTGTATAAGTTGTATCTTCTTTCTTGGGCTGACTTGGTGATGCTTTCAATGTGCCTGGCTGGAGAGGTCCTTTGACAAAATGTTGGCGGTAGTCCCAAGTTAATGGTCCTGAGTCGCCCAGAACCGATAATGAGGATTCTCGATAACCGAGGCCTCTCCTGTTCATTTTCCTGCCCTTGGGGATTGGCTTGGTTCGTCCTTGTAACTGTGCACCGAGACCTCGGCCCGGCTGATAGCCTAGCTTTAATATGATGCTCCAGCCCTTAGAATCCCGTATCTGGGGCTTCACTCTGACGTTTACCGGCACGGTGGTAGGCTTGCGCGGCGAATAGGCCCATGGAAAATCCATGTCTAAAACTAAAATAACATGCCGATTATTGGGCCATAGTGTTGGCACAATCTTTTCTGAGACAGCTTTAACGGATTGGACCGTGGATATGCTTTTTACCTTGACCACCCTCCCTTGAAAAGGGAATTTGAGACATTGGTGGGCAGTGGACGTCACGGCATTAAGACCATCAATCCACGATTGACCCAAAATGGCCTTGAACATAGGATCGATGTCTAGCACATAAAACTCAATCGGCATAGTGAGAGGCCCAAGCTCAGCTTGAATGGTGACTACCCCGTGACATGCTCTTCTGGAATTGTCATATGCTGCAATGGTGGTCGGGGTTGGCCTTAGTAAATCTTCTGACAAGTTGCAGGCCCTTAGAGTGCTGAGAGGACAGACATTGATAGAGGCCCCTGTGTATACCAATGCCGCGTCTATGCTTACTTTATTTAGAATGATAGAAATGCATAGCGGCATCTACCGAGCCTCGGGAGGTGCTAGTTCAGTCTCCGAGATGTGATTGCTGGCCCCTTGGAGACGGTAGCCAGGGCTGTTGGTAAGCTGTCCACCGCCATGTCCTCATTAACTATAACTTTCTGCAGAAAATTACGGAGTGCATCTTGGTGAAGCATGGACCTCTTGATCAGCTCTAACACAGAAATCTTAGCGGGCACCATGTCCAGATGATGTAGCAAATCATATTGGGTACCTGGCAGCGGATCTGCCTCCTCTTGATCAGCAGCCTGTTGGGAGGAATGGGGATTGGGTGCAGAGGTACTGGTGGAAGGATAGTTTCTATGGAACAAACGCCCGCTCTGTAAGGGAAGGTTCTGGGCCGGCACGGCATCAGATGGGCTCATAGTAAGTGGCTTAATGGGCCCGACGGGGTGGATGAATGACGTGGTGGAGGGTGTAGTGGAGAGAACGGGGGTGATAGGAGTAGTGGTGGAGATAACAGGCCGTGGAGGGAAAATGACGGGTAAAGGGTTAGGTGGAAGCGAGGAAATAATGGGGGTAGGCATTTGCGGTGGAGTGGAGATGGGAGGAATAATATGGGAAGCGGATGGTAGGATGAGGGGTTTGGCGAATGCGGAGGGTGGAGGGGTTTGATGGTTAAGCGGGAGGATGATGAGGGTAGAAGGTGAAGAAGGGCTGCGATAGCTGTAGTGGAGGGCCATGATCCGTTGTACCTAAGCTTCATCATCGTAGGATCACCCGGTGTCGGGAGCCGGGGGTTGAACAAGATTAACCTGAGCCGGTGCTGGTGGCTGAGGTTGCGGAGTGGGTAGATGATTTGGCATGGGGTTTTGGTGGATCCCCAAGTCCTAGACAGGCTGCTGCTACTGCTGCGGCTGCAGTGCTTGTTGCTGCACTTGCTACCTTAGCACTTGCCTTCTCTTCTCTTTTATCTCGACAATGGCCTTATGCATCTCGGACCAGTCAATACACTGCCCTTCATGTAAGTTGTATACCATATCTCGGAATTGAAAACAACCCTCAATGGTGTGCCCGAGCTGCCTGTGGAACATGCAATACTTGGATTGGTCAACGGCCAAGTTCCAGATGGGCCATTCTGGAGGGAGCTGAATTGCACTTATCGACATGAGAGCGGAGAAGATGTCTGTAAGGGACTCGGGCAAAAGAGGATGTTGCGCTCTCTTCGGAGCCATGCGTTTATTTGTATAGCCATTGGATGGAGGGACATTGTGATATTGCGGAAGTTGTTGTGACTGTTGTGAAGCGGGGAAGGCATTTTGTGGAGCGGGAAAGGTAGGTTGGGTGGTTGGTGAAGCAGAAAAAATGGGTTGAGGATTTTGAGGCATAGAGAATTGGGGATTACGTGGGGTTTGTGAAAAGAGGAGTGGAGTGGACTGGTTAGGGAAGGGGAATGCAACGGCTAGCACTTGTTAATTGGTTTGGACTCCCTCAGTGATAGGCCCCTGAGGTTTTCTATTATATTTGGGCTTTTGGGCCTCAAAGAGAGAGTGGATAGGAGAGTCCTTGAACTGGGTCTGAATAAATCTTACCTGACTATAAAGTTGGTGCATGTTGGCAATATCGTTCATGGCCAATATATTGCGGAAAGTGGGTGTAGCATTGGATATGAGCAACTTGACCTTCTCCTCTTTCGGAATATGACCTGGCACACGGGCAGCCATCTGTCTTTATCTGTCAGCATAAGTAGCAAAGTCCTCATCGGCTTTCATCTTTTCGGCCATAAAATCTATGAATCTATATTTCGGGCCGACCCGGTCCTGGAACCTTTGGATAAACTTCTCCTTCACAACCTTGAAACTTTCGGCATCTTCTAATGGCGGGGCATAAAACCACTCCAATGAAACTCCATCTAACGATCGGTGGAATAGATATGCCATAAGGTGATCATCATACTGGAACTGCGCCGACTCATACATGAAATCCCTCACATGAATGAAAGGGTTGCTGTTCCTGTTGTACTTGCAGTATGTGGGGAGCTCAGATTAAGGAGGGAACCGGATATTGTGGAAACTGGGAACTAGAACATCTGCCAAGGATTGTGGGCCAACCCGCTTTTGAAGGAAGTCGAGTTGGTGTTGCATGGCAGCCCATTTATCGAGGAGTTCCTGCTCCCGAGATGGAGTAGGTGGGGTGAAAGGAGTAAGCTCAAGGCGAGGAGCTGAAGGGTAGATGGAAGGAGGGGGGGCCCACAATAATGGTATTGGGCTGGAGGATGACACAAATTGGAGTGGACATGGGCTGCCCCTTGCTGAGGGTGAGTAAAATCAACCAGGCCAACGAGAACTTGTGGCACCGATGGAATGGACCTATAAGAATCAGTCTGGGTGGATGACGGAAGAATAGTCTTCCCTTTATCAAGGATTTGAGGGGCCAATTCTGAGGACTGGCCTACCTCCAGACTGGAGAATCGAAGGATCTTGGGCTGGACCTGGGTAAGATCAATAGGAATGGGTGGAACCCCGGACCCATCAACCCTAGATTGAAAGACGGAGGTGGTGGACAGACCCTGTGAAATCTTGGGAGGTGAGGCGTTGGACCCCTGCAGGGTCTGATAAAGGGCCTGAAGTTGGACCGGATCCTACTGGGCCATCATTTGCAAGATGTGACCGGTGGGATTGTTGGTGGAAAGGGAGGGTTGCGCGCCCTCCCTGGAGACAGAGGATGGGGGAGGGACGGACCCTTCTCCAGACGGAAGTTGGATGACCCTGGGTGGGTCCTCTAAGAGACCCTGGGGAAGAGATTCCTCATGAGAACGGGGAAGATCGTAGGAAGACATGTTGGACTCGAACAAAGGATTAGCGTACGAAGTGAAAGAGGAATTGCTCCTAGGAGATGAATCTAAGGATCGAAAGCAACTCCACATGCAATGTGACACCTTAAAAATAAAACTCAAACAACCACAAATGAGTAACTAGACAAGATGACTTCAAACATATGAAAAAAAGAAGGGGATGAAAGGCAACCAAAGTCAACCAAGCTATAATGATGCACAAATTTTATTTATCTCTTCCTTTAGAACCTTAGTAATTTCAATTAAAATGTTCTCCACATCAATAGGTTCTTAATGGGAAGGATTTTGGGAACTTGGGTAACTCTAGGTGTAAACTCTCCCTCACTTATGCAACCTAGACATAGGGTGGCAAAGGTACAACCGGCCCGCCGTCCGTGTGAGAATCCACGGCTCGTGGGGACTTATAGAGGTCCCTGATGTGGTCACCTAGTTGACTCCAAGGAATATGGAGGCGAGAGGATCACACACCAAGGTGGGAATGTAACTATGACATTAAAGATGAATGATCCTATGTGCACCGGAGTGCATGCAACTTCTAACTTAGAAACTAATAAATAATATGCAAATAATGATATGAATATATGTCACAACAAAAGGAGGAGACCAAATACCACCCGGGAATGATAAAAACAACAAAAAATTGTAGAAATAACAACAACCTCAGTGTGCGTACCTGTAACTGGAGAAACGGTCGTATGGGAGACCACTAACAGATAAGACGGTCTATCGCTAGAGCACTTTTAGGCCAGAAACGGCTAGGGAGGAGACCGCCAGGGAACTAGAGAGTAGAAAACAACAGGGAATAAATGGGAAAATCGAGAAAAACACAAGGGCAACTGAGGTCAACAAAGAACAGCAGGTTAAACAAAAAAATCAGCATGATTGGCACTAGATGTCCCACCGTGATCGCCAAAAAATAGAGGTTGTAGATATTTCTTTTGTGACGATGTGTGTTTATGATGTGATGTGTGTAGTGATATGTGAATATGGTGTAAGCAAGTGATGCACTAACTCAAGCAATCAATACCAAGCATGAAATTCGTGGGCATAGCATCTTAATAGTGTAGAAATAAAGAAGAGGGAAATAAAAACACACGCCAGGGCGTGGAGCAAAGGAGTAAGAGAAAGACACACACCGTAGGTGTAGAACAACTAAAAATAAAAGAGAAAGTAAGAAAGAGATGACCAATACCCAAATAAAGGAAGGTGTAATCGCCACCAAAGTAAATAATGCAGTAAAACCACACTATGTACCTTGGAAAGAGCCGAGTGAGACCACCCACCCACGGGAGAAAAAAACCAGGCGCTGCGACAGAAAACGGTCCTTAAGATGACCGCCAGACTATGTCAAACGGTCCTACGATAGACCGCCTGAGATCAGCAAACGATCTTCTAAATGGCCGCAAGAGCACCCAGAACAGCGACGTGGAACTTGTATCTCCACCCCTCCTGGCCGGCCAGAAGAGCTGGGCCTCGTACAATAAGCTCTGTAAACCTGCAAGAGAATGTAGACACGAAGGAAAAGTAACCCAATAAGCTCTTAGACTAGTGTAGTATCTATAATGCAATTAAGCTAAGATGCATAAAAGGAAGGGTGAATATCTGGGGGTTGGTGTTTTTTTTTAACCCCTGTGGGGCGTGGAAAAGAGTGGGAGGATGTTTAAAACGTGATGAAAGTGCAGAAGAACGTGGAAGAAGAAGAGGGAATATGGTATGAAGATGCAAAGAGAAAGAGGAAAAATTAAGAAAGAAAGACACAAACTAAATCGATGGAACTCAATACTCCCTGGACCAGAAGCCTTACAGACGTAGAACAGACTTCTCCCTGGTTAGTACTCGCTCCAGGATGTAGCAGCACTTCGTGGCAAACTCCAGAAATCTCCTCCTTCAAGCCATGAAGTCAAGTGTTCTATTTATAGACCCCCCCAAATCCTAGGTCGAGTTGGAGAGATAATGACACGAAAATAGACCTGAACTTAGATAAATCTCGAAGATAATACTCCCAAGAGTCCATAGAAACAAACAGAAGGTTATGGGAGTCTCTATCTAGAGAGAAATCAACAAATCAAGGACTCTAGTTCGACCACGGCCGAAGAGAGAAAGACCAGACAGAGTATGACTCTCTGTCTCCCCTAACGATCTTGCGATAGACCGCAAGGCACAGTAAACGGTCGACCGATAGACCGCATAGCTCAGTTGTCCAGAAAGAGATAAGACCAAAGAAACCTAACGAGACTCTCTGTATACCTAGCGGTCTAGCAAAGGACCGCCAATTGTCACTAAATGGTCATACGATAGACCACGAGGATGATAGGCGTGGCAAAAGAGATAAAGAGCGATAAATCTTCGTATTAATCCCAACAAAATCTTTATTAGCCCTTATCCAGGCCCAATAAGCTGTAATGACAAAAAATCAGAGGAGTTAGGCCCAACTAGGGAGAACAACCCATAGAAATAAGCCCAAGAGGTGACCAAAAATGGCCCAATAATCGGTGAACAACCCGGGACATCATAAAAATAGATAAGAAGATGACCCAACTTATTGGTCATAAAACGGGTGTCAACACCGGTCACCAATTACTCACCAACGGGAAACCTCACATACTCAACTTCCTCTAGCCCGATCCTTCACCAAACCCACTAGGCACATCAAACTCAACAGGCCATCTGTTGACTAACACACTAACCAATAATGCAACTCGAGCCGATCCCCACTCAGACACCGCATCCGATTCTGATCCTTACACCAACTCTACCCTCTCAGGGGAGCACGACGAAACCAAAGGACATGATTTCACAATATTTGGTCCCAGCAGCACTAGACTCAGACTTATAGGGAACTCATCCCATGCTGGCCACGAGACCAAGGCTCTCATCCAACGACATCTCTCTAGGGACTTCCACACGCAGGCATCATCCATTACATAGTCTCATCCCAGCTCCATCATAATTATTCCAAATGGACGCCTCCCAATCCTCGGCTCCGTTTCTGCCATAGAGCCACAGGACACAGCCTGAACAAATCATGACACATATCCCTAGGATAGGAAAGTGCCATTTGCTACCACAACAACCTTGTCGACGATGCCACGACCAATGCACATGGATCTTCAACCATCATAGATCCTTATCACAACTGACCACCCGGCTAGCCTCACTAGCCGCTCGTAGCTACCAACTGGGACCCATAATTATCTCTCGGAGACCACACCTCTAGGACCACAATTCTTTTTTGAGGACACAGCTTCCAACTGAGTCGAGCAGATTGCTCACTAACTCCAACCACGCACTCTCATCCTTTGTCAGGCGACATCCTTAGCAACCCCATCCGGGTCTACCACCAAAACGCCTGACATGGCTTCCAACAAATGAACAAGGTACTCATGCGGCACACTTTCCGTCATATTTCCCCAACTTCCGTCCTGCTAGTGCCACAAACCAAAATGCCTCAAGCAATGGCACGACAACAAACATGGCCCACATAGCCAAAGACAATCTCACACCAAGGAACCAATCCTCTGATGGTCTACACATCCTCGGGGATTCGCCTGTAGCGACCAATGCTACGATCCTGGACCTGTGGGTTACGGGCCCACCAGGCTTCCACAGCGCACTCTGATCCACGCGCACAACCATCACGATGACTCGGGATCCGCCATCCCGACAATCCTCAACTCGGCTAGCTAACTTTTGGAAAATAGGGTGAGGAAAGCTCAGTTACCTCGAACCCAGAGCATAGATTCTCTCTCTTGATTTGGCAATCTTCCTGCAACTCTGCAGGCTCCGATCTGCAACACACCAGCCATGAGTCTTCACAAGCACTGCCCAACTGGCACTCATCCTTTCGAATGATGCCAACGTACCCTTGCACAACAAGGGAAATGGCAACTCTTCTTACAGGCAATCATACTACCAAAATACAGAACACGCCTCGCACAAAGTTCATGGCACCCCACAAAAGGAGGCCAACCAATCCGAACGCACGATGCAAGACGATGGAACTTAGCAAAAATGCGATCCTCTCAGACCAAGGAGAAACCAACATACCTCCTACAAGGCGGGAGATCTCCATGCCTGACCTGACCTCGAACCTCACACATGCTGGGAACCGCACCTTCCAGCACCAGAAAAACCATCATTATCATTAGGTCAACTCCTCCGACAACACTCGCCAAGTGTCCCGTGGGACCACCCATGTAACATCTCCCAGAGCACCATCATTGCAACTCGCCAGACAACGATACACCATGCCTCGAGCACTGACTCTGCTGACCGCCAGCCACACTCTACCACAGCGGTTGAGCTAGCCACTGCCACACGCTCCACACCTATGCCTACCTCTAATCTCGAAAGCATTAGCACAAAAAAAACACTTTCCGAGGAGCAAAGAAACCACAAAAGATGCCAGGCTCGAAGGCTTCCACATCTCTAGACACCGGACATTAATCCCTTGAATCCATCGTTGCAAGCACCCATCCATTCTCGAGTCTCAGGTTCTCAAAAATATCCATCTCCTGAGCTGCTGTCGCGCAGACCACCACGCCGAGAACAACGACATGAGCCATGATCGACACCTACCACGCTCATCCTCAGATCTTGAATCTGCCGCAAAACCTTAACATGTTACCTGTCACGTCGCACGTCGCATCCAAGGCGATGCACAATGGCCCCAAATTCCACAATCTGGGTCACAAATCAGGCCACCGCCACACAATCTCGAACCAAGCCCAGAGCTAACACAACTCATTCATATGCAAAAGTGCATGACTTATAAGTCACTGGGACAACTCTGCCCAATGTTGCCTCAAATTTTGTAAAAATAATTAGGACAAGCACGTCATCTCCAACACCACAGAGCATGATGAGAAAATCATGCTCGACAATCAACAGCTCACCAAAAAATCCTCCACTCGTCCGAGCACATCTCTCGACCAGAACATCCATTTTGCCACCTCAAACCACGATCTCGACGCCTCAGGGGCTGGCTAAACCTCAAGCTGGGGTGGCCAAAATGACATTAACACCTCAGAGCACACTCAAGGCCACCTAACCATAAGCAATCCTCTCCATCCACCTGACCTCGTCGTAAATTCCTCGAACGAAGCACCATAGACTCGCACCTGTCGGCAAACTTTGTCTAACGCAGTACAACTGGGGCCACTACCTCTGGGGAAGGCAACTATCTATCTCATTCCTCAGGCCCCACGTCGGCACTACGACGAAAAGAGCAACCGCCTTCACAGTGCCAATGCCGCGCACTCTAGCTCTTATGTGAGGAACCAAGCGGTAAAAAAACACAAAACCCTATGCCAACTGCTGACTGTACTGTACCTTATCGACTCTGAACACTGTAATATATCAAATTCCCATGTACATCCACAACCACAGTTTGACACCACCTGTAACGACCCAAGATTCAGATACCGGGAATAACCTGATACCATTCAAATCTTGGCCCCCCACCCACAAGCCAGAGGGCTCGGAAGGGTTAGAAAGAAGTGTGGAGGTACATTGGAATATGAAATAAAGTAGGCACACTTATATATTTAACAGTTTAAATAACATACATGAAATTATATTTTCAATTAGTAAAATAAACTACAAAGTCTAGTCCAAATAAAGTACACTCTACAGGAAAGGAAACGTACTCAACGCTGAGTGAACACTCGGCCCGGTGAGCTGACAACTACGAACCACCGTGCTGCATCTCCAAACCTCAAGGAGGAACGGCTACACCTGAATAGATAGGGGTTTAACTCATCTCATTGGCTTTGTAGGGGTCCTGCGAAACCCTACCACAAAACAACGGTGGCAACGACAACGCTAGAAAGAACAACAACAACAGCGGGAGTAGCAATGACAACAATGACGGCAAAAGGAACAGCCGTAACACAGTAGCCAATGAAACCACGGCTCCATAACTACTCCTAATGACACGGAAAGCAAACCCCGATTTCACAGTCGGGGGACCACCGAATTAACGGGAAAACCCTGGCTACGCCGCCAGAAGGAATACCACGACAGCTCTGTCGTGAAGGCCCGTCCTCACAGATGAAGGCCCAACCTAAGACCACGCGATCAGGGGAAATCGTCATGACCTCGCAGTTGTGAACCGTACACCGTCTAGGGAACAACCTCGGTAATCCTACCGAAAACCCTAGACTTCTACATTGGGAAAGCACGAGGAAACTACCCGAAAAGCCACGTCTCATAGACGGGAAACCAAACCTCGAGTCACGACAATCCCACGTCACTTGACGGGAGTACCTGCCCACCAGAAGCAAGGCCGGATGCGTCTACTGACGACTTAGTCCGCGCCTCAGGTGTCTCCCTCGCCCCAGGTGAAACTGAGATACTGTACACAAGTAACCACGGACAAGGGTCTAGTCGGCATCGTGCTCGTCAACACCTGCCTGAAGTCCCCGACCATGTGTGCACGCACTGACTGACTACACTACGTCAGGCCCTCTGGTTGTTTTTCCTCCCGACCTGGACTCGAGCCACTATAGTGGGAGGCCCTATGGCAAACCAGCCTAAAAATCATTACTCTCGGGTGTAGCGCCTCTCCACCTACTCCATGGTAGGTAAGCACAGATGTGCCCAGGAAAGCTACGACTAGTGGGGGGTCACTAAACGTGAACACTCTCCGTAGAGAAGAAACATGAAAGGTCACGCACGCAACCATTCTGAGTAACACAGAGTGCCAGGTGGCTCGGGGCCACCAGACTCTGGACAGGCAACTAAACCTACTAATCCAACGATCCTTGAGTCAGGAGACTCAAGTCAAGACTGTCCTACACTATGGCTCCATGCCATCAATTGGCCTTACTCCTAGGGTCAAAAACCATGGTCAAAATAATCTTTAAGGCGGCTCTCCAACCACCGAGTTATTTCCCTTTCCAAGTGGAAAGCTCAAGAAACCTCCAACCCCAGGTTGGATCATTGAACATACAGTTCATAGGCCATACGCATGGCCCACACAAAAATCACTTTCCGAAGAAGCCAACGACGTATGGGGACAGCCCTCTGCACCATACTGATACGAGGTGACTCGATCTAGCGAATAAACGGAAGCTTGGAACACGCGGGGTCACCCAAACACATAGGCACGCTAATCGAGATAACACGGTACCTCCGGACACCCAGAAACATGGTCACGGTACCCACGGCGTGTCCGATACATTCACGGGGCCATAGGTCGATCAATGGGTTACAACCGGGTGGACCGGAGACCAAAATGGGCCAAGACAAGGGATTTCGGTCGACCTAACCCCTAGGGTCGGTCAACCAATAGGGGTCTGTTGACCGGCCCCAGATGGGTGGTCGATCGGACAATAGCCAGGGGAGCCCAGCCCAGATCGATCGACCGAACTAGGCTATTCGGTCGACCGAACTGGTCTCTTCGCCCTTCCGTGGCGAATACCATTCGATCGATCGCACCCAACCGGTCGGTTGACTAAAAATGGTAGAAACGCCCCCGAACCCAGCCTAGGTGTTCGATTCCAGGCCCCAATCACCCCCGGGTGATGGGGAAAACAAGGGGAACCCATTCCCCAACCTCTGGACCACCAAGAGGCGCCATTCAAACCCCAAAAATGCAATCAAAATGGTGAATCTGATGCTCACCCTAAAATCATGGATTTTAACCCTGACGTGAAATAAACCACCCTCGGCTCACCTCAGCCTACAAAACGTAGGGAAAATAAACTACAAGCGCTAGGGAACCATCCCCCTACCTCCACCGAAGTTTTCTCGCGCCGAGGTCGCCGTTTCCTAGCGAAACGCCTCGCGGGTTCACGAAACCGTGAACTACTCCGCCGTGCCTCCACCACCTCGATCCTCATCCCATCCTCGCCACTCCTCTCCTCACGTGCCTCACCGCCTCGCCCTCCTCCACCTCTGTCGGCCGCCCGGAGAAGAGGGGGAGAGAAGAGAGAGCGTGAGAAGAGAGGGAGAGAAATGAGAGTGAGGAGAGAGAGAGGGGTGGGGGGTTATTTATAGAAAATAAATTCAGAATTCCAAAAATATGGAAAATATAAAATTAGGGAAAAATCATTCCCACGATCCTCAAAAAATGCACAACGCGCCTACAACGTCCCGGCGCCTGAAAACATGTCGGTTCACCCTACACAGGGTTCCGCAGGCTCGATAGCCAAAAACCTGATTAAATCACAAAACACGTTCTGGGACTCACAACAACACTCCGAAACCCGTGGATTCTGATCCGAAAAATCCGGGGCGTTGCATGTAATGACCAAAGAGTGGGATACACTGACCCTTGGGGGTGTGTTGGTCTAGGGTTATTGTAGACTGGCCATCGAGGTGTACTAGTCTGTAAGGTATCATGATTTGTTCATGTGGTTGTTGTTGTTGATCAACCTGTGAGGCGTAGTGGCTTGTTGTTGGAGACTAGGAGATGGATACTGTAGGCCTGCCTAAGTAAGGTGTACTGGCTTGTTGTTGGTGACTGGAAGCTAGAGGCTGGAAACTAGATACTTGGACTGGAGACTAGAGACCTGCCTGGCTGAGGCATGTCGGTCTATTACTGGAAGTTGGGAGTTAGAAAGTGGACATTGGAGGCTGAAGATTGAATACAAGTGTGAACGTCACAAAGAGATTAGGAAAAAGAAAGAAAAGATTAATTTACTAACGGGAATAAAATGAAATAAAAAGTGGTGGGGAAGGGAGCATGTAGATGCTGGAATGGAACATGATCGCCAGAGGGGTTGCCTCAAAATATAAGGGAGTGATCGCAAATACCTTGTGAAGTGGGGAGACATGCGGATTCCACTTCCTCGTTCAATTAGCCGGTCGATGAGAGGGTTATTATTTTGATTACCCTTGAAAAAGATGAACAAACAAACAGAGAGAGAATTGGATAAGAAAATCAAATAGCGTAGTATCAACTCTCAATATGATGAACGTAAAAGAGCATGGACATGGGCACACCTTGTGTGTTTGTTTCAAACCCCTTAAAGATTAAGGGAAGGAAAGATGTGATGATGAATGCAAAGTAATAAAAATCCTAGCAAAGGATGCTAGGGACAGACGCGATGCATATTAAACTAGGAATCAAAATAGAGAGTATAGTAACCCAATAAATCAATACATAAATAAATATTTAAATTGAGTCAAGTAATATAATATTCATAAAATGATGAAATTTTATTATTATTATTATATAAAATAAATTAGATAATTGAGTTTTTTAAATAAATTATAATTAAATTCTTTAGATTTTAGAAAAATTATAGGAGACCTAATTAAATTTCTTAGAATGGATTATGATTAACAATTGAGCCATTGGATAACCCATAATGGGATAGGTTATGGGTTAATGGGCTAAAAAGGGTTAAATAGGGCTAAAATTCGTAGCACATGTTAAACACACCTTTGTATGATTAAATTAGTCCCAATTCTAGAAGATTGTCACAAAATTCAAACCCTACATCATAGCTCACCATAGATTAGGTATTTTTCCAACGTTTTCCCACCCAATTAAGGCTAGGATTAGTGGAAAAGTTTGAATTTACTTCCTAGAACATTAAATTCGGAGGTGGAGAAGTTTGATTTTTGGGGGAAGGAATCTTGACTATTTTGGCCAAGTTTTTCCTATAAATTGGCCCCTCTAAATCCTCTAATCACCCTTTAGGCTTTTGCTGCATTGAGGAAGAGATTGGAGGTGAATTGGGGGCATGGTTTGAAGGAGAAAGGGAGCTCTTGAGCATTTCGTGCCATTTTTCCTACCTCTTTGATTCGATTTAGGGTAGGTTTCTCTCCCGCTAAACCTTTAATAATTCATGTCATCTTGTGCATTTTCAAGTGCTCTTTCCATTGGTACCATTTTTCTAATTTTTATTGAGTATTAAGCATGCTAGAAGCATTCTATTGAAGGGTATCACCGTGCTCGTCGAAAGGGGATCGATTTCTGAAGATGGTCACACCAAGGACCGTTGTCACGCCCCGAGCCTTTATTACAGCGGAAGACTAACTCGCAGAGCGCAAACAGCCGGCATGGTAAGCCTCTTACAAGCAAGAACGATCAGAGCGCAAGACAATCACACACATAAATGCAATTGCACAATATATATTCAACTTCAACTTTATTTCATTGATAATCAAGTACAACCACTAATTCAATTTCCATTATGCACTAGACTCAAGAAATACGAAAATTACATAGACTCAATCTAAACAATATAGACTTTCCTAAGTCTTTACTCTCATCTTGACAATACTTTCATTCGCTCTCGGACCCGCTACTTGTATAACCCGAATCTGAATTTGAATCACTTTCATCTCCTGAAAAGATTGGAAATAGGTAATGAGCACACTTTCCCAGTAGGTATCTTCGCATCAACATGAAGGCACTATTAACGTAATTAACAATTTAGCTCTAAAGAATAAGGTAAAAATCATGCGAATGCGATCAATCATGCGATTAAACCAAAGTAACAAGATGATCATGTAAGTTAGAATGAGAACAAATATGAACTAGTAAGAATGTAACAAGAACATGATATTGGCCTTTCATGAACAAGAATGTATCGAGAATGTACTAGCAAGCCACATAATCATCACTCTAGTACCTTTTGCTTATGAGCAAGTACTTCGTGAATTTCTGTGGAATATCAAGCAAGAAAGTCATGTACAAGAATGTCATGTCGTGCCGTGGATTTTCACTTATTTATAGAGAAAGTACTCTCAGCGTAATGCGACGCCAGTAGCATCATACCCCATGGTTTATAAAATAGTATGTTTCCGACAATCAGCCGAGGGGACTAGCATAGAGTCCTTGAACATAATCAGTGCTCGATCGCACCTTCAAGTATAAATCAAGTTACTTCCACGCATGTTAACAATAAAATATGGCCAAGAATGTAATAAGTTCAAATAGGCTCATGATAACAATAATTCAATGAATGAATGCTCCAATAAGAATCATGAGAAATCAAGAATGACTTAAGAAAGGTTATGCTTATGGAAATAAATCGGCAGCATAACGATACGTTCTTTATCTTCCATTCATTATATTAGGTTTCTTAATCAATATGATAAGTTCTAGATCATCAAGAGTCTATCTAGAACCTTAGAATATCAACCCTTGGTCAATCCTTGGGTTAAAATACTCAAGTAGTGTGACGGTCATGTACTGGGCTGTTACATGATGTGACGCTCCAATATTGGGCCGTTACATTAGTCTGAATCCAGAACCAAGAAATCGGACTCAGTGGAATGTGACGGTCGTATATTGGGCCGTTACTTGTGCCTGACGGTCCAACATAGAGCCATTACATTACTGATAACCAAAATCATCGATAGGGTAATCTAATCAATGGGCTTTAATGGTACAACCAACTCGGTGTCCTAGTGGGAATCCCAGGCTCGCGGAGAATTACGGAGGCCTTGAAACAAGATTTCCTAGTCCATTGGAAGGAATATCCAATAGAGAGGTCCTCATGTCCAAGAATAGTGTTCCTATAGTGCAAAGTGAACTAATGGACAACATACCGGAATATGTGCCATATACTTAAAGAAATGACTCTATAGATAGGAAAGAATGTGTAACATTATGAAACCAAGATAAAACTCCGTCAATACAACTTTAGAAAATCATGATTTATAATACAAAACTATAGAGTTTTAGCCAATGAAATTAGCATAACTTAAAATAACCTAAGACACATTAATCATGCAATTTGATTATGAATCAGAAACTAAACTCAAAGTCATGATAATTGGTCCAAACTTAGCTATCTAAGCTTATTTATAAGTAAACTTAACTGGTTATTATTCTGCCTTGGGCTGACAGAACACAGGTGCCTGACGGTCTAGGATAGGCACGTTACAGTGTTGTGACGGTTTATCGAGGGGCCGTTATAGTGGTGTAACGCTCCTGCTAGGGTGCGTCAGAGACAATAGAACAAATAAAAGCATAACAGGTTGTGACGGTCTATCGTAAGGCTGTTACATTCATGTGACGATCTTACGTTGGTGCGTCAGAGAACCTGCTGGCAGTAAACTAATTAAAGTGAAGGTTTATGAAAACATAACATGCTTGGAAATTAACATACTACCACTGTCCTAGTCATGAAAACGATGCATAGGCCAACTATATGCATAGGTTTAGTGAATAGACATTATAATATCTTTTAATTTCCATTTAGGGCTAAGAAATGCATGAATGTATAGAACAAGGAAGTCATGAAATTCTTAGTCTACAATGCATGAAATCAAGCACAATCAGAGGGCTTTTATTCCCAACAAGTTATTTTTGCCAATCATGAGATAACCTACCTCTTCTAGAACCTTAAAACTTCGAATTTGATGCTAGGTGCTACCCTTAGTCCCTTGTACTTCTTGTGATAAATCAGCAACTTCAATCTACTCTATTCCCTCAGCCTCTTGACCTAAGGATGTGAAATTTTGAGGGTATGAAGATAAAACTATTAGGAACAAAAAGTTCTAAAGGATCGTACTCTAATTACCTTGTTTAGTCGTCCTAATATCCTGATCTTCAGGGGACTTGCGTTCAGATTCTTGAGTTACTAAGGTTGAATCAGCAACTTTGGAAACTTCTATCTCCTTGGTTGCTTGATCTCCTAGCACGAAATTTGGAGAACCATTAGTCTAAAGTATACTAAACAAAAGCTTGTAAAGAACTTACCCGCATTTATGACTCCTTACCTTGATTCTTCACGAGTCAAAAGTAAGGTCGCTCAGTTCAGAACTAGGTCCTATTTATAGGGTTTTGACTAGGGTTTAAAGATTAGATCGATTCTAGAGTCTTTAATTTGCCGGAACCTAATCCCTAAGAGTCCTTAGTAATGTTATAAGCTTCCCTAAGTCGATCTCTTGTAGATAGGATTTCAAAGTTCCAATGTTTTTGTAATTTCCTCACCTTACGGAATCTGCAGGATGTAATGGTCGTGTCTAGGTGCGTTACAGGGCTGTGGCGGTCGCCCGATAGACCGTTACATGTAACGTATATAGAGTTTCAATTTGGTAAAACTCTGTTATTCGTTTATCCATATAATTATCTTATATAATTAGTATTTATCCTTAAAATATGTGAATAAGCCAATTACCCTTCTAGAATATGGGCCAAACTTAATGGGCTTAGTCCATTAACCTTTTGGATAATAATTAGATAGGCTAGGTTAACTAATTAGCCTAATTGAGTCTTATAATGACTTATTAATCCAATAATCCTTCATTGATTTATTTAGGCCTTTATAATTTCTAGAAAACTATTTTATAATTCAAAAATTATATATATATATAAATTCTGGGGTACTACAACCGTCTTCTGGAGGTAGTCGCTCGACAGACCGCCATCATTTAGAGCTTTTCTTGCCCATTGGGGTTTTTCAAAAAACATTTTGTTTGAGAGGGCGGTCTCCAGAGGACCGCCACCTAATGGTAGCGGTCACCAGGAGACCGCCACCTTCTTTTTGCCCGTCTACTTTAAAAAAAAACCTATATACATCATATGGCGGCCCTGTGAGGACCGCCTTCTGAAGAAAATGGTCCCCCGAGGATCGCCTTCTCCCTGTAGAAACCTGTTTTGTCCGCTTCGTCTAGTTTTGCAACATTCGCCTGGTCGTGATGTTTTCAGGTTCTAATTGGACCAATATATCACCCATCATGTTAGATATGTCGTGTTCTTTTGCATATAATTTAAATCCACACACAATTAAGTTAAGGATATGAAGGATAATAATTATATTCCATGAGCTTATGTTTCCTTCCTAGTTCTTATTATCTTCATGATATCCTTGGTCTCCATGACTATATTACCTTTCCAGCATGTTAAACAGAGTAGATATTATTTGTTAAAACTGCATGGGTTTAGTCACAAAATCTTGATATACAAGTTTAACGATTTCCGTGTTATCGTGGTTACCGTGTTTTCGACAAGTCGTGTAGTTCGCTAGATTTTTAAGGAAGAATGGTGTCTAAGGAAAGAGGTCCACGGGTAAATGCTTTAAGTGAATAAGTGGTTATTTAATTAGGTCATCGTGAATATGAGGAGAACCTCCCACTGTCCCACCTCTTACTTGACCGTGGTTCTTTATTTTTCTAGCTAAACACCCGACTGTGAAAAACTTAATCTAAACCCATTTTACGAGGTTTTCTGTAAAGGCTGATTGTGCCTTGTACTGTAATCCAATTTCTTATCGACTTAATGTCATTAAATATGATGCTTTAAATCATCCTTTAACTTCTCTTACAACTAGTTGTAATCTTATACTACTTGTTCCTTGAATGACAATTTTTGCTAGATCTGTACTTTAGTTCATGAGCTTTACCTTGAAATTCTTTGGCCATACATATTATGTGGATGTCTAAATATACTTGAGATCTATGATCCATAACCACAATGGCTGACATTAATGGGGCCGGGTCTGGTCCAGGGGAGAGCACCCGAAAGTACTTGTGCCCATGGGAGCTATTGACCTTGTGTAGTATTGCACCAAAGTGCTTGACTTGCTAGATTCATTTATGACATTCCACAGTTCGTGAAATACTTGACTTGTACATGCTTGCTTGAAATGGTCAATTCTATGATAATACTTTCTACATGATCATTCTCTACTTGAACTTTACTCCTGATATCTTGTCTATTTGTGATTCCAATTACTTGCATTTCATTACTCTCTCTCCTATTCATGATCCATGTTTTATTTACATTTCTCGGCATAGCATAGTAACTTTATCCAAAAATGTTAATTACTTTAAGTTGCCTAGTATAGAGATATAAATCCTACTGTGCGTTTCACCTACCCTACGTTGTCGGTTAACATTGTAGGTAGTTTCGACGATGAACCCCAAACACATGGGGATGGGCAAGAGTGAAACGAGGGATCAAGTTTATCTTAGATACCTAGGTTTAAATTTGTTGCTCTTGCTAGAATTATGTATTTAGAAGTTGTATTATGCCTTTTAAGGCCTAATGATGTTGTAAAACATTATTTCGATGGAGTAAAAGTATCATTTTCTTATCATCTACATTGTGTTTGGACCCCTTATTATACATGCTCTGATCGACATGAATTTTACGACTCGTCGCGCCTCGATATTCCACGTTGGGGCATGATAGTCTTTGTGGTATCAGAGCATAAGTTTCATAAACCCTAGGTTTCCCTTGATATAAGCTGTAGATGTTGATCTAGAAATTTAGATAGAGTCTTGAACCTTACCGGTGAGATTGGGTAGAACCATTGGCTAAACTTTAAAGAATGATTAATCAAGAATTGACCCAGGCACTACAATAGGTGGCTCAAGGAGGAGCAAACCGGGGAGCGGGAGACTTACATTAGAATTTCAAAAGTATGAACCCTCCCAAGTTCGCTGGGTCCACGGACCCAGATGAGGCAGAACACTGGGTGAAGGAAATCGAGAGGATTTTTCGAGTCATGCAATGTGCTGATAAGGAGAAGATCTTACTCGCTATCTTTCAGCTAGAAAGGGATGCCTGTACTTGGTGGAAATTTGCCAAAGCAACTCTACCAGATGATCATGTGTTGTGGGAAGAGTTTGTGGAGCATTTCAATAACAAGTGCTTTTCCGATAGGGTGAAAGAAAGGAAGGCTGTCGAATTCGCTTCCTTGAAGCAAATGAGTTTGACGGTGGTGGAATATGAAGCCCAGTTCACGAGATTATCTCGATATACACCACACCTAGTGGGTACCAAAAAGATGAAGGCGAGTATGTTTTTAAATGGCTTAAAGCCCCAGTATATTACTCAACTCGCCCTGATGGATATCCAAGTATATGCCGATGCAGTGAGAAGAGCCCAACTCCTGGAAGATGCAACAGAGATGTCCGATAGCATCCGAGGAAGAGATGCCAAGAAGGAGCAAGTAACTGGCTCCGGTAACTTCAAGCCCTCCTTCGGGAGAAAGAGGCCCAATTTTGATGGGCGTAACTTTCATAAGGATAAGAAGCTGAAATCGTTTGACAAGCAAATTGTCCCAGTTGTTACCCCATCAAAGGAACTATGTAAGCATTGTGAAAAGTCCGGGCATAAGGAGGAAGAGTGTTGGAGAAGACTTGGTGCCTGTCTTCGTTGTGGAAGTTGGGAGCAAAGAATCCCGAATTGTCCACTTCTTAACGAGCAAGCTCTGTCGGAAAAGCTTCCAGTTGCTATCAAGAATCAAGGAAGACTCCAAGCCCTTATGAATGCGGAACCTACCGAAGATGGAGGTGTCGTGGAAGGTGTACTATTTCTGTGTGCTTTGCCGCCTCTATTCTATTTGACACTGGAGCTACGCATTCATTTATATCTAAGAGCTTTGCTGATATTTTACCTATGAGGCATGTCCCGTTAGAATCCAAACATGTTATTACTACTCCTATTGGAGCGGGATCGGAGATTAAATATTTCTACCCTGCTAGCGAAGTTCTAGTCAGCGATTGCAATCTACCTCCTGACTTAGTGTGCATGGAGATGGAAGGATACGATATTATTTTGGGAGCTGACTGGTTATCTACACACGGTGCTAGTGTTAACGGCAAGTTGGGTATAATATCCTTTAGTGGATACCCCAGCCTCTTATTTTCTGTTGTCAGGCATTCTCGACACCTATCCCTTATTTCGGCCCTTAAAGCCGATAAATTATTAAAGAAGGGTTGTGCGGCTTTCTTAGTTTCTATTACTATGGCCGAGCATAAGGAACCCAATCTGGAGAATATTCCTATTGCTCGAGATTATTCTAATGTATTTCTAGACAAGTTGCCTCGTATTCCTCTGGAGAGAGAAGTGGTTTTCTCTATTGATTTGATTCCGGGAGCTGCACCTATTTCTACAGCTCCGTATCGAATGTCCCCTATCGAAATGAAGGAGTTGAAAGAATAATTGATGGAGTTATTGGAGAAAAGATTTATCCAACCAAGTACTTCACCTTGGGGAGCCCCAGTCCTATTTGTCAAAAAGAAGGACGGGTCAATGAGATTGTGTGTTGACTATCGGCAATTGAACCAACTCACAATCAAGAACAAATATCTATTGCCGAGGATTGATGAACTATTTGACCAGATCTCTAGAGCTCGATATTTTTCAAAAATTGATCTCAGATCTAGTTATCATCAATTAAAGATCAAGGAAGGGGATATTCACAAAACGACATTTAGAGTAGATATGGACACTATGAGTTCACTATTATGCCTTTTGGCCTAACTAATGCGTCTGCCGCATTTATGCAACTGATGAATAATGTATTCAGGCCATACCTTGATCAATTTGTGGTGGTCTTTATTGACGACATTTTGATATACTCCAAGTTCAAGATGGAGCATGAAGAACATCTTAAGAAAGCCCTCCAATTATTAAGAGATCACCAACTTTATGCTAAGCTTAGTAATTGTGATTTCTGGCTAGAAGAAGTTTCTTTTCTAGGTCACATAATCTCCTAGAAGGGTATTGCGATCGATCCTTCAAAGGTCGAGGCCGTAAAGAACTGGGAGAGACCTACTAGCGTGACGAAAATTCAAAGCTTCTTGGGATTGGCAAGATATTATAGAAGATTTATTAAGGATTTCTCCAAGATTATCGTGTCTTTGACAAGATTGACAAGAAAGGAGATTCCTTATATATGGTCCGAAGAATGTGAGAAAAGCATCCAGACTTTGAAAGATTGACTGACTACTACCCCTATACTCACATTGCCTACTGAAGGAGGAGGATTCGAAGTTTTTATGTTGATCCATCTGGAATTGGCTTGGGCTCTGTATTAATGCAACATGGTAAGGTGATCACTTATTCCTCAAGGCAATTGAAAAAGCATGAGGAGAATTTGATAGAATTGGTGGTGGTCTGAAAGAGATCCAGAGGGGGGTGAATGGATCTTCTATACAAAATCTTTGCCCAATTAAAATATTAACTCTGACTGAATTACCACTAGATGGATGATCGATCAGTAAAGGCATAGGTTCAGAGCACACTTACCAAATTCCTCCAGCAAACAGAAGTGTTGTTGGACACTTAGAAGCAGGACTAGTGCAATGCAGTCATTACAACTAAGAACTGATAAACTCAAACCACATCAATGAACTTCAGTACTTAAGTCCCACATGCCATCAATAACACTGCGCAGCTGCGGATATCGGAAGGATAACATTGAGACAAACTCCGAAAGGAAGAATGCACAACCAATGAACCAATGGTGAATGATGATGAACATTCACACAAACAATCAAACACTTCGCAGAATAGATGGATCAAGAAAACATAATATCAAACATGTTACCCCCAAACAAACAAGCAATAGACCCTATGAAGGAGATAGAGGAGATGGACAAACACACAAGACAACCCACGACACACTGAATTTTTTAGGTGGTTCGGCCAGACACCAGTCCACCTACATCCACCCCTCACTCAAACCCGAGTGAGGATTCCCTTGCCAAAGCAAGACGCAGACTCAGTCTGCAAACAACAGCTACCAAACAGCTTGATACTGAGGGAGACAAATCCCTCAACCTGATCTTGCTACCCACAAGATCAGCACCCACTTCTACCGCAGTGACCGGAGAGTCCTACTCTCCCTTCTCCTGTAATCGCAGAAGGAACCGTGAGCAACACTCAGTTGCCCACAACCAGAGGACAAGTCCTCTCTTCCTCTGATGCACAGAGGGAACCCGTGAGTGACACCCAGTCACTCACAACCGGAGACACCAGTCTCCCTTCCCCTGAATCCACAGAGGGCAAACCGGAGATACACTCTCCCTTCTCCTGAAAACACAGGAGGAACCCCGAACTCCAAATAGAGTATCGGAGAAACACAAAATGAATGGACAAGAACAACTGAAAATCAAAAGGAAAAACAAAGAAAGATATAGCTCCGAGGAGCACAATGACTCTGGATTTGATCCATGAGTCAATACATGAACAGATCTTCAGTGATGCTCCGACTTCACGCAATTTCTTCTCTTCTCGCAGGCTCTTACTCTCTCAATTCTTTTCTCTCTTTCTTTTTCTTCTCAGTGCTCACTCTCCTTTCTTCTTCTTAATAGCTGCTCTTTCTTTCACTTGTTTTCAACTCCTCTCTCTGGCGGCTCCTTCTTCTATTGTCCGCTATCCTCTATGAAGGAAGTTCTCTTCTATTTATACCCAAAACATGGGGCTCCGGAAAAGCTCTTTGGATAATGTGAGTTGATTCCATTTCTTTCCTATTAGACCATGTGGCAAGAGAGGGAAGAATATTTCTGGCAATGAATCCTCGGATCACGTGCACATCACTGCTCAACTGGGTTCACGTGCCACTCGCCTACTGTACCAATGATTGGATGATCTCATGTGTTTTCTTATACCCAGTCACGTGGCTGCCTTGAGTTCTATCACTGCTGCCTTCCTTGTGTTCACCAAATTGCCCAACTTAGTTGCTTCAGGTATATTGACCTTTTTCATCTGTACCTCTGATTCTACTCAGTTGAACTGCTGTGAGTTGCACGAGCTAGCTTCTGCTTCCATTAATCTATCCATGGAGTATGGTTGTTGAATCTTGGTCTTTAATTTGGTTTACCAGGATTGCTTAAGGCTTGTAAAGATTCCAGATCCAAGCTTGATTGAGTGCATCGAGGCAATGGCTTGATGCTTCCACCTCTCCTTTGGGTGCTCAGACCTTTCTGTTTGCTTTTATACATTTGAACGTGTTGATGCAACGACCTTGTAACCTTGAAACCAATTGTGCACCAACCTTGTAGTTCACATGTGCACAGACCTTGTAGTCATATGTGCACAGACCTTCAGCAATGTGCACAGACCTTGTAGTGTTGAAGGCAAAACATGCACTGACCTTGCTGCGTTGAAAGCAAGCATGCTCCGACCTTGAAAGCAAATGTGCATCGACCATCATGTGTAAAATATATGTGCACCGACCTTGTAAGCAAATGTGCATCGACCTTCATCCTGTCCTGGCACAATGTGCATCGACCTTTGTTCTACACTTACTTGATGTGCATCGACCTTAGTAGTGCACTAACCTGATGTGCATCGACCTTAGTGGTCAGAACGGTAGAAGGTGCACCGACCTTTCTTCTGAAGTAACTGAGGTAGCATCGACCTGTGCTCTGTGCTAGCGAGAGGTGCACCGACCTTGACTTGTGCTAGCAGGAGGTGCACCGACCTTGGCTCTGTGTTGGCAAGTGGTGCACTGACCTTACTATCAACCATTAGTACAGCTTGTACTGATTGGAGCTTTGACTGGCTGAACTAGACTATTGACTTTTTTGTTGACTGTGCATTGACTTCATTGACCATGTTGACTTTTCTTCATTTCTATCGATTTTAACTAGCTTTAATCTTACCTCATGCTGATTTCTTCCTGTCAATTGTTCTCCACAGTCTAACTGTAACGACCCGAGAATCCGGTTACCGGGAAGGCCCGATAACCCGAGACTCGAACTGCCACCCACGAGCCGGAAGGGCTAAAAAGGAGTGTGGAGGTACAAAGAAATAGGAAATAAAGCAGGGCAATTCAACAATTAACAGAATTAAATAAACAACTACAATAGAGTCCAGTTACTCAAACAGGTGATGATATCCCAGTATGGGCTTATACTAGATCAGGGGATTTCAGTTTGAAAACTGCATACTCTTTGTTGAAAGGACAGAATGTCAGATTTAATCCTCATTGGAAAAATCTTTGGCATAGTAGAATCTCTCCTCAGGCATCTCTATTCTGTTGGAAAGTTTTGAATCATGCTATTCCTGTTGACAGCCTTATTCAACAGAATGGTATTATGATGGCCTCCAAGTGCAATTGTTGCCTTATTTCTTCTGAAACAGAGACAGAAAACCACTTATTCATAAAGAGTGATATTGCTAATCTGTTATGGAGTAATTTTGCTTCTTTTTTCAGTTGTAATTGTTTGAATGAAGACAGCATCATAAGAAGATTAGAATTAATTGTCAACAAGACTGTTAGAAATAAGCCAAAAGACTTCATTCGGCTTATTATTGCCAGTCTGATTGTTTGGGAAATATGGAAAAGCAGATGCTCTGCTAGATTTGAAGGGCAGCAAATAAATGGAATGAGAATGGTTAACTCTATCTCTTCGGAGACTGCTTATGTGGTTGGTCAGATTAAATTTAAGCAAGGTGTTAATTCAGAATATCAGAAACAGCTCCTCAGACATGGTATTAAAATCTCTTGTAAGAACTCAAAGTGCACTCTTATAAGATGGACCCCCCCCCCTTCCACAGGTTTCATCTTAAATGTGGATGGCGCATGTAAAGGTAATCCTGGTATCTCTGGGGGGGAGGATGCATCAGAGACTTCCGGGGTTTCTTAATTATGGGATTTGCCTATTTCTATGGTCATGGTTCAAATATGGCTGCAGAGGGCCGTGCTCTTCTTGATGGTCTTCGGTTGACTAAATTACATAATATACAGTTAGAAGCTGTTTGTACAGATTCCCTTTCCCTGGTTGGTTTACTTAACTCCAAGAAAGCTCCTCGTTGGTCCTTATTACCTTGGTGGCAACATTTGTTAAATTTGCACTCTTCTCTCCATTGCCTAATTATTCATTCTTACAGAGAGGCAAACCAGGTTGCTGATGCATTGGCAAATTATGCAATCATCATGGGCAGAAATATGGAATTTCGATCGGTTCGAGAGCTTCCTGCAATTGCTAAAGGTTATGTAATCGCAGATGCTATTGGCCTGCCTAATATCAGAATAAGAAAAGTTTGGAAGATTAGGAGTTATTCTGCGGTTTCATTTTACTCTCTAGCTCTCTGTGTACAGAAGTTTTTTGCTCATCTTTTCTTGGTTTGGATTCTCATAGTCTTTGGCTTTCTGCATCCTTGCTTATAGCATATTTTTCCTCCTGTGGGAGGCTGTACCAACCAGGGGTATGCCCCGTTGACTTTGTACTTCCTTATACTTATATACAATAATGGCCACGGTATCTTGCTGGAGGAGTGAGAACATGTTTCTCTTATGGGGAAATGTGCACTCGACCAGTTTAATGATGCTGGGGGCTGGTGGCTTTAAAAAAAAAACAATAGAGTATAGTCCAATAGAAAGTACAGTCTAAAATAGTAAAACGTACCACATGCCAAGTGAACACTCGGCCCGGCAAGCTAGCAACTGAGAACCTCTGTACCGCACCCCCGAACCTCGAGGAAGAACCGCCACACCTGAAAAGTAGGAAATGAGTCTCCAAAACAGAGACTCAGCAGGGATCCCGCGGAACCCCAACGGGAAACAACGGCGGTAGCGGGAAGGAAGGCTACAAGAGCAAACGCAATAGTAGGAACAGTAAACCCGGTGGCCGGTCGGAACCCGGCACTACAGCTACTCCTACTCTACCGGAAACACACCCCGAACTCACGGTCGGGGGCTACCGAACTACACTAGTACCGCTTACCGAAGTAAAACCCACGGCAACCACGCCGTAGAGGCCTGTCTCCCAGAACACGGCCAACCTGGACGCGCTGTCCAAAGTGCAACCCCGACCATCCGGTCGCGGGTACCGCACAAAAAGATGGAACCTCGGTAAAGCCACTAGCACTAGTCTCACGGTTCGAGAATCGACGCACGAGCTACGGTGAAACAACCGAACTCAACGGTCGACACGACTGAAAACCCGAAGGTCAAAGTCACGGAAGCTGACAGTCTGACACTCTCGACTCGACAGGAGTACCTCCCACTAGAAGCAAGGCCGAATGCGTCCACTGACGTCTCAGTCCGCGCCTTAGGTGTCTCCCTCCGGCCCAGCGGGAACTGAGACACCGTACAAGTAACCACAAACAAGTGACTAGCTGGGGTCACGCCCGTCGACGTGGGTCCAACCGCCCCCAACCACGTGTGCACCCACCGACCATCTGCTCTAGGTCGGGTCCTCTAGCTGGTTTCCCCCCCCACCAGACTGTGGTGGCAAAGGCAAGGGGCCCTACAAAACCAGCCTAAAAACCATCGGTAGCCTCTCCACCACTACCTGGTGGGTCCACTCGCGTGCAGGCAGGCTACAACTAGTGGAGGGTCAAGGAGTAGACTCTCAAGTCAACGGAAAACAACGTCCAAACCCGACGACGTACGGGGACCATCCCACATACCAGCACCGTCGCACGGTGACCACAATTGGAGAAGAAACGGGACTCGCAGCCCACGGCCACACACACACCCTACGCGAGAGTTGAAAAACCCCAATGACGCTAAGCCACTGGACTCTGGACAGTCCTCTAGACGCACTATAACCAATGGTCCTTGAGTCACAAGACTCGGGGTCAAGACCGTTGTACGTAACAGCACAAGGCCGTCAATCTAGTCCAATCTCTAGGTCTAAAACCACGGCAGCACGAATACCGAGACAGCTCACGAGCCGCCGAGACCATTCCCTTGGGAAGGGAACTGAGAAGCCTTCCAGCCCCAGGCAGGGCAACTGGACTCATAGTCCAAGGCCACACACACGGCCCATGTGGAGAGCACAGAAGCACGATTCCCAAGGTAGCACCCAAGCCGCCACACTGATAACTGGACTCGCAGTCCAAGGCTAAACACATGGCCCACTCGGGAATCATCTTCCAGGAAAACTCACGACATACGGGGGAACCCCACCGCTCACACACCGGTACACGGTGACTCGATCGAGCGTAACACGAAAGCCCAGAACACGTGGGGTCACCCGGACCCACCACACCTATGGGCATGCTAATCGAGGTAAATGGAACCTCCGGACACCCAAAGACACGGTCACGGAACTCCATGGGGTGTCCGAGACACACACGGCCCAAGGGTAGCACGATCAGCCGTAGACTGCCCACCCTGGGCAGCCCGGCAGGCCACCCCAAGAACGCGCTATCTTTGCATAGCGCGTTCAAACATAACGCGCTGTAGGTCCATAGCGCGTTCAAACAGAACACGCTAGGACCCTATAGCGCGATAAGACTGAACGCGCCAGGACCCAATAGTGCGATAGGAACCGCCTAACTGTTCATCTTCTCCGATGAACGCGCCCTATCGGGGCGGCGCGACCCTCAAGAATGCACTACCTGAGACTAGCGCGTTCTCAGTCCGCGCCTGAAAACGGCATAAACCGTAGAAAGCCCCATTCCACGCTCCGTTCACCCCAGGTGAAGGGGAAACAAAAGGGGAAACCTTCCCCCAAGCCCCTAGGCATGTATCTAAACCCCTGGAACGGCAAAAAATACCATAAAACGGGAGATTCGGCTCACACCCCAAAAACATGAGTTTTCCCCCAAATCCCTCGAATAAGCCCGCTCGGCTCACCACGGCCTACAAAACTCACGGGAAATGAAATACGCGGGTTGAGGGTCCATCTCCCTACCTCCACCGAAGATTCGACGCACCGTGGATGCTGATCCATGAAGAAAATGCCGTTGAAGCCTCGCCGTTCCACGAACCTACGGTCGAGCTTCACCGCGCCTCCACCACCTCGATCCTCACCCATCCTCACCCGTGCCTCGCCCGCGCCGTCCCCACCTCGCCCACGCTCCACCCCGTCGGCCACCGGAGAGAGAGGGAGAGAGGAGAGAGCGTGAGAAGAGAGGGAGAGAAGAGAGAAATGAGAGGGGAGAGGGAGAAAAGGGTTATATATAAAGAAAAATCTAGAAAGTCCAGAAAATACCAAAAATAGGAAAATCACGTTTCCGCGATCCTCAGAACGCACCGATCGCAGCGGTACCACACTCGCCTAGGTGAACGGCCCGGTTCACCTGCAACGAGGTTCCGAAGGAATTACCGAAACACACATCGGGAATCGGAAAACACACGTGGAAAAGTCGCGGAACGCTTCCGGGCCTCCGAAACAACTCGGGATCGCGCCGATCCGAACGTGAAAGATGTCTGGAACAAAATTTCGGATACAACGGAGTTGGACACTCCGAGAAACCAGATCTGGGACTCATGAATAAGGATCCGAAAAATCTAGGGCATTACACTAACTGGCCTGCCAATGTCTTGTACCATACTTTCCAGTATGCACATGAGAATGCACATGAAGAGTTAAGACATTTATCATCATCAATCGTACACACACATCATGACATCATCAAAATCACAACCTTATGCTCATATCATTATGAAATCATAAACTAATGTGTCATAGTGTTTGCCATCATCAAAACCACAAGGGTACACCAATCTCCCCCTTTTAATGATGGCAACACTATAAGTCATAAAGCCTAGTTTGATGATGACGCTATAAGTACTATAAGTACATAGAGCAACATGCTAACATCAACATGCTAACTCATATCAAAGTGTTCTCCCCCATTGACTTCATCAAAAATGGAATAATAGTTTGAGACAATCAGTAGAAAGAAGTGCGAAGCATGCATGGATATGGTGGAGTCATGAATTCTTCTCCCCCTTTCCAAATGAACTAAAACTGATAGACAGTACAAATCATGTGAGGTGTATTGAAGTGAGGATACGGGTATGACAAAAGACAGACATGACAATGATCAGCAAAAACCACAGGGACATCGAAGAAGGAATATCGAGCAGAGCATGAAGAAATCAGACTAACCTTCCCCTTTAAGCCAGATGAAGCAATCTCCCCCTTTGACAGAACAGAGGGATTGGAGTGGAAGAAATGATCAGAAAATATCAGCAAAAACACATGGACTTTTATGGACAATGCAGGCAAAGAGAGATTGACGCAAGAAATAGTCCAGTCTACAGTAAGGTCAAACAACAGAATCTAAAAAGATGCATCTAGTGAGAGAATGAGAGCAAGCAAGGAGTTTTCAGCCGAGTGAAGAACTTAGCACAGTAAATCAGACTGAATGTCCAAATGATCAAGGGATTTAAGAGGATGTTCAATGAGATACCAATCCCATAAATCTAGAAATAAAGATATTTCAGAGTCTTCCATTATAAAAGCTTATGAATGAACTTTACAACATGGTTTAAACATGATGTATCCAGAGTCTGTCAAGGGAAATGCTATAACTCATGCATATTTGTTTAGATTAAGTCCCATGCATGTCATCATATCATAATTGACATTTCAAAAGTTGTCATATAGTTCATAGGGATAAGGGGAGCTCATGTTAAGAACACATTGTGTCCATTGCATACATTGCATACTGTTAGGAGGAGTACATGTCAAGTAGTTCTCTCATTGTGTCTATGTAGATGTTGAACACATCGACCTAAGTTGCTGTTAGAAGTGTCGACACCATGAGTCGACATTATTTTGCAAGTGTTCTGGCTAATGGAGGTTGTGAGCAGATGTCGACACCTTCAATGATGTGCTTCTGATCTTGATTCTGTCTTGATTGGTCAACCGAAAATATCCATTTTGGTCAACCGAAGTCTTCACTATCTCATAAATTGATCTGATTCCAGTTGGACCAATATTTCCATTACTTCACATATTATTTGATTAACCAATATTACTTTGAGATCAACCAATATTGTTGGACATATTATTTATGAGAATTTATCGGTGCGTTGGGTTATGAACAAGAATTTCTATTAAGAGTTCATACATATCATTTTTCAAAAGAGTGAAGTGGCTATTCTCTAAACTTTTATAATTTTTAATCCACATAATTTCCAGAATGCATTATTTCAACTCTTATACTAGAAGAATCTACGCTAAGTTCGTTTGGTCAATGAAAGATTAATTAGTTTGTCGATCAATCGAATTTCCTATGCACTGTGGTACTCTTCTTTATGATTCTTTTTGCTAATGGCAAAGGGGGGGATGCTTTTGATGGATACCTTTTGATGGCTCTTCCCGTAGTTCTTGACTACCTTTCTTCTTAGGGTTTAAGGTTGCATTAGGAGAGAGAAGTTAGATGTCGATGGTTGTCTACTAGGAAGAAAGACTTGGGAAGAGTTTGATAACTGCAGTGGCTGCATTTTCTGCATAGTGTGCATATTTTTGGATCTTAATAAAGTCATTGTTGCCATCAAAATGTTTATCAAAGTTTGATTTGTTGCCATCATAAAAAATGGGGAGAATGTTGTGAGGAGATTGTGTGGGATAATGTGTGTCTCATGTTGTGTCTCCTTTAACTTGATTATCTGAATTTAATTTCTTATTAAGTTTTGATGATTGGCAACAATATAGTTTGTCTTCAAGCTCTGATACCAATTGTTGGGGTGCAAGACACGGATTCAGGGGGAGTGAATGAATCCCTTTTAAAAATATTACAGAATTAGAATTTAAACCAAACTTTGTCCTACACAAACTGGACAAGGAAGCCCGGGTGAGACTTATGGCTCTCATTGAACAAGCTTCGAACACTTAGGATATAACAACTGTGTTGAACTGAATTGAATATGATTGAAGTGCACTAAGTGTGAGAATCAACTAACAGTCAAAACAACAAACACCTAGCAGTGCGCTGGTGCTGAACTGAGATGCATATAGATATGTAAATGTAAATTGTAGAGCAAATGCAATAATAGACTCAACCAGGCATCTGATTAACAGTTAGTATGCTCAGAATATTGTAGGCTAATTAGATGCAAATATAACGAGCCTAAGCATACATCTACCGTGAATCAATAAAGCGAGCAGACCACTGCACAAAGGATTTTTAGATGGCTTGGTCTGCTACCCATAGACCTACGTCCATCTCCCACTCAAACCCGAGTGAGGCTTTCCGCTGACAAATAGCTTGAACCGCTGAGCATAACAGCTTGCTTACACCGCTGAGCAACACAGCTTGCTTCCACTGAGCATCACAGCTTGCTACAGCTAAGCATCATAGCTTGCTGTCTAGAGGAACCAATCCTCTGTAACACTGACACACAGCTTGATAAAATCAGAAATGGAAAAACAAGGAACAAAACTGAAAAGAAAAACACATGAAGATGTAGCTCACGCAGGAGCAAAAATAGTTCTGGATCTGATCCAAGAACTGATAAAAACGTAGATCCTCGAGCTCACACTTCTTCTCGATTCTCTCTTGCTCACTCTCTTTCTCTTTCTCTACTCACTCTCTCTTTTCCCTTAGACTTCTTCTAATTTTCCAATACTGTGTTTTCCTCCTCCTTCTTCTTCTTTCTTCACCGAGCACTCTCTCTCTCTCGACACTATAACTCTGACTCTTCTCACGAACTCTCTGGCTCTTTTCTCCTCTTCTTCTAATCTCTCTAATCTCCCTTTCTCAATCTACTGGCCATTTCAAATACTGAGCGCTCGATCACCTTTTATAAAGAACCAGTCTTAGGATCCCACGAGTTCAAGCTTCGGGCGTGTGGAAAGCTTGTTCCCGCGCTTTCAGAGAGGCCACGTGTCAGGAACAGAGGGTACGATGATCCACGTGGCACAATCTTTAGAATGGCTTCCACCTTGGATCACGTGCCAATCATCAACTTTACTGAAATCCCACGAGCTCACGCTTAGGCGTCTCTTGAGTCTTCATGTGAGAATTGATGCCGTCAACCTTTTATGTCTTCCAGGTGTTCGAACCATGAATCTGGGTTGTTAAGTAAAGAGACATCAGTCATAATCAAATGATAAGTTCATCTTAGGTATCTCAATCAGATTTATGTCAATAGAGTAAATAAATAATCAGCAATACTTAAATAAGATGCCTTAGCCTGTATGAATAACCCCATCAATATATCTGAATAAAAACATAAGTCTTAATGCATTACAAGTAGACCTTATATGCATGAAGATGATGGATGAAGATAGGAACTAATGAAGATGCACTGACCTTAATGATGCACAGACAGACCTGACATGTAAGGTGCACAGACCAGTTAAGACTATGACTCAACATGAGCTTCGACCTTGCTGAGCACAAGGTCACATGTGCACCGACCTGTGTGACTACATGTACAGACTTTATAGAGTTATATGCAAACATGCACAGACCTTATAGTGCATGAATTCTGCATGTGCACCGACCTCATGCAGCATATTGTAACATGTGCACCGACCTGACAGTGCAGGACCTCTACATGTGCACTGACCTAATAATGCTATAATGCAAATGTGCACCGACCTTTGTGGCGTTGAAAGCAAACGTGCACCGACCTTGCTTTGTGCTAGCGAAAGGTGCACCGACCTTTCTCTGTGCTATAATGCAAATGTGCACCGACCTTTGTGTGCAACATTATGAATATGCACCGACCTTACTGATGACTAAGACATGAATGTGCACCAACCTATATGAATAAAACATGAATGTGCACTGACCTTCTATGACTTAGACATGAACGTGCACCGACCTATATGAATAAAGCATTAATGTGCACTGACCTATATGCATAAGACATGAATGTGCACCAACCTTCTATGAACGAGCATGAATGTGCACCGACCTGCATGCTTCAGACTGAAATGTGCATCGACCTTACCTATCAAAGAGCTGACTCACAATTTTGAACAGTTGGCCTATTGTCAGTTCTTGAACAGTGGCGATGGCCTGCGTTGACTTGCGTTGACCTGTTGTTTTTCATGACTTTTTGAGTCATCTTTAGAACCTGTTCTGACATATTTCATACTTCTATATATGAGATGAGATCATTAATTCATACATCAAGGTTTTATCATCAAGGTTAAATATAATGACATAATAGTTGACATCATCAAAACCACATAGACACAACAATCTCCCCCTTTTTGATGATGGCAATATTACGAGTCATTGCAATAAATTCATCATGATGATCAATGTAACTTAGCAGGGCATGCAACACACAATATCTGACAGAATTAATGTGACAAAATTAATGACTCACATATACTCACATGACACATGACTCACATATTCTCCCCCTTTGACAACATCAAAAAGGAAGGTATAGTAAGCTGAACATGCAGACTATATTCTTCCATCATGAATGTAAAATGCAGACAAGTATGAACTATAACAGTGCATGCATCATCTGACAGAAATATGACTTACATATTCTCCCCCTTTGAAAAGAGAAGAGATATTGAAGTGAAAGAAATGTCTGCACTCTCCCTTACTACAAAAATATACTCCCCCTAAGCAGATAATGTCTCTCTTTGAACACAGTAGAAGGAGTTGAATGAAATCAAAGCACAAGGACCGTCATGTTTAAGCAGATCAAGCTGATTACAAAGATGCTGATGAAACAAGCTCCCCCTTTGAGTGTACAGAGGGATTGGAGTGGAGGTAAATCATCAGACAGACAGATTTAAACTTAGATAAGGTCAATGAAGGTAACAACAAAAACACGGGAACAATTATATATCAGTTCAGGTCAAGATAGATTGAAGCAAGAGCAGTGAGAACAATCTGATTTTTAGATTTCAACAGTAAATTGAAACTGAGCACAGGAATTCCAAATGATCTTAAAACACGAGTAATTCAACAAGATTTTCAAAGAGATACCAATTTCATAAATCCAAAAATAAATTTTTTTCAGAGTCTCACATTATAAGGGCTTATGAATGAACTTTATTGAACTACATGGTTTAAATATGATGTATACACAGTTTGCCAATAATGTTCTGTACTCATATCTGAAATCAGTTTTAATAATAGTGAACCAAGCCCTCATATTAATATCTTGATTAACCTTTCTTCATCTTACTCTGTCGATTTCAATGACTTCTTTAGGAATTACAATCATTAGTATTAAGGTTAAACATCATGAAGGAATTCAGATATGGTTCCTGAGGATTAACAAAATCTTTTCAATCAATTCGAGATTTTTCTTTTGTTTAACAATACTTTTCAAATCAAATTTTCCAGGTGCAATTGAGTTCAATACACACCTTGTAACTAGAGGATACACGTTTAGTCGCCAGTATCCCTAAGCACTTGATATGACTCACTATTATGCTTCATAAGAACAGAGATAGCATTGACACCTCATGACATACCTTAACTCATTTCATTGATGAGTGAGATATATTTCTCAGTATGCAAGCCATTGCTCTGCTTGGATTTTCAATGACATTTCAACAGAGTTAATTATGGCACTTCATGACACCATCTTTTAGACTTCATGGTCAATGGCCATGGTTTCTCAGTAACCAAAATTATTACTCTGATAATATTTACCCTTAAGAACATTTCAGATCAAACAAATGTTTAAAAATAATACAGATTTCATATATTTTAACCAAATAAAGCCATGATTTCGATATTTTTAGATTTCAGAAGATTTTACAAGATTCAACATGAAACAGTTGGTTAAGGTTTATTAAAGTTGACTCAGATATTTTTAAGATATTCATAGCCAAACTCAATGAATACATTAGACTTAGACCAATCTGATCTTTTAGACATTCATAAACATGTATAATAGAAGATTCATAGAAAGAATATCTTTCCGATTTATGATCGAGGTACATGGATTCAAATCTTCCCAAATTACAGGTAGATCATGAAAATTTCAGAAGCAGCCAGATTATTAATGGAAACCAGCAACAGGAATAATTACCATGTGAGAAAAGTTTTCAGATATGTGATAGAGATGGCCAAAAATGCATCATACAGATAGAAATTCAAAGAATACACATTCTCAGCAAGTGAAGCTCCCCCTTAACAAGAGCAGGAGCAACAAGAAACATACAGAATGTGTGAAAGAATCTTGTAGACATTCAGTCTGACCTAAGACAAAGATGATCAAGTATTAGCAGATGAGCAAGATTTTTAGAGATATGTTAAGCTCAAAGATATGACAAGAATAGTCAAGAGAGCAAGGGCAGACAGTTTCAAAGAGATAGTCACAAGACTAATCAGAGGTGGCTTCATGATATATTTGAGCTCAAAAATAGATTTAGGACAGTAACCTCCTCTACATCACATGCAAGAGTAACACACCAAAAATTCTAGAGCCATGAAAGTGATGAACACAAGTAATTTCAGAATAGATAGGAGTTTAAAATCAGATGGATCTTGGATGGAGAGTTGATTTAGAAAAATTGCACAGAATAGCCAAAGATGGAAAGATCGGTTGACTGAAATAGACAGTGAAAGATTTTGAGACAGATAAGTAAATATGTTCAGCCAACTAGTGAAAATATGACATGAGCTCCCCTTATCTTAATGCAACCAGTTGAAACCAATTAACTGTCAAGACATAAATGCATGCTGATTAAGATATAAGCCACAATACAAAATCCTAGACACACAATTAACCCATGGTACTTGGTGGAGTACTTAGGTCCAAAGGACCACCTCACACATGGTCAGAGCTTCCAGACAGACCTCATCTGCCCTTTAGCACTGTTCCATTTAATATACCACTGAGTCATACACGTGCAGTCCTATGTGCATCTTAAATTGACAATATGCTAAGCATATGCAAATGTGAATATGTGTGCATGTCGTGTATGCAGATGAATATTTTATGCATGAGACAACATGCAGGCATCAAATTCCAGCTATTCATATTTTCAGAAGTGCAATTTATTTTCAGTGACTATGCATTATGACAAATATCAAACAAATGCAATTGGCATATGTATGCATCAAATACAGACAATTCTGATTTTCAGTGAATGATATCTGAAGAGGCAAAATCTCGCGCTTGTATCCTGAGTGGGCTGTGGATCACCTGAAGATGAACTGCAAGACAGGGAAACGTATCAGAGGGCCCAGGGGGCTTTCCTGGGGTAAAACCCTCCGATGGCTAAGTCAGTAGAGCTGTGGTGGAAGCAATAATGGGGAGGAGAAAAGCTAGCGCGCGAGATTCCTCTCCACCAGAGGGTGAAGCGGATTGCTCAGGAGTTTGGGTCTATGAGTACCTGGATGGCTCTCTTCTTCCGTCGGAGGGTAGCCCTGGTTTAAATAGTGTGCCGCCTTCAGGAGTCCTGCAAGCTGAGGGGTCTCCGGCGGGAGTTACGTCCTCAACGTGGGCTTTCATGGCCTCATCGTGGGAACGTTATCGCCTTGAAGTCCGACGGTTTCTTGACTCCCCTATCCGTTGGGGACTCTTGAACGGATGATATTTGGTCTGGCCGAGCTCCTGAAACGCCAGCCCTGTCCGGGCGATGAGCATAGCTCGGTGAAAGAGGGGTCGTATAGGTCGGCTAATGCCTGTCTCTCCCGGGCGGGGAAACGGCTTGGGTCGGACCTTCCTTATGACTTGACCATCACTCGGGCCCTCCGAGCCTAGAGGCCGCCGAGGAGAGTTGGTTCCTCGAGTGTTTGTTTATTGGGCTTTTCTTTCCTGAGTGAGCCCCGTGGACTGTCACTCAGGTTGGCACGCCTCGTTGGACCCTGTTGGGTCTTGTTGGGCTGCTCTTTGGGTGGGCTACAGAAATCCCCCTCTCCACTTGTCCCCCTCCTACTCCCGAGCCATGGAGGCTCGGTCGAGTAGTTTTTGAGGCTTTGGACCGGCGCGGCTCAGGTGGGTGGAATTCTGTTGGCGTGATGGAGCCACGTATAGTGGTTGCCTGGGCCCGTAATGATGATCCTGACGGATTTGAACTGAAGGGCCCCCCCTTTTCTCAGAGCACGGAACGACGCGTCGCCTTCCTCCAGGGTTTTATAGGCGTTGGGCGCTGTTCGTCGTTCTAGGCTTCTCAGGGTTTTGGGCTTTCCTTAGTTTCTTTACTTCTGGGGCTCCTTGATGCGCCGTGAGGGCACAGTGGAGCCGCAGAGTTTTGCGGCGGCGTTTGAGGAGTTGGCGAGGATAACCGCAGAGGCGGTCCGGCAACTTCCTTCCCCTCCGGAGTCTTCGAGCTCGCGCGAGGGATCATCTTTCGGTTCGATGGTTGGTCTGCCTCTGAAAATCAGGCAGGTGAGGTGGGAGCCCGTCTCCAACTGTAGTGAGTTGGGGGAGGCCGAGGTGAGGAAGCTGGAGCATCGCTTTCGCTTGCCTCTCAGGTACAACTTTGTTGCCGCCGCCCCGTATGAGACGAGTCTGGACAGCCGTACGGGGCACATTTGCACTTTCCTTCTGACTTGGAAGAGTGGGTTCCGCCTTCCCTTCGAGCCTCTTGTACTCCAGCTTCTCGAGTTTTTTCTGTTGGCGCCTATTCAGTTGGTGGCCAACTCATATCTCCTTCTTTCCGCCTTTCGGATTCTCTGTCGTCAGCACGACAATTTTCCTTCTTTGGACCTCTTTCATTATTTTTTCGAGCTGAAAGCGCACCCATCGGCGGGGAAGGGCTTTTACTTCATCCAGGCGAGGAGGAACAGGAGTTGCATCTCCCTCACTGCGAAGGACTCCTCGCACAAGGGGTGGAAGACCCAATTCTTCTGGGTGAAGGCGGAGGCGACAGACGAGTTTTGGAGATGTCCGATCTCGCCCAATTTTCACCCGAATCTTCCCCCTCGCCCGGAGGAGTTCCCTTCCCACGTGGAGCGGCAGGCCACTCGTCTGCTGGGTAACCGCCAGTCGACCGAGGAGCTGGTGACGCTGGAGAACATCGAACGGTGCTTGCTTACGCGGTTGACGTCGACAGGTACCGCTCTCGAGGCTCTTCTCCTGGGATGGTAGTTACTTTCTTTCTCCTGACTGGGTCTTCTCCCTTTGTGGCAGACGTTAGGCGGGAACCTTTGGAGGAAGCTGCTGAGGTCATTGATCTGGGAGATGACTCGGCGGCCGATGAACCAGATGCTTCTGCGAGTCGCGCCCAAGCCCGAGATAAGGGCAAGGGGGTGGCTCCCACGGGGTCTTCACGGCCAACTGGTACAAAGCGCAAGGATCCCATGGCGGGAAAGTTGCGGGAGGCCGTGAAGGCCAAGAAACGGGCCAAGAAGGCCGGTCTTCCTCCTACCACCGGGGGCGACTCCGGCTCGGCGGCGCTCCCCTCTCGGGGGCAAGATGGGGCTGACCCCTCGGGGCCAGCTCCCCCACCTGCTAGGCGAGAGGGGGCCGAGGAGACCAGGGGCCCATCAGAGGGTGGCGATGGGTCGGCTCTCCCCCCCACGGAGGCAGAGGGGGCCGATGTCGAAGTAGCTGGCGCCGAGGCCGGGGGATTGGCGGAAGGCGGGGATGTCTCGGTCGGCGAGGTGCGGGCCGAGACAGGCAGGGCTGGGGGTTCGCCCGCTAGGGCGTTGCTGCCCCAGGTGCTTGGAGCTCCCGGTGCGGTCGGTCCCGCGGCGCCGGTCGAGGTTGGGGGTTCGCCCGGGGAGGCGTCGCAACCCCAACCGACCGTGGCGCGTGAGGCGGTTGGTTCCGTCACTCGAGCGGAGTCTTCTGGCGGGGTGCCCCGGGCGGAGCGGACCCCTCTGTCGGAGCCCTTGGAAAGGCTCGGCATTACAAGCGACCTGTATCGGGTCTGCCGATCGATTGCCGCAAGGACGAAGGGGGAAGAAAGGCACAATACCCCCCCCCCCCCCCCGGGATCCTTGATGTCTTGATGGAGGGCGGCCTGGTCATAGCTCGGTCGGCGGCTTTGATGGCGGAGGCGCACGCCCGGACGGAGGCGGAGCGTTCGAACCTGGCCTGGACCCTTGGGGGATGCGAGAGGAAACTGGCCCGACTCAAGGGGGAGCATGAGGGGCTCCGACAGGAGTTCTCCGCGTTCCGGGAGGTGGCGTGGGCTAGCCGACTAGAAGCCGGGGTGTTGGCCGAACAGCTCACCAAGACCCGAGAGTCTCTCGAGAGGACAAGCCGATTCCTTGAGGAGGAGCGTCTGCGTCGCCTCGAGCTAGAGAATTGCTGGGAGCTCGAACGCACCGAGCTGCTAGATCGGGCGGAGGTGGCGGAGCGTCTCCGAGCTGAGGCTGAGGTGGATCTGGCCCGGGTAGAGGAGCGCGCGGCCGAGGCGGAGCGGGCTCGGGTCGAGCTCGTCGGAAGGGCGGGGCAGGTCGAGGCGGAGGCAATCGAGCGTTACAGGAGCTCGGATGCTTACTCGGCCGACCTGATGGAAGCCATCCTACCCTATTACGAGGTAGCACTACGTCGGGGTGCTCGAAAGGGGTTCAAGCAAGGCTATCGCCGGGCGGTGGACTACGCCGATGAGCAAAACTCCGCGATCGAGTTCCCCTTCGGCCAGTGTTATGACTCGGATGAGTCGGTTTCCAGCTCTTCCTCGTCGGTCGGGGGAGATTCGGAGGGGTCGCCTCCATCGGGGTCACCGGCTCCGGGCGTTTCGGGAGGGCTCACGACCGAGACAGTTCTCGCACAGGCGAGGTCAGTGTCCGAGCCGGCCGTCACCGAAGGCGCCGGGGGTGACGCGTCTCCTTCCGCCATTCCCGAATGTCAAAGTGGGCCCGAGGCCTAATGTACTTTGCCTCCTTCCCTTTTTGTCTCTCTTCCCTCTTTTTAGAGGGTTTCCTTTTGGTGTGATAATAAATGACTTGCTCTGTTTGAGTACCATCCTTGCCGTGATTTGGTTGGCGGATCTTGAGTGGTTGGGAGGTGACGATATGTCCTGCGTGGTTTTCGCATGCAGTTTTGGTAGGCTTCTGATGGGGCGTCTTTCCGTTCCATCATGCTTTGAATGTCAGGCCGCTTCGTGAATCCCGCTAGGGCGGGGGATGAGGAGTTGGAGGTGACTGTTCAGGGGAGAAATCCTTTGGCGTGTTTCCGAGGAGGGGGGGGGGGTCATTTAAGGCGTGTAGCCTCCTTTGGCTTATAAGAAGGACCGAAAGGCGCCCTTTCCTCTTCACTGCTTGGGATTTTCTCTAACAGTCTTTCCTCGCTCCTTCCTCTTCACTGTGCGTTGTGCCCTTATATTCGGAGCATGGAGGATCCTTCGGAGGGTGACGCCGCCTACGACGGGGAGTGGCGGGCTCCCGCTGCCCTGTAATGTTGAACGGATCCCACGGTCGCCGCGCGTGCACGAGACGGGTCCGACGGTCGCCGCGCAGATCTGGAGAGGGCTTCGACGTGTGAAGGCACGGTTCTTGCCCTTTCTCAGTTCCAGCGTGGCTTCCGGGTGGACGCCGAGGCGGAGGATGGATGGGGGCATCAGGGGAGTCCGCCGTTACTTCCCTCCGTGTGAGGGGAGGAGGCGTATCAAGCTCCCTCCTCACCGAAGCCTTCCTCCGTCTGCAGCCTCTTTCTCCCTCTTCTGCTCTTCATTTCTTTCACTCTTCGAGGGCTGCTTGCTCTCTCCTTCCTTCCAAGGAGTTGGCAGTTTGGAAGAGGGGAGGCCTTCATGGCGCTCCTTTTTCCTGGTTGTTGCCAACTTGGAAGGTAGCCTTCCTCAACGTTTAAAGGTGGCCTCCCTCCTGCAATCCCTCTGTTACCTTTGTCACGGGCCACCCGAGGCAACTGGCTTGACCACCTCTTGTCCGAGCCAGTTTCCGCACGAGCCAGAGTCAGTGGCTGGATGCGAGGAGATCAAGACCGAGTTAGCCGAGCGATGACCCCTTGAGGCGGTGTTAGACGGATTTTTGCTTTTTGCTATGTGATGTACTGGCATTTGCCTATCTGATGTACCAATGGTTTGGAATGAAAAGAAAAGGGGTTTATTCCGTCCATCTTGCTGTACAATTTCAAAAATAGAATTTGCGTAGTGCGGCTGCGTTCCATGTCCGAGGAATAGGTTCCCCTTCCATTGTCGCTAACCTGTACGCACCTTTTCCGAGCGTCTCGACCACTCGGTAGGGCCCTTCCCAGTTGGGGGATAGCTTGCCCGCCGCCTCTAGTGGTCGAGAGGCTTCGGCCTTCCTGAGGACGAAGTCCCCCGGTTGGAAACGTCTGTCTCGGACCTTGGCGTTGTAGTATCGAGTGAGGCGGCGCTGGTACTCCGTTGCCCGGACGTTCGCGATCTCTCGGAGTTCGTCTGCTAGGTCGAGGTTCTCGAGCAATTTTTGCCCGTTTGCCTCGAGTGAGAAGCTGATCACTCGGAGAGACGGATTGGCGATCTCCAATGGAACGATGGCTTCGGTGCCATATACCAACTGAAAAGGGCTTTCACCGATTGCCGTCCTGGGGGTTGTTCGGTGCGACCATAATACGCTAGGCAATTCCTCGAGCCAGCTACCCTTAGCCTTGCCGAGTCTAATTTTTATGCCTTTCAAGATAGTCTTGTTGGCATTTTCAACCAGCCCGTTGGCCTGAGGGTGGGCGACCGAAGTGAAGTGGTTGCGGATATTTAGGTCGGCGCATCTATCTCGGAAGTACCGAGAGTCGAATTGCCGACCGTTATCGCTTACTATCACTCGGGGGATGCCAAAGCGACAAATGATCGATTTCCAAACAAAGCCCCAAACGACTGTCTCGGTGATCCTTGCCGTAGCCTCGGCCTCGATCCACTTGGTGAAGTAGTCGATGGCGACGATGATGAACTTCTTCTGGGACTGGGCCGTCGGGAATGGCCCAAGGATATCGATTCCCCACCGAGCGAAAGGGTAAGGCTCGGCTAGGGTGACAAGTTCCGTGGTCGGCCGATGGACCAAGTGGTCGAACCGCTGGCATCGGTCGCACTGTTGAACATAGGTCGAGCTGTCGCGCTGCAGGGTGGGCCACCAGTACCCCTGTCGTAACAGGATTCTGGCCAGCGACCTTGCCCCTGAGTGCGCTCCGCACAGGCCTTCATGAATCTCTTGGATGGCTCGGCTTGCCTCGTCGGGACCGAGGCACTTTAGGAGGGGACCGGAGAACGATCTTCGGTAGAGAGTGTTGTCGAAGACGATGAAGCGCTGAGCTTGATACTTCATTCGGCGGGCTTCTTGAGGGTCGGAGGGCCCTTGGGAGTCTTGTAACTAGGAAAGGTAGGGGGAGCGTCAGTCACTTGGAGTGGCCGAGTCAACAGCGAGGAGCTCCGTGTCAATGCTAGGGCGCTCTAGCTCTTCTAGGGGGACCGATCGTGTACCTTCCAGGTCTAGGGAGGAGGCCAATCGAGAGAGGGTGTCCGCCCGAGAGTTTTGCTCCCGAGCTATCCGGACTACCCCAAATTCCTCAAACTGTTGGGCCAGGCTCCGGACCAACTGAAGGTATTTGATCATGGGTGCCTCTCGAGCTTCATACTCGCCGTTGACCTGACTTGCGACTAGTTGAGAGTCGGTGTGGATCCTGACTCGCTCGATTCCCAGCCGTCGGGCCATGTGCGCTCCATAGATAAGGGCCTCGTACTCAGAAGCGTTGTTGGATGCCTGAAAGTTGAATTTCAAGGCGTACTGTAGCTCTATCCCTTCGGGGGACCTCAGGAGTATCCCCGCACCGCTGCCTGCCGAATTGGACGATCCATCGACGAACAGTTCCCAGGTTGGCCCGGTCGTGGTCGGAGGCCTGTCCTCGGCGGGGATGGTGCTTTCGGCAATGAAGTAGGTGAGCGCTTGGCCTTTGATTGCTGATCACGGCCGGTACGAGATGTCGTAGGCCCCGAGCATAATGGCACATTTGACGAGTCACCCTGAGGCCTCGGGGTGGGCCAGAATCTTCTTCAACGGCTCGCCGGTTAGCACGGTGATGGGGGTCCCCTGGAAGTAGGGGCGGAGGCGCCTTGCGGAGGTAACCAACGCTAGCACGAGTTTCTCGGTTGTGGGGTACCTCCGTTCGGCATCATTGAGCACCTTGCTGGTGTAGTAGATTGGTCTTTCGATTCCCGAGTCATTTCTGACTAGGACCGAGCTGACCGTGGATGGCGTCGCCGAGAGGTAGAGCAGCAAGACTTCGCCTGGGGCGGGCTTGGAGAGCACCGGTGGCGAAGCCAGGAACTTTTTAAGCTCGGCGAACGCTGTCTGGCACTCCTCATCCCATGTGAACGTAGCAGATGCTAGCTTGGGTCCCCTCATCAGTTTGAAGAAGGGCAAGCATCGTTCGGCCGCACGGGACATGAAGCGGATGAGAGCGGCCACACGCCCTGCCAGACGCTGAACGTCTTTAATGCATGTGGGCGGGCGCATGTCCAGGATGGCCTGGACTTTGTCGGGGTTGGCTTCGATCCCGCGCTGAGTGACCAGGAAACTCATGAACTTCTCGGATTTTACTCCAAAGGCGCACTTGGCGGGGTTGAGCTTCATGTTGTACTTCAGGAGGGTGCCGAAGGTTTCGGCAAGGTCGGTGAAGTGGTCTTGGGCCTTCGGGGTCTTGACGAGCATGTCATCAATGTAAGCCTCGACGTTCCGACCCAGCTGTCCCTCGAACATGTGATTTACCAGTCGCTGATATGTGGCTCCGGCGTTCTTCAACCCGAAAGGCATCCGGGTGTAGCAGTACACGCCGCAGTCGGTGATGAAGGCGGTCTTCTCGACATCTTCTGGGTTCATTCTGATCTGGTGATAACCTGAATAGGCATCCAGGAAACTGAGTATCTCGTTGCCCGAGGTTGAATCAACCAATTGGTCGATGCTTGGTAGCGGATAGCAGTCTTTGGGGGTAGCCTTATTTAGATAGTGAAGTCCACGCACATTCACCATTTGCCTGTAGTTTTTGGCACCAGGACGACATTGGCTAGCCACGTAGGGTACAGGACTGGTCTGAAGAGGCCTGTCTCTTGTCCCTTGGTGACCTGTGCCTTGATGATCGCCTGTTTCTCGGTCGCATGCTTCCTTCTCCGTTGCTGTACGGGCCTCACGGTGGGGTCGAGGCTGAGCTTGTGCATCACGGTCTTCTCTGGTATGCTAGGGAGTTGATCATCGGACCAAGCAAAGACCTGAATGTACTCAGAAAGGAATTTTTTGTATTGCTACTTTTCCATGGGTGGTAGGTCGGCTCCGATCCTTACTCCGAGGGCCGGGTCATCGTTTAGGAATACCCTTAGCAATTCGCCACCGGACTCGGCGGTTACGGTCTTCCCTTCGATTCCCTTGGGGCCCTTATCTCCCCCGTCCGGCCTTGAGGCTTCCACCGAGATGTTGTAGCACCTTCTAGCCGTGGCCTGGTTACCTCGGACTTCCCCCAACCCGTTTTTGGTGGGAAACTTCATTTTCTGGTGATAGGTAGATGGTACGGCCTTTATCCGGCTGAGGATTTTTCGGCCGAAAATGGCGCTGTACACTATCATACCCTTAATCACTATGAAGTCCACCATGACCGTAACGGTTTTGGGTGGGGTGCCGATGGTGACCGGCAGGCTTAGGGCTCCCTCGGGGTAGGTGGCTAGGCCGTTAAACCCGCAAAGGGGTGTTCGGATCGGGCGGAGCTTGGATGGGTCTTCCCCCATCTTAAGGAAACAGTCGTAAGATAATACATCGGGGGCGCTCCCATTGTCAAACAGAATTCTATCTACGTTACAATGGTTTATTGTGGCCGAGATAACGAGGGCATCATCATGCGGGGTCTTCAGCCCTTCCAGGTCTTGGTCGGAGAAGACTATGACCTGGGGCTCCCTCGGCGGGCCGCTGGAGGGTTCTAAGACCTGGCTGGCCCGCTCGGCATGACGCTTCCTTCCTCAGCTGGTGTCGCCGCCCGACGCCGTTCCTCCAGAGATGACGTTGATGTGGACCCCTCGGGGGGCGTTGTCGTTCTCCTCGGCGGCGTCCCGGTCTTCTTTGCGCCCGGCTGCAAACCGGGCTAGGTGCCCCTGACGGATGAGACGTTCGATCTCGTCCTGGAGCTGGTGGCAGTCGCCGGTATGGTGCCCGTGGTCGCCGTGGAACAGGCAATGCCTGTCGCGCTTGCGGTTCTTCGATCTCATCGGTTCGGGCCGGCGGAGGAGTCCCGAGTCTTTGATGTCTTCATAGATCTCGTAGACTGGTGCGGTCAGCGGGGTGTACCGCTCATACTTCCTATTGTGCTCTCCTTCCCGATCGCACTTCTTGCCCGAGCCAGGTTTTGGCTCGGAGGCTCGCTTCTTGTCCCCCTCCCGACCCGAGCCGGTTGTGTCTCGGCAGGCGCTGAGTACTGTTTCGCACTCGGCGTGGCGCAGTGCCAGAGTCACTAGCTCGGCAAGGGTCGAGGGAGGGTGGAGGACAAGTTCACGGCGGAGGTTCTCGTCCCGGGTGCCCCCGGTCAGAGCGGTCGTGGCCGAGGCCACATCCAGGCGGGGAATTCTGAGGGCTTCCGATTTAAATCGGTGGACATAAGTTCAGAGCCTTTCCCCTTGCGCCTGTTTGAGGGCCAGGAGCCCCGCTACTGACCTTGGGGGGGCGCTTCCGGCGAAGCTCTCCTTGAAGACTCGCCCGAATTACCTGAAGTCCCGGATGGAGCCAGGGGCGAGGGCCCGGAACCATGCCTGAGCGCCTTGGACCAGGGTGGCCGCAAAGGCTCGGCATTTAATAGGATCCGGTGTTCCATGCAGAGTCACCAGGGCGTCGAAGCTGTCGTAGTGGTCGACTGGGTCGCCATGGCCATCATAGAGCTTGAAGGTCGGAATGGAGGTTCTGGGAGACACCTCTGCCTTCAAGATGTATTCGGAGAAAGGGGATTTCTCCTCATCCTCCGGGAAAGAGGTTTTCTACAGGGCGCGGAGGGCGCGCTCTTGCTCTACAAAACGTCTTTCGAAATCCCTCAGCCGGAGGGATAGTTCCGACTGCGGTCGTGCCGTGGGACTGGGGGGAGCGTCGTGGCGATCCTCAGGACCGCCGGCGCTCGGGCGTGGAGGCCTCGCCCCCTGTTTCCCTTTTCTGGGCGTGGAGGAAGCCTCTTGCTCCGGGGGCAGAGCTTGCGAGGGTCCTCCCACGTTGTTGCGGATGAGCTGCTGACCGCGGAGGGTGAAGCACCCCCCAGCGGTATGCTGGGACGCACTTCGGGGGGGGGGGCTCCCGGACGGGGCGCGGGACCTGGCATCCCTTGCCGCCTGGGCCCTCATGAGCTCCACGAGGACATCAAGCTTCTTATTGAGGGCCTGGAAGACCTCGTCGCCACCGTTGGGGGGTACCCCCGTCGCCGTCGGAGGGGGCGGCGGTCCGTTGGTGGGGACGCTGGCGTTGGAGGGAGGGTTCTGTGAGGCCCTAGAGGGGCCATCTCCTGCCGCCACCACGGCCTTGCCCTTCTCGACGGCGGATCTCCTCCCTGAGCTTCTTCTCACCATCTCGGCTCTTCGTGCGTTTCCCACAGACGGCGCCAGATGAAGAGGCGAAATCTCGCGCTTGTATCCTGAGCGGGCTGTGGATCACCTGAAGATGAACTGCAAGATAGGGAAATGTATCAGAGGGCCCAGGGGGCTTCCCTAGGGTAAAACCCTCCGATGGCTAAGTCAGTAGAGCTGTGGTGGAAGCAACAATGGGGAGGAGAAAAGCTAGCGCGCGAGATTCCTCTCCACCAGAGGGTGAAGCGGATTGCTCAGGAGTTTGGGTCTATGAGTACCTGGATGGCTCTCTTCTTCCGTCGGAGGGTAGCCCTGGTTTAAATAGTGTGCCGCCTTCAGGAGTCCTGCAAGATGAGGGGTCTCCGGTGGGAGTTACGTCCTCAACGTGGGCTTTCATGGCCTCATCGTGGGAACGTTATCGCCTTGAAGTCCGACGGTTTCTTGACTCCCCTAGCTGTTGGGGACTCTTGAACGGATGATATTTGGTCTGGCCGAGCTCTGAAACGCCAGCCCTGTCCGGGCGATGAGCATAGCTCGGTGAAAGAGGGGTCGGATAGGTCGGCTAATGCCTATCTCTCCCGGGCGGTGTGACACAAAGATGCAACAATCAAAAGTGAACCCTTGGACTTAATTCGCAAGCACACCCACAAGATACAAGGTAGTTTGCCGGACGCCATCTCACCGTGCGCACACGTTTCCCGAGGTGACTCGGTGATGCCGAGTCGAGATTGTGGAGAAAGCCCCTGGCTGGCTAGAGGACCAGCACCGCTAAGGTTTTCCCTCCCGAGGATATGAAGCCCACAAACAAGGGCGGCCGGGTGCCTTGGGGGCACTAGGTCACTCGCTCACTATCATCCACGGTGACCACACAAGGGTTGGTGGCTCCGGGATCGGGCACTCTCTCACCGACCAGCAGATAAGTTTCGCAGATATGAAATGAACAGGAGTAAATGAGCAAGGGTAGAGGCTCACCTGGCTGGTTTGAGGAAACCAACCCCGGTCGGAGACGAGGGCGAGCGGGGAAGTGTGGGTCCCCGCACACTGCGCCGATGAAGCTTCAACCTGTTCAACTTAATACAACCACTACACCTCACACAGGAGGGTGGACTTGGGGTGGGGATGTTTGTATTACAATTCAAATACTACCTCCACGCAGGGAGGGGCAGTGAGCCGGCCAGGCGGGGAGGGGAGATTCGCTGGAAACGCGAAAGGTGAAGCCGTGGCCGAATCTGCCTGCTCTATGTGATAGCTGACTGACAGTTGGTGTCGAGGCCATAGATCCCGTTCTGGAATTTCGCTGATGGCGAGACCAGTGGGGAAAGCTTCGTATCTGGAACCTGGATGCCTCTGAATTTTTCTGAATTCTTCTAATGAAGTTGCGGGTCCGGGACAAGGTTCGATCAGGGAGATAAAATCTGGGCGCGGCAGCTTCCTGTTTCTGACAGCAGTTTGCAGAGACTGCCCCGACCGCTCCCTTACTCTAAATCACGAACCGCAAGAGGCGTTGGAATCGTGGACGAGTCCTCTTCGCAAGAAAACTGACGGGGAAGCCGTCTGATGTCGGAGAGGGCTGGGAGACTCAGAATGGTAGAGGCAGGTCGTTGCAGGCTGTGGGTGGCAGACCCGCGCAGCCGAGGGAGAAAAATGGTAACTTTGGTCTCCGGATTCCGATCGACGTTCCGCTTCCTGATTCTGAAAGCAGACTGGACGAGGTAGAACTTTGTAGAAGAGCTCTTTGCCTGATTCTTCCGCGGTTCGTCATGGTACAGCTTCTCCTCTGGTTCAGGTACTCTGCAGGGGCAGCTTTGCGCAGTCGGGGGAGATCGGACCTCCCGGTAGCACGGATCTCGGATGGGGATGAGACCACCGCCGATGCGAAGCTGACTGGTAGAGCTTTCCGTCGATGTAGGCCACGCCTTCAAATGATGTCGAAGGACACTGGAGCAGCTTCTGCAAGTTGCCTTCTCTCTGCTGCCTGCGAACCAGAACTGGTTCTGCTAGTATTGGAAGGGGTGGATGGAGGAGATGGTGGTGGAGGGGCAAGGGGAAGAAGATGGATGGCTATGGGAGAGTAATGGACGTGGGAAGGGGAGTGCAATGGAGGGGAAGGGCAAAGAGGAGCAGTGGAGGGGGAAGAAGGGCGCAGCTAGTGGGGGTGGGGAGTGGGTGGTGGGGAGAGGGAGTTCCCTCTTGGAGGTGGAGTGGAGGGGGCGCAAATGGGCTTGGGGAAGTGGGGAGGCTTCTTCTTGATTTGGGTGGAGGGTTAATGGGTGGTGTTAATGGTGGCCTAGGGAGGTGGAGGGGTTGTCTTGGGGAGGGGAAAGGTTACTTGGGAGAGGGGATTCTCTCTTGGGAAAGTGAAGGGTTGTATAGGGAAGGGGAAGGGTTGTATGGGGAAGGGGAAGGAAGTTATGATGATTAATGGCCTTGGGGAGGTGAAGGGGTGGGATGGGGTGATGTGGCAAGGAGAAGAGAGAGAGAAGGGGGCGAAATTTGGAGAGAGAGGGGGAGGAGAGAGAGAGGGGGCACCCCCTTTAGAGAGAGAGAGAGAGCTAGAGAGAGAGAGCAAGAGGGAGAGAGAGAGAGAGACAAGAGGGGACAATGCAAATGGCTAATGCTTTCTTTAATACTTCATTTCTGATCTCAAGTGGAGTTGGGGTCCTATTTATAGGAAACCCAACATTTACAAAAAGTCCCTGGAGAAAGTGCTAAAAGCAAATAAGCAAGGGGGTGGGGAAGGAAGAGGGCGCGCATGGGCCAGGCCCATCTAATTGGGCCCATATGACCCCCTAGCCTAACAAACATAGGTAAATAACATGATGACCTAGGGACATGACCCAAAATAAAGGCAAATACATCAAAATGACTCAAGAAAGATATAAAAATTACATAGCTAATCTTAGAAAATCAAGCTGAACATAATGGCGAGCATCCGGACCCTTGGAGAAGTGGAAAGTGGTAATCGATATCCCCATCAGAAACGGCTTGGGCCGGACCTTCCTTATGACCTGACCATCACTCGGGCCCTCCGAGCCTAGAGGTCGCCGAGGAGAGTTGGTTCCTCGAGTGTTTGTTTATTGGGCTTTTCTTTCCTGAGTGGGCCCCGTGGGCTGTCACTCAGGTTGGCTCGCCTCGTTGGACCCTGTTGGGTCTTGTTGGGCTGCTCTTTGGGTGGTCTACAGAAATCCCCCTCTCCAATATCCAATTCTTTTTCAATCTCATATGTGCATAGATAACTCAATCATATGCATTGAGAGACTTATGAAAGACAATGCAAATATCAGATGCAAGCATAAGCATGTATGCATGAGATTCTGACTAACAAATCAAGCATGCCATTTTATTAAAAGATTCAAATGTCCAAACCTGTAAAGCGCAGAAATGGGGTTTTACCATACTCAGGTGCCTTGGCTTTATTAACCCCATTTTATTCTTCAGCCCCAAGGCACTCCTGCAAAAATAGAATCTCATTTTGCATATTGAGGTACCCAAGAATTCCTGGGTCCTCCATGGTGAGTAACACCTCTCCTAGGTGCATTCCATGAATTCAGGATATTCAAGTTATCAAATTTTAGCAGTTTGCAATCAAACATGAAGGAATATATGGAAGCTCTGATAGCAATTAATGGAATTAGTAGTGCACTGAACTGAGGATACGGCTAGATCTAGAGGGGGCGTGAATGGATCTCAGTTAAAAATTTTGCGGAATTAAAACTTTCAAATTACTCAACGAGATCTAATAGAGATGAAATTTCTATTCATACCACAATATGGAGACACTAGATAGATGCAATCTTAGCGGTCCTATGCATACATCTATCAACAGACTAAAAAACACACCAATCACACGAGGGCATAAGGATTTTTAGGTGGTTCACTTTTCACCTACATCCACCCCACACTCAGACCTGAGTGTGGATTCTGCTGACACACAGCTTGAAACGTTGATCCACAGCTTTGGGGATAAATCTCTACAACCGCTGAGCAACACAGCTTGCTATCCGCTGAGCATTACAGCTTAGCTAATCGCTTTCAAACAGCTTGAAGTGTAAAGATGAAAAAAAAGTACAAAGGAATGAAAATAAAGAACTGAATAAACGAGCAATTCAATGTAGCTCCAATGAGTAGAACTATCCCAGATCTGATCTGGAGATAGTTACTACAGCACGATCTCCTTTCTCTCTTTTTCTTCTCAATTTCGATTCTCTGTTCTTGACCTCTTTCTCTTTTCTGCGACTCACTCATGATCTTCAGCACTTTGCTCTTTTACTCTCTGAATTCACTCTACTCCTTCAACGAATTTTTTCTCTTCACATGTGAATTCTCTATTCTTCTCTCTATTTGCTCTTCCTCTCTCTCTTTCTATCTGTCTCTCACTCTCAGATCTCTTTCTTCAGTTTATCTGGTCTGATCTAGCCTGGTCTCTACTTCTGCTATCTTCGTTCTGCCTCTTCTTTCTTTTTCTTCCGGATTCGTTACTTCTCAGTCTCAGAGAGGTCCCTTTATATAGCAAGGAATCAGATGGCGTGGGCCCCACACTGATTCACTTCGGTGCGTGGAGGGAAGACTCCCGCCAAAGGCTCCTCATCTGACAAATGGCTTTAGTGATCCACGTGTCAGATCTGGTAGACGAGGTGAGAACACGTGGCTGAGTTTTCTTGGAGAGCAGGTCACCTTGGATCACGTGCTTCAATAATTAGAATCTTGGATCACGTGCTCCACTTGAATTTCTGCTACCCTCAGAGACATAGTGTTTGCCTTAATCCTGCCAATTAGAAGACAAACATTTAGTCAAACACCTTATTCATTTGAGTGCATACTTTGGCAATAATCAGATGAAAACATATGCTCAGACTTATCACATGAATGTTCTGCAAATGCCTTAGAGAGTGGACAATGATGCACATACTTGTTGACTTGAAACCAGATGTGCATCGACTTCGGTCTTGCATGTGCATCGAACTTGTTTCATTACATGCATATACCTTAAACATGCATAGACTTATATGTGCACAGACTAGAAACTATGCTTAGACCTTGAGTTCTGAATGTGCATAGACTCTAAAATGTGCACAGACCTGAATACTGCATGTGCTAGGACTTTTCAAGACACATTTAGATATGTGCATCGACCTTATAGAAACATTGTGAGGATAAAGGTTGACCTGTGTCACGACAGATGCAATGTGCATCGACCTTTGCCTTACACGAGGTAAAATGTGCATCGACCTATGTTACTTCATGCAAAAACATGCATCGACCTTTGTTTTGACAAAGAAAGGAGATGCACTGACCGGAAGTGATGAAGACTTATGACATGCATCAACCTTACAGACATAGTGTGAAACCATGCATAGACCTTTCAGACCTAAGTCTAGAACGTGCATTGACCTATCACTCTTCATGCAGAATGGTGCACTGACATGATGAGACTTGATGCAGAATGTTGCACTGACTTGATGAGAAGAAGATGTGAATGTTCATCGACCTTTGTTTTGACACTTAGACAAAAGATCTGGTTTGTTCAATATGAAGGATCTTATGCATTTCAGTCCCAATATGATTCATAGACTGTCATTATCAAAACCAGGGTTCCAACAATCTCCCCCTTTTTGATGAAGATAACTATGAGTCATGTATATTTTTGCACAAGGTGAGAATTTCACACATCCAATGAATGATTCATTCAACCATGTGTTTGCACAAATTTTCAATAACAGTCATTGTTTTCATTTGTTTTCATTTATTCAAAACAAGATGGACTGACATCATGGACTTACATGCAGTCATGACAAACATAACAAACATTCAAAACAAAGATGCAAAAACATGACATTTCTGTGTACAAGAAAAAAAATCAAATTGATGTTTGAATGAACATCATAGCACACAAGTGATTGAAACTCAGAAAACTTGTTTTTCTCATTCATAGCATTCAGAATACAGAAACTTATCTTTCTCTCCCCATACGTCTATCTTTCTACTCTCACCCATACTGACATGATCCCAGACCGAGACATACATGACCCAAAAACTTTCTCGCCCTTTGTCATTATAAAAAAAAATAGGGTGAGGTCTTAGACATCAGCTGGACAGGTTCTGCTGGAGCTTTCACCTCTTGATATGGCCCTTCTGGTGGGCATTCTGCTAGAACTACCCCTTAAAGGCATTGCCTGTGGAAAGGAATTAGGAATTCTATCGACCTTAGTACCTAGAGCTGCAAACTTGGCCATTGTTTTCTGATCATTTTGATGAACCTATGCTTGAAGCTTTTTCACAGTGGAGGTGAGATCCACAAACTAGGATTGCAACATGCTACACATGTTTTCTAATTGAGAGGTCTGCTGGTGGTGGATTTCAGCCATGGAGGTAGAGGCACTAGTGGCTTGAGAGGTAACCACATCTCTGAAACTGCCAGCCAAATTCTAAACTTGCTCTTGGACAATGTCCAGTTTGCCCTAAATGTTTCCAAGTTGTATGATGCTTCCTTGGACTTCATCAGAAATTGTATTGATCCTTTGAGGCATTGCCTGCTGGTCTTGTCTTACTAAGTTCAGCTGGTTTCTTATGTGTTCCTGCTCTATCTTTATATCAAAGGCATGGTTAAGAGATTGAGTGATTTTTAGATGAAAGGAGTCATGAATCTCTTCTTTACTTTGAACTGATCTTACTTGTTTTGATAAAGGGGGAGAGATGAAATTGCTAAAGAAAGACACTGACTGAATTTGATGAAGACACTGACAACAAACATTTTATTTATTGTACATAGTGTGTCTGCATTGTCTGCATGTAGTTAAGATGTTAAGATGTCACTCTGTAGTATAATTTTTCTATGTTGCATGTTCCTCTCTTTGTTTTTCTTTGTAATTGAAGTTTAAGAACTTTTGAATGGAATGGATGTTTCTTTTTGACTGAAATAAATAAAGTTTGTGACAGAAAATTGTTTCCATGAATGAATGACTGAAATGTGTGTTTGTTTGAATAACTGGCATTGTGTGCAAACATTTATATGACTCATAGTTGCCATCATCAAAAAGGGGGAGAATGTTGGAACCTTGGTTTTGATGACGTCACACTATGAATCATGTTGATGCAAAAATGCATGAAAAATCTTGTAATTCATGTATTGAAGTCTATTGATGTGAAGTGCATTGATAAGTCCGTGCATACATATAGTAGTCTAAGCATACAAGGTTTTCATGTTTTTAATGCATATAAGGTCAACACAACTTCATAGCATTGTGTCTAACAGGTCTACGCTAGGGCATAGTTCAAAGTTATAAGGTCGATGCATATATATAAACTCTGACATTACTACATCAAGAAAAAGCTAAAGGTTGTGTACTGCTGTGCTATACAGAAGGCTGATGCTAGATGTGAAGCTTGTAAGACTTAGTCCTTGGTTGTCTACAAATCTGTCCTAAGTTTTACCCTTGCTTCTATGTGGCCTTCTACCTTGCTACCTTGCTTATCCTCACATTGTTGAATTCTCCACCTCCATTCTCTTATCTGAGTTCTATGATAAGTTTTGAAATCTGTCACCTTTACTAACCATCAATTGTTCGTTACTAAGATCACCCAGATCAAAATGAAATTTGCTGGACTTTACAGAAATATGATTTTCTATCTATGAAGATTAAATCCTATCTTAATTGTTCAAAATTATCCTTGAATGTATCTTCAATGGTCTTAAAACACTCTAAAATTGGAATTGTTCAGATGATCTCCAGAAATCTAAAAATTACAAGTAATAAGACAATCTGGTAGAAGATCATGCTCTTATATTGTTCTTAAACTATCTTTAAGTAGAATCTGATATAAGACTAGGGAATACGCCATTAAATAAAAATAAGAGCAATGGTATATCTATTTGAGAAACTGGCCATCTATATCAATGAAATCTAGAGGTCATGTCATGATAAAAGGTGCTATCTATGTTCATAATTTGAAGCATAAAGGTAGACTGCGCTGAGTAATTCTGATGTCTTGTCAACATGTCTTCTTGTGTAAAAAGGTGTAGTCATACTAGAATGCTAAATCAAGTAAATAGAAGGACAAAGAAAAATATGGTTGACTCTCGGCTATTTTTCAGAAACTGAAAAACTATTTTAAGTTCAATATAAGACAGATTTAAATCAGCTTTGTCTAATGAAAATGACAAGTAAGATTAATGGTTTTCTGACTGGGCATAGTACCTTGTTTAGATGATTTTACTTCTATTGATTTTGCTTCAAAGGATTAATTTTAGAAGATTAATGCAGTAAGATATAATCCTCATAAGCTGAAAACCATATAAGTGTGAAGAAAGGCATTTTAATTGAAAGTGAAGGGTAGTCTGGGAATTGACTTTTGAAATTGGTAAAGTCGGCAGAATAGCAAGTATAAACTTTACCCTATTTCAAAGTCATCCTCACTTTAAAACCCACTTCATCCTCGTCAAGGCTTCATCTTGCATCGACACACCCCAGCCGTCTGTGCTCTCTCATCCCTTTCGTAATCTTGTCTGCTCCATTTACCTTCTCCATTTGTGTTCTCCATTCCTCTCAAATCAGAGCTCTCAGCCTCCGTCTCCTTCGCTATCAATCATGTCTTCTCCAGCCGCCAAGAGCAAGGGGAAGCAAAAGTCTACGGAGGAGCAGCAACCGATGGACACTCTGTATGTCAAAATAGTAGACATTCCTCAAAAGGAAAGGAGAATGAAGTTGGTACATGTTCAAGGTATCGTCTTTGGTTTGCGTAAAGAGAAATCCGCCAAGGGAAAGGAAAAGGTGTCTAAAGCACCAGCCAAGCGGTGCCGGTCATCTGCCGCAGAGACAACTTGCAAAGAGCCTGAAGAAGAAAATGATTCTGATAGGTCTTCAATGCAAGTAGAGTCAGTGCTTGAAACTGCCAAAATTATTTTCCCACGGTATGTGGACTTTCATGATGAGAAAATGCTTGTTGAATTTCCAGAACTGTTAGATTTGATTAAGTTTCAAAAATGGAAGAAGTTCATGGGGAAACATTGATTTTATTATCTTAGATTGGTTATAGAATTCTATAAGAATCTGAAATTTGATGGGGAACAGTCTAAGATTTGGACCCATGTGAAAGGAACTAAGATTGAAATCACTAGACATTTTCATCATAAAGTATTTAGGATTCCTGAAGATGGAGTTATAGAAGGTGATTTTGAGTGCAATGAGCATGAAGCCTTCTCTATTCTTACTGATTTTCCTAGCAATCCAAAGGATAAAAAACATACTAGATTAACTCAGTTTAATGCCAACAAGTTTTCCCCACTTAAGAGGTTATTGCATCACATGTTTACAACCATAATAACCCCACAAGGTGGAGGAAGAGGTAGACTAACCGAGTCCCAAAGATTTATATTCTTCTGCATGTTCAAAAGGATAAAAATATGTCTGCCAGCACTGATCATTCAGACTATGGGTACTTGTAAGGAGTCTAGGAGACATCTACCCTATGCTGCTCACTCGACAACATTTTTTAAGAAAGTAAATATCTCCTTAGAGGATGAGACTTTCAAAGAGATCCCTAAAGTTAATGTCTACAACATGGATTTCATTTCGAAATTCATGAAGCTTAAGAAATCTGGGGTTGGTCAAGTACAGGAACAAGGTAATAAGTCTGAATTGCAAGGGGTAGAACAGCCAGCAGATAAAGAGGGTCAGCAACCAGTGGAAGAGGGACGTCAACAAGAAGTAGAAGTTGAACAACAATCAGAACAGCAACAACAGTAGCCATATGAACAAGTTGAACAGGAGCAGCAGCCGCCATTGATTGAGTAGGAAGTGACAATACAGCCAGAACAGGAAACTCAATCAGGTTTAGAAGAATCTGTTCCATAGCTCTAGGAAGAACATCATTTAGAGGCAGCTGAGGAAGAGAATGAACCTAATGAATAGGAACCAGTTGAAAATGAAAACATGGAAATAGATGAAGAGACAGCTCATGAGGAGTAGCAACCTGAAGAGATTGAAAGAGAGGAACATCCTGAACAAGTCCTCCATGAGCTTGAAGAACAGTTCCTATCAGATGAGCAAGTCATGCAACAATTGGACCAACACATCGACAATATCATTGAGCAAATAGAACAACAACAGCAACAATTATTTGAAGATCAACCTGAACAACCTGAGCAGCAAGGAGTGGAAGTGCCACAGGAAGAAGTACTTCTAGAAAATTAGCAAGTTGAGGCTGAAGTTCCACAGGAAGAATTTATAGGTCATGCTACTTACTATGGACCATATTATGGGACAGTAATGGCCTTAGGGATTCATCCACCTTTGTCACCGGAGGAACCCTTCATTCCACCTGAATTCCAAGCCTCCAGCTCAGCTGCACCAGGGATAGGGCCACAAGCTACAGAGGTGCATCCTACATTGGTAAATCTACTAATGAACCAATTTAGGATAATGAATGCTCAATTTATGCAGTTGAATTCTGCAGTTCAGAGATTGGGTGCCAGGATGATACACATAGAATAGACAGTGAATAGTCAATGGCAGAAATTTGTTTATGACAAGTACAAGTCAGATGAGATATTGCACAGTTTTATGGATTCCCTACTGGAAGTTAGCAATCAGGTAGGGTACATTTTAAGTAAGCTGAGAGACACTCAAGCCTCATCACATCTGAAAAATCACTCAATCTCTTATCCATGCCTTTGATATAAAGATAGAGCAGGAACACATAAGAAACTATCTGAACTTAGTAAGACAAGACCAGCAGACAATGTCTCAAAGGATCAATACAATTTCTGATGAAGTCGAAGGAAGCATCATACAACTTGGAAACATTTATGGTATATCCTCAACAAATAATATGACAATGCAAATGCAGTCCTATGAGCATCTTAAATTGACAATATGCTAAGCATATACAAATGTGAATATGTGTGCATGTTATGTATGCAGATGAAGATTTTATGCATGAGACAACATGCAGGCATCAAATTCCAGTCATTCAGATTTTCAGAAGTGCAATTTATTTTCAGTGACTATGCATTATGACAAATATCAAACAAATGTAATTGGCATGAGTATGCATCAAATACAGACAATTCTGATTTTCAGTGAATGATATCCAATTCTTTTTCAATCTCATATATGCACAGATAACTCAATCATATGCATTGAGAGACTTATGAAAGACAATGCAAATATCAGATGCAAGCATAAACATGTATGCATGAGATTTTGACTAACAAATCAAGCATGACATTTTATTGAAAGATTCAAATGTCCAAACCTGTAAAGCATAGAAATGGGGTTTATTTTATGTTTCTAGGTACCCAAGACTTCTTGGGTCCTACATGGTTAATAGCACCTTTGATGCGTGCTTTCCATATTTTCTGAGCATAAGAATTATCAAACTTCATTACAAAGAAATAATCGATAGAATGTCCATTCTGACCACAATAATGACAGTGTCCTAAAATTTTCACAAGTTTCTGATATGCATGTTTTCTGAAATTATGTGAGCAATAAGGTCTGTCATTATTTTGATCATGAGAATTTCTTTTCTGCCAACAGTTTTTGACTGTATGGCCATGCTTTCCACAATTAAAACAAGAAGAAGAATTTCTTCTTTCAACAACTGACCAGCATTCACTAGCCCTATGGCCTGGCTTCTCGCAAGTGGAGCACATAACATGTTGGCCTATTGAAGCAGATTTATTCTTACTAAAGACATGCTGGTTTTCATGAAAATTGTCATGATGAGAATGAAGTTTACCCTTATCTTTAGCATACCAGCATTGTGCAGCAATATGTCCTATTTTCCCACAGTAAAAGCAATGAATTTTTCTCTTCTGATTAGCAGAATGTTTTCTATCATGAAAATTCTCAGCATGCATTTCATCATCCCACTTCTTGACAAAACAATTATGCATATGATGTCCATGCTTGCCACAATAATGAGATATAACACTCAATTTCCTTGAAGCACGATTTTTCTCATCAGACATATGCACATTGTTGAATTTTTGTTTTTGTTCATTCTTTTGCATGATAGAACAATTTTGCATTATATGACTAGATTTCCTAGTCTGAGAATTTCTAGCAGGCATTTTATCATTCTTTTTCATATTTTCAGCGCGTTTCTGAATTTTCTGTCTAGTGACATGCTTAGGATCCTTTTGAGTTGTGAACTGAAAGACATAATGATTTCTGGTGCTGGTTTGTTCAGAGCTACATCCAATAGATGTATCTAGTTTGTTTTCAAAGCTCTTTTTGTTCACTGAGTTGTAACCCAGTCCTTCCTTTTGAAAGTTGATTCTAACTCCTAGCAACTAATTCAAGTTTCCTTTACCATCAACAAATTTAGACAAAGAATTTTTTAGATCTTAAATTTCATTTCCCAGAGTTATAATGAGTATTTCAGAATTGGCATTTTCCTCATAACTACTAGCCAGTCTTACATTCAATGATGCATTGGTAGTTTTAAGATTTTCAATTTCAGCTTTAAGACTATCCAATTCTTCTGAGCTGTCAGACATCACACACTTACCTTTTTTGAAAGAAAGTAATCTATTGGACAAGGTAGTGTTTAGATGTCTTAATCTTTCAATTTCTTCCTTGAGTTTCTCATTTTGAATCAACTCATCTATTAAAGCCTGATCATCATGAGATGCTTTTGGTTTATTTGGAGTTTTAGATTCTCTTGGCAGATTTTCAATATTTTTTTGAAGCTCCATGTTCACATTCTTGATAGCATCGAATTTTTTACCAATCAAATTCTTCTCTTGTTCAAGTTTCCTAAATCTTTCTTCATTTTCTTTAGCAGATTTTCTAAGAGATTCATTTTCAGATTTCACACATTCAAGATCTTCCAACAGTTTTTCATTCTGAACTGGATCATTTATAAGAAACTGATCATCATTAGTTGAGTTAAGTTTTTCTTCTAGTTCAGAAATCTCAATTGCAAGTTCTTGATTTTCATTTTTTAATAATCCAATTTGTTTCTTAAACACTTGGACATCAGACATGCAAACATCATAAGATTGTTTCAATTCCAAACACTTTTCACATGAAGAGTTTGAGCTACTTAGACAAATTGTCTTTTTCAATTTTTTGTATTGTTTTCTTAACCTATCAAATCAGCATAGGCATCCTGCCAATCATCTAGAGAAAAGTTCTCAAAAGGATTTACCTGATCATCATCCTCCTCTTCATTTTCGTTGCTGCTTTGATCGCTGCTGTTGGTTTTAATGTGTCCCTTCTTTTGCAAGATGGGCTATGATGCCAACTATGAAAGTATGAGCCAAGTAATGAAATCAATCAACCTATGAACATGTGAATCATGAACCTAGGTAACCAACACAAGCTCTAGCATGGGCATGCTATCTCAATCAAGAGTAAGCAAAGCAAAGAAAGGAAAACACACGCCGGAGGGTGGAATAAGGAATAAAGGAAAACACACCGTATAGGTGGAACAAGCAAAGTAAAGAGGAGATATGATGAGAGAGAAAGCTAATGGCCAAACTAAAGAAAGATGTGATCGCCACTAGGGTAGAAACAAGTCAAAGACCTGATAAATACCTTACAATAGGAGGGTGATGCACCACCCACGGGAGAGAGAAAACAACCAGGAAACTGCCGCTCCATCAGATGTAACGGTCTAACACAGATGCACCACAGCAAGTGTGACGGTCTCACGATAGACCGCTACAAGACCCTAACGCGCCTGTGCCAGACCGTCAGAGCTTCTGCAGAATAAGAAGTTGGGAATCTTTTGATCTCCAAAATTTCCAGCCGGCCAGAGAGCTTGGGCCTCGTGATATGGACCCTGTAAACCTGCAAAAGAGTGTAGAACATAAGAAAAACAACCCAGATTAGCCCTTAGATAAAGTAGTATCAATAAATCTAAGAAACTTAAGAACATGCAAAAGGAAAGGGAAATATTGGGGAAGTTGGTTTTTTAACCCCTCTGGGGCGTTTTAAAAGATGGGAGGATGTTTTAAATGAATGCAGCAAGTGCAAGAACATGGGAGATGGAGAGGGACAATGCTATGATGTTTGAAAGAGAGAAAAGACACTAAGAACACGACTTGACTAAACTAAACCCTTGGAAATGATACTCCCTGAACTTTGGAAGTAGATGGACATGGGAAGCAGCTCTCCTTGGTTGGTTCTAGCTCCAGGATGCGGCAACATTTCGATGCGAACTCCAGATGTCTCCTCTTCAAGCCATGAAGTCAAGGGTTCTATTTATAGACCCTCAAAGTCTAGGTTCGAATTAGGAGGATAATGACTAGAATTGTGTCAAAAACTTGGATAAATCTTGAAGATAATACTCCCCAGAGTCCACAGAATCAAACGGAAGCTTCTTAGGATGAGTATCGAGAGAGAAACCCTCAAACCAAACTCTTAGTCTGATCACGGAATAGCAGAGCAAAGGCCAGGCTTGTCAGGACTCTCTGTTGGATGTAACGGCCGCACGATAGACCGCCACACTAATGTAACGCTCCAGTCTTGGACCGTCACACAACCCTATCCACCATAAGATAAGATCAACGGGTGAAGTTCGCGAACGAAGGACTCTAGATGAATGTAACGGTCAAGGGTAGATGCGTCACAACCAATGTAACGGCTGCATGATAAACCATCACACCCAACGGATAGGCAAAAAAATAAGCTTGAAAGGAAGCCTTAAACTTAAGGACTCTGGAAGGATGTAACGCCCCATGGTAGATGCGTTATAAAACTGTAACGCCCCACCAAAGGACCGTTAGAGATAATGAAAGCTCAAATGAAATGAGAGTTTGCTAAGCTTCGTCCAGCGGAAAGGGATAAGGAACCAGACCCAACCGAGGAGATATGACTCATGAAATAGACCTCCAATTGACCAAGAAGGCCCAATAAAGTTGAACAACTCGGAGCATCATATAGAATGAACAAGGAGATGACCCGACTTATCGGTCATAAAACGGGTGTCAACAGATGCCCCTCCTTAACGTCCTCTTTGCAGGGGAGCGAGCGGAGGTGAAGCGAAAGCGAAAATGGAACATGGAGATAAAGCGGAGACGAAGCGGAGTGGACTAAAAAGCAGGCGTTAAGGCAAACGACACCCGTTCTCAACCAACAAGCGACAAGAATTTTCTAGAAAGCTTCGAACTAATCACAAGGAAAGGCAACCAAAGGACACATGTCTGAAGGAACTAACAACTAAGGAAAGGAAAACACGGCCAGCGGCCGGAGTAACGGAAAGGAAAGGGACGATTAACTAAACTCCAGACAGGAATCTTCAGCTAACCAAATCAATCGAGAAGACCGAAGGAAACCTTCCAATTCAGAGAGGAATGACTCTCCTTATTCGAGATCATTAAACACATAGTTATTCACCATTACTGAGACACCTGGACAGATGAATGCTCAAAGATGCATATGATGCATGCTGGGCTAAAGGAAAAAAGAAATCATTTAAAACAAATGCAAAGAAAGATAGAATAACAAGATACTCGAGAATAGTATTGCTAGACCGGAAAAACTAGGGTCAGGACACCATCTGCAACCACGGCGTGCAAGATATAACCATCGTCCCCAAGCCTTTCCAACCTAACGGCCTATCCAACGATTAATCACGTGTACTTAGATCATCATCATTTTTGTTTAAGGGGAACATCAGATCCCAGAACACATGAATGACCAGCCGATTCTCGAGATAGTATATCATACATAACATATAGTAATGCATTAAGGGATAAGGAATCGGGATACAATACCTGACTTACCTTCCTAGCGAGTGAATGTATGATGGCTTAAGTTTTGCAACAAGAAAGGGTTAGCCAACAACAATAATATAAACAAAGCATAGAATCAGGCATACCCATTCAATAAGCACGAATTGCATTAACAAGATAATCATTAGGCATGAAATTTCTGATAAACAAAGCATCATCATTCATCAAACACCCTGAAGCATGTAACGGTCCAGTAAGGGTTCGTTAGAAGTCCCTGACGGATCCACCTCGGGCCGTCAGAGTCTGGCGGTTCACATCCTTCAAGACATTGTTTCAAATGACCTAACGGTCCATAGAGGATGCGTCAGATTAGTGTGACGGTCTCACGATAGACCGTCACATTTCCTGAGCGTTCAAAAAAAACAAACCGAACGGTCACCCACCCTCATTCTCTCACAAATGCCAAAACCACACCAAAACCTCAACACCTACCGGTGACCCTTCGTCCAACAAAAGATGGCCGGCGACGAGCCCTCCCAACCACCGAAGGCGAGAGAGATGGGGAAGAAGAGGAAGGCCATCAAGCGCCTCCGATGCCAGATAGAAGAGAAAACTCCACCGGCGGTGAGCCCTCTAGCAAACGAACCAATGGAGGAAGCTTCCCCCATGACCGTAGAGGAGGCTGAAAAAGACATGGGAGAGGCCATTGGCGGGGCAGCGACCACGGCGAGGGAGAAAAAGAAGAGAAGGAGCCAAGACGATGAGGTAGGCCGTCCACCTCAAAACCCTAATTTTTAATTTTTGTATATATGCATGTATGATGGGAGGGTAGAAATGGGTATGCGAACCCCTTAGGAATAATTGTAGGCCTTCTATGGCCATTTTAGGAGGCAAGGAAAATGAAGGGGATAACGCCCTATTGCAGAGAACGTGACGGTCGTTGCAGCGACCGTCACAGTCCTGACGCACCACCCCTGGTGCATCAGAGAACTGTGACGCATCAACCCAGAGCCGTCAGAGAAACTAGAAGCAGAAGCAATTTTTGGGATTTTTTAGTTATTCATTTTTTTTACTGTTTTATATTAATGTAATATAATGCAATGAAATTATGATTTGAATGACTGACTTATGCTCTACATGTGTGCAAGGAAAAAGAAGAACCAGGATCTCTTGGCTCCAGATCCGGGCGGTATACCAGGCATTGCCCGAGTACCAACGAAAGAGATTGGCCGAGATGGGATTCACCGAGGTGCTTAGCATCGAGGTGACAAGGACGGATACACCGATCTTATACGCACTGCACGAGAGGTGGGACCCCGTGAGCCAGGCTTTCATCTTCCCATGGGGCCACATGATCCCCACATTAGAAGACATGGTGAGGATCACCGGATTGCGAGTCCACGGAGCAGCAGTGACTGGGTGGACATATGGAGATTACCGGAAGATGGCTCAAGAGCTACTGGGCTTAGATCTGATCAGGCCGGGGCACACATCATCCCAGCTCTCGAGGTCAAGAGTACAGGACAGCTTGGGACTGAGAGGAGCGGCTATAGCAATCGGCGAGCTCCCCGAGCAGCATATAGACCGAGTGATAGAGTAGGTACGCCCACGAGTGGCGACAGAGGTAGGACAGGAGGGAGATCGAGTCCTGAGATGATTTCTGATGCTGTTGTTAGGAAAGCTGCTTTTTTCGACCCGAGCCTTCGTGATCAGCTGCAGGCTACTGCCACTGCTAGAGGACTTGGGCAGAGTGGGGAAGTACGCATGGGGAGTGGCAGCGCTTGCCTTCCTCTTCGAGTCGCTCAGCACCATAGACCGACGGACGATGCTGGGCGGCTTCTCGCCTTTCCTACAGGTAAATGCTAAACTCTAGATGCTTTCTATATGATTATGATTATGCAAATGCAAATGCAAATGATGCAATTTACTGACACTCGACCTTAAATGTAGATCTGGAGCTTTGTGTACCTCCCGGGGATTGAGCGAGGTAGTCAGCTACATCCTAAGCGGATCCCCATCGCGAGGCGATGGGTGGTAGCGAGGGACACGGGATAGATCAACAGGTTGACCCGGGCCATCGAGGATGATCTTGACTCATTCCCACACACAGCGGTAAGCTCCGAACTTAAACTTTCTATATGCTCTTAAATGCTGCAAAAAAAATGCTTTCTAAATGCTCATGAATGCTTCTGAATGGATTAACATGACCTTATCAGGTGAGATGGACCCCATACCGGGATGAGGGCTACGAGGGACAGCCTTGGGTGAAGGCGTCCCTGGCATACAGCGGGCGAGACATATGGCTTCACTGCATCAACGTGATCGAGCCCCTGCACTACCGGTTGATCCTGAGGACTCGGGGACTACACCAGCCAGAGGTGACCTTCCCCCGCCGTGACGATGAACGCCTGGGCAAGTCTTCGAAGGGCATTAGCGGTGATGTGGACTGGTGCGCCCGGAAGGATAAATATGTGCATGATTGGAACAAGAAGGGCCGGGCAGTGAAAGACCGGGCGGATAGCGACGAGACCTACCTCAAGGCCGACTCCCACCGGTATGGCGACCAGGTATTCAAAGGCACTCGTCGGCCGGTATGAACTTCTAAACTCAAAACTCTGTCTATTTAAATTAATACTTCTATATGCCCTGACATATGCTTTCTAAATATAGCTAGACCCACAGGGAAGAATAGCCGAGCTAGAGGGACTCCTTCATGCCACCATCCAGCAGCGGGACGAGTACCGGCCTGCCTTGGAGCTCTTGGTGAGTTTCTACACTTAAGACTTAAATGCTTATGATGCAAATGGCTAACTTTGACTTTTAAATGGAGCGGGCCGAGGGAGCCCAGAGGACCGGACCAGATGCACCGTCCTACTCTTCACAGCCTGCCGGGGGACGGGCTGAGCGAGATGCAGATTTTACCAGAGTCGTAGCTCGAGCCGAGGAGGCCGAGGCTACCCTCGCAGAGCGGGTAAGAATCTAAACCTTTATGCTTCTTTTAGACTTAAATGCCTAATGGACTGACCATGATAAAATGCAAAATGCAGGTGAGAGAACAGACCGCGGCTTTGGCCGAGACAGAGCGAGCTCGAGCAGAGATCGAGCGGACCCGAGCAGAACTGGACCGTTCCCAAGCTGAAGCAGGGCGTCTTCAGGCAGAGGTGGCCCGACTGAGTGGAGAATTGGAGCGGGCAGCCACCTAGACTACAGACCTTGATAGATACCAGACCGAGGCTCGGGCGGCGTGACTCCAGGTGCATGATTTAAAGATAGAACTTCGGGCCGTGGAGCGGATAGTCCGGACGATCAGCCGCAAGCCTGTGCTGAGTGCATCTCGGAGTGCTGCAGCGAGAGGCACATAGAGCGGAGCGCCGAGCGGATCGGTAGGAAACTACCTGGCTAGTTCTTCCAATTGGTGGAGGAACGAGGAGGTGGATCGGAGACGATCACGAGAGGAGGAGCACAGTGCCATGGGGCCACCAGCCAAGCGGCAGGAGGGTGCCGGTGATAGTGAGGGCCCGGGGGATGGACCGGCCGAGTGATGTATTTTTCTCTTCTTCTTTGACACCCACACTTGTACACGACTTATGTGAATGAAATGAAATGATAGAAATGAAATGAAAATCTTTTTGTGTTTTATTTATGTGGATGAAATGGGTGTGCGAATGTGGATATGAATGAATGTAATGAATATGTGAATGCACATATGAATGGATGGGAATGAATGCAGACGGATGGAAACATGTGTGGATGAGTGAGAACAGTGGTCAAAACGTAAGACCGACAGGTCAGACGAAAGAGAACTGGAAAGGGGGAATAAAACCTGCAGCAGAGAATGTGACGGTCTATTGATGGAGCGTCAGGTTCACATAACGCATCCAGGATAGGCCGTCAGAAATGACAGAGCGAAAATGGGCTGAAAGCTGTTGCAGGAAATGTGATGGTCCATTGATGGAGCGCCAGAGATCTGTAACGGTCTAAGATTAGGCCGTTAGACACGGAAGAGCAAAACTGAGCTAAAGACGTGTAGCAGGAAATGTGACGGTCCAAATATGGAGCGTCAGAGATATGTGACGGTCTTATGATAGATCGTCAGAGAACAAACTGTACTCCGAGATGGATTCTGCCGTGAGAGCCCAACCTCGAGGTAAGGGGACCTTAATCCCCATTAAAACCCTCCTAGGCTTAGGATAAGGCTTTCTAACCCAATCTTATTATCCTAGCACCAAAATCAAGCCTTTATAAGCTAGGAACAAGCCCAAAAATCGTAGCTTTCATTAATTCTCTGCTACAAAGGTTGAAAACTCCATAAAAGGGCATGGAACATCATGAAGATAAGCTTTGGAGTGATGGGCATGGAGGAGAGAGTCTACACCGGCCCTAAAGCAGCCAAGAAGGAGCATGGGGAGTTGCAAAGGTTGACATCCCTCCCCAAGCATCTGAGCTCAAGTGCCCAAAGAGTGGTAAGTTCCAATTGACTTCAAAAGTTCATCAATTTCTGCACTTTCTATACCACTTATGATTCTTTTTTTTTCTTCTTCTTTCTTTTGCCTCTTCCTGGTCCAAGGTGTTACTCCAACTTAAAGTGGGTGGCTCCATGGTCAAAGAACTCCCTTTAGAAGTTTTATCCATCTTTAGGGCATGGTGTAGATTATGATAAATCCACTTAAGGAGAAGAAGATCAAAAGATGATAATAATAATAGGGAGGGAAAGAAGAAAGCACGTGGTGCTAATAAGGAGAGTGATCGCCAGAGGGGTTACCTCAATAAGAAAAAGGTGACCGCGAATACCTGGTGAAAATAAGACGTGGGATGGATGTGAGTTCCTTCCTCCACCTTCTATCGGCCGGCCGACGAAGGGGGTTCTTCCTTTTGATTACCTTAAACAAAGAACAAACAAATAAAAGAAAAGTGGATCAGCCGAGAGTAAGTGTAGTATCAATCCAAATAAATAGTATGATGATGAAAGAAGAATATAGCATGCGCACCTTTTTGTTTGGTTTTTGAAACCCCTAGAGAATTAGGGAGAGGAGAGGAGATGCAATACTAATGCAAAAGAAGAAAACGATGGACGTTGATGATACGATGAAGACAAACACAAACAAAGGAGAGAGAACCCTGCTGTTCCTGTAAACAGTAAAGGGGAAAACCACCGAAGCAGCAGGAAGCAGAGGGAAGATGACGAAGAGATCACGCGGATGAAAAGAGAAACTCTTCTCTGCGCTTTCTCTGATTAACGACTAATGACTCCAGCGACCTTGCTAACACCGTCCCCTCACTCAAGATTGACTAGGGAATCCTTTTATAGGGTTTCAATCAAGATAACCACAGATTTGGGAAGATAAGAATAGGCAGTGATCATCAAGGTCAAGGACTCTAGTTCCCAGATCGAGCAATGTGACCAAGAAAGGCAGGGAACTCTTCAGGAAAGGTGAGTTTAAGCAAGACACGAAGGGGTAAGACACGACCTACAGAAGGGCGTCAATTTTAAATTGACGACCTGCTTAAAGGCGTTAATCAAAATCATGACCTGGACAAAGGCGTCATTTCCTGGATTCATTTTTGGTAATAAAAGCCTTCTTTATTTAAAAAAAAAAGTGAAAAGACGCCTGAAGGAGAGGCGTTAAATAAAACACGCCCTGCGGAAGGACGTTAATCATTGATTTTCAAATCGTAGTAGGACTCGCATAACACCAGGAATTGACGCCCTTACAATTGGTCGTCCTTTCTTTAGAATGCGCCTAAGGCAAGGCCGTTAATTAAAACACGCCCTAGGCAAAGTCGTGAATCACAAAAAAATGCAAAAAAAAATGCGAAGAAAACACACAAAAATAGAAAATCTTTATTTTATGGAAATATTGAAGTTCATTTTGGGGCCTTAATATAGTGACATGAGATTTGATCAACAAAGCGTCAATTTTGGCGTGTCTACAGCTGCCCCGCCTTGGCTTCTGCTTTGCAAGGGAGTGAGACAAAAATGGAGAGAAAGTGCAACAAGCAGAATGAAATGGAACGAATTGATAAGTAGACGCCAAGGTGTGATGTGACACGTCTCAGACACTAAGCATTGGAAATCTTTCAAGATTCTGAGTGAAACAACTCCGAGTAATTCTAAGGAAGCATCGATTTGCTAAAAAAAAAAATGTGCACGTGGGCACGATAGGGAGACACCATTGGAGAGCAGTTACCTGCCAATGTGGACGTGCTACAACCAAGGTGGATTTGCAGGAAAAATAAAGAGAATTGAGATAGAGACCCAGCAAAGGGACATTTTCAAAGAACTAGCCTGAGCGACTTCAGAAAGAATAAAGTACTTGATTTAGAGTGGAATATCTCATGTCAACTCAGTCAAGAGCGAATGACCTTCATTATTGCCATAATATGAAAATTTTCATCATGAAGCTCAAAGTCCTATATGATGCATGCTGGGCTAAAAGAAAAACTTAAAACAAACTAAAAATAGAAAATAATCAAGGATAATATTGTTAAGCCATCTAGATTTGATCAAGAATCCAGATCTCTGAGCTGACACTAAGCCGAAGCCCGTTTGTCTGCGCCTCAACTCAAAAAAGGTGGAACCGTCGTCCCAGACCTTTAATGACTCAACGGCCTATCCGTGTAATCAAGACTCTCCTGGAAGCATCACTGTTTTTGATGAAGGGGAACTCAACTTCCAGGTTCATCAGAACCACAAGGTCCTTGATATGCTATAATAGCGTAGGAATATCATATAGTAACAATGCTTACAGGAAAGAAAATACAGAAACAGAATGATGTTGCTCCTACGAGCGATCCAAGCATCTTGAAACCTGCGATCTTTCTGCACTTGAAAACTCATCAGTCCTCTCTAAACATAATAAAATGATCATCAATATTCTTCAATTTTAATGATCATAAGTGCTTAATCATAATAACTCAATTAAAAGAATAGCACTTAAGTTCATGAAAGCACATAAAAGGAACCAAATATGTAAGCCAATAAAAATCATGACTGGAGGGAATGGCGTCAAAATCGTGAAAGGCGCCTGACATCAGGGCGTCAAAACATAAAACACACCCTTAACAAAGGCGTTAAATGCACCAAGAGTAAAAGAAGAAGATGACCCATCAAGGGGCGCTAAATAAAACACGACCTCTGTCCAGTCGTCAATTCAACAATTAACGCCCCAACAGAAGACTTTAATTAACCACCCGCTTCCGATTCCAAATCGAAAGCAAAACCCAATCCTAATGCCAATCAATCTTTCAACTCCGAACAACCTTAAGACCCTTCAGACCTCCATAAAAAGGAAGGAACCTCTCTAGATCAATCAAAACAAATTCATCGAATCCTGCTTCTTCTGCTTCTTCCGTTCCTTCTACAGGCACTGCAACTGTTCAAGCCCTTCCTGCAGACCGAAGATGGAGAGAGCCATCAAGAGATCCAAGATTTCAACTCCCAGATTATCTGAGATCAACGGGCACATCAGCAACCGCATTGCATTAAATCAGGTAAGTTTAACTGGTTGATGTCCCTTCTGTTTTATCTTTCTTCGGTTCTGCTATTCCAATTCTTCTCATCCACTTCTCTGCTTGTCCTGTCTGTTTCCTTTCTTTTCCACAGGAATATCCTAATATCCCAGGAGCGCGGAGATTCATCAAAATTAAGTGGCTGCCTCTTATTCTCTCCAAGTTTTCTTCAGATATGAGGGTCTGTATCTCTAGATGGCATCTTCTAGGCCTAATAACCCATGCAAAACACTATGACCAAATCCACTTAGATTGGGCTGCCATAGGAGCTCTAACTGAAATATGGCACCCTTCCACTCACACCTTCCTATTCTCAACCTTTGAAGCCACCATCCTATTGGCAGAATTAGAGTTGATCTTGGGCTTGAAGAGGATGAAGCAAGGGGATGAAGAGAAGATGGCCATCATGCCAAAACCAATCTCCTCACATGAACTATTAACCACATTGATACCTAGCCCAAACTTAGTGAACCAAATCAAGGTCACTAAAGGAATTAATCTTCTAAAGCTTGCCTCATGGGTGTACAAGAGAGCGGATCAAGCTAAAGAAGAAGAAGAGATCGAACGGGTGACCAAGGCCTTCGTGGTATGCTTAGCAGGAGCACTCTTATTCCCATCCACGGAGGATTTCCTAGAGGAGGCCCAATTAAGCGGAATAGTGAGCTTATGGGAAGGAGAGAGAGTTGGACCGGCTATCCTAGCCTATCTCTATAGTGGGCTTACCTCGGCGGCGATGGGAAGGCCCATCTACGGATGCATGCTAGCTCTCTCTAGTTGGGTAGATCTTCACTTCATGTTCGATCCATGTGATGAGGCCCAACAATCCTCAAGAATCTTCTCAAAGAGCCCACTCTCTTACATGACCGGTTCACTTGGGATAAGCAATAAGGTGACGAACCGGATTCCTCAGATTAAGAAGAGAGCGGAATGGAGAGAACACCTCAAAGTAATGCCAAAGAACCTCTTTACTTGCGCCCCGAGAATACTCAAGACTCAAGAACTCTGTGCAAGATTTTCTCCCGGGACGGACCTTCGACTCATAGGCGCTTCAGAATTTATCTTGTATAACTCACACCGGTGCCTTCCTCAACTCGGGCTTCCACGGCAAGTATTCGAAGATCCATCTCATCTCCCTCCGATCAAGACACGGGACCTTGGCAGCAATGAGGATGGAGAAGAATGCACCACTATCCAAGCTCTGTGGAAAATCAACAAGACACATCAACCTGTGGAAAGCTTTGAAGAAGACAGAGATCAATGGAAGTCTTATGTAATTGCTTTAAGAAACTTGAGGCCCAAAATGGCTCATTAAATGCAATGTAATCTCTCTTTCAATAAATCAATGATAATTTTCTGATTGAGCCATAACACAATGTTTCTGATCAAATCTTCCCATAATCTGTAATTCTGTTGCAAATAATGACTCAAGAAATGTCGTGAATTCACAAAGTGACGCCTCAGCCAATGTCGCCTTCAACGATCCATTTCCCAAATTTGACGCCTCAACTAATGGGCACTAACTGAATAACGACTTAGAAAACGGCGTTAATTGATTCAAATTCCAAAAATATATTCGTTGAAATTCCAAAAGTAACGCCTCAATCAAAGCCACGTTTCACATAAGTAACGCCCCAATCTAAGATGTTAATCATAAACCGTAATCATTACTCACATCTCATCAATCAATCTCTATTGAATACGTCTGACGACGGTTATCATTCCCCATGCAAAACAAAATAACGCCTCAAGAAACGTCGTCCATTAGCAAAACACGCCCTCACCTGTGGTCGTGACTTTCACAATACATGCCCTTCCTCAGGGCGTTACTTATTTTCGAATACTAAAACCCCTCTTCCCCCTTTCTTCTTCCTGCTTCCGTTCATTTCCCCCCTTTTCCTGCAAACCCTAACCGAAGCCCCCTCGTTTCCCCTCTCTCTCTGATCCTCTCATCCTCCCTCTCTAAACCCTAGACGATGGCCGGAGGAGGACTCAAACGGCAGAGGGTGGCCGCGCCTGAGGTCGTGGATCTAGGCGAAGAGGCCCATGCTGAGGAGGAAGCTCCTCCGGTGATGGCCGAAGGGGCTCCACCGGCGGCGGAGCACGGTGACGAAGCCGAAGAAGAACAAGAAGGCGACGGTGAAGACGAAGAAGACGGAGAAGGCGAGGAAGAAGGTGAAGGAGATGAGGAAGGACAAGACGAGGAAGAAGAAGAAAGAAATGAAGAAGATCAACCGAGGGCCGTCGTCCCTCGCCCCGGCCAACTCCGGCGGCCACGTCAACCACGCCCCCAACCGGCAGAACCAAAGCACCGCAAGGTAGGCCCTCAACCAATTTTTTTTTTTTATAATTTCCATAGCCCTTGGGGTAAAAACCTGCAACTCAGAAAGAAGACGCCCCAAGTGAGGGCGCGATTTAAGCATGAGACGCCCAACCCAAAGGCGTTAATTCGTTTTATTTTCTGAAAAATAATTAACCCCATGAAAACACGCCCTGCAACATGTCGTCCATTTAAACTTTATCATTTTTCATATCATGCTGTTAATTTCTAATTATTTCCATGCTCCAATTATTTCAAATATTTTTTCCATGAATTGTTTCGCATGCTGTCATTTTTATTTATTATTTTTTTTGAAAACCCTGAAAACAACGCCCCCCACCGGGGCGTTAATTCAACAAAGGACGACCAAACCAGCGGTCGTCAATTCAATAATTCCTGAACGAAAGTATTTAGGCGCCAAAAATCCAATTTGAAAAACGTCCCACACAGGGGCGTTACTTAAGCAAAAGACGACCAAATGACGGGCGTCAATCGAAAAAGATTTAGGAAATTAGAAATTAACCATAAAACCACGCCCAACCACAGAGGCGTTTCTTAGATGAACAACGACCTAGGGTAGGTCGTTAATTCTACACTCATGCCCCTCTCAAGGGCGCCAATTAAACAAGCCACGACCTAGGGATGGTCGTTATTTAAATCAAATATCAAAATATCGAACCAAGGCAAATAAGTGAAATTCAGCATGAATAATTGAACAATTAAGCCAAAATTTCTTTCTTAATGCATGCAGGGGTTGATGAGGACACGGATCTCCTGGGTCATGGTCCGAGCAGCATACCACGGCCTCCCCGAGTTCCAGCGAGCCAGGGTTGATGCTATGGGGTTCGGGGCCTTCCTATCCATAGAGCCAGTTAGGCCAGACCTACCACTTATTCAGGTTCTGAGGGAGCGATGGGATAGGTCTAGCTGGGCATTCCTGATGCCTTGGGGTCACATGGTTCCTACCCTAGAGGATGTAGCTAGGATCACGGGACTGAGGGTAGACGGCGAGGCAGTGAGCGGGATCACCTACCTTGACTATAGTGAGCTTACCCAGAGGCTTTTAGGGTTGGAGATGGTCTACGAGACACCCAGCGAGTGTAGGACTATCTTCCGCACCGACCTTACTACAGTGATGGGCTTAGGGGATGCTAGACATAGGTCCGGGGAGACCCTAGAGCAGTTTTCACAGAGGTTGACTGACGGGGCCAGGGCAGTCTATTGCCAGGATCCAGCAGACAGAGAGAGGGTGGACCGAGACCTGAGGAGGTTCCTGCTGCTGCTACTCGGGAGGCTATTGCTCGGCACGAAGGGCGACGTCATCAACTGCCGATTCTTAGGGATCCTCGAGGACTTGGAGGGAGTTGGCAGTTATGCCTGGGGAGCGGCGCTGCTGGCGCACCTACTAGCCGACCTGTCCACGGGGATAGGGCGAGAGACGACCATCAGTGGCTTCTCAACTTTTCTTCAGGTATGCATTTTTCCTCTTTCTTTTCTTTTTATTATGCGTGTGAATGCCTCACTAATGCAATGCATGGATGCAGGTTTGGAGCCACCTTTACATGCCGATGGGGCGCGTCGACCCACGTCCTGGGGGTGAGGGAGCTTTCCCTTTAGCACGGCGCTGGCTGCCGGTGGTGTTCGGGGCCCCACTCGGCTACGAGTTGTGGGTGCTACGGAGAGAGTTTCGTGACTTCCCTCCCTCGCTGGTATGCATGAATGAATGCATTTTTTTATTTATTTGATTTTATTATGATTATGACGGGATGCTGATGACATGCATGTTTATGGATGCAGGTGCAGTGGAGACCATATGCAGAGATGACAGATGAGGGCCAGCCCTGGGTTGTATCGGGGTGACCTCGCTTTGAGCATGAGCTTTGGGTTCACTGCTTGAGCGAGATCGAGCCGTTACGGCTTAGGCTGGTGATGAGGACCCTGGGCCTACACCAGGAGTGGATAGAGGTTGGGGAGCCACGAGGGATTGGGAAGAAGACGCGCGGTCGCACAAAGGTGAACGATTGGAGGGTGCGGTTCGAGGAGCAGTACGCCGACTGGCGATGAGGCGGGACTCGAGTCACCTCCCGGGCAACTGACAGCTCCGAGTACCTCCGGCGTTACTGGGAGGTTTACGCCGGCCGACCCCAGATGAGGGTCCTAGGGGTATGTATGAATGCAATCATTCCTAAATGCTTATGCTTATGTATATCTATCACGCGACTAATGTGTTATGAATGCAGGATGCACGGGACATAGCGGCAATGGATGCACATGCCCATCTACACAGCCTGGAGGACCAGCTAGCCGCTACACGAGCAGACCTAGAGACCCTGGTGAGTATTTATATTATTTCTACATGTAAATGAAATGTTTTTTTTTGAATTATTGATGATTAGCCACTGACGATCTTGATGAATGCAGCGTGCCTAGCAGGGAGCCGTAGGGAGAGATGCAGGGGAGGCCTCCAGCTCAAGGGGACCCAGTGCAGAGGTGACCGCACTAGCAGAGCAGCTAGCGGGAGCGGTCACACGGGCTGAGGCTGCAGAGCGCGACCTCGCCTCACGGGTAAATTCCAAAACTCAAACCTCATTCAATTATTGATTATATCATTATGCACTGATAAAATTCATTTTGCAGATTGAGGAGCTTCGAGCCGCTCTTGCTTGCGTCTGCGAGGGACAGCATGTGATGACTGCCCAGGTGAGTTTTATTCATAGTCACGTGTTGCTTATTTCATAAATTGTTGAGCTGTGGAACTGATGATTTGTTACCTATTTGTAGGCTGCACAGCTACGGGCGGCACGCACTCAGGCTACCCTAGTTGGGACAGAGCTGGCGATCCGCGAGCAGCGGATTACAGAGCTGGAGCGGACCGTGAGGCGACGGGAGAAGTTGCCTCAGGACGTAGCAGAGCTGCGGGTGGCCCTTGAGCTGGAGCGATGGGAGCGTGCCCGGGAGCGCAAGGAGCGTGCTCGTGAGCGGGAGGAGTACCAGGCGGAGCGTGCCCGGCACCTTGAGCTTCAGCAGGCCGAGCGTGCCTAGTACCAGGAGCTGGTGGCGGCACGTGATCGTGAGCTGACAGACCTGAGGACGCAGCTGATCCTTTCTCAGGAGCGGCTACGAGTTGCTGAGGAGCGTCTCCAGTGAGGGCGTGAGCGAGCTCGTGCTGCGGGGTACTCCTTCACTAGCTCCACCTTTGTGGCGGGTTCTTCTCTTCGAGAGAGGAGCGAGGTAGGGGGCCAGGCTCGAGTTCCAGCTTCTTCTCGGGGGCCCATGCCCCCTCCACCAGCGCCTCCTCGGGACGGTGAGGACGAGGTAGAGAGTAGGAGAGAGGAGGGTGGAGGCGAGAGCTGAGAGACTTCCTTGTACTCCACCCTCACACCTGTACTCAGATATTCATGATGTATATACATATGAGATTGACATTTTTGTTACCTGAGCACTTGTGTAGTTGTGTACTTGTGGTTGTGTACTTCGCTTCTTTTCCACGTTCTTTGTGTTCGCTTTACTTTCCCCTGTACTTGTAGCTGTGATTCACACTTGAATAAACAGGTTAATTCATCTATTCGACTTGGCCCCTTGCTTAATAAGCAAGGGATGTCTTTACTTTGACCTTGATAACGGGACAAGGGGCCAAGCCTTTAATCAAATAAGGCAAATGAAATAACCAATAAAGGGAGATGCAACACGCAAGCACACGTATGCAGACAATAATCAAGATGCCCTATGCAATAATGCAAGCACACACATGAAGAATAAACCCCATTCCTCTTTTCTTTTCTTTTCCTCTTCTTTTTTTTCATTTTTTCTTTTCTTTTTCGAAAGACGCGCCTTAGATTAGGTCGTTATTCAAACAAAAGACGCCCTAGGTGACGGCGTTAATTTGAAAATGTTTTTGAATTTTGTTGAAAAGACGGCCCTCACAAGGGTATTATTAAAAAAATGACGACCTTCAGGAAGGCGTGAATTCAATAAAAAGCGCCTTAATCAAAGGTGTTAGTTCTTTTTCTTTGGGTTGACAAAGCCACCCGGGCTCTTAATCCTACACGGTCACCATTTAAAATTCATTGGTCTTTCTTGATTAATCAAAAAGGGGGGCGACGTGATAATAGTTAACTTATACCCGAGATTTCGCATGGTGCAGTCTCCTAGGTCAGCATTGACAATTCTATTGGTTTATGACTTACCACAAAGAAAATGAAGATATAAGGAAGCCCATAAGAGATTCTGAGAAGCTCTAGATAAAACCACTTCTCCTTACCCTATGCCTGTTGGGGTTCGGTCTTCGGCGTAGGGAAACTTTGTTGCCTTTTGCCTCTTTTATTACATGTATACGCCCAAGGTTTTCCTTGCGGGGACTTTGCCCTCTTGACATGCTTTTCTTTTCATGATTTGACTTTCACTTTGGAACTGATTTGCATTGCTGAAAAATAAACCTAATTGTACTTGGGCTTTTGTAGCATTTGTTCCCTTTTGGGCCCTGACTTCCACCTACTAGGGCGGCGGATAGGCTTGGTGGATCTACCCCGAGACTTCCTTTCCTCCCTTATGGGCCGAAGAGAAAAAGAATGGGCGTCGTCTTCACCTTTAGTCAGGTTTTTGACTTCCCATCGGATGTTGCACCACTTGAGTTCACGGTTTAAGTGTGTAATGTGTGCGGGTGTCGACCCCATTTTGAGTTAACAAGACTGATGAATGAATTCTGAATTTTGACCTTTCAAACCTTGAGCCCTTGTATGCCATGGCAACCCTTTTGAAAATTTTCAATATTCATTTTTTTGGATTTTGGAAATTCTATTTTTTTTGAATTTTGGAAATGTATGTATTTTTTTTGGATTTTGGAAACGTATATATTTTTGGATTTTGGAAATATATATATATTTTTTGAATTTTGGAAATATTTTTTTTTTGGATTTTGGAATCAAGGGTAGTATTTCTTAAGATACAAACCATTCCAAGGGTGAGTTAGCTCTTCTCCCTCAGCATTAATTAATTTGTAAGCGTTGCCAGGATAAACAACTTTTATAACAAAAGGTCCTTCCCAATTTGGTTGGAGTTTTGAGCGAGGTCCACCAGGTTTTACGAAAATTATCTTGATTACCATCTCACCGACTTTGAATTTTCTCTCAATTACTTTGTTTTGATAAAAAGATGAGAGTCTATTTTGATAAACACGCGCATGCTCAGCGGCGACCAGACGCTTCTCATCTAGGAGTTCCAATTGAGCAAGGAGCGAATCGCGACGCTCGTCAATAGGGAGTTCCTTGTCCAATTGTACTCGCAAAGATGGAATGAGAATCTCATAAGGGACTACCGCCTCCATTCCATAAGTAAGGGCGAAAGGGGTTTGCCTAGTGGGGGTACGAATGGAAGTGCGATAGGCCCAGAGAGCTTCGACTAGCTTGTCTGGCCAATCCGAAAATTTATTAGCCTCACACGTCTTCTTAACAATTTTGATCAAAGTTTTATTAGTTGCCTCTGCTTGGCCATTGCCCTGCGGATAATAGGGAGAAGAATGGTGCAGTGCAATGCAGAGATCCTTGAGCTCTTGAGAGATGAATTGAGGTCCATTGTCGGTGACGATGGTACTCGGGATGCTGAACCTTGCGATGATGTTCTTCATTATGAATTTGCAGACTGTTGATGCTTTAATCTCCACGTAAGCTTCTGCTTCCGCCCACTTGGTGAAGTATTCCGTTGCCGTCAGGATGAATGACTTTTGCTTGGTCAGGAGGTTCGAGTCACCAAGAGGTCCAATGATATCAAAAACCCACATGGAGAAAGGCCATGGGGAGGACATGGGATGGAGTGAGGAAGCAGGAGAATGAATTTTGTCGGCGTGCAGTTGGCACTTAACACACCTTCGAACATAGATGGAGCAATCCTCTTCTAGAGTTGGCCAATAGAAGCCTAGCCTAAGGATCTTCTTAGCTAACATCTGGCTGTTCACATGACCACCACACACTCCAGAATGCGTCTCTTCCACAACCTTCCAAGACTCATCATCGTCAAGGCATCTTAATAAAACACCTGTGAGCCCTCTTCTGTAGAGCACACCTCCAACCAAAACATAACGCTGAGCCACTCTTCTAATTGCTTTCTTCTCTTCCACAGTGGCTTCCTCGGGATAGGACTGATCATTACAATATATGGCAATCTCATAATACCAAGGTTTCTCTTCGTCAGCCAATTCTTCTTGCCAATCCAAAAGCATGACCTCTTTGCCTTTAAGAGCTTCCTTCTGCCTGACCTTCTCGAGCACCTTATCCCTAATGTCGAGGAATGCACGATCCTTAATAGCTGGAGTGTCACGCTGAGGAATCAGAGGAACGTGAAAATCTCGCTCAGGAGGAAAGACTAGAGCAGAGGCCAAAGAAGCAAGAGCGTCGGCTAAGATGTTCTGGCTACGAGGTACATGAACGAAGATTAACTTGGTGAAGAGTTTGGCATAAGCTGAAGCAAGTTCCTGGTAGCGCTTGAGCTTAGGATTGATAGTGCGGCACTTGACAAGCACCTGGCTTAGAATAAGCTGACTGTCACCCACAATTCGCAAGTGAGTAACACCATATTGATGAGTGGTTTGAAGACCGGCCAAAAGAGCCTCATACTCAGCTATATTGTTCGTGACAGGGAAAGTGAGCCGAGCAGCAAATGGGATGGTGACCCCTTCCGGTGTTAAAAGAACCATGCCGATCCCTCTTCCTTGGGAATTTAGAGCTCCATCAAAATGTAATGTCTACATAGAATCGTGGGGTCGATTAATGGACATCAGTTCTTCATCTGGAAACTCCGAATTGACAGGATCAAATTGGGGTAGAGGGTGGTGAGCAAGATGTTCGGCAATGGCGTAACCTTTGATAGCTTTCTGTTGAATGTAAGTGATATCAAACTGAGAAAGGAAGCTTTGCCAGCGTGCTAATCGATCAGTGAGGATAGATTTTTCAAGAAGGAATTTAATTGGATTCATGCGTGCAATGAGGTGAACCTCGTGAGCTAGGAAATAGTGTTTTAACTTCTGAACTACCCAGACCAAAGCAGCGTAAGTCTTCTCCATGGCTGAGTACCTCTGCTCGCAAGAGTTTAGTAGTTTAGACAAGTAGTATGCTGCCCTCTCCTTTCCTTCTTCATCCACCTGAGCTAGGACAGCACCTACGGAGTCATCCAGGACAGAAACATAGAGAATAAGTGGTTTGCCTGGAATCGGCGGCCTCAGGATAGGAGGATTGGCCAAATAATCCTTCAATCCGTCAAAGGCTGCCTGACACTTGTCATCCCAATTAAACTTGACTCCCGGCTTAGTAAGCTCGTAAAACGGCCTGCATCGTTGTGAGTGCTGGGAGACAAAGCGACGAATAAATTGCAATCTCCCGATCAATCCTCGAACTTCCTTCAAATTCTTGGGGGGAGACATATCTCTAATGGCCTTCGCCTTGTTGGGATCAACTTCAATTCCCCTTTTGCTGACAATAAATCCAAGCAACTTCCCTGAAGAAACGCCAAATACGCACTTCTTGGGGTTCATCTTCAATTGATATTCTCGTGATCTTTGCAAGACTTTAGCTAGAACCCCAGGATGCTTAATCCTTGTCCTCGATTTCACAACCAGATCATCCACATACACCTCAATATAAATATGAATCATGTCATGAAAAATTGCCATCATAGCCCTCTGATAGGTGGCTCCAGCATTCTTGAGTCCAAAGGCATGACCACATAGCAATATGTACCCCATGGTGTAGTGAATGATGTTTTCTCTTGATCTTCCTCAGCCAAACGAATTGATTGTAACCTGAAAAACCATCCATGAAAGAGAGAGTCTCAAATCCTGCTGTATTATCAATCAGAACATCAATATGAGGGAGGGGGAAGTCATCTTTAGGACACGCACTGTTGAGGTCCTGAAGTCTATACAAATCGAACCTTTCCATCTTTCTTCATGACCGGGACGATGTTAGCCACCCAGTTGGGATAGAGGACAACTCTAACAAATCTAGCCTTATGAGCTTGTCGACCTCTTCTTTCATCTTTAAAGCCATGTTAGGGTGGAAACGTCTCAACCGTTGCTTGACCGGGACCGACCCTGGCTTAAGTGTAAGCCGATGTTCAACGAGCGCAGGGTCTAATCTAGGCATATCTCATAACTCCACGCAAACGTGTCCTTGTATTCTTGAAGTACCAAAATAAGCGCCTCCTCTTCGGAGGGCGGCAAATTCTTGCTGATGAGGACAATCCTAGGGTCTTCCTCGGTACCCAAATTAACTTCTTTGGTAGGCTCTTCTACAGAGGCTGATGGTTCGTCGAATCTTCTCATGCCACTGGCAAAGGCATCAGCCTCATCCTCATATTCTTCATAACTTTCATCCCCCTCTTCAATAGGGTCTTCATCATTCATGATTTCATAGACACCAAAACCCTCATAAGAAACATTAGTATCCTCATATTCTAACTCTGGCAGGATAATTAGATTTTCTACAAATTCAGGAAGAGTTAAACAAGCCTGGCACCTTTTGGCTAACTCTAATAGAAACCTACGGGGAATCTGCTTATCCTTGGACTTCTTATGAAAATCTACCCCATGACTTTTATTAGAAGAAGAGGAGGAGCAACTAGCTTGCTCATTAGAAGGAAAAGAAGGAGGTGAAAAAGTGGATACAGAAGGAGGTACAGATGAAGACCCCTCACCAGAGGGGGAGAAAAGATTAATCAATGAATCTTGGAGGAGTGGCCCCTGGGTCGGGACACACTCAGGAAGGAGACAGGAGGTCTCCTCAATAGAAATGGAGGATTGGAAAGTTGGAAATTTGGCGTTTTTTTTTCCTTTTTATCTTTTTCCTCATTTTTATTTTCTTTTTCTAGAAGAAAGTAATGTGAAGGGGAAATAGCAGGAGGAGTAGAGATTGAAAGTTTGGAGAAAGATTGAATCAGGGATGACTCGCGCGGGGGTGTAATGGAGAGTTTGGAGAATTGCTCGAGGAGCAAAGGAGAAATCGGGAGAGAAACTTGGATTACATTTGGAGAAAACTTGATTATAATCGGTGGCGGTCTCGGCACGCGACCAAACAAGTGGGAATATAAAGAAGCAAGGAGAGACGGATGCATGGAAGTGAGGGAAAAGAGGTCGGCCCACAGCCTGTCTGTCGTGAAACCTTCTTCATATGGAACATCTGGCTCTCCAGTGTCGGTGTAGTCACTCATCAACTGCCTCTTGTCTGTAATCACGGCCGGCTTTTCAATCAAGTCATGTATCAATGGCGGCCATTCCGGATCAGTTGGCATGAAGAGACGGCTCAAAGAAATAGTAATATCATGCATGTCGAACCACCTGTACCAATCACACTTTGGATCATCCATCTTCCTTCTTTTATCAGGCCTTAAGGACTCCAGGGCTTTATATGTGGCCAGCGGGGCAATATGACGAGCAAACTGTCCAGCATGAACATCTTGACAGTCTAGCGTGGAAGTGATTATTGTAGTCTGCTCATGCTTCTGAACGCCACCTGTGACAAAATGTGTCTTCAATGTCCAAGTAAGCGGCTGGCGACCTGTCTTCAAGGTGGATGTCATAACAGCCCATGGTTCATCTTCATTTTTGCCCGGCCCTTTGTAGCCCAGGCCACCTCGTGCAATCAATTTCTGAGGCTTAATAGGCCTAGTCCTGCCTTGACAACTGGCACCCAGACCTTTGTCGTTTTGATACCCCATTTTCATTGGAATTTTCCAGCCAGGGGTGTTCATCATGCTTTTCTTCTTCTTCCCCTTGGAAGGTAGGGGTGTCATAGCAACTGTTGTAACTGTTTCTGGCATTGGTCGTGGATTGGTGATGTTGAGCACTAATAGTAATGGCTTGTTGGCAGGCCAAATAGAAGGAACTGACGAAGCCAAGTGTATGTCCTCCTCCGGCAGAATAGGCATACTGGTAACTTTGATAATGCGGCCCTTATGTGGAAATTTGAGGCACTGATGATTTGTAGAGGGCACCGTATCGAGTTGTTGAATGTAGGGGCGGCCCAGAATGCCGTTAAATGTCGGATCCATGTCCAAAATATGGAAATCTGCTGTGATGGTGGCTGGACCCAAACTGACTTTCAGTGTTACCATGCCTAGAGGAGGCTTCTTAGTGTTGTCATATGCAGTGACTGTTATGGTAGATGGCCGCATCTGGTTCTCTGGAATGCCACATAATTTCAAGGTGCTAGGGGGCAAGACATTGATGGATGCCCCAGTGTCCACCAAGCATTCTTTTACAGCCACCTTATTGATGTCGACTGTGATGCATAGAGCGTATTTCCTTGCTGGGAGTGGTGCTAGTTCATGCTCATGAAAAATGATAGCCGGCTGACTGCTAGCGGGCGTTAAAACTGTAGTTATCTGCTCAACAGGGATGTCTTCATTGACCACAACTTTTTGCAGATACTCTTTCAGAGCTAGCTGGTGAGTGGTGGACCTTTTGATTAATTCTAGGATTGAAATTCTTGCTGGAGTTCGGTCCTAGTGCTTTAACAAATCATACTGAGTTCCTGGCACTGACTCTTGTTCTTGTTCTTGCTCTTGCGGCCCCTGCACGCTCCCTCTGTGAAAAAATACGGTGGAACATCCGTCCACTGCGGAGCGGTGCCACATTTTGCCGTGCCTCTGTCGAGACAAGTGTGGGGGGAGGATTGGAAGAGAAGAAGGTACGTTGGTGTTAAGAAGTGGTGGAGGGGTGTTTGAAGAAGGGGAAGCTCCCGTAGGGAGTACCGGTGAGGAGTTCAACAAAGAAGCCCCCGTAGGAGGCATAGGAGTAGGAAGGGGTGCCCGAGAGTTAGCGAGTGGGATGAGGAGAGATCTGGGCACAAAAGGTGGAGGAACTGATGGTGGAGGGATCCTTGCCGATGGAGGAGTGGTGGTAGCGGGTGTTGGCGATGGGCGGATAAGGAGCGGCCTGGATGGCAAAGGCGAAGGGTTGGTGATGGACGGCGGAGTTTGCTGTGTGGTAGGCTGCGGGGGCGGTAAGCGGGTAAGGAGAGGTCGGGTTGGCAAGGATGGAGAATTGGTGGGTCCAGGTGGATTAGCGGGTCGCTGAAGGGATCGGCTTATTTGGGGGGTAGAAGAAGAAGGAAGGGTGCGCAGGAGGCGCGGAGGTTGATTGGAATTGTGATAAAATGCCCCGACAGAGGCGTTCTCTTCATGCCAGCCCTGCCCTCTCTCTACTTCACGGAGAGACGTGACAGGGTTTACATGTTGGTTCGGCGGGTGCTCCGACAGTGGATTGTGGATAATCCCCATATCCTGCTGAGGCGCTGGAGCTTGCTGCTGTACTTGCTGAGCTGGTTGCTGCGGCTGCTGAGCCTGCTGTTGCCGAGGAGGCCTTCTTTCTTTCATAGTGGCGATAAACTGTCTCATCTCGTCCCAATTGATGCCACCCTGGTCATTCAAATCATAAATGTAGTCCTTGAAGTGGAAGCAACGATCAATATTATGACCAGGGGAGCGGTGGAAGACACAATAGCGGGACGTGTCAACATTAGCGGGCCACGATGCCCTTTCCTTTGGTAGCATGAGCAAGTTGGCGGCCATTAAGGCATTGAAGATATCCGGGAGACTTTCTGGCAGTGGAGGATAATGGGCCCTTTTGGGGCCAAGTGGTCTCCTTTGTTGTTGTTGTTGTTGTTGCGGTCCATAGTTAGTGGGTGGCGGTACTTGGTGGTATTGTTGCGAAGCTGGAGGGTCAGTGCGGGGCGCTTGGTTTTATGGTGGAGCAAAGGAAGGTTGAGGTGCGAATTGGTGTTGTGGTGGCGAGTTGAAGAGAGTGCCTTGTTGTGGAGGTGGCGGAGGTCGTGGGTTAGATTGGTAGTGGGGGTGGCCAACTACACCAACCTGCTCATTGGCAATGGTGCCCTCAGTCGTGGGGCCACTGCTGTTGACATTTGTGTTTTTCTTGAACAGCTTCGGTTTTGGTTCAAACATGCCCATGATGGGCGAGTCCTTCATCTGGGTTTGACTATAACGAGCTCTTTCATAAAGCTCCTCCATGGTTGTCAACCTGTTCATAGCTAGTATATGCCGGAACTGGGGGGTTGCGTTGGAAATAATCATCTTCACCTGCTCTTGTTCTGACAAAGTATCTTTTAACTTCTCAGCCATCGATCGCCATCTGTCAGCAAATGTTATGAAGTCCTCCTCGGGCTTCATTTTTTCTGCAACTAGGTCTGTGACTGAAAGGGAGGGTCCGACCCGATCCCTATACTTCTGCAAGAACTTTTTCTGAACCACATCAAAATTGCTGGCATCAGCAGGGTCTAATGAGTAAAACCATCCAAGGGCTGGCCCCTCTAGAGATCTCCTGAATAGATAAGCCAAAGAGGCCTTGTTGTCTTGCCAAAAGGTGGCCTCGTACATAAAGTCTTTCAAATGAATAAAAGGATTGCCAGTTCCATTATATCGCCGAAAATTCGGCATCTCAGAAGGCGGCAGATGGAAAACTGGGAGTGTGGGGAGAGAAATCTCCGGGGCATTCTTGGCTGCAGTGACTTTCTTAAGTTGCTCTTCCATGCTGGCCAACTTCTGGAGCAGCAGAACATTAGTGTCGGACTCGACTGGGGCCGGATTCTGAATGAAAGAATTAGGCATAGGCGTTCTTAGGATTTGGGGAGGTTGAAGGAAAGGAGGCCTAGCCGCAGAATAGCTCACCTGTTGGGCCGGCATGGCCGCACCGGGCGTTGGTGGACAAGAGGGGGGTTTGTGCAAGACCGCATGGTCATTAGTGAGGTGATGGCCACTCTCGGCCAGAGGGGGATTGGAGGATGAAGAGGGAACATACTTCCCTTTCAAAGCGGCCTGAACAGCCTGCCGCTGGGAGTCATCTAATTGAGATAGGGCATTAATCAAGTCAGTGACATTGAAAGATGGGGAAGGGTTCCCCGACGTGTTAAAGGGTAAAGCCTGAGAAGAGGGCACAACCTCTTGAGTAGTGGTACCAACCACATGAACTTGAGGATAATGATGCTGAAGAGGAGGGTAATTTCCCTCATGATAGATAGAATCTTGGTGGGGATCCTCATATGATTGACCAAAAACGTTTTCTTTCACATCATCATAGGAATATCCATAGTTTGCCATGTTGATGATTTTACCTGAACGGAGTTTCATGTTTAAGAAGAGATCCTTTTATAAAGGAACTATCACACAAGAGAAAATCACTCAATCCAAACAAGTTTAAGCAAGTTAATTCAACCAGGTTTATGCAAACAAGTTGAGGTTAACACAAGATTTGAGTGTTGTGTTTGAGATTAGAGCAGATTAATTGCAGAAAAATTCACTCCTTTTGCAAAGTGAGACCTAGTTTGGATTTGAGTATAACCTCCGGGTTTACTAGGTTCTCTCTCTCCTCACCAACGAATAGGCTCTCTAAACTCCAGGTACTTCAAGGGTACAACCAGCCCGGCGTCCGTGAGAGAATCCACGGGTGCGGGGACTTACGGAGGTCTTGGAAAAGGGATTTCCGGTCCAAAGAGACGGAATGCTCAATGGAGGGTCGTCCTGATTCCAAAAGAGGTGTGTGGAATCCTAATGTAGAGAGAGGAGGTCTCTCAACCAAAGTATCACAAAATGTAGGATAAAACAAGCCAACCACAGCAATATGATCAAACAATCAATATAAGCATGAATCTAGCATGAAAAACCACAGACAAGAGGGTTCTGTAAACCCACAGGAAAGAGACGACCTGGCAGCGGTCGCTACCAACAAAAGGGACGACAGCGTGGCTGTCGTGAATCGCTGTGAGGGGCCCACGGACAGTGCAAAAACGCGCCTTGGTGTAAGGCGCGTAATGTGAAAAGGACGCCTCTACAAGAGGGCGTCAAATGTCAATGGTGCACACGGTCGAGGAAAAACACGCCTTGGATCGAGGCGCTGCCAGATAAAAGGACGCCCGAGAGGAGGGCGCGAATTATCAGACAGAACAAAGAGACAACAGATATGATAAAAGATGCCTTCGTGGAAGACGTTAAGCAGCAAATCGACGCCCTGGATGAAGGCGTTAAAATAAAACGCGCCTCTGTGAAAGGCGTTAATTCAGGAAAAAAAATCAAATAATCACAAACTGGATGATCCCGGGGAGTGTGCAGTGTGCACAGTGGAGGGTGCCCGTGGGGCACAAAGGAAGGGTACGGAGGGTACCAAAGGGGAAGGGGCACGCGTGGGTGCTAAAGGGGAAAGGGCACACGTGGGTGCCAATAGGAAAGGGCATACGTGGGTGCCAAAAGGAGATGGTAATCAAAAGGAAAACAGTGGTTGTCCCACCGTGATCGCCAATTTGTAGATTATGATTAATCCACTCAAGGAGAAGAAGATCAAAAGATGATAATAATAATAGGGAGGGAAAGAAGAAAGCACGTGGTGCTAATAAGGAGAGTGATCGCCAGAGGGGTTACCTCAATAAGAAAAAGGTGTCCGCGAATACCTGGTGAAAATAAGACGCGGGATGGATGTGAGTTCCTTCCTCCACCTTCTATCGGCCGGCCGACGAAGGGGGTTCTTCCTTTTGATTACCTTAAACAAAGAACAAACAAATAAAAGAAAAGTGGATACGCCGAGAGTGAGTGTAGTATCAATCCAAATAAATAGTATGATGATGAAAGAAGAATATAGCATGCGCACCTTTTTGTTTGGTTTTTGAAACCCCTAGAGAATTAGGGAGAGGAGAGGAGATGCAATACTAATGCAAAAGAAGAAAACGATGGACGTTGATGATACGATGAAGACAAACACAAACAAAGGAGAGAGAACCCTGCTGTTCCTGTAAACAGTAAAGGGGAAAACCACCGGAGCAGCAGGAAGCAGAGGGAAGATGACGAAGAGATCACGCAGATGAAAAGAGAAACTCTTCTCTGCGCTTTCTCTGATTAACGACTAATGACTCCAGCGACCTTGCTAACACCGTCCCCTCTCGCAAGATTGACTAGGGAATCCTTTTATAGGGTTTCAATCAAGATAACCACAGATTTGGGAAGATAAGAATAGGCAGTGATCATCAAGGTCAAGGACTCTAGTTCCCAGATCGTGCAATGTGACCAAGAAAGGTAGGGAACTCTTCAGGAAAGGTGAGTTTAAGCAAGACACGAAGGGGTAAGACACGACCTACAGAAGGGCGTCAATTTTAAATTGACGACCTGCTTAAAGGCGTTAATCAAAATCACGACCTGGACAAAGGCGTCATTTCCTAGATTCATTTTTGGTAATAAAAGTCTTCTTTATTTAAAAAAAAAGTGAAAAGACGCCTGAAGGAGAGGCGTTAAATAAAACACGCCCTGCGGAAGGACGTTAATCATTGATTTTCAAATCGTAGTAGGACTCGCATAACACCAGGAATTGACGCCCTTACAATTGGTCGTCCTTTCTTTAGAACGTGCCTAAGGCAAGGCCGTTAATTAAAACACGCCCTAGGCAAAGTCGTGAATCATAAAAAAAATGCAAAAAAAATGTGAAGAAAACACACAAAAATAGAAAATCTTTATTTTATGGAAATATTGAAGTTCATTTTGGGGCGTTAATATAGTGACATGAGATTTGATCAACAAAGCATCAATTTTGGCGTGTCTACACATGGCACCTCCAACCTTTGTTGGTTTTGGTCAAGAACTTCCAGAAATTGTCTTTAGATTGGGCAAGCATTTCAGCCCTCATAGAGCTATAACATCCACAAACACACACCTTCCTCTTCCCCTCCTTTGAAGCTACAATCCTATTGGAGGAGGTAGAGACCTACCTAGCTCTCGCTAAGACTAAAGTAGGGGACGAAGATCTAGTGTGCCATACGGTCGAACCTATTGACCCATCCTTGATCTTAAGTGATTTCATACACAACCCGAAGGATGTAAGGACCATGATCAGCCCGCACCATATTCACTTGATACCCATGGCTCAATGGATAGTCTCTCATTGTAAGAACAAGTGGGAGAGATATGAAGCCATCGCCAAAGTCGTGTCAGTTTGCTTATGTGGAGTATTCCTTTTTACTACCACCGACCACCTCCTAGATATCCAAAACCTTAGCATCATCAGCGGATTGTGGCAGGGTTTGTCTATTTCTCAAGCGGTCCTTTCATTCCTTTATGAAGGACTTAGTTCAGCTTGTTTAGGAGGGCCTCTTTTCGGCTCCATGACACTCCTTGAGTGTTGAATGGGCGTGAGAATCAAGTTCCAACTCAAGGAAGACATACCTTCAGCCAGGCGGATCTTGGGGAGCCACCCCTTGTTCTTTATTGGAGGTGCCTTCGGATTCTCTTCACAGGTTGAGTGCAAGACGGCGGACAAGAAAACACGGGATGAATGGCGCCTCTTCCTCAACACTTTGCCAATAGAGAAGTTCATGATGCGTCCAAGAGCTTTGCGGAGCACCTTGCTTAGAGTACCACGGCGACCAGGCCTTGATCTACAGCTAGTGGGGAACACTACCTTGGCGATCTACAACCCACACCGGTGCTATCTTCAAATTGGGCTACCCCAAACTAAAGTTCTGCACTATCACACTACCCTCCCCTTCTAGCTAGGAAGATGGGGACTGAGGAAGATGAGAGAGTGATCCGGAATGCCCTGACCATGTGGGAAATCAGCAAAGTGCGCTCGTGGCAAGAAGAAGTGGAAGAAGACGACGAGGGACGCCGTAGCTATGTGAAAGAATTGAGCAAGATCCGCGCTCTTGTGGATAGAAAATTGAATGTAGCTTGAGATTTCTTATGATGTTTCTAAACTTGAAGTTTATCAATCAATTTTATGTATTATTGAATTCAATGGAATGATATAGAAGTGCCTTAGTTGATGGAATCATGAGTTTGTTGCTTGACTTGGCCTGAAAGCAGAGTTTCTGGAATCTGTAACGGTCCTACATAGGGTCGTCACAACAGTCTGACGATTTTACGATGAGCCGTCAGAAGGAGTGAACTCAGAAAATTGAGTTTCTGTTCTCTGTAGAGTGTAACGGTCTAATAGTAGGCCGTTAGACTGAATTGACGGTCGATTGCGGACGCGTCAGAGAGGGTTTGCTGAGGACCAATGGATTTCAAAGTTCAGAAGGCTGTGACGGTCAAAGGGTGACCGTTACAGGGCTGTGACGGTCTGGTGCTGGTGCGTTACAGACCTGACCCTGGAAATTTGTGGGTTTTGAGTCTTGGGCTTAAACCTGCGTTCTGTACACACTTAGACAATAAACAAGTTAGATCTGTTCTTGGACTTAACCCCTTGCCTAAAGCAAGTTAGAATTTGACCATTTCTTGATATTTGGTCAAGGGGTGGAGCCTTATTAAATAGGTGAAAAATGACAAGAATGCAATGCATATGACGGTATTTTTTGAGAATTTTTGCAAACATTTAGATTTTTGTGAGTTTTTGAAAATATCCGGTGTTTTTGGTTTTTTTTTGGAATATATGATTTTTGGATTTCGAGATATATGATTTTTTGGATTTTGAAATATATGATTTTTTTGGATTTTGAAATATATGATTTTTTTTGGATTTTAAAATATATGATTTTTTTGGATTTTGAAATATATGATTTTTTTGGAACCCAGTGCCTCCTTAGGAACGTGGGTCCTCCCAATTGTGTTCAATGTTTCCGAGGTTGGCGTGCAACGGAAGTGACAACCCCTGGCCAAGGCCTAACTTGCGTGACGGTGTTTCTGCCAAGGCCATACCCAAGGTACTTGTCTCAGTCCTGAAAAGGAAAAATAGAATGCGGGGATAAGCTTAGGCCAGATATAGAAGTTTTTAGGTCTTGAGTTCCTCTCCAGTCAACCTATTCAGAGACTTGGTCTGTTGTGCTGGGGCTTTTGCATCCGTCATCGAACCTTTGTCCACTCTAGGCACGCATACGACCGGGCTCATAACGTCCCGCGGGGAAACTGTACTGCCACTCTTGCCATGCCTAGCTTTTATTTTTTTCTTTTGGAGCTTTGTAATTTATAATTGATGGACTTTCGAGGTGGACTTTTGCTTTTGTCAAGAAGATTGCTCCTTTTCTTTGCTCTTTTCATTTTTCTTGTGGCGTCAGGTCATAACGGACTGCCCCTATTTAAGACCTCCTCTCGTCAAGGCACCTAGATTTGTCGTCGCTTCCTTGTTCACCTCTTGCCCCTGGATTCAGCCGAAGAAAGAGACGGATAGGGACTTTTGACTTTTCTCCCCAAAGCATGGCCAAGGAGAAACAGTGTCTACAAAGTGGGAAACCCGACCAAGGACGTCGTGCAGTGTGTGATTGCCGTACTCGGGGTCCTCTTTCTCGCAAGGAAGGGAAAGGACACCTTGCTACCAGGGTGGCACTGGTTTAGATTCTAAAGAAAGAAACGCTTAAGGTACAACCCATTCCAAGCGTGAGAGAGCTCCTCACCTTCTGCGTTCACTAAGCGGTAAGCATTCCCTGGATAAGCCTCTTTCACAACGAACGACCCTTCCTAGTTAGGTTGCAATTTAGACCTAGGACATGCAGACCGAATGAATTTACGTTTTAAAACTATATCACCTTTTTGAAATTTGCGCTCAACTACATTCTTTTGAAAATAACGCAAAACTCTCTTTTGATAAACGGATACGTGATCGGTCGCATTCATCCTCTTCTCGTCTAAGAGTTCCAGCTGGATGAGCAACGCCTCTTGACGTTCATCGAGATTAAGTTCCTTATCGAGCTGTACCCTTAGGGAAGGGATCAAAATCTCATGTGGGAGTATCGCCTCCATCCCGTAAATGAGAGCATAGGGAGTTTGCCCCGTAGGAGTACGAACGGAGGTGGGATAAGCCCATAGAGCTTCCACTAATCTTTCTGGCCAATCAGAAAACTTATGAGATTCACATGTTTTCTTTATAATTTTGAGAAGGGTTTTGTTAGTGGCTTCGTCCTGACAGTTACCTTGTGGGTAATATGGAGATGAGTGATGCAATGTAATATTAAACTTCTTACAAAGGTCCTTGAGCTCTTGAGAGATGAATTAGGGTCTGTTGTCGGTGACGATGCTGCTTGGCACTCCGAACCGCGAGATAATGTTCTTCATGATGAAGCGGCACACCGTGGTAGCTTTAATCTCCGCGTACGCTTCGGCTTCAGCCCACTTGGTGAAGTACTCAGTGGTGGTAAGGATGAAGGATTTTTGCTTGATCTGAGAATTGGGATCACCGAGCGGGCCGACAACGTCGAAAGCCCACTTAGAGAACGGCCAAGGAGAAGATAGAGGATGAAGAGATGAAGCTGGAGCATGAATTTTATCAGCATGGAGTTGGCATTTAAGACACCTCGGACATAGAGGGAGCAATCTTCCTCTAAAGTGGGCCAATAATAGCCCTGCCTAAGGATCTTCTTTGCTAGAGCCTGGCCATTAACATGGCCTCCACACTCACTAGAATGGGTTGCTTCGGCCACCTTCCAAGCTTCATCATCTTCCAAACATCTCATGAGCATCCCGTTAGTAGCGCGCCTGTATAGTTCTCCAGCAACGATAGTATACCTTGAGGCGGCTCTTCTTATTGACTTGCGCTGCTTGGCATTTGCCCCTTCCGGGAACGATCCATCTTCGCAAAATAACTTAATTTCATGATACTAGGGCAACTCTTTATCTTCCAGGATCTTCTCTAACTCCTTCAAAGATACTTCCTTCAACTCTTCCTTCTCAGCCCTCACCTCTACAGTCTTCCTAAGGTTGACATACCAAGGATCCTGAAGAGAGGGTGCGTCCAATCTCTGAATGATGATAGTCTCAGTACTCCGATTGAGAGGGAAAGATAGAGAGGAAGCGAGGGATGCTAAAGCATCGGCTAGAATGTTCTGAGATCGGGGAGTGTGGATGTAGATCAACTTGCGGAATTTCCTAGCAAGGAGCATGATCAAATCTTGATATGGTTTGAGCTTAGGGTCAGGGGTGCGGTAAGTGGACAGAACTTGCCGTAGGATGAGCTGAGAGTCCCCTATGATATTCAAGTGACGCGTGCCTAGAAGGTAGGCGTGCTTCAATCCAGCTAGGAGTGCCTCATACTCGACGATATTGTTGGTAGCATGAAATTGAACTTGATAAGCAAAAGGAATCGTCACTCCTTTCGGAGTGAGCAGAACAGTGCCTATCTCTCGACCCTGAGAATTGAGTGCACCGTCAAAGTGCAGCGACCAGAAGGGATGATGAGTCAGGACAGAAAGATGCTCATCAGGGAAGTCGTCCTGAATAGAGTCCGTGCAGGGAATCAGGAGATGGGCAAGATGCTCAGCGATGGCATATCCTTTGACCGCCTTCTGAACGACGAACGTGATATCAAACTGAGATAGGAAGCTCTGCCAGCGAGCTAACCTACTAGAGAGGACAGGCTTTTCTAAGAGATAGCGGATTGGGTCCATTCTAGAGATCAGCCTAACTGGGTGGGCAAGGAAGTAGTGTTTGAGCTTCTGAGCTACCCACACTAAGGCGGCACAAGTCTTCTCCATAGCGGTGTATTTAGCCTCGGCCGGGTTCAACAACCTAGAGAGGTAATAAGCTGCCCGCTCTTTTCCTTCATCATCTACTTATGCTAAAACCGCCCCTAGGGAGTCCTTAATGACCGAGATGTATAGAATTAGGGGTTTCCCAGGGACAGGAGGTTGTAAAACCGTGGGATTGGATTGATATTCCTTTAGGTCCTCATAGGCCTTTTGACAATCTTGATTCCATTCAAATTTGACTCCCGCCTTTAGCAATTCATAAAACGGTCGACACCTCTGAGAATGTTGGGATATGAATCTTCTGATGAATTGCAATCTACCAATCAGTCCTCAAAGTTCCGTAATATTCTTTGGCGGAGGCATGTCCATGACGGCCTTTGCTTTATTAGGATCAATCTAGATCCCCCGTTTGCTAACTATAAAGCCTAGAAACTTCCCTGAAGAGACTCCAAAAACACACTTTTTTGGATTCATTTTCAGCTTGTACTTCCTAGCTCTCTGCAGCACCTTAGCCAGAATAGAGGGGTGTTCTTCTTTGGTTCTTGATTTCACCAAGATGGCATCCACGTAGGGTTCCATGTAGATATGCATCATGTCGTGGAAAATGGCCATCATTGCCCTTTGATACGTGGCACCTGCGTTCTTCAGACCGAACGGCATAACCACGTAGCAGTACGTGCCCCAGGGCATGGTGAAGGAAGTTTTCTCTTGATCCTCCGGAGCGAGACAAATCTGATTATAACCTGAGTAACCGTCCATGAATGACAAAGCTTCATACCCGGCGGTGTTATCGACTAGGACGTCTATGTGAGGCAGCGGGAAATCATCTTTGGGACATGCTTTATTAAGATCCTTGAAATCGATGCAAATACGCACCTTTCCATCCTTCTTGATAACAGGGACTATGTTCGCCACCCACTGGGGATATAAGACAACTCTAATAAACCTGGCCTTGTATAACTTATCGACTTCTTCTTTAATCCTTAAGGGCATGTGGGGGTGAAATCTTCTCGACCTCTGTTTTACGGGTGTTGCCCCTGATTTAAATACGAGTCGGTGTTCCACTAAAGAGGGGTCAAGACCCGGCATGTCCTTATAAGACCAGGCGAAAGAATCACTATACTCCCTTAGAACCTTGACTATATCTTCTTCCACTTGTGGAGGAAGATTTGCGGCAATAATAATGGGCTTTGGGTCTTCTTCAGTTCCCAAATTATTTCATTCGTAGGTTCATCCACTGCCGACGATGGCTCGTCGAATCTCTTTAATCCTTGCGCATACAGATCGGTAGTGTCATCTACGTTGCTATCCTCGTCGTCAATCGGGTCTTTTTCATCCAAGACTTCATAGACACCGAGTCCGTCATCACTCCATACCCCTTCTATTTCCTCTTCATCTTTAATCATGATTGCCGTAGCGACAAACTCTAGACACTTCAAAAGAGCATGACATCGCTAAGCCAGATCCTGCAAGAACCTATCAGGAATGGATTTGGAATGACGCGCAAGCGGGCACGGCTCAAGCTCGGAAGGATTGGACGACCTAGAAGAGGACCCTACTTCTCTAGCTCTAATTGACCCTACTTCCCTAGACTCGACAGACCCTACGCCTAACCTAGGAGAAAGGAAATCTAGTGGAAAAGAAGGAGCAGGGAACTCGTGCCCCTGGGAGGAGGATGGAGACAAGATTGCGTAATCTTCCTCCGAAATCTCCGTTTCAAATTTGACATTTTTTTTGGAGATCAGTGGAGATCATACCGCAGGATGGAGGAGGAGGAAGTTGCAAGGGGAATAGAGAGGGGAAGATGCAATCAAAGAAGGGGTCGGAAGATGAAAATCACATCTCGTGGAGTTAGGCGGTGGGGGAAGGAGGAGTGAATAGAGTTGACAGATCAATGGGTGGGCAGCGCCCACATGCACATGGAACAAACAAGATTTCAGGTGATCTTTCCATAAAATACGGATCGACCACTGTCGGGGGTGAACGAGGAATGGGTTCCAATTGTTGAAATAGAGATGCGAGACGGGAGGGAGACCAAGAAATGATAATGGGCGAGCTCCCCTTCTTCTGTAGATGGCCAGGTGGCTTCGGCTTCCATTGAACGAGTCGCACCTCCTGATTCTCCTTCTGACCATAACCATTTGGCTCGCTGAACATTCTGGCAAATTACTGTCTGAAATCTGGCATATCATCAACAGGCCCTTTTGGTAGCAGAGGTGGACTAGCAACTGTGCAAGCTGTACCTTTCTTTTCTGACTGTACTGGTGGTGGATTCAGTGTACCCGACTGGAGGGGTCCTCTTACAAAGTGTTGGCAGTAATCCCATGTAAGTGGCCCTGAGTCTCCCATCATTGAGAGTGTGGACTCTCGATAACCGAGACCTCTCCGGCTCATTTTTCTTCCTTTGGGCACTGGCTTAGTTCGCCCTTGTAACTACGCACCGAGGCCTCTCTCCGATTGATAACCCAGCTTCAATATGATATCCCAACCCCTAGAATCTCGGATCTGGGGTTTCACTTTGATATTGACGGGTGTAGCGGCGGGCTTGTGTGGTGCATAAGCCCAAGGGAAATCCAGATCTAGTATAGAAATAACGGGCCGGCTGCTGGGCCATAATGTGGGCAGAATCTTTTCTGAAATAACTTTGACAGACTGAACCGTGGATAATCTTTTTACTTTAACCACCCTCCCTTGAAAAGGGAACTTGAGACATTGGTGCGCGGTGGAGGGCACGGCACTGAGAGTGTCGATCCATGGACGACCCAAAATAGCTTTGAACATAGGGTCGATGTCCAGCACATAGAATTCAATGGGCATGGTGAGAGGCCCAAGCTCAGCTTGAATAGTAACAATCCCGTGACATGCCCTCCGAGAATTGTCATAAGCAGCTATAGTAGTGGGGGTCGGGCGTAGAAGTTCTTCTAACAGATTGCAGGCCCTGAGAGTGCTGAGCGGGCACACATTGATGGATGCCCCTGTGTCAACTAATGCCGCATCAATGCTGACTTTATTCAAGATAATGGTGATGCAAAGCGGCATTTGCCGAGCTTCTGGTGCTGCTAGCTCGGTTTCAGAGAAGGTTATAGCTGGTCCTTTAGAAATAGTCGGCAGTGCCGTAGGTAAACTCTCGGCTGCCACGTCTTCACTAACCATCACCTTCTGAAGAAAGTTTCTGAGAGCATCTTGGTGAAGGGTAGATCTTTTGATAAGCTCCAGCACGGATATCTTAGCGGGAACCCGATCCAAGTGATGCAACAGATTGTATTGGGTTCCTGGTAACGGCTCGGCTTCTTCCTGCTTAGCAACCGGTTGGGAAGACTGGGGATTGGAGGTGGAAGGATAATTGCGGTGAAACATGCGCCCGCTCCACAGGGGGAAGTTATAGGCTGCCGCGACCTCGGATGGGCTCAAGATAAGTGACTTAGTAGGCCCGGTGTGGTGGATGAGCGGTGTGAAAGAGGGTGTGGTGGAATGGATGATGGGTGAGGGGTTGGTGATAGCGGGTGTGAGCGAAAGTGGGGATATAACGGTAGGCGGAGGTGTAATGAGTGGAGGGTTAGATGGAGGTGTGGTGATAGCGGGGGTGAGTAATGTGTGAGAGACGGGCGGTGGAGTAGGAATAGATGAAAGGACAAACGGTGTAGCAGGCGGAGGATGGTTTTGGTATGTGGGCTTAAGGATGGTAGGAGCAGAAGGAGTGCGGAAGTTGTGGTGAAGGGCCATGACTTGCGGCGTAGAGCTGTCATCGTCAAAGCACCACCTGGCATCAGGAGCCGGGGGTTGAACTATATTGACCTGGGCCTGCGCCGGTGGCTGAGGCTGTGGAGCGGGAAGATGGTTCGGCATTGGGTTCTGATGGATCCCCAAGTCTTGAATCGGCTGCTGTTGCTGTTGCGGCTGCTGCTGCGGCTGCGGTGCCTGTTGTTGCTGCACTTGCTGCCTCGGCGGCTGCCTTCTTTTCTCTTTAATTTCCGTAATGGCCCTATGCATTTCGGCCCAATCAGTCCTTTGTCCTTCATGGAGGTCATAGACCAAATCCCTGAACTGAAAACACCCTTCAATAGTATGTCTTGGCTGCCTGTGGAACATACAATACTTTGTCTGATCAACGGCCGGGTTCCAGTTGGGCCGTTCCGGAGGGAGTTGTATAGCACTAACTGACATGAGAGCCGAGAAGATATCCGTGAGGATTTCTGGCAGGGGTGGGTACTGTGCTCTTTTAGGAGCCGGGCGCTTGTTGTTGTTGTTGTAGTCGTTGGGTGGAGGGACATTATGGTATTGCGGAGGTTGTGGAGGTTGTTGCGGAGCGGTAAAGGTATTTTGTGGAGTGGCAAAGGTAGGCGGATGGTTTTGTGGAATGGTTGGGAAGTTTTGTGGAGCGGGGTTTTGAGGAGTGCGGGGGTTTTGCGGAAAGCGGAAAGGTGCGGTTTGGAAGGGGAAGGTAACGGCTTGAACTTGTTCGTTGGTCTGGACCCCCTCGGTGACAGGCCCTTGAGGTTTCTTGTGGTATTTTGGCTTTTGGTTCTCAAAGAGTGAGTGGATGGGAGAGTCTTTGAACTGCGTTTGAATGAACCGCGCCCGGCTATAGAGTTGGTGCATGTTTGCTATGTCATTCATCGCCAAGATGTTTCGGAAGGTCTGAGTAGCATTGGAAATAAGTAGATTGACCTTCTCTTCCCCCAGAATATGGCCTGGCACCCTGGCGGCCATCTGCCTCCATCTGTCAGCGTAAGTTGAAAACTTCTCATCGGGCTTTATTTTCTCGGCCACCAAGTCCGTGAAAGAATATTCTGGACCGACCCTGTCTTGAAACCATTTGATGAACTTGTCTTTCACTATTTTAAAGCTCTCGGCATCCTCTAGCGGCAGAGAATAGAACCATTCCAGTGTAACCCCATCTAATTATCGGTGGAACAAATACGCCATGAGGCGATCATCATACTGAAATTAGGCCGATTCATATAAAAAGTCCCTCACATGAATAAAGGGATTGCCGTTCCCATCATACTTGCGGTAATTAGGGAGCTCGGATTGCGGAGGGAATCGGATGTTTTGGAAGCTGGGGACTCGAACATCTGCCAAGGATTGTGGGCCAACCCATTTTTGGAGGAAATCAATCTGTTGTTGCATGGCGGCCCACTTATCAAGTAGTTCCTGCTCCCTGGATGGAATAGGGGTAGTGAAAGACGAAGGTTGAAATTGAGGAGTAGAAGGATGGACTGTTGTAGGAGGTGGAAGCCCATAAGAAGGAGCATAAGGATAAACAGCCAAGGTAGGGAGCCCATAAGAAGGATATTGGGCTGGAGACTGACCCAGATTAGAATGGACTTGGGCAACCCCTTGCTGAGGGCGCAAGAAATCTGAAGGGCCAACAAGGACTTGTGGCACCGATGGGCTGGACATGTGATGATCCACCTGAATAAAAGGAGGGAGAGTAGACCAGAGTAAGATTACTGGGCCGAAGCGGAAGATTGGCCCATTTCCATACCAGAAAAGGTGATGGTCCGAGGTTGGACCGGAGTAAGATCAATTGGAGTGGGTTGGATGGAGGGCCCACCAACTCTAGACTGGTCGATGGAAAGATTAGATTGGCCTTGTGCAATCATGGGAGGTGGGGTATTGGACCCCTGCATGACCTGATAGACAGCTTGGAGTTGGGCCGGATCCAACTAGGCCATCATTTGGAGAATGGAGCCAGCAGAAGGAGAAGAGAACGACGGAGTGGTTTGGCCGCCCTCCATAGGGACGGAGGATGGAAGAGGGGCAGACCCCTCTCCAGATGGGAATGAGATAACCCTAGAAGGGTTTTCAAGAAGCCCTTGAGGGAGAGACTCCTCTTGGGAATGGGGAGGATTGAAAGAAGCCATGATGGGTTCGAAGAGCGGATTGGAGTAGAGTTTGGTGAAGGAATTGACCCTAGAAGATGACTCTAATGGATGAAGACAACTCCACATGCAACGGAAGACCTTTAACAAAAGCAAACAACACACAACAAACACACAATGAGTGATCAAACTTAGATAACTTTGACAAAGATGCAAGCGAAAATGAGATGACAACACTCAAATTTAACCAAGTTACTTAGATGATGTAACAAGATTTTTATGATTTCCTCCTTTAGAACCTTAGTGATTTGATTAAGATGTGCTTTCTACAATAGGTTCCTAATAGGAAAGGATGTGTGACTTGGTTGACTCTAAATGTAATCACTCCTTCACTTATGCAATCCTAGACAAGGGGTAGGAAGGGTACAACCGGCCCGGTGTCCGTGTGGGAATCCACGGCTCACGGGGACTTACGGAGGTCCCTGATGTGTTTTCCTGGTCGGCCCTAAGGAAAATGGAGACGAGAGGTCCACGCACCAAGGTAGGAGAATGCAATCTAATATATGAAAATATGCATGAACTTATGTGCACCGGGGTGCATGCAAATTCTAGCCTAAAATCTAGCAATCAAATATGCACACAATTATATAAATATGTGAACCAACCAAGGAGGAGACCGAATAGCACCCAAGCATGAAAATCACAGCAAAAACTGCGGAAGTAAACTGCACCTCAGGATGCGTACCTGTCTGGAGTATGTGACGGTCTAGACTACCTGCGTCAGAGGAATGTGACGGTCGAAGACCAGGCCGTCACAGTAATGTAACGCATTCACAGGAGACCGTCAGAGGAGCCAGAGAACCAGAAACAGCAGAAAAATAGAGGGAAAATCCGAGGAAAAAGCAGAGCAACAAGGGCAAACAAGGGGAGCAGGTTTAACAGAGATTCAAAGCACGATTGGCACTAGATGTCCCACCATGATCGCCAAAAAACTGTTGGTTTTAATGTGTCCCTTCTTTTGCAAGATGGGCTATGATGCCCAACTATGAAAGTATGAGCCAAGTAATGAAATCAATCAACCTATGAACATGCGAATCATGAACCTAGGCAACCAACACAAGCTCTAGCATGTGCATGCTATCTCAATCAAGACTAAGCAAAGCAAAGAAAGGAAAACACACGCCGGAGCGTGGAATAAGGAATAAAGGAAAACACACCGTATAGGTGGAACAAGCAAAGTAAAGAGGAGATATGATGAGAGAGAAAGCTAATGGCCAAACTAAAGAAAGATGTGATCGCCACTAGGGTAGAAACAAGTCAAAGACCTGATAAATACCTTACAATAGGAGGGTGATGCACCCACCCACGGGAGAGAGAAAACAACCAGGAAACTGCCGCTCCATCAGATGTAACGGTCTAACACAGATGCACCACAGCAAGTGTGACGGTCTCACGATAGACCGCTACAAGACCCTAACGTGCCTGTACCAGACCGTCAGAGCTTCTGCAGAATAAGAAGTTGGGAATCTTTTGATCTCCAAAATTTCCAGCCGGCCAGAGAGCTTGGGCCTCGTGATATGGACCCTGTAAACCTGCAAAAGAGTGTAGAACATAAGAAAAACAACCCAGATTAGCCCTTAGATAAAGTAGTATCAATAAATCTAAGAAACTTAAGAACATGCAAAAGGAAAGGGAAATACTGGGGAAGTTGGTTTTTTAACCCCTCTGGGGCGTTTTAAAAGATGGGAGGATGTTTTAAATGAATGCAGCAAGTGCAAGAACGTGGGAGATGGAGAGGGACAATGCTATGATGTTTGAAAGAGAGAAAAGACACTAAGAACATGACTTGACTAAACTAAACCCTTGGAAATGATACTCCCTGAACTTTGGAAGTAGATGGATGTGGGAAGCAGCTCTCCTTGGTTGGTTCTAGCTCCAGGATGCGGCAGCACTTCGATGCGAACTCCAGATGTCTCCTCTTCAAGCCATGAAGTCAAGGGTTCTATTTATAGACCCTCAAAGTCTAGGTTCGCATTAGGAGGATAATGACTAGAATTTTGTCAAAAACTTGGATAAATATTGAAGATAATACTCCCCAGAGTCCACAGAATCAAACGGAAGCTTCTTAGGATGAGTATCGAGAGAGAAACCCTCAAACCAAACTCTTAGTCCGATCACGGAATAGCAGAGCAAAGGCCAGGCTTGTCAGGACTCTCTGTTGGATGTAACGATCGCACGATAGACCGCCACACTAATGTAACGCTCCAGTCTTGGACCGTCACACAACCCTATCCACCATAAGATAAGATCAACGAGAGAAGTTCGCGAACGAAGGACTCTAGATGAATGTAACGATCAAGGGTAGATGCGTCACAACCAATGTAACAGCTGCACGATAAACCGTCACACCCAATGGATAGGCAAAAAAATAAGCTTGAAAGGAAGCCTTAAACTTAAGGACTCTGGAAGGATGTAATGCACCATGGTAGATGCGTTATAGGACTGTAACGCCCCATCAAAGGACCGTTAGAGATAATGAAAGCTCAAATGAAATGAGAGTTTGCTAAGCTTCATCCAGCGGAAAGGGATAAGGAACCAGACCCAACCGAGGAGATATGACTCATGAAATAGACCTCAAATTGACCAAGAAGGCCCAATAATGTTGAACAACTCGGAGTATCATATAGAATGAACAAGGAGATGACCCGACTTATCGGTCATAAAACGGGTGTCAACAGCTGCCATTAGCCATCATGCATCGGTCTTCATTTTCACTGCTGGCAGTCTTCAGTTTGTTTAAGATGTCCTTGGCAGATCTGCATTCATAAAGACATGGAAGGATAGCAATATCAACAGCTGCCTTCATTAAACTTAATGCCTTCGAATTAACATCATTCTTTGATCTATGATTTTCAGTCCACTTAGATTTATCTTTAGGTAATCTGTGTGGACCACATGAAATTACCTTCCATAGATCAGGATCTGTTGTTCTAACATAGCTACGCATGTTGTTGAGCCATGAATCAAAGTTGGAGCTATTGAAAACCGGTGGATGAGCCATGGAAGCTAAACAACAAACAATTCAATGCAACAAACTAAACAAGCTCAGAAATGCACCATAGAAACTGCAGGATCTATTATGTATCGTTGGATCCGATGAAGCAGTAACCCGCTTTGATACCACTTGTTTTGATACCGCAAGAGAGGGAAGAATATTTATGGCAATGAAATCCTCGGATCACGTGCACATCACTACTCACCTGGGTTCACGTGCCACTCACCTACTGTACCAATGATTGACTGATCTCACGTGTTTTCTTATACCCAGTCACGTGGCTGCCTTGAGTTCTATCACTGCTGCCTTCCTTGTGTTCACCGAATTGCCAAACTTAGTTGCTTCAGGTATATTGACCTTTTTCATCTATACCTCTGATTCTACTCAATTGAACTACTGTGAGCTGCACGAGCTAGTTTCTACAAAATAGGGCGAATATTTTGTATATAAGATCCATTCACCCCCCCTCTGGATGAATGATCGATCAGTGAAGGCACACGTTCAGAGCACACTTACCAAATTCCTCCAGCAAACAGAAGTGTTGCTGGACACTTAGAAGCAAGACTAGTGCAATGTAGTCATTACAACTAAGAACTGATAAACTCAAACCACAACAATGAGCTTCAGTACTTAAGCCCCACACGCCATCAATAATACTACTAAGCACATAACCAACCACTACGCTGCTGCGGATATCGGAAGGATAACATTGAGACAAACTCCGAAAGGAAGAATGCACAACCGATGAACCAGTGGTGAATGATGATGAACATTCACACAAACAATCAAACACTTTGCAGAATAGATGGATCAAGCAAACATAATATCAAACATGTTGCCCCCAAACAAACAAGCAAAAGACCTTGTGAATATAGAGGAGATAGACAAACACACAAGGCAACCCATGGCACACTGAATTTTTTAAGTGGTTCGACCAGACACCATCCGCCTACATCCAACCCTCACTCAAACTCGAGTGAGGATTCCCTTGCTAAAGTAAGACGCAGACTCAGTCTGCAAACAACGGCTGCCAAACAGCTTGAGACTGAGGGTGACAAATCCCTCGACCTGATCTTGCTACCCACAAGATTAGCACCCACTACTACCGCAGTGACCGGAGTCCTACTCTCCCTTCTCCTGCAACCACAGAAGGAACCGTGAGCAATGCTCAGTTGCCCACAACTAGAGGACAAGCCCTCTCTTCCTCTGATGCACAGAGGGAACCCGTGAGTGACACCCAGTCACTCACAACCGGAGACACCAATCTCCCTTCCCCTGAATCCACAGAGGGCAAACCGGAGATACACTCTCCCTTCTCCTGAAAACACAAGAGGAACCCCGAACTCCAAACATAGTATTGGAAAAACACAAAATGAATGGACAAGAACAACTGAAAATCAAAAGGAAGAACAAAGACAGATATAGCTCCGAGGAGCACAATGACTCTGGATTTGATCCACGAGTCAATACATGAACAGATCTTCAGTGATGCTCCGACTTCACTCAGTTTCTTCTCTTCTCGCAGGCTCTCACTCTCTCATTTCTTTTAACTCTTTCTTTTTCTTCTCAATGCTCACTCTCCTTTCTTCTTCTTAACAGCTGCTCTTTCTTTCTCTAATTTTCAGCTCCTCTCTCTGGCGGCTCCTTCTTCTATTGTCCGCTATCCTCTATGAAGGAAGTTACCTCCTATTTATACCCAAAACAGGTCTCCGGAAAAGCTCTTTGGATAAAGTGAGTTGATTCCATTTCTTTCCTATTAGACCACGTGGCAAGAGAGGGAAGAATATTTATGGCAATGAATCCTCGGATCACGTGCACATCACTACTCACCTGGGTTCACGTGCCACTCACCTACTGTACCAATGATTGACTGATCTCACGTGTTTTCTTATACCCAGTCACGTGGCTGCCTTGAGTTCTATCACTGCTGCCTTCCTTGTGTTCACCGAATTGCCAAACTTAGTTGCTTCAGGTATATTGACCTTTTTCATCTATACCTCTTATTCTACTCAATTGAACTACTGTGAGCTGCACGAGCTAGTTTCTACTTCCATTAATCTGTCCATGGAGTATGGTTGCTGAAGCTTGGTCTTTAATTTGGTTTACCAAGATTGCTTAAGGCTTGTAAAGATTCCAGATCCAAGCTTGATTGAGTGCATCGAGGTAGTGGCTTGATGCTTCCACCTCTCCTTTGGGTGCTCAGACCTTTCTGTTTGCTTTTATACATTTGAACGTGTTGATGCACCGACCTTGTAACCTTGAAACCAATTGTGCACCGACCTTGTAGTTCACATGTGCACAGACCTTGTAGTCATATGTGCACATACCTTCAGCAATGTGCACAAACCTTGTAGTGTTGAAGGCAAAACATGCACCGACCTTGTTGCGTTGAAAGCAAGCATGCACCGACCTTGAAAGCAAATGTGCATCGACCCTCCAAAACAGTGGGTAATTCGGGGCATCAAAATGATGAATAAGAGAAATGACTGAACTTGTAGGCTAAAAACGGGTGTCAACAGATGCCCCTCCTTGATGTCCGCTTTGCAAGGGAGCGAGCGAAAGCGACGCGGAGGTGAAATGGAATGGAGATGGAGTGAAAGCAAAAGCGACGTGAAATGGAGATGAAGCAGAGATGAAGCAGAGAGGACTGAAAAGCGGACATCAAGGTAAAAGACACTCATTTTAACCAACAAGCGACAAGAATTCTCCCGAAAACGCCAAACTACCCACCCGAAATGGCTGACGCAGATGAGGCATGTCTGGAGAACTAAACTAAATGAAAAGGAAAATGCATGATCAACCTCATGGGGGACACAATCCCTCTGACCAATGAGGAGATCGGAATAAGCAGTAACGGAAATGAAAAAGGAGGCAGACTAAGCTCCAGACAGGAATCACGCTAGCCAACCAAACCAAGCGGGAGGATCAGAGAAATCGTTCAAACTTAGAATAGAATGGGGATCTCTTATCCAAGAGGACTGAAGTGTAATTAACCATTGCTGAGGAACAACCTTGAACGGATCACGAGGCGTGAATGCTCAAAATATGACATGTTGCATGCTGGGCTAAAATAAAGAAATCATCAAAAGGAATGTAAAGAAAGATAAAATAGAAAGTACTCGAGAATAGTATTGCTAGATCGGAACAATCAGGGTCAAGACACTATCCGTAACCACGGCGTGCGTGATAGAACCATCGTTCCCTAATTTTCCCAACCTAACGGCATATCCGATGATTAAACCCGTGCACCTAGATCATCATCATTTTTGTTAGAGGGGAACGTCAGATCCTGAAACACTTGAACGACCAGCCGGTTCTCGAGATAATATAATAATATAGATACCATATAGTAATGCAACAATGAGTAGGGATAGAGAGCCATACCTGACTTACCTGTACAGGTGAAACAATATTTTTTAGATTTTTTGATTTTCAGTTTTTATGAATTTTCAAATAAGACAACCAACAACATGAACAAACAAGCATGAACATAACGAGACAAACAAATGAACGAAAGGTAGCATAACACAACAAAGAATGAACGAACAAGCAACATATGCAAGATACGAACCAACAATATGCATGTAAGATGAACATAGTGAGACAAGACAACAATGCAGTGGGACAATACACGGTTGGGACAAGAACACGTGGGGGGACAACACACGGTTAGGACAAGAACATGTGGGACAACAACACGGGATATAGAGGGACAACTAGTAACATATGCAAGACAACCAACAACATGCGGTGATGGACAAAATAACATGCGTTGGACGACACGAAGGGACATAAACACGTGACAAGGACACGGCGAGACAAAAGAGATGACAAATACACTCTTCAATCAAAGCCCAAGATCAGAATGAAGCAGAACCGCCAGGTTCATAATCGTGAGGCAGAGTCCTCTAATAAAGATATGATGAGATAAAACTGAGAAGGACACAAGCTTCAGAATAGATCGAGAGATAAGATTGAAGGAGAGAACAGATCAAAGATGTGGATAGGAGGCAGAGCAAAAAGATATAACAAGGAATGCCTGAGTACTTGCAACCTACACACTTATCAAACGGATTACGTATCTGTCCCTAAGATAAAAAAATTGCATAAAAACAAAAGGCATATTTTTAGAATTTTGTAATTTTTTGATTTTTTTTAGATTTTGACATATTTGATTTTTTGGAGTTTTGAGAATATCTGATTTTTTTGGATTTTGACATATCTGATTTTTTCTTTTGATTTTCGACAATATCTCATTTTTTTGGATTTCGATATATCTCACTTTTTTTGAATTTTTGATAATATCTCATTTTTTTAGATTTTTTTGAAAATACCTCATTCTTTTTTTTTGAATTTTTGATAATATCTCATTTTTTTTAGATTTTTTGAAATTACAATCTGCAGTACCCAAGACGGGTTTAAACTACTGGCTAGGGATCGTCGTTCCTACCCCTCTCATTAAAGGTTTCCCTTAAGCAGGGCGTGCATGTGATGGTAGCTCACCACAACCAACTGTCTCTAAAGAACGGTATCCCTACTAAGGCCATACCCGGGATACAACCCAGCCTAAGAGGGAGAAGTGGAAGAATAATTAGAGACGAGCCTTATGTAGGATGGGAGATATCAAGGTTCGACTTCCTTCTAGGGCACTACCCCTCAAAGAGTAGGTCTGTTGTGCCGGGACTTTGTGTCTTTGATTTTTAGACCCATATTTATCAGGCACACATGCGACCGGGCTCATGACGTCCCGCGGGGAACTGTACTGCCACTCTTGCCATGCCTTTGATTCATAATTTTGCATATTGATTCATTTTCTCATTTTGGTAGCCCTTATTGGCCAGATATAGCATGGAAGCTCACTTTTGAGGGTCAAGACTGCCCCTATTTGAGACCTCTCCTGTATTAGGGAGCGCCTAGGTTGGTCATCTCATCCATCCATCTCTTGTCCCTGCACTTGACCGAGCAGAGAAAAGAAAAGACCTTTGTGCATACCCAAAGTATGGCCAAAGCAGCAACGGTGCGCCTCAGAGAGATCGGCTATGGTTTGCCGTGTAGTGTGTGAAAAAATCCATACTCAAAGGTCATCGTCAACAATCGGGAAAGAAACTAGACTCCCAGCGCAGAGCTATCACCAGCCTAAGGGATGTTGCAGAAGCGAACTCATTTGACTAAGCAAACTAACTAAAGCCTAAGGCTACTCAACCATGTTTTAAGGAACCAACATTATAAGCGCGTGCAGAAATAACAGAGTAATAGCAATGATTACATGTTCTGGCACAAAATCAAAGATACCTTTGCAGATCCAAGGCGTGGAAACCGGCCTCTTGAAGCGATCTCGATCATCGAACTTTGACGAGCGCGAACTTTATTTTCCTTGCTTATCAGGATAAAGGATGAAAGGAGGGCAAATGATTGGATTCCTCGACATAGAGGAGTGGCAGACATCATACTGGACGAAGGAGGGATAAAAAAAGAAGAGAGACGAGGGCTAGAACTCCCTCGTTAAGGCACTGAGGCCCTTATAACAAGGAACCAAGTACAGAATAACCAGTGATTAACTAAGATCAAGGCGGGCTAAAGCCTCGAAAACAGCAAGAAAAAGGGTGAGAACCCCGAAAGGGTGAGGAAGAATGAGTAGGAAGATGAGAAGAAAAATCATCCGACATAGTCGGAGAAAAGGAATTAGAATCACCCGACAGGGTCAGGGAAGGAGATGTGGAGTCAGCCGACATAGTCGGGGAAAGAGAATGAGAAGTAGAACCCGGAGATCCCGGGGGAAAGGAAGGGGATGCCCCTGGATCGGGAGGAGAGGAGAAAATCAGGGATCTGGGATTAAAGGAAGAAAAGCACACCACCCAAGGGTGGGAGCTGAGCAATAGAAAGGATGAACAAAAGGAAGAGGAAGAGGAAGAGAAAGAAGTGGGCCCCTGAGTGCACAATTGGCGGCTCTTGAACCTGCGCCGCTGCCTCTTCTTAGCAGAAATTGGCCTGTAATGAACTTGCCTGGTGCGGGCTCGAATTCTTGGGCACCCTGCCTTGCAATATCTTCTTACATAACGGGCCCATCTAGCAGACGACCTGGCCCGATTATGAACATGAAGCTTCATTGGGGCGATTGCCCCCATGCATCCCGTGCTGACAATAGTAGATGGACATTTTTGAACAACCAACTCCTCGGGATGATGAATATTAGAAAACCATGGAGTTTTGTCACTCAGCACTAAAACATGTAGATTCGGTAACTCCCCTCGGTAATCAGTTGTGAAGCATAACCCCCTCGATAGAAGGGAAGGATGAAACTGAGGGAGAGTAATGCGCGACGTTGACATGGCTGGCTTATCGATAGACCAAGGGAGGTTGCATGAAATGTGTAGAATGACCTTTGAACATCTTGAAAATATGGCTAATTGCCCCTTGAATATGGAATCCATTAAATCCTTAGTAGCCGTATGTGTTAGCACGATCTGATTAGAGAACCCTTCTTGGCCAGTGAACCGAACACCAATGAAGCAAGAAGTAATACCAGCATAAAGAGTGAATCCTCCAGCAAGCAAAGAGATTGCCACTGGCCTCGCTTTAGCAGAAACTGGCACTAACGCAAGGGAACTCTTCTTGACAACCATCATGGGAAGTGCAGGCTGATCCTCCCCAAAATAGCCAGGGATCGGGACTCAGACTGGCATGCTGCAAATGAAATCTTGAATCTTGTAGTGTATGATCGGCACCAAATTGTCCTGACTTGGCTCGTCATTTCCATGGGGACCAAATTTGAGGGGCACCAGAGGTAGCGCACACCCGCTCCGTGGGGTGAAAGGAGATGAGGAAGTGGGGGTAATAGGCTTAGATGGTGTGGGTAAAGGCAATGCGAGTGGCGGAGGGCTAGCGGCAATGACAGGCTCGAGTGAAGGTAAAAGACAAGGTGGAAGAGGCAAAATGGAGGTAAAAGGTAAAGGCAAAGGCGTGGCTTGGTCAGGCCTGGGCGAAGATAATGGCAGAGATGGAGGCGAGGGTGGAGATGGAGGAGGTGATGGAAGTACTGGTGGTGGAGATGGTGGTGATGGCAATGGAGATGATGAGGATGATGAGGATGATGGGGGTAGTGGACATGGAGGTGGAGGAGAGGGTGGAAGTGGTGGTGAAGTGGAGGAAGCGGCCAGTTGCGGCACTCTTCGACGTATCGACGCGACGCGTCGAGCGACCTTGGGAATAGAAGCGGGAGTGGAAGAACTGGTGGAAACGGGAGCACTAGCCTGAGCAGAGGCTTGGGTTTGTGGTGCTGATGGGGTAGGAGATGGTGAAGGTAATGGGGTAGGTAAGGGGATAGATGATGGAGCGGGTGCAATACCGGATAATAAACCACAGGGCGCCCCTGGTCTTGTAGTGGAGACGGCTGCCTGGGCGGCGACTGCTGCTGCTTACTGTGGAGACCTAAAATAACTTCATGCATGATGGCCCAATCGATCCCCTTATTAGCTTTCAGGCCATAAACAATTTTCCAGAATTCAGGGCAATCCTTAACTAAATGCCCCTGCTGGCGATGAAACTCACAATACTGAAGAATATTCCTAACCACGGTTCAGCAAGGCACAATCGGAGGGAGATGCAATGCGTGAGTGGCTATCAAAGCCCTGAAAATATCTGAAAAACACTCTGGCAACGGAAGATAAGGAGCCTACTTCGGGCAAGGTGGATGCCGAGGGGTATGGGAAGGTAATGGAGATGGAAGTGGAGAAGGAAGAGGAGGTTGCGGAGGTAATGGTGCGTGGTTAGTGGTGGAGGGATTTGGTGATGGTATATGTAGAGCGGAAAGGGAGGTAGGAGGTATGTGGATGGCATCTACATGCTCGGGGTGCGATGTTCCCTTGACCGGAGGGGAGACATAGGCAGAGACACATATGTGGAGGCGGAGGGCTGACTGTGGATGGCGGCAGGTCGACTCATGGAGGGCTGACACGTGGAGGTATATGGGTATGTGGGAGCGGAAGGCTGACTGGTGGAAAGATATGTGGAGGGACATGGGTATGTGGGAGATGATGGGTGGGAAGCATATGTGGGCACGGGAGGTGAAAGAGACACGGGGTCAAGGGAACTTAGGAGTTGCTGGCGGATGAAGCGGGCTCGGCTATAAAGCTGTTGCCAGGATGTGACATCATTGAGGGCTAAGATACACCTAAATTCGGGCGTTGCGTTAGCAATAACCATCTTGATCTGCTCACCCTCCAGAATATGCCCCGGGGCTTGAGCGGCCAAATGACGCCAACGGTCGGCAAACGCTGAGAATTCCTCATCGGGCCTCATCTTCTCCTGGGCCAAATCCACCATGGAGTACCTGGGCCCCACCTGGTCTTGATATTGCTGAATAAATCTTTGTTGCACAACTTGAAAATTCACGACTTGCTCTTGCGGCAATGTGAAGAACCAATCTCGAGCCGAGCCCTCCAGAGATAGACCAAACAAATAAGCCATCAAGCATTGATCGTGCTGGAATTGGGCTGACTCACATAAAAATTCCTTCAAATGCACATAGGGGTCACCTACTCCACCATAGCGACAATATGTAGGAATTTGCGAGCGTGGTGGAAGCTGAAGACCTTCAAATGCGAGTGGGACACTTAAAGAAGATTGGGGATTGATTCGACGCTGCAGTTCATCAAGCTGGCGCTGGGCTTGAGTGATCATCTCCTCGGTGGGGAGAGACCGAGAAGGACGTGGGCTAGCCTGAACAAGACAGCGTGAGTTTAGACCAGGATTATGATATTGGGCCGAATAAGGGGATCCAGCCTGAGGAGAGAGACCCACTCTGGGGATGGAAGGATATGGGGGCCTGGAAGAATCATGCACATGAGAACAAGAACCGATTAGGCCAGCAGCAACATGGGGCCCATTAAGAGAATAAGAGGGCCCATTAAAGGAAAGGGGCCTACTAAATGAATAAGGTGATGGGCCCGCGTGGGAAGAGGAATCCACGCGAGAGTAAGAGGATAGGGAAGTGGAGGGATAATGCATAGGAGAAGAATGCTCCATGGGGAAAAATGGAGACTTAATACAAGAAAATCAGGGAGATACAATAAGGGAAGTAAAGGGCTTAATGGGCCAGAGAACAGGAGGGGGGTTGACCCAATAATGTAAGGACCAATGCAAGACAACCTAGGACAATGGAACTGGACACACAAAAATGGGCTATCCTAAATGGGCCTAACAACAAAATTTATATGGATGATGGGGATGCAACACAGAATAACACAAATGGGCTTGGACAAGCCCAAACAACACGAGCAATATGAAGGATTTCACCAAGTCAAACAACTTTGACATTAAAATATTTTCCATCATATTAACTTGTTTGACTTGAGATTAATTCCCTCAAGATAGGTATACTATAGGGAATAAGATTCAAAGTTTGGTTTGACTATGGTTAACTCCTTTACAACGTATGCAAATGCAAGCCTAAGGGGTGGAAAGGTACAATCGGCCCGGCGTCCGTGTGGGAATCCACGGCTCACGGGGACTTATGGAGGTCCTGGATAAGATCACCTAGTCGAGCCCAAGGAATATGGGAGCGAGAGGATCACTTACCGAGGGGGAATGTAACTACAATATGGCAATATGTATGACCTTATGTGCACCAGAGTGCATGCAATTTCTAGCCCAAATCTAACAAATAAAGATATAATGAACATATGGATGCAAACAAAGTGAACAATATGAGCATGAAATGCTATCTAAACATGGACATACACGCCAAAATCGTAGCAAAGCATGAGACAAGTGATGGGCACTAGAGGTCCCACCGTGATCGCCAAAAAAGGGTGTAGATGTGGAAAATATGGAGCGTGGTGTCACAAGTCACATAGACAAGCATATGTGCATAAGTGATAGCATAATGTGCATATCAAGTGAACATCATGAACATGTGACTATGTAAACATGGTAGCATGATCATACAGCAAGACAAAGGTGATAAAAGATGTAGAAGAATACCGTGATCGCCACCAAGGAATGACAACGCCAAAGGATATGAAATACTATGCACGTTGTGTACCTTGGAAAAAGAGGATGATCGTGCTCAATATCAAGATGCGGGGATTTTTGGACTACCTCTCCTCGCCTTCCAGCCGGCTAGAAGGTAAGGGCCTCACTTTTCATGCTTTCCTGCGAAACAAACACAAAACAAGAGGTAAAACCCATTAGAAAATACTGTGTAGAAATCTGCCAAAGTGCATAAAGTAGCATGAAAGATTGAGGACAAACTTACCGGGGGAGGGTTTTTAACCCCTATGGAAGGGTGCAAACAATAGGCGTGTATATTGTGATGAGATTAACGTGAAGAAATTGATTTAATATGTCATGATGAACATAGAAAAACAAGGTGCAAAAGTGCATGCCACAAGAAAGACTGTGCAAACAGTGTGAAGTGGGTGCAAAGACTGATGCAAACAGTAGGGCAAACGATGTCCAAATGTAGAGAACATTTAGATGACAGAAGATCTGAATGTTGTGAAGAAGTAGGAACAAGAATCACTCCAAAAGGAGGTGGGATAGAAAGTTATGACACCGGAGATTTGGCGAAAAATGCGGACTATGCAGAAAATGAAGAACAATGCACAAAATGGATTCAAAGAATGATGAATATCTCACAAGATAGAACACCAAAATAGGAAAGAGTGGATGCTATGGAAAGGTGGAAATGTTGTGGTGAAACTAGGGCAGAAAGGAGAGTTTAAAACGGGGAAGACAACAGTGAAAAATGGGGTGGAAAACTTAAGAAAACAGAAGGGTGCAGAACATGGGAGAAAAATGACTAAGTGTAAAAACAGAATGAAAGTGCAAAACTCATGGACAAAATATACATGAAGATGACGAGGTAATGAGCCTAAAATCAAGGAACACAAAGATTATACTTCCCTATAGAGCCTGGAGTTGAAAGGACGGATCAAGAGTGCCCCACGGCCTCGCACCGACGACGCAAACATGCCCCCGTCGCAAGAAATCTGAGTTTCAGCAAAGTGCAGAACAATGTGGTGAAACCTCAAAAGTTGGGGCTTGAAAGAGGGGGAAAAGATATGAGAAATAAGGCAAACATATAATCAACGTGAAGCTAATACTCCTCTCTTCAAGATGAAGTCGAAGGAGGACAAAACGGATGAAGCATGACTCCGCCCCGGCTTGATGAATTGTCTAAACTGTGGATTTAGATTTCACGAGTACAAATACTATGAGACTTTGGGAGTGTTCTATGAGAGCATCATGTTCTAATCCCTTGGTTAGTACACTTTAATAATTCCAAATTCCTAATCCGTAGTTGATTCTGTGAAGGAAGATCTTGATTGGAGGCATGAAATCTTTCAAACTATTGTTGGTCCCTAATCTTAACTTGATTGCATTGCTAAGAGGCTAGCAATGGGTAAGTTGGGGGGGGGGGTGTGATAAGTGCTTAGTTATCCATTGTTATTCACATCACACACATAATTCTTGGGCTTTAATAAAGATAATTATGCAATCTTATATAATAATCTCAGTATCATACAAAATGGAAAAAATTCTAGAATTAGTGGGATCAGAGACCTTTTCAATAAGGGAATTGCATAATCAAAGGAAATCATATGAAGTTTCTACAAAAATCCATTTTGAGGGGTAAATGTCAAGTCATTTATTCATTGCTCAAACTTATTGTGTGTTGGGGTTTGACATAAATTCTTTTGATGAAGGGGACTTCATATAATTTTTTTATATACTTTGCCAACCTTGTGAACAGTGGCAAGCAAGCTCCCTTCACGATGGCAAGCGGATATGCATGCACTGCCCCTCTCATGCAACTAGCTACCCCTGACAGCTCTCCAATACGATTGCATGCAGAACAGCATCGGCATCAACATCTTCGGGAACACAGTAGATCGACTGGGGAACACAACAGGATCGCCTGGGGAGCTGGAGAGTGTTGGATATATGCTGCTTTGATGATATTTGACTATGACTCATTGATGAGTCTTATTTGCATTTGATGATGTCAACACTCTTGTATTTCAGGTCATTGTAAGTAAAGTGAAAGAAATCAAGAATGGCACGTAAACCTAGGCAATTGGTAGTACGAAAATCAAGACTGAACTCAAGATACAAAAATTCAAGAGCAAGAACCTTCCAAGTTGAAAGAGAAACTCAAGATACATGGTGGCATAGAAATCAAGACAATTGGTTGCACAAAAATCAAGGCAGGTGATATTGCTGATAAGTGCATAGAAAACGAGACAACTGGTAACACAGAAATCAAGGCAGTTGGCAGCACAGAAATCAAGCTGAAAACTTCATGTTGATCAGGTCGATGCACAATACTGCTCATGAAGAAGCAAGGTCGGTGTACATCTCGCTAGCTCAAAACAAAGGTCGACGCACGTTGTTAGGTCTATGCATATGTGACTATCAAGGTCGGTGCATATATCTTCTACTTGCCAGGTAAGGTCGATGCACATCTGCACTCTAGCACATCAAGGTCGGTGCATATACCCTATGTTTGTCAGGTGAGGTCGATGCACATGTTACAAGGTCGGTGCACACTTTCCTTCAACACTACAAGGTCGATGCACATCGAGTTAGAACAATACAAAGGTCAATGCACATGCCTAAGGTCGATGCATGTTACTGTTCATGAAGAAGCAAGGCCGATGCGTATCTGGCTAGCACAGTAACTAAGGTCGATGCACCTTCTGCCAATGCTAGACTAAGGTCGATGCACGTTAGTGTTCATTGTAGATGTGGAAAATGTGGAGCATGGTGTCACAAGTCACATAGACAAGCATATGTGCATAAGTGATAACATAATGTACATATCAAGTGAACATCATGAACATGTGACTATGTAAATATGGTAGCATGATCATACAGCAAGACAAAGGCGATAAAAGATGTAGAAGAATACCGTGATCGCCACCAAGGAATGACTACGCCAAAGGATATGAAATACTATGCACGTTGTGTACCTTGGAAAAAGAGGATGATCACGCTCAATATCAAGATGCAGGGATTTGTGGACTAACTCTCCTCGCCTTCCAGCCGGCTAGAAGGTAAGGGCCTCACTTTCCATACTTTCCTGCGAAACAAACACAAAACAAGAGGTAAAACCCATTAGAAAATGTTAAGTGTAGAAATCTGCCCAAGTGCATAAAGTAGCATGAAAGATTGAGGGCAAACTTACCGGGGAGGGTTTTTAACCCCTATGGAAGGGTGCAAACAATAGGTGTGTATATTGTGATGAGATTAACATGAAGAAATTGATTTAATATGCCATGATGAACATAGATAAACAAGGTGCAAAAGTGCATGCCACAAGAAAGACTGTGCAAATAGTGTGAAGTGGGTGCAAAGACTGATGCAAACAGTAGAGCAAACGATGTCCAAATGTAAAGAACATTTAGATGACAGAAGATCTGAATGTTGTGAAGAAGTAGGAACAAGAATCACTCCAAAAGGAGGTTGGGATAGAAAGTTATGACACCGGAGATTTGGCGAAAAATACGGACTGTGCAGAAAATGAAGAACAGTGCACAAAATAGACTCAAAGAATGATGAATATCTCACAAGATAGAACACTAAAAGAGGAAAGAGTGGATGCTATGGAAAGGTGGGAATGTTGTGGTGAAACTAGGACAGAAAGGAGAGTTTAAAACGGGAAAGACATCAGTGAAAAATGGGGTGGAAAACTTAAGAAAACAGAAGGGTGCAGAACATGGGAGAAAAATGACTAAGTGTAAAAATAGAATGAAAGTGCAAAACTCATGGACAAAATATGCATGAAGATGACGAGGTAATGATCCCAAAATCAAGGAACACAAAGATTATACTTCTCTATAGAGTCTGCAGTTGAAAGGACGGATCAAGAGTGCCCCACGGCCTCGCACCGGCGACGCAAACATGCCCCCATTGCAAGAAATCTGAGTTTCAGCAAAGTGCAGAACAATGTGGTGAAACCTCAAAAGTTGGGTCTTGGAAGAGGGGGAAAAGATATGAGAAATAAGGCAAACATATAATCAACGTGAAGTTAATACTCCTCTCTTCAAAATGAAGTCGAAGGAGGACAAAACGGATGAAGCATGACTCTACCCCGACTTGATGAACAGGCCCCCGTCGCGAAGTTGTAGCAGAAAATCAGCAAACTATGATGATTTGCCAAAAGTAGGGGCCAAGTTAGGAGCATAAACGATGATGAAATCGAGCAAATAATGAATCAATGGAAAGATAATACTTCCCTCTTCAGGCTAGGGTCGAAGGGTTGAGTAGAAAATCCGGCATGGCTTCGCCGTCGCCTTGAAAACACGCCCCCCATCGCATAGGAAATATGGGCAGGTTTATATAAAAAAGTGGTGAAACCCCCAACTTTCTCCCACGATTCCAGAAGATAGAGTCCACCAAATCTCAAGATCTCTGGATCAATCTCGAGATAATAGATAGGATAAGAGCTAGGAACAAATGGGACTCTTTTTGGTGGAAGGATCTGGAAGATAGAGTCCATGGAAGGTGGCCCCGGAGCCTAATCTGTAGGGTTTTTGTTGCACGAAAAACAGAAAAACCTGATATTGCGGCCAAGATTCCAAGAGATATGGTCAATTAAAAATCGTGCTCCGTATACCAAATTCAAGATAATACAAAGGGGAAGACACAGTAACAAACGGGGCTCAATTTCGTGAAGTATTCTAGAAGATAGAGCCCTAACAAGGAGGCCCCATTGCATAGGTTTCGGCCTTAGAATCCGGCGGCGAAGAAGATGGAGTTAAGGATTTTTTTGGACTCTCTGTTAGTTGGACGGTCGCACGACAGACCTGGGGGCGACCGGAGGACTTTTCGCACAAAAAATAGATAAACGGTCATCCACGGACCGTTTTTCGAGTGAGGCAGTCTTAAGAAGACCGTTTTACGACATTTTAAAAAGAATAAAAATAAAATAAAAAATAAAAAAATAAAAAAGGTACTGTTCATGGGCGGTCAACTGTTGACTATTTTACTGTTGGACGGTCACCTTGTGACCGTTCAACTCAAGGAATGGTCAACTGTTGACCGTTTAGCTGCCAGGCTCGCGCGATTTTAAAAATTGAAGCATATCGTGAAAACGGTGCCAAATTAGCAAAAGTGGTAGAAAAAGAATTGTAGATAACTTAAAAATGAACAACTTTTATGAAGAAAGTAAGATGAGAAAATGATCATAAGAGAGAGAAAATAGGGCTATAACAGAGAGAGAGAATACCAGGACATAGGTGAACCGTGCAGTCTGCTGGAAAAGTGTAAATAACTTGAAATCGGTGCAGAACTGGCCACTGCCGTAGAAGAAGGAATTGTAGGGATTTGAAAGATGAACAACTTTTATGAAGGACACATTTTGAAAAGAGGAAAGAAACGGGGGTGAAAAAGGATCGTTTTCAAGACTGCACAACGAAAGGGGGCTGAATGCTTGAGGGAAGCCGGCCTAAATGGGCCGTAAGTTGACTTGGAAGGCCGACATGTGATAAGATAAGCTCCAGGGCTCCATGAAATAATGATCTCCAAGGCTCAAATAGAATGGAATAATGAAATGGGCTCGAAATTCATCTAAGGAAGGCTCCAAAATAGTGGGTAATTCGGGGCATCAAAATGATGAATAAGAGAAATGACTCAACTTGCAGGCTAAAAACGGGTGTCAACAGATACCCCTCCTTGATGTCCGCTTTGCAAGGGAGCGAGCGAAAGCGACGCGGAGGTGAAATGGAATGGAGATGGAGTGAAAGCAAAAGCGACGTGAAATGGAGATGAAGCAGAGATGAAGCAGAGAGGACTGAAAAGCGGACATCAAGGTAAAGGACACTCATTTTAACCAACAAGCGACATGAATTCTCCCGAAAACGCCAAACTACCCACCCGAAATGGCTGACGCAGATGAGGCATGTCTGGAGAACTAAACTAAATGAAAAGGAAAATGCATGATCAACCTCATGGGGGACACAATCCCTCTGACCAATGAGGAGATCGGAATAAGCAGTAACGGAAATGAAAAAGGAGGCAGACTAAGCTCCAGACAGGAATCACGCTAGCCAACCAAACCAAGCGGGAGGATCAGAGAAATCGTTCAAACTTAGAATAGAATGGGGATCTCTTATCCAAGAGGACTGAAGTGTAATTAACAATTGCCGAGGAACAACCTTGAACGGATCACGAGGCGTGAATGCTCAAAATATGACATGTTGCTAGTGACGGGTAGTCACTAGTGGGTTCCCTCCTGGGTGGAGGAAGAGAGACTTCTGTCTCTGGTTGCTAGTGACGGGTAGTCACTAGTGGTTTTCCTCCGGTCTGGAGGAAGAGGGGAGGTTGTTCCCCTGGTCAAGCTGTTAGGCAGCATTTGTTTGCAGATTGAGTCTACGGTTCTAGCTGTTGCTAGTGGAAGCCTCACTCCGATTTGTAGTGAGGGGTGGACGTAGGTCTGGAGGACCGAACCACCTAAAAAATCTTATCTACCGAGGTTTGCTTTGTGTGCTCGTCCATATCATCTATCTCCCCTTCATAGGTTACGTGCGTGATTATTTGAGTTATCCTGGGGAGTTAACTTGTTTGTGAAGTGCTTGTTCATATGCTTAGTAGAATTACATCTGATATGTGAGTCCGTGTTTCTCAATTCACGGTTGCGAAAAGAGAAAAGCTCCATTGTTTCATTAGTTTATATTGAGTTCAGTTAAAAGTCTCTTCTGTGTGACAGCTTGTTGTTGAGTGCTCAATTGATTAAGCCACCTGAGATTTTAATTCCGTAATATTTTTTATCGGGGATTCATTCACCCCCCCTCTGAATATATCGCACCAGTCCCAACAATTTGTATCAGAGCAGGTCTCGGACTGATCAGATCCAACGATCTGCAGAGGATCCTGTCATCTTTGGTGCATTTTTGAACTTACCCTCTGGTGCATTGATATGTTTGCCGATTTATTCCATGGGTTCTCCACCGGTTTTCAATGGCTCTGATTTTAACTCGTGGGTTAGTGTAGATCGTGGATGAATCCACACATTAAGAAGAGTTTAAATATGAGAAAAAACACAAGGGGGAGAGATGATATAATAATGAATAAAGAAGCACGTTGTGCTACTAAGGAGGGTGATCGCCAGAGGGGTTACCTCAAGAAGAAACAAAGAAGATCGCGAATACCTGGTGGAAAATAAAACGCGGGCTAGATTGTGAATTCCTCTTCCTCCTTCAATCGGCCGGCCGATGAAGGGGGTTTTCCTTTATTGATTAACCTTGCAAAAAAGATAAAACAAATAAACAAAAGAAGTGGATCAGCCAAGTGAATGTAGTATCAATCCCAAGTAGATGACATGATGATGAATAGAGAATAAAACATGCGCACCTTTTTTTGTTTTAAAACCCCTAAAGAGTTAGGGAAGGAGAAGATATGATGAAACTAATGCAAAAAGAGAAAAATGTATGATGATCGACGAAGAAAACAATAATTAGATAAGCAAGAAAAACCCCTGCTGTCCCTGATGACAGTAAAGGGAACCAAAACCGATGCTGTTGGCAGGAAGAAAAAGGCAGCAGAGAGCTTTAAAGACCGCGCAGGAAGAAGAAGGAAGTAGAGAGCTTCTATGCATAAAAACTCTGATCTCGATAGCCTGCTCTCGTAACCTGCCAACCTTAACCTGCTAACCTCGCGCGAGGTCGATCAAGACATCCCTATATAGGGTTCTAGATCCAAGATAACCTCAGATTCGGAAGGATAAGAATGGGCAATGATCAAAAGAAGGCATGACTCTAGTTCCAATTCGAGCAAGGAGACCGTTAAAGGCAGGGAACTACTCAGGAAAGACGAGTTTAAGAAGGACACTGAAGGATAAAACACGACCTTCAGAAGGGCGTCAAATCACAAATTGACGACCTACATCAAGACGTTACTCAAAAACATGACCATGATCAAGGGCGTCACTTCTTGGATTTAATTTTGGCAGTAACACTTACTTTATTTGAAAATTATGAGAAAACGCCTGAGATGAAGGCGTTACTTGAAAACACGCCCTGAGGAAGGACGTTAATCAATAATTTGAACTTATTTTGAAATCGGATAATACCAGGAATTGATGCCCTGACATTTGGTTGTCCTTTCTTTTGAACACGCCCTAGATAAGGTCGCTATTTAAAACACGCCCCTCTTCAGGTCGCGAATCACAAAAATGCAAAGATCAAATCAAAAACACACTAAAATAGAAAAACTTCATATTATGAATGTATTGAAGTTCACTTTGGGACGTCAACATAGTGACATGAGATTTGATCAACATAGCGTCAATTTTGGCGTGTCTACAGCTGCCCCGCCTTGGCGTCTGCTTTGCAAGGGAGTGAGACGAAATGGAGTGAAAGTGCAACAAACGGAATGAAATGGAGCGAACTGATAAGTAGATGCCAAGGTGTGATGTGACACGCCTCAGACACTAAGCATTGGAAATCTTTCCAAGATTCAAAGTGAAACAACTCCGAGTGATTCCAAGGAAGCATCGATTTGCTGGATAAAGGAGATTAAACTAAGCAAGTAAAAATGTGCGCATGGCACGATAAGGAGACACCATTGGAGAGCGGTTACCAGCCAATGTGGACGTGCTACAACCAAGGTGGATTTGTAGAAAAATAAAGGGAATTGAGATGGAGACCCAGTAAAGGGACATTTTCAAGTAATCAGCCTAAGCGGCTTCAAAGAGAACAAAGTACTTGATTTGGAATGGAATATCTCATGTCAACTCAATCAAGAGCGAGTGACCTTCATTATCGCCGTAATATGAAGATTTTTAGCATGAAGCTCAAAGTCCTACATGATGCATGCTGGGCTAAAGGAAAAGATAAGACAAACTAAAATAGAAAATAATCAAGGATAATATTGTTAAGCCATCTAGATTTGGTCAAGAATCCAGATCTCTGAGCTGACACTAAGCCGATGCCCGTTTGTCCGCACATCAACTCAGAAAGTGGAACCATCGTCCCAGACCTTCAACGACTCAACGGCCTATCCGTGTGATCAAGACTTTCCTGGAACTATCACTGTTTTTGATGAAGGGGAACTCAAATTCCAGGTTCATCAGAACCACAAGGTCCTTGATATACTATAATAGCATAGAATACCATATAGTAATAATGCTTACAACAAGATGATGTTACTTCCACAGTGATCCGGGCATCTCGAAACCTACACTCCTCTGCACTTGAAAGTTCATTTCCCTCCCATAATATCAATAATCTTCAATTCAAAGTATGACATGATCATAAGTGCTAAATAAAATAAAACTCCGACAAAATAATAGCACTTAAGTTCATCAGAGCATGTAGGGAAGCAAATTCATAAGCTCACAAATTCACGCCTGGACCGAACGGCGTCAGAACATGAAACACGCCTTCTTATGAGGGCGTCAAGAGGAGAAACACGCCCTTCACTAAGGCGTTAAATGTACCAAGAGTTCACGAAGAAAATGACCCACTCAAGGGCGCTACACAAAACACGACCGCGGTCAGGTCGTCAATTCAACAATTGACGCCCTAACAGAAGGCGTTAATTAAGCACAAACTTCCGTTTCCGATTCGCAAGCTAAACCCAGTCCTAATAGCCATAAACTTCTAACTCCGAACAACCTTAAGACTCCCCGGACTCCTATAAAGAGAAGGCACTTCCTCAAATCAATCAAAGCAACCCTCGGAGCTCTGCTCTTCTGCTGCTTCTTCTGTCTGTTCGTGTTCTGCAGACACCGCAACCGTCCGAGCTTCTTCCTGTAAACCGAAGATGGAGAGGGCGATTAAGAGGTCCAAAGCTTCCACTCCCAGGCTAACTGAGATCAACGGGCACATAAGCAGTAGAATCTCCATGAACCAGGTAAAGATAAAATCCTTCTGTTCTTGTCCACTTTTGTCTTAAATGTTCTTCTCTTCTGCATGCTCATTTATCCTTCTTTCTCTACATTGTTCTTCCTTTCTTCCTTCCACAGGACTACCCGAATGTCCCAGGAGCAAGGAGATTTACAAAAACTAAATGGCTGCCTCTCATACTCTCCAAATTTTCTTTAGATATGAGGGTGTACTTAACAAGATGGCACCTTCTGGGTCTAGTTACCCATGCCAAACATTACGATCAAATTCACTTAGATTGGGCAGCTATAGGGGCTCTTGCAGAGATATGGCATCCTTCTACTCATACCTTTCTTTTCTCTACCTTTGAAGCCACAATCCTATTAGAAGAATTGGAGATGATCTTGGGCTTGAAGAGAATGAAGCAAGGAGATGAGGAAAAGATGGCCATCATGCCAAAACCAATTTCCTCTCATGAGCTATTAACAAGCTTGATATCTAGCCCCAACCTAGTGAATCAAATCAAAGCCACTAAAGGAATCAATCTTCTAAAGCTCGCCTCATGGGTGTACAAGAGAGCGGATCAAGCTAAAGAAGATGAAGAGATAGAGCGGGTAGCAAAGGCCTTCGTGGTGTGCTTAGCAGGAGCAATCTTATTCCCATCCACGGAGGACTTTCTAGAAGAGGCCCAATTAAGCGCTATAGTGAACTTATGGGAAGGAGATAGAGTGGGACCGGTGATTCTAGCCTATCTCTATAGCGGGCTAACCTCGGCGGTGATGGGAAGGCCCATCTACGGATGTATGCTAGCACTCTCTAGTTGGATAGACCTCCACTTATCCAGGTTCTACGGGAGAGATGGAACAGGACTAGCCGGGCATTCTTGATGCCATGGGGGTATATGGTTCCTACCCTAGAGGATGTAGCTAGGATCACGGGACTGAGGGTAGATGGTGAGACTGTGAGCGGGATTACCTACCCTGACTACACTGAGTTCGCCCAGAGGTTGCTAGGGCTAGAGATGGTCTATGAGACGCCTAGCGAGTGTAGGACTATCTTCCGCACCGACCTGACTACGGTGATGGGCTTAGGGGATGCTAGGCATAGGTCAGGTGAGTCCTTAGAGCAGTTCTCTCAGAGGTTGATAGACGGGGCTATGGCGGTCTACTGCCAGGACCCAACTGACAGGGAGAGAGCGGACCGAGACCTGAGGAGGTTCCTGCTGCTGCTACTCGGGAGGCTACTGCTCGGGACGAAGGGCGACGTCATCAACTGCCGATTCCTGGGGATACTCGAGGACTTGGAGGCAGTTGGCAGCTACGCCTGGGGAGCGGCACTGCTGGCGCATATGATGACCGACCTGTCCATGGGGACAGGACGAGAGACGGCCGTCAGTGGCTTCTCACCTTTTCTTCAGGTATGCATTTTTCTTCTTTTTTCTTTTCTTTTATTTTTGTATGCGTGTGAATGCCTTACTAATGCAATGCATGGACGCAGGTTTGGAGCCATCTATACATGCCGATGGGGCGCGTTGACCCACGACCTGGAGGTGAGGGAGCTTTTCCCCTAGCGCGGCGCTGGCTGCCGGTGGTGTTTGGAGCCCCACTGGGCTACGAGCTGTGGGTGCTATGGAGAGAGTTTCGAGACTTCCCTCCCTCGCTGGTTTGCATGAATGTTATGCATCTTTCATTTGCATTTACTTTGAATTTATTATGACGATGATGAAATGATGACATGTATGTTTATGAATGCAGGTGCAGTGGAGACCCTATGATGGGATGACAGACGAGGGCCAGCCGTGGGTCGTAGCGGGCCGCCCTCGCTTTGAGCATGAGCTGTGGGTTCATTGCCTGAGCGAGATCGAGCCGTTACGGCTTAGGTTGGTGATGAGGGCGCTGGGCCTCCACTAGGAGTGGGTAGAGGTCGGCGAGCCACGCGGCAATTGGAAGAAGTCGCGCGGTCGTACGAAGGCGACCGACTGGAGAGTGCGGTTCGAGGAGCAGTACGCCGACTGGCAGCGAGGCGGGACCAGAGTCACCTCTCGGGCGACTGACAGCTCCGAGTACCTCCGGCGCTACTGGGAGGTATACGCCGGCCGACCCCAGATGAAGGTCTTAGGGGTATGTATGAATGCAATTATTTCTATATTAAATGCAAATGCTTATGTGTCTATCATGTGACTAACATGTAATGAATGCAGGATGCGCGGGACATAGCGGCGATGGATGCACAGGCCCACCTACACAGCCTGGAGGACCAGCTGGCCGCCACACGGGCCGACCTAGGGACCCTGGTGAGTGTTTAAATTATTTCTATATGCAAATGTATTTTTTTTGAATTATTGATGATTAGCCACTGACGATCTTAATGAATGCAGCGTGCCCAGCAGGGAGCAGTGAGGAGAGACCCAGGGGAGGCCTCCAGCTCGAGAGGGCCCAGTGCAGAGGTGACTGCACTGGCAGAGCAGCTAGCTAGAGCGACCGCACGAGCTGAGGCAGCAGAGCGTGATCTCGCTTCACGGGTAAGTTTCAAAACACAAATCTATTCAAATATTGATTATATAATTATGCACTGATGAAAATTCATTTTACAGATTGAGGAGCTTCGAGCCGCTCTTACCTGCGTTGATGAGGGATTCCGTGCGACGAGCACACAGGTGAGTGGTTCAATCATGTATTGCTTGTATTGCTAGATTACTGAATCATTGCATTTGATTGTGGAACTGATGATTTGCTTACCTGTTTGCAGACGACTCAGCTTCAGGCGGTACGTACCGAGTTGGCGATCCGTGATCAGCGGATCTCAGAGCTAGAGAGATCCCTGAGGCGTCGAGAGGAGCTGCCTCAGGATGTGGCCGAGCTGCGGGTGGCCCTTGAGCTGGAGAGACGGGAGCGTGCCCGTGAGCGCGAGGAGCGTGCTCATGAGCGGGAGGAGCACCAGGCGGAGCGTGCCCGGTACCAGGAGTAGGTAGCAGCACGCGAGCGAGAGCTGGCAGACTCGAGGACCCAGTTGATCCTTTCTCAGGAGCGGCTACGAGTGTCTGAGGAGCGTCTCCAGTGAGGGCGTGAGCGAGCACGGGCTGCGGGGTACTCCTTCACCAGCTCCACCTTTGTGGCGGGTTCTTCCCTCCGAGAGAGGAGCGAGGCAGGGGGTCAGGTTCGGGTTCCAGCTTCTTCACGGGGGCCCATGCCTCCTCCACCAGCGCCAGCTCGGGACGGCGAGGAGGAGGTTGAGAGTAGGAGAGAGGAGGGTGGAGGCGAGAGCTGAGAGACTTACTTGTACTCCTCCACCCTCACACTTGTACATGATAGACATTCATGATGTATATATATATATGAGTTTGACATCTTTTGTTACCTGAGCACTTTGCGTGGTTGTAGCCTTGTGTTTGTGTACTTTCCTCTTTCCACGTTCTTCGTTTTTGCTTTGCTTTTGCCCTGTTTCTGCGACTGTAATCCACACTTCGAATAAACAGGTTAATTCATCTGTTCGACTTGGCCCCTTGCTTAATAAGCAAGGGGTGCCTTTACTTTTGACCTTAATAACGGGTCAAGGGGCCAAGCCTTTAATCAAATAAGGCAAAATAAAATAGCTGATAACGGGGAGATGCATCATGCAAGCATGCATATGCAAACTATAAATAAAAGATGTCCATGCAAAAGAATGCAAGCACACATCGTGAAGAAATGCATTTTTCTTTTTCCTCTCATTTATATTTTTTTTTTGTTATTTTCCTACAAAACGCGCCTTAGAGTATGTCGTGGTTCGCATAAAGACGCCCTAGAAGACGGCGTGAATTTGAAAAGGAAATCTGATTTTTGAAAAAGTAACGACCTGCTTAGGGACGTTATTTGGAAATAGACGACCTAATCTAGGACGTTAATTCTATAAAAGCGCCTTAGCCAAAGGCGTTAATTGAATTATTCTGCAAAAAAGGTTGACAAGGCTATCAAGACCCCGGGTCCTACACGGTCACCATCTAAAATTCATTGACCTTTCTTGAGTAATTAAAAGGGGGTCGACGTGCTCATAGTTGACTTGTGTTCGAGATTTCGTACAGTGCAATTTTCCCAGGTCCGTCTTGACCATCCTGCCAGTTCGTGACTTACCACATAGAAAGGATGGAAGAAAATATAAGGGAAGCCCATAAGGGATTCTGAGATGCTCAAGGTAAAGTTACCTCCCCTACCCTATGCCTGTTGGGGTTCGGTCTTTGGCGTAGGGAAATTTGTTGCCTTTTTACCTCTTTTATATTGCACGCATACGCCCAAGGTTTTCCTTGCGGGGACTTTGCCCTCTTGATATGCTTTTCTTTTCTCAACTTGACTTTCACTTTGGAATTTGATTTGCATTGATGAAAATAAACCTAATTGTACTTGGGCTTTTGTGGCATTTGCTCCCTTTTGGGCCCTGACTTCCACCTACTAGGGCGGCAGATAGGCTTGGCGTGTCTATCCCGAGGTCTCCCTTCCTCCCTTATGGGCCGAAGAAGAAAAGAACGGGTATTGTCTTTCACTATTAGTCAGGTTTTCGACTTTCCATCGGATTTTGCACCGCTTGAGCTCAAGAATAAAGTGTGTAGTGTGTGCGGGAGTCAACCCCCTTTTAAGTTAGCAAGACTGATGAATGAATTCTGAATTTTGACCTTTCGGACCTTGATCCTTCGTATGTCATGGCACCAATTTTGAAAGCTTTTGATCTTGATCTCTTTTTGATTTTGAAGAATTTCTATTTTTTTATTTGCTTTTTTGGTATTTCTCTATATATATTTTTTGTTTTTGGAAATATTCCACTTTGTTTTGGATTTTTGAAACAACATTTATTTTTTTGGATTTTGAAAATTTCTCTATATATACATATATATTTTTTTTGGATTTTTGAATCAAGGGTAGTATTTCTTAAGATACAAACCATTCCAAGGGTGAGTTAACTCTTCTCATTCAGCATTAATCAGTTTATAAGCATTGCCTGGAAAAACGTCTTTTATAACAAACGGTCCCTCCCAATTGGGTTGGAGTTTTGAGCGGGGGCCACCCGGCTTTACAAAAATCCTCTTAATTACCATCTCACCGATTTTGAATTTTCTCTCAATTAGTTTCTTTTGATAAAAACGTGAGAGCCTGTTTTGATAAACGCGCGCATGCTCAGCGGCGACCAGACGCTTCTCATCTAGAAGTTCCAATTGGGCAAGGAGTGAATCACGACACTCATCAATAGAAAATTCCTTATCCAATTGTACTCGTAGAGAGGGAATGAGAATCTCATAAGGGACTACCGCCTCCATTCCATAAGTAAGGGCGAAAGGGGTTTGCCCAGTAGGGATTCGAATGGAAGTGCGATAGGCCCAGAGAGCTTCAACTAGCTTATCTGGCCAGTCCAAAAATTTATTAGCCTCACACGTCTTTTTGACAATTTTGATCAAAGTTTTATTAGTTGCCTCTGCTTGGCCATTGCCCTGCAGATAATAGGGAGAAGAATGATGCAATGCAATGTTATACCTGTTGCAGAGATCCTTGATTTCTTGAGAGATAAATTGAGGTCCATTGTCGGTGACGATGGTGCTTGGGATGCCGAACCTCGTGATGATGTTCTTCGTTATAAACTTGCAGACGGTTGACGCTTTAATCTCCACGTAAGCTTCCGCTTCTGCCCACTTGGTGAAGTACTCCGTTGCCGTGAGGATGAACGATTTTTGCTTGGTCAGGAGATTCGAATCACCAAGAGGTCCAATGATATCAAAAGCCCACATGGAGAATGGCTATGGGGAGGACGTAGGATGGAGTGAAGAAGCAGGAGAATGAATCTTGTCGGTGTGCAGTTGGCACTTAACACACCTTCGAACATAGATGGAACAATCCTCTTCTAGAGTTGGCCAATAGAAACCTAGCCTAAGAATCTTTTTAGCTAGCATCTGGCTATTCACATGACCACCACACACTCCGGAATGCGCCTCTTCCACAACTTTCCAAGATTCATCATCGTCGAGACATCTTAATAAAACACCGGTGAGCCCTCTCCTGTAGAGCACACCTCCAACCAAAACATAACGCTGAGCCACTCTTCTAATTGCTTTCTTTTCTTCTGCAGTGGCTTCCTCGGGATAGGACTGATTATTGCAATATCTGGAAATCTCATAATACCAAGGCTTCTCTTCGTCACCCAATTCTTCTTGCCAATCTAAAAGCATGACCTCTTTGCCTTTAAGAGATTCCTTCTGCTTGACCTTCTCAAGCACCTTATCCCTAATATCGAGGAATGCACGATCCTTAATAGCTGGCGTGTCACGCTGATGAATTAGAGGAACATGAAAATCACGCTCAGGAGGGAAGACTAAAGCAGAGGCTAAAGAAGCAAGAGCGTCAGCTAGGATGTTCTGACTACGAGGAACATGGACGAAAATCAATTTGGTGAAGAGCTTGGCATAAGCTGAAGCAAGTTCCTGGTAGGGTTTGAGCTTAGGATTGATAGTGCGGCACTTGACCAACACCTGGCGCAGAATGAGCTGACTATCACCCACAATTCGTAGATGAGTGACACCATATCGATGAGCGGTTTGAAGACCGGCCAAAAGAGCCTCATACTCGGCTATATTGTTGGTGGCGGGAAAAGTGAGCCGAGCCGCAAATGGGATGGTGACCATTTCTGGTGTTAAAAGAACCATGCCGATCCCTCTTCCTTGAGAATTTAAAGCTCCATCAAAATGTAATGTCCACATAGGATCACGAGGTTGATTAATGGACATCAGTTCTTCATTTGGAAACTCCGAATTGACAAGATCAAAACGAGGTAGAGGGTGATGAGCAAGGTGTTCGGCAATGGCGTAGCCTTTGATAGCTTTCTGTTGAATGTAAGTGATGTCAAACTGAGAGAGGAAGCTTTGCCAGCGTGCTAATCGATCAGTGAGGACAGATTTTTCAAGGAGGAATTTAATCAGATTCATGCGAGCAATGAGGTGAACCTCGTGAGCTAGGAAGTAGTGTTTTAATTTCTGAACTACCCAGACCAAAGCAGCGCAAGTTTTCTCCATGGCTGAATACCTCTGCTCACAGGGGTTAAGAAGTTTAGACAAGTAGTATGCTGCCCTCTCTTTACCTTCTTCATCCACTTGAGCTAAGACAGCACCTACAGAGTCATCCAGGACTGAGACATAGAGAATAGGTGGTTTGCCTGGAATTGGCGACCTCAGGACAGGAGGATTGGCCAAATAATCCTTCAATCCGTCAAAGGCTGCCTGGCACTTGTCATCCCAATTAAACTTGACTCCCGGCTTAGTAAGCTCGTAAAACGGCCTACATCTTTGTGAATGCTGGGAGACGAAGCGGCGAATAAATTGCAACCTCCCGATTAATCCTCGAACTTCCTTCAAATTCTTGGGAGGAGGCATATCTCTGATGGCCCTTGCCTTGTTGGGATCAACTTCAATTCCCCTCTTGCTAACAATGAAACCAAGCAACTTCCCTGATGAAACACCAAATACACATTTCTTGGGGTTCATCTTCAATTGATACTCTCGCGATCTTTGCAAGACCTTGGCTAGAACCCCAAGATGCTCAATCCTTGTCCTTGATTTCACAACCAGGTCATCCACATACACCTCAATATAAATATGAATCATGTCATGAAAAATCGCCATCATAGCCCTCTGATAGGTGGCTCCAGCATTCTTAAGTCCAAAAGGCATGACCACATAATAATATGTACCCCATGGTGTAGTGAATGATGTCTTCTCTTGATCTTCTTCAGCCAGACGAATTTGATTGTAACCTGAGAAGTCATCCATGAAAGAGAGAGTCTCAAATCCTGTCGTATTATCGATCAAAACATCAATATGAGGGAGGGGAAAGTCATCCTTAGGACACGCACGGTTGAGGTCCCGGAAGCCTATACAAATCTGAACTTTTCCATCTTTCTTCATAACCGAGACGATGTTAGCCACCCAGTTGGGATAGAGGACAACCCTAACAAATCTAGCCTTATGGAGCTTGTCGACCTCTTCTTTCATCTTTAAAGCCATATTAGGGTGGAAACGCCTCAACCGTTGCTTGACCGGCACAGACCCTGGCTTAAGTGTAAGGCGGTGTTCAACGAGCGCAGGGTCTAAACCAGGCATATCTTCATAACTCCATGCGAACGTGTCCTTGTATTCTTGCAAGACCAAAATGAGCGCCTCCTCTTCGGAGGGCGGCAAATTCTTGCTGATGAGGACAATCCTAGGGTCTTCCTCGGTACCCAAATTAATTTCTTTGGTAGGCTCTTCTACAGAGGCTGATGGTTCGTCAAATCTCCTCATGCCACTAGCAAAGGCATCAGCCTCGTCCTCATATTCTTCATAACTTTCATCCCCCTCTTCAATAGGGTCTTCGTCATTCATAATTTCATAGACACCCAAACCCTCATAAGAAACAACAGCATCCTCATATTCTAACTCTGGCAGGATGATTGGATTCTCTATAAATTCAGGAAGAGCTAAACAAGCCTGGCATCTGATAGCTAACTCCAACAGAAACCTATGGGGAATCTGCTTACCCTTGGATTTCTTATGTGAATCTACCCCTTGAATTTTAGCGTTAGCAAAAGAAGAGGAGGAACAACTAGCTTGATCAGAAAAAGGAAGGAAAGGAGGTGAAAAGTGGATACATGAGGTAATACAGAGGAAGTCCCCTCACCAGAGGGGGAGAAAAGATTTAGCAATGAATCTTGAAGGAGCGGCCCCTGGGTCGGGACGCACTCAGAAGAGAAATAGGAGGTCTCCTCAACAGAAATGGAGGTTTGGAAAGTTGGGAATTTGGCATTTTTTTTTCTTTTTTGTCTTTTTCTTCATTTTTATTTTCTGTTTTAAGAAGAAAGCTGTGTGCAGGGAGGATAGCGGGAGGAGTGGAAATTGCCAGATCAGAGAAGAGCTGAATCAGTGATGGCCCGCACGGGGGCGTGCTGGGTAGTTTAGAAAATCGCTCGAGGAGCGAAGAAGGAATTGTGAGAGAAACTTGGATTGAATCTGGAGATAAATTGATTATAATCGGAGGCGGTCTTGGCACGCGACCGAACCGATGAGAATATAGAGAAGCAAACACAGATGGATGCATGGAAGTGAGAGAAAAGAGGCCGGCCCACAGCCTATCCACGGTGAAACCTTCTTCACACGGAACATCTGGCTCTCCAGTATCAGTGTAGTCACTCAGCAGCTGTCTCTTATCTGTAATTACGGCCGGCTTCTCAATCAATTCATGAATAAGTGGCGGCCATTCCGGAACAGTCGGCATGAAGAGGCGGCTCAAAGAAATAGTAATATCCTGCATATCAAACCACCTGTACCAGTCACATTCTGGATCATCCATTTTCCTTCTCTTGTCAGGCCTTAAGGACTCCAGGGCTTTGTATGTGGCCAACGGGGCAATATGACGAGCAAACTGTCTAGCATGAACATCCTGACAGTCTAATATGGATGTAATTATGGTAGTTTGCTCCTTATTTTGAAAGCCACCCGTGACAAAATGTGTCTTCAATGTCCAAGTGAGCGGTTGGCGATCTGTTTTTAACGTAGATGTCATAAATGCCCATGGTTCATCTTTATTTTTGCCTGGCCCTTTGTAACCTAGACCACCTCGTGTAATCAGCTTCTGAGGTTTAACTGGCCTAATCCTGCCTTGATAATTGGCACCCAGACCTTTGCCATTTTGATACCCCATTTTCATCAAGATGTTCCAACCAGAGGTGTTCATCATTGTTTTCTTCTTTTTCCCCTTGGGAGGCAGGGGTGTCATAGCAACTGCTGTGACTTTTTCTGGCATTGGTCGTGGACAAGGGATGTCCAGCACAGATAATAGTGGTTTGTTGGCCGGCCACATGGATGGAACTGATGAAGCCACATGAATATCTTCCTCTGGCAAAATTGGCATACTGGTAACTTTAATAATGCGGCCCTTGTGTGGGAATTTAAGGTATTGGTGATTTGTGGAGGGCACCGCATCGAGTTACTGAATGTAGGGGCGTCCCAGAATGCCATTAAATGTCGGATCCATATCCAGAATGTGAAAATCTGCTGTGATGGCGGCAGGACCCAAACTTACTTTTAACGTAATCATGCCTAGAGGAGGTTTCTTCGTGTTATCATATGTAGTTACTGTGATAGTAGACGGCCGAATTTGGCTTTCCGGAATGCCACACAACTTCAAGGTGCTAGGTGGCAAGACATTGATGGATGCCCCAGTGTCCACCAGACATTGCTTAACAGCCACCTTATTAATGTCAACCGTGATGCATAGAGCGTACTTTCTTGCTGAGAGTGGCGCCAGTTCATGTTCATGGAAAGTAATTGCCGGCTGACTGCTAGCGGGCGTTAAAATCGTGACTATCTGCTCAACTGGAATGTCCTCATTGACCATCACCTTTTGCAGATATTCTTTCAAAGCTAGCTGATGAGTGGTCGATCTTTTAATTAATTCCAGGATTGAAATCCTTGCTGGGGTTCGGTCCAAGTGTTTTAGCAAATCATACTGAGTCCCTGACACTGACTCTTGTTCTTGTTCTTGCTCTTGCGGCCCCTGCACGGGCTCTAGCTCTCTCTGTGGAAAAATACGGTGGAACATCCGTCCACTGCGGAGCGGCGCCACGCCTTGATGTGCCTCTGTCGGGGCAAGTGCGGGAGAAGGATTAGAAGAAGAAGAAGGTGTGTTGGTGTTAAGAGGTGGTGGAGTGGGAGTTCCTGAAGAGGGAATCCCCGTAGTGGGTGTTGGTGCCCCGGTAGGAGGCGTAGGAGTAGAAAGGGATACCCGAATGCGGGGGGAATTGGTGGGGGGTGGAATGAGAAGAGTTCTGGGTACAAAAGGTGGTGGAACCGATGGTGGGGGAATCCTTGCCGGTGAAGGAGTAGTGGTGGCGTGTGTAGTGGGCGTTGGCGATGGGCGGATGAGGAGTGGCCTAGATGGCAATGGCGAAGGGTTGGTGGTGGATGGGTTTTGTTGTGGCGTAGGTTGTGGAGGTGGTAAGCGTGTAAGAAGGGGGCGAACCGGCAAGGTCGGAGAATAGGCGGAGGTAGGTGGATTAACGGGGCGCAGAAGAGATCGGCCCACTTGGGGAGCAGAAGAAGAAGAAAGGGTGCGCAAGAGGTGCGGAGGTTGATTTTGATTATGATGAAGTGCCCCGACAGAGGCGTTTTCTTCATGCCATCCCTGCCCTCTCTCCACCTCATAGAGAGACGTGACAGGGTTTACGTGCTGGTTTGGCGGGTGCTCCGGCAGTGGATTGTGGACGATCCCCATATCGTGCTGAGGCGCTAGAGCTTGTTGTTGCTGCTGTGGAGCTGGTTGCTGTGGCTGCTGAGCCTGTTGCTGCCGAGGAGACCTTCTTTCTTTCATGGTGGCAATGAACTGTCTCATCTCATCCCAATTGATGTCACCCTGGTCATTTAGGTCATAAATGCAATCTCTGAAGTGGAAGCAACGATCAAGGTTGTGACCAGGTGCACGATGGAAAGCGCAGTAACGGGATGTGTCAACATTAGCAGGCCACACTGTTCTTTCCCTTGGTAACATGAGCAAATTGGCGGCCATTAAAGCATTGAAAATATCCGGGAGACTTTCTGGTAGTGGAGGGTAGTGGTCCCTTTTGGGGCCAAGTGGTGGTCTCCGTTGTTGTTGTTGGCCATAGTTGGTAGGTGGTGGTACCTGGTGGTACTGTTGCGGAGCTGGAGGGTTAGCGCGGGGTGCTTGGTTTTTCGGTGAAGCAAAGGAATGTTGGGGTGCGAATTGGCGTTGTGGAGTGGAGTTGAAATGGGGGTTTTGTGGTGGAGGAAGGTTAGGACGTGGGTTAGATTGGTGGTGAGGGTGGCCAACTACGCCAACCTGCTCATTTGCAATAGTGCCCTACGTCGTGGGCCCGCTGTTATTGACAGTTGTGGTTTTCTTGAATAGCCGTGGCTTTGGCTCAAACATGCCCATAATGGGCGAATCCTTCATCTGCGTCTGGATATAATGAGCCCTTTCATAGAGCTCCTCCATGGTGGTTAACCTATTCATGGCCAAGATATGCCGGAACTGAGGAGTTGCATTGGAAATTATCATCTTGACTTGTTCTTGTTCCGACAGTGTATCTTTCAACTTCTCAGCCATCAACCGCCATCTATCAGCAAACATTATGAAGTCTTCCTCGGGCTTCATTTTTTCCGTCCGTGAGTGAGAGGGAGGGTCCGACCCGGTCTCTGTACTTCTGCAAGAACTTCCTCTGAACGACATCAAAGTCACCGGCATCAGCAGGATCCAATGAATATAACCATTCAAGGGCTGGACCCTCCAGAGATCTCCTGAATAAGTAAGCCAAGGAGGCCTTGTTGTCTTGCCAAAAGGAGGTCTCGTACATAAAATCCTTCAAATGAATAAAAGGGTTACCAGTCCCATTATATCGCCGAAAATTCGGCATCTCAGATGGTGGTAAGTGGAAGACTGGCAATGTAGGGAGCGAGATCTCCGGGGCATTCTTAGCCGTAGTGACCTTCTTCAGTTGCTCTTCTATGCTTGCCAACTTCTGAAGCAGTAGAACATTAGTGTCGGACTCGACTGGGGCCGGATTTTGAATAAAAGAATGCGGTATAGGCGTCCGTAGAATTCGGGGAGGTTGGAGGAATTGGTGCCTAACCGCAGAGTGGCTCGCCTGTTGGGCCGGCATGGCCGTACCGAGCGTTGGTGGACGGGAAGGAGGTTTATGCAGGACCGCCTGGTCATTAACGGGGTGATGGCCACTCTCGGCCGGAGGGGGATTGGAGGATGAAGAAGGAACAGACTTCCCTTTCCAAGCGGCCTGAACTGCCTGTCGCTGAGAATCATCCAACTGAGATAGTGCATTAATTAAATCCGTGACATTGAAGGATGGGGAAGGATTCCCCGAAGTGTTGGAAGGCACAGCCTGAGAAGAGGGCACAACCTCTTGAGGAGTGGTATCAACCACATGAACTTGAGGATAACGAGACTGAGGAGGAGGGTAATTTCCCTCATGATAGATGGAATCTTGGAGGGGACTTTCATATTGACCAAAAACATTCTCATCCTCATCATCATAAGAATATCCGTAGCCTGCCATGTTGATGATTTTACCTGAACGGAGTTGCATGTTTAAGAGGAGAGACGGCCTTATAAAGGAACTATTAAACAAAACCCACTCAATCCAAACAAGCCAAATCAACCCAAACAAGTTTATGCAACCAAGTTGAGATGAACGCATGATTTTAGTGTTCCGCTTGAGATTAGAGTGGATTAAATTATAGAATAATTCCCTCTTTTGCAAAGTGAAACCTAGTTCATCCAAGTGTAATCTCCGGGTTAACTAGATTCTTTCTCTCCCCTCACCAACGATAGGTTCTCTATACTCCGGATACTTCAAGGGTACAATCAGCCCGGCGTCCGTGAGGGAATCCACGGGTGCGGGGACTTACGGAGGTCTTGGAAAAGGGATTTTCGGTCCAAAGAGACGGAGTGCTCAATGGAGGGTTGTCCCGATTCCAAGAGAGGTGTGTGGAATCCTAGTGTAGAGAGAGGAGGTCTCTCAACCAAATGCCACAAGATGCAAAATAATATGTTCAGACCGCAGCAATATAGGCAAGCAATGTAATAATCAATCCAACAATCACAGACAACAACAGGAAGCAGGTTTCTGTAAAAACGCAGGAAAGAGGCGACCTGGGGCAAGTCGCTATCAACCAAAAGACGACAGAGTCACTGTCGTGAATCACTGTGGTGGCCCACAGGTAGTGCAAAACACGCGCCTTGGTGTGAGGCGCGTAATATCAAAAGGACGCCTCTACAAAAGGGCGTCAAATATTAGTGGTGCACACGGTGGAGGAAACACGCGCCTTGGTATAAGGCGCTACCAAATAAAAAGACGCCCAAAGGGGAGGGCGCGAATTATCAAACAGAACAAGAAGACAACAGATATGATAAAAGACGCCTTCTGGGAAGACGTAACACAGAAAATAGACGCCCTTGATGAAGGCGTTAAACGAAAAAATGTCTCTGGGTGAGGCGTTAATTCAGGAAAATAATCAAACAATCGCAAACTGGCTGATCCAGGGAGTGTGCAGTGTCCACGGTGGAGGGTGCCCGTGGGGCACAAAAGGAGGGGTACCGTGGGTACCGAGGGGAAAGGGCACACGTGGGTGCCGAAGGGGAAAGGGCACACGTGGGTGCCAATAGGAAAGGGCACACGTGGGTGCCAATAGGAGATGGTAATCAAAAGAAAAACAGTGGATGTCCCACCGTGATCGCCAATTTGTAGATCGTGATGAATCCGCACATTAAGAAGAGTTTAAATATGAGAAAAAACACAAGGGGGAGAGATGATATAATAATGAATAAAAGAAGCACGTGGTGCTACTAAGGAGGGTGATCGCCAGAGGGGTTACCTCAAGAAGAAACAAAGAAGATCGCGAATACCTGGTGGAAAATAAAACGCGGGCTAGATTGTGAATTCCTCTTCCTCCTTCAATCGGCCGGCCGATGAAGGGGGTTTTCCTTTATTGATTACCCTTGCAAAAAAGACAAAACAAACAAACAAAAGAAGTGGATCAGCCAAGTGAATGTAGTATCAATCCCAAGTAGATGACATGATGATGAATAGAGAATAAAGCATGCGCACCTTTTTTTTGTATTAAAACCCCTAAAGAGTTAGGGAAGGAGAAGATATGATGAAACTAATGCAAAAAGAGAAAAATGTATGATGATCGACGAAGAAAACAATAATCAGATAAGCAAGAAAAACCCCTGCTGTCCCTGATGACAGTAAAGGGAACCAAAACCGATGCTGTTGGCAGGAAGAAAAAGGCAGCAGAGAGCTTTAAAGACCGCGCAGGAAGAAGAAGGAAGCAGAGAGCTTCTATGCATAAAAACTCTGATCTCGATAGCCTGCTCTCGTAACCTGCCAACCTTAACCTGCTAACCTCGCGCGAGGTCGATCAAGACATCCCTATATAGGGTTCCAGATCCAAGATAACCTCAGATTCGGAAGGATAAGAATGGGCAATGATCAAAAGAAGGCAGGACTCTAATTCTAATTCGAGCAAGGAGACCGTTAAAGGCAGGGAACTACTCAGGAAAGACGAGTTTAAGCAGGACACTGAAGGATAAAACACGACCTTCAGAAGGGCGTCAAATCATAAATTGACGACCTACATCAAGACGTTACTCAAAAACACGACCATGATCAAGGGCGTCACTTCTTGGATTTAATTTTGGCAATAACACTTACTTTATTTGAAAATTATGAGAAAACGCCTGAGATGAAGGCGTTACTTGAAAACACGCCCTGAGGAAGGACGTTAATCAATAATTTGAACTTATTTTGAAACCGGATAATTCCAGAAATTGACGCCCTGACATTTGGTCGTCCTTTCTTTTGAACACGCCCCTCTTCAGGTCGCGAATCACAAAAATGCAAAGATCAAATCAAAAACACACAAAAATAGAAAAACTTCATATTATGAATGTATTGAAGTTCACTTTGGGGCGTCAACATAGTGACATGAGATTTGATCAACATAGCGTCAATTTTGGCGTGTCTACAGTTAGCAGTCTCCATAACTATGTGAAACTGATTGATCCGGATCTGTGGAAGTTAATCTCACACGGTCCTCACAGACTACCAAAGAAAGAATCCAAATGGACCAACAGTCACAGATCAAGGCATGGAGAGAATCAGAGAGTTTTAAATCTAATGAAAGAAGCTACTGACAGGGCCCTACATTCTTGTTTTCATGACTGCAGGTCCGCTAAGGACATTCTGGATAACCTGAAGCTAGCTTAGAGGAGAAATGAGGACAGCTGCATGATGGCTAACGGAAGAAATCAAAGTGGCAGCCAAAATGAAGAAGAAGATGATGATGAGGTAAACCTCTTCGAGAATTATACTTTAGATGATTGGCATGGTGCATATGGTGAGTTACTTGAGTCACATGAGATGTTAAGAAAATAATATAAAAAATTAAAAAAGAAAATTGATCTGAATAGTTCAGAGTCCTCATGTGAAAATTGCTTAAAACGAAAACAGTCCTATGATGCATGCTTGTCTGAAGTCCAAGTGCTTAAGAAACAAATTGGCTTATTTAAAGAAGAAAATCAAGAACTTGTATGTGAAATTTCTGAACTAAAAGAAAAACTTAGCTCGATTGATGATGATCAGTTCATTTTAATAATTTAGTTAAGAATGAAAAACTGTTGAAAGAATTTGAATGTGTTAGCTCTGAATTGGATGTTCTAAAATCTAAAAATGAATGTCTTAAGAAACAATGTGAAAAACTCCAGGCTCAAACAATATGTTCTGGTAAATCTGCATGCAATGAGTGTCCATTTCTCAAGGAAATAAATGAAAATCTTCACTCAAATTTAGAATTGCAGAAGGAGTTAATTGTTTCCCTAAAGGAAGAAAACAGAGATCTATTAAACAAGACTCTGGAGCTTGAACAGATAGAGGAAGAGCTGAATGATAAAATGAGCTCAATGAAAATTGATAAAGGCTCTGTTGAAGAAACTGAAAATCTGAAATCAAAAAATGACAAATTAACTAAAGAGGTTGAAGGATTGAAGCAGTTGAACACTGCTATGTCAGAGAAACTTGCTTTCTTAGAAAAAGGAAAATCTGTTTACATTGAAGAATCTGAATAATTGAGAAATCTGGAACAAGAAGTTGAGAAATATAAAACTGCAAATAAGGTGCTAAATGAATGTGTAAATTGCAATGAACAAGAGATTGCCAGTTATGAAAAACACATCGTTTCTCTGGAAAATGAAATTAAGGATTTGAATAATTCCTTGTCAAAATTTGTGGACGGAAAAGATAATCTGGACAAGATTCTAGGAACAAAGGCTAATTTTCAGAAGGAAGGGTTGGGCTATAACCCTTCAAAGAAGAAGAGTTTTAAAAACAAAGTTCAAACTTCCTTTGTTTCCAGCTCAACTTCTCACAGCCCTCAGAACCTTCCTGGTTCTCAGTTATCTGCTCAAAAGAAAATAACAGAAAAATAAAAAGAAACGAACCAACATGTTCCTGTCCCCACTTTGCATGTTCTACCCACACACTCACATGCATCTAAAAAGAAAATGATCTGTCATTACTGTCACAAGTTCGATCATCTGATGCATGAGTGTAATTTGATGGAAAATGATGACTTAACTGCTGAACAAAACAATCAGGTTAGAAAGCATGTCTCTAGGGAAAAGAAAATTCATTGCTATAATTGTGAAAAAATGGGACATGTTGCTGTTCAGTGCTGGTCAGCTGAAGGCAAGAGAAAATTCTATCCTCATGTTAATCATGTCCATCAGAATGTTATCAATAAGAATAAATCTACTGTCATAAATCAACGTGGTAGGTGCTTCAATTGTGGGAAGCCAGGCCATAGGGCAAAAGATTGTTGGCATGTTCAGGGAAAGAAATTTAATTCTGAAATTGCCAAATTCCCTGCAAACAGAAATGATTTTGGTAGAAATAAATCTATTTTCAAAGAAAAGATTCCTGTATGTTTTGAATGTGGAAAACTTGGCCACCGAGCTTCAGAATGCTTGTGGGAAGGTTATGGTAAACCAAAATTTCATGTAAGTAACAGAAATTTCCATGTTTATCCACATAGATTCCATGATTATAATCCTGCTCATAAAAAGAACTCAAAGGCTGTTACATCATGTCATTATTGTGGGCAGGTTGGGCATTCTATGTATAATTGTCATATCATGTGTTTTGATGATAAACAAGCTAAAAATTTGTTGAGAAAACCTGCTAGGAGTGTCACTGCTAATACAGGACCCAAGACTACTTGGGTTCCTGCAGGATCAAAATGATTAATGTGCTGCAGGTGTGCCTTGGAAGCTGATGAATAAAGGGGTTAATAATCCAAGGCACTCACAAGTGAAACCCCCCCAGGAGTGAACTATTCAAGTTAGTTCTGAAAACTTAGTTTAAATTCTATCTTCTGAATTTGTGTGCTCCGGATGCTTGCATATCATGACAACTCCTTTGATGAATGCATTATACATTCTTATTATGATACATATTTGTCAACTTCCCTGCATAATGATATTGCATATGTTGCATTAAGAAACCTCACTTATTGCATATAGTTAGGGGGAGTTTGGTTATCCGTGCATAATGTTCATGACATTCATGTTCAGGAAATATCTGAAGGAGAGTCATTGCATAAGCATGCATGTAAGAGCAGTGTATTGCATATCATCAATTTTGAAAAATCTAAAAAGAAATGATCCTCACTGCATATCATTCAACCATGACTATGTCTAAGCTCTTTCTCGTCTAATTCTTCCCATTCATTTGCAAAACCACATGCATATAGACAGGGGGAGTGTTGTATGTAATTCAAAGAGGTCATCAACTTCATTGAAACTCAAATTCTTTTCTCTCTTGAATTCATTAAAGCCCTTGACCCCGATGAGTTGAGTCTGACAATATGGCAATCTGTTAGTCAGTTCTAATTCTTAAGTAATAGAAAACAGACTTCTTCCTTTATAAGAATTTTAATTGCTTAAAGACTGACTTAATGGTTTAAATTTTATAAACTTTAGAGTTTAAAAATTACAATTAGTAAATAAGAGTGTTGATAATTGATAATAACTCTCAAACCTTATTTCATTACATGTCAGACAAAGTTAATTATGTCTGAAGTCTGAAAACTCACCTGAAATCTTGTTAGAGAAGGCTAAGTATGTGTATTGTCTTAATCAAGTCATTATGAAACAAATAAAGGATAGCTAAGAAAATTATTGAAAAATCTTAAAAAATATTAAAAAATAACATTGGCAGAGCAATGACTGGTAAAGCACTGTGAAACTGAGTGTTCCATCAAAGAAATGGACAACACGTATGTCATGATGTGTATCAGTTATCTCTGTATAAATGATCAAAATAGTAGGGTGGTTTCACTGAATACCTGGGGGTACCTGCGTCTCATAAACGTGTACCTTCACACAAAAAGGTGCAAATCATTCCTGTTGAATTTGATTATAGGCAGAATGGTCCATCATGTTGAGTATCTAGGGGTACTGGCGTCTGATAAACGTGTACCCTTACGTAAAAAGACAAATGACACCTGAATGCCCTTAATGAAATCAAATTGAAAATGCTGATCCTTCAAAGAGAAAATTCAGGTATGTCAAATTGTTTAATTTCAATACATGACCTGGTATCTCTTAACAAATTTTACTGAGTCTAAGAAAGTAAGATGCTTTGAAACTGAATCTCTCATGCTCAAATGTGATTCTGGTTTATTGCTATTATCATGCATAGCAAACTCATTCAATGATTGTAGTGCATGAACTCTAACTTTTATAACCTTCAAACCAGAATTCTATCTCTAAGCAGTTTCTAAATTCATATGACTGAAGACTCTGTGCTTTAGAATGCTTAATTCCTGAACTACTTGCTCAGAATGCCAGTCAGATGTCCTTCTTCCCTTATTTTTTTTTACCTCCTCTTTGTTGATGGCAAAGGGGGAGAATAATTGTCTATTTGATAGCATCCCAGGGGGAGAACATGTACTATGCAAAGGGGGAGAGTTGTCAAACTTTCATGTTGATAGGGGGAGTTCTTATATTCAGTACTCTCTTTGCTTGTTTCTATGGGGAAGAATTGGTATCAGACTTCATACATGTCTTTCATTCCACTCACAAACCTTTTTGATTGTGTCAAAGGGGGAGAATTGTTTGTTGAGTCTGTGTAACTCATTGTGTTGACATCATCAAAAAGGGGGAGATTGTTGTGCCCCTTGTGATTTGATGATAGGGTGTTATTGGTTGGTTGTTTTGATGATAGCAACTCAATGAGTCTCCACATAAGAATGATGATGAAATGATGTTTTGAATGCATTATTCTGTTTGGATGTTCTGGTATATAGATTGCATTCTTGTTTTCTTTCTCTCACTGCATCGGTTCAATTTCTGTCATATGCATACTATGCATCAGTGCATTAACAGAGTCTATACATCGTCAGGTTACTTGATCAGTGCATTAACAGAGTCTATACATCGTTAGGTTGCTTGCACGTTGAGTCTATACATTCGTTAGAGCTCAGCTCGTGGCTTAATCTGTTCATCCATGTTCATTTTGCATGTGTGCATCCCTCAGCAAAGTCTGTACACTCTACGGTTGGTTTATGCATATTCAATGTCTGCACGCTATAAAGTATGTATAGTGTTTTTGCCTAGATTGCATCAGACAAGTCTGTACATTCTTTAGCAGCAAGTCTGTACATCGTCTTGGTGTAGGCGTGGCAAAGTCTGTACATTGCATCGCATGCTCACACACTCGCAGGTCTATACATTGGCTGCTGCACTCGCAAGTCTATACATTGGCTGCTGCACTCGCAAGTCTATACATTGGCTGCTGCATGCTCTCACAACCATTAAGTCCATACATCGTACATCCTCAAGTCAGTGCTTGTTAAGATCCGTCTCACTTAGCGTCTCACTTAGCGTCTTACAAGTCTGTACATTATTTTAGCATGATCCGTCTCACTTAGCGTCTCACTTAGCGCCTTTGTGCATGCATCATTCAAAGTCTGTACAGCCCGTGTTCGCAAGATCAAGTCTGTACATTGTCTTAGCATGCATTCATTACAGCAGAGTCTATACATTCTCTGCTGATATGTTTGTGCATAGTTCGTGCATTGATTTGTCTCGCACACACATTCAAAGTCTGTACAGCCTGTGTTCGCAACACTAAGTCTGTACATTGGCTGGCTGCTGCAACACTAAGTCTGTACATTGGCTGGCTACTGTAACACAAAGTCTGTACATTGGCTGGTTGCTGCATTGCACGCGCTCAAAGTCTATACACCACTAGCACTCATGCAGAGTCTATACACTCATAACCTTAGCCAGTGCATTCTGTGCTTCAAGCATACACAAAGTCTATACAACCTCCATTGGTTCACTCGACCAAGTCTGTACAGCCATGCACTGTCTTGCTTGCATGAATGAAGTCTGTACAAAGTTTTACAGTCTTAAACTGATAATTCTCTTCGACTGACTGACAGGTACTTATGCTCGAGGAGATTAAGAATGGACACGTGATCCAAGAATGGAAATGGCTCAGGATCGTGACACGTGTAATCCAGCAGACTGAGATGCTGCCACGTGGTCAAGGCGATTGGGCGGGAATTGTGGAGGACAGACGCCCTATCTGTTGCTCTATATATATGAAGCTTCTTCATCTGTAGAAGACTGATCGTGATCGAAGTAGAAGCAGAGACAGAGTCTGCACGATCCAGAAGAAGAAAAAGAGTGAAGAAGAGAAGAAAAGAGAAGTTGCATAAGAAAAGGAAAGAGAGAGAGAGCTCGTGAGGATTGAGAAAAAAAGAAAGACAGTGAGAGAGAAGAGAAGAGCAGAGAAGAAAAAGAGAGGCAGAGTATGAAAGCAGAAGAAGAAAAAGAAGAAGAGAAAGAGAGATAGAGAGCTCGTGAAGAAGAAAAGAAGCTTCATCAGAAGATTAGTCCCTACTGGACCGTGGATCAAATCCAGGCCAGTCAGCTCCTGCGAGAGCCACATTGTGTGTTTCATTTCCAGCTTTCAGTCGCTGTGATTTTTATCATTTCTTGTTTTTCTTTTTTTATCTGATCATCGTTGTTCTTCCGATTCTCTGGTTTGAGGTCGGGTTCCTCCTGTGGACTCAGGAGAAGGGAGACCTGGTGTCTCCGGTTGCAAGTGGCTGGGTGTCACTTGTGGGTTCCCTCCTGGGTGGAGGAAGAGAGACTTCGGTCTCTGGTTGCTAGTGACGGGTAGCCACTAGTGGGTTTCCTCCTGGGTGGAGGAAGAGAGACTTCGGTCTCTGGTTGCTAGTGACGGGTAGTCACTAGTGGTTTTCCTCCGGTCTGGAGGAAGAGGGGAGGTTGTTCCCCTGGTCAAGCTGTTAGGCAGCATTTGTTTGCAGACTGAGTCTGCGGTTCTAGCTGTTGCTAGTGGAAGCATCACTCCGATTTGGAGTGAGGGGTGGACGTAGGTCTGGAGGACCGAACCACCTAAAAAATCTTGTCTACCGTGGTTTGCTTTGTGTGCTCTTCCATATCATCTATCTCCCTTCACAGGTTGTGTGCGTGATTATTTGAGTTATCCTGGGGAGTTAACTTGTTTGTGAAGTGCTTGTTCATATGCTCAGTAGAATTACATCTGATATGTGAGTCAGTGTTTCTCAGTTCACGGTTGCGAAAAGGGAAAAGCTCCGTTGTTTCATTAGTTTATATTGAGTTCAGTTAAAAGTCTCTTCTGTGTGACAGCTTGCTATTGAGTGCTCAATTGATTAAGCCATCTGAGATTTTAATTCCGCAATATTTTTTATCGGGGATTCATTCACCCCCCCTTTGAATATATCGCACCAGTCCCAACACCATATACATGTACGGTTCATCCATGGCCGCTCAATAAATGTGCGGTTGATAGTAGGCCGTCCATACATTTTTGGAATATTTTGGTTAATTTTCCTGAATTTCCACCGACAAGCATTTATGTGGTCTTCTTCTAGCCGTCCAAAGTGATGGACGGACGGATGGTAGCCGTTCTTCTCCCAGAGTCCTATGCTTAGTGGTTTTCTCAGATAATTACTCAGTTTATCTATTTATCACCGACAAGGCTAGAACGGCCGGCCTTTGGCCGCTCTTCCTCTTGAACGGACTAATCCTAGCCGTTCATTTGTGAGAGTCCAATGGCGAGATTCTCGGTTGGTTTAATGGATAAATGGTGGATAATTCCTCTATATTTGATTTTTCACCAACGGGGTTGGACGGGCAAGGATGGGCCGCCCATATGGATGTGTGGCCTATCGTAAGACCGTTCATCTGCTCGTTTGCTGAAGATTCAACAGATTTTCTCTCTCTCCTCGTGGATTTATGTAGTGCCCCAGAAATTTTAAATAATTTTCAAGAATTTATAAAGGCCTAAATAAATTTATAAATGGTTTATTTAAAATTAATAAGTCATTATGAGGCCAAGTGGTGTTACTCAATTAACCCAACCCACTTAATTAAAGTCCAAAAGGTTTTAACTCTGGCCCATTAAGTTTGGCCCACATTCTAGAAGGTAATTAAGTCTATCCACGGATATTAAGGATAAATACTAGAATATATAAGATAAGTTAATGGATAATTATCAAAAGAGTTTTAAATTGTTTGAACTCTATCCACGACACATATAACGGTCTATAGCCTACCTCACAGCCGTGTAACGCACGGTGTCTCGACCGTTACACTATGAACCAAAAAACTAAAAGAGTTTGATTTCCTTTGAACTATAGGAACGAGTAATGTAACGGTCTATCACGAGACCGCCACATAACCCTAACGCGTAGGTCCTAGTCCGTTACAAACCTGTTAGTTCCGTAAGCAAAGGAACTCATGAAAAGATTGGAACTTGATGTTCCTATCCCCTAGGGATCGACTTGGGAAGGATTGTAAAGACTCTAAGGACTCTTAGGGATTAAGATTTGATGAAACAAGGACTCTAAACTCGATCTAATCCTCAAAACCTAGTCTAAACTCTATAAATAGGGCATAGTTCTGAACTATGCGACCCTTACTTTTTGGGCGTAAGGAAGCAAGGTAAAGAGTCATTATCTCAGGTAAGTTCTTTAGAATAATTTGTTCACAATACTTTAGACTAACTCCCCTCCGAATTTCACATCTTTAGGTCAAGAGGTCGTGGAGTTAGAGCCCAAGGAAGTTGCTGGAAAAGTCACAAGAGAAGGAGGAGATCTAGGGCAAGGTTCTCTACCAAATTCAGGAACTACAGTCTAAGTAAGAGGTAGGTTATCTCATGAACGGCAAAAATAACTTGATAGGACTAAGAGCCTCTGTTTTGATTAGATTTCATGCATGCTAGATCATCAATTTCATGTTTTATTGGTTCTATGCATATCATGTTTCCCTTAGCCCTAATTAAAGATTAAAGACTTGACTATCCATCTATTCACCAATACCCATGCATATAGACAACATTTACTTTGTTAACATATCTAGAAACTCATGATGTTTTGATAAAAGACATGATGTGAGTTGATCTCTTAGCTTCTATAGTTGTTTCCTTTTAGCAGAGACTGTAACGCATCATAGAAGGACCGTCACTTCCATGTAACAGCCCCACGACAGACCGTTATACTCCCTGATTGGATTTCGGTTTCACGGTTGATTATAACACGCTTTGACAGACGCGTTACATTCATGTAACGGCTGGGTCATGACCGTCACAATCATAGTGACGCCCCATATCCAGACCGTTATACTCTATGTTCTGTCAACCCCAAGATAGAATATAACCTGCCAATATTATTATTGTTAAAGCCTAGTTACCTAAGTTTTAACCTGATCATGTGATTTTAAGGTTATTTGATCATTCATGATAGGTATTGCATGTTTTGTGGTCTCACTTTTATTGAGTTATGTTAATTTTTGAAGCCAAATTATATAGTTTTGTATTATAAAGAATGACTTTTTAATATTGTATTGACGGAGTTTTCAGCATGATTTTCAAATTTGAGTATACATATCTCTCTCTATCAATAGAGTCAATTCCATAAGTACATGGCACATATTCTGGTATGTTGTCATTAGTTCACACTTTGCACTATAGGAACACAATCTTGGACATGAGGACCTCTCTATTGATTATTCCTTCCAACGGACTAGAAAATCATTGTTTCAAGGCCTCCGTAATTCTCCGCGAGCCTGGGATTCCCACTAGGACGCCGAGTTGGTTGTACCATTAAAGCCCAATAATAAGAAATGCACTATCATGGTTTCTGATTCTTGAAATGTAACGGCCTTGAACTGGACCGTCAGGCTGACGTAACGGCCCAGTGCCAGACCATCACATTCCTCTGAGTCTATTTTTATCTTTCTAGACTCTGATCATTTTAACGGCCCATTAGTGGCGCGTTACATAGTGTAACGGCCCAGTTAACGACCGTTACATAGCTTGTGTATGATAACCCAAGGTTTGACCAAGGGTTGATATTCCAATGATTCTAGACAAACCTTGATGATCTAGAACTTGCCATATTACTTAGATTGATCTAAAAGAAATGGAAGTTAAGGAAAATATCGTTATGCTGTCGATTTATTTCTATGAGCATGACATTGTTTAAAGTCTATTTCTTGACTCCTACATTCTTATGTTGAAGCATTCATTCATTGATTTTAATTATCATGGAATTGTTGGAAGTGCTATATTCTTGGCCATACTTTACTATTATACTGCGTGGAAGTAGCTTAATTTATAACTGAAGATGCGATCGAGCATTGATTGTGTTCAAGGGCTCTATGCTAGTCCCCTCGGCTGATTACCGGAAACATACTATTGTATAAACCATGGGGTATGATGCTACTGGCGTCGCATTGCACTGGGAGTACTATTTCTATAAATAAGTGAAGATCCACGGCACAACATGACATTCTTACTTGATATTCCACAGAAATTCACGAAGCACTTGCTCATAAGCATAAGATGCTCAAGTGAGGAATATGTGGCTTGCTAGTACATTCTCGATATATTCTTGTTCATGAAAGGCCAATATCATGTTCTTGTCCTATTCTTACTAGTTCATTATTGTTCTCATTCCATCGTATATGATAGTCTTGTTATTTTGAATTAATCGCATGATCATCGCATTGCATGATTTTACCTTATTTATTTAGAGCGAAAATGATAATCACTTTAATAGTGCCTTCATGTTGATGCGAAGATACCTACTGGACAAGTGTGCTCATTACCTATTTCTAATCTTTTTCAGGAAATAAAAGTGAGTCGGGTTCGGATTCGGATTATTCAAGTAGCGGATCCGAGAGCGATTAAAGATGAGTGAAGACTTAGGAAGTCTATAATGTCTAGATTGAGTCAATGTAATTTTCCTATTTCTTGAGTCTAGTAGAATGAAAATCAAATTAGTGATTGTATCTTTGAATATTGAGCATTATGATATGAAGTTGAAGTTGATTAAATCATGTGCAATTGCATTTACTTGTGTGATTGTCTCGCGGTCTGATTGATTCTTGCTTGCAAAAGGTTTACCATGCCGGCTGTTTACGCTCCCCGAGCGAGTCTTCCGCTGTAATTAAAGGCTCGGGGTGTGACAGTTAAGTTGGTATAAGAGCCTAAGTCTTAGGATTTAGGGAAAAGAGTCATGTCATAGGATAAGTCCAAGGTTAAGGACCCCTACCTATGAACTAAGGAAGAAATTCCACACCCATGTAAGGATTGGGTAGAACCCGGGATAAGATAACTAATTAGATTTAAGAATTATTTTGTTCATTCCAATTTCATGAGAAATAACAAGTTGTTATTTTCTCTCAGGTACCCTATTTTTTGAATGGCTCATCGTGTAGATTGGGACGGTATGCAACAAACTGTTGCCGGACACACCCAGGCACTGCAGACTATAGCACAAGGTGGTGTAGGGGAAAGGGCAGGAGATATTAATTGTAACTTCCGGAGTCTAAATCCTCCGCGTTTCTATGGATCTTCCAATCCAGACGAAGCCGAAAATTGGATCGATGAGATGAATCGTATATTTGATGTCATCCAATGCACTGATCCGGAGAAAGTCCGTCTAGCAACGTTCCAATTGAATAAGGATGCCCGTACTTGGTGGAAGTCCGTTCCGACACCTCTGGTCGATGCGCCACATACATAGAATGCTTTTCTCACTTTATTTTGTACCAAGTATTATCCCGATTGTGAGGTGGTAGTAGAAGGACACAATCTCCCCGCAAACTTAGTCTGCCTCGATATGAAAGGTTATGATGCCATTTTAGGGGTAGATTGGCTTGTAGACCATGATGCTTACATCAACTACCGAAATAAGACTATATCTTTCCAAAAACCTGGTCTTCCAAGATTTTCTTTTCTTGGCATCAAATACAAGAAGCATCCTACCATTATATCTTCTCTTCACGCCTGCAAACTTATCTCGAAAGGATGTGAAGTTTTTCTTGCTTCAGTCATTGTCACCGAATCTAAGGAAATTATCCTAGCAAAAATTCCTATTTAAAATGAATTCCCTGACGTGTTCCCATCCGAACTACCTAGTTTACCACCCGGGAGGGAAGTAAACTTTACCATTGAACTCATTCCAGGTGCAGCACCTGTTTCTATAGCCCCTTACAGGATGTCTCCCATGGAACTTAAGGAACTAAAGAAGTAATTACAGGAACTTCTCGACAAGGGTTTCATTAGACCTAGCACATCCCCTTGGGGTGCGCCTGTTCTATTTGTCAAGAAGAAGGATGGTTCTCTCAGATTATGCATCGGTTACCAGCGACTGAATCAGCTTACAATCAAAAATAAGTATCCATTGCCGCGTATTGATGAGCTCTTCGATCAGCTTTCGGGAGCTGAGTACTTTTCTAAGATTGACCTAAGATCAGGTTATCATCAGCTTAGAATCAAAGAAGAGGACATTTATAAATCGTCTTTTCGAAGTCGTTATGGCCACTATGAATTCGTGGTGATGCCGTTCGGTTTAACTAATGCCCCAGCAGCATTTATGCAACTTATGAATAGTGTCTTCCAGCCATATTTAGACCAATTCATCGTCGTCTTCATCGATGATATCCTGATATACTCCAAGATAAAAGAAGAACATGAAGAACATCTAAGGATAGCTTTGTAAATACTTAGAGAACATAAGCTATATGCCAAACTCAAAAGATGTGAATTCTGGCTCAAGGAAGTCTCATTCCTAGGCCACATTATTTCAAAAGAAGGTATTGATGTGGATCCTTCTAAGGTAGAAGCTGTCAGAGATTGGCGCCGACCAACGGCTGTATCTGAAGTCAGAAGCTTTTTGGGTCTAGCAGGTTATTATAGAAGATTCATAAAGGACTTCTCAAAGATCACGGTTCCTTTAACTAGACTTACTAGAAAAGAAAATCCTTTTATCTGGTCGAAGAACTGTGAAAAGAGTTTTCAAAGTCTTAAGAATCATCTTACAACAGCCCCTGTTTTTTCGCTACCAATAGAGGGTGCTAGGTTTGAGGTATATACGGATGCATCTGGAATTGGCTTAGGGTGTGTCCTTATGCAAGATGGAAAGGTGATTTGCTATTCTTCAAGATAATTGAAATGTCACGAAGAAAATTATCATGTACTTGATTTGGAATTAGCAGCAATTATTTTCGCCTTAAAAATTTGGCGTCATTATCTTTATGGAGAAAAGTTCACGATCTACACAGACCACAAGAGCTTGAAATATTTATTTTCTCAAAAAGAGCTTAATATGAGGCAAAGGAGATGGTTAGAACATCTCAAGGACTTTGATTTTACTATTCAATATCATCATGGCAAGGTGAATGTTGTAGCAGATGCACTTAGCAGAAAACCAATTGGTATGTTATCAAGTCTCATGATTAGTGTGACTAACCTTATTCCTCAATTTGCCCAGTTGGATTTAGAGGTTGATATTAAGGAAGAAGATTGCTTCATAGCTAATATCCGAGCTCAACCTACATTGATAGAGGATTTGGCCAAGTTACAAGAGGATGATCCAATTTTACTGGAAATTAAGGCCAATATTGAACAAAGACCGGATTTTTCTATTTCTAATGATGGAAGATTGCTATTCAAGGGCCGAATGTGTATACCGGATCATGAGGATACAAAGAAATTGATCTTAGAAGAAGCACATAAATCAAAGTACTCCATCCATCCAGGAGGTACCAAGATGTATCAAGATCTCAAAAGAAACTTCTGGTGGCCCAATATGAAGAGGGAAGTAGCTGATTTTGCATCTCGTTGTCTTACATGCCAACAAGTGAAGGCGGAACATTTCAGACCTGCAGGAAAATTACATCTCTTAAATATTCCCGAATGGAAATGGGAAAGTATAGGAATATATTTCATTATGGGATTACCTAAGACAAGAGGTGGACATGATGGAATATGGGTAATCATAGACCGATTGACTAAATCTGCACATTTCATATCAATAAAAAGTCGATGGTCTGTTGATATTCTAGCAGCATTATACATCAAAGAAATTGTTAAACTACATGGTATCCCTATCTCTATTATATCGAATAGAGATCCACTTTTTACATCACAATTCTGAAAAAGTTTACAACATTCACTAGGGACTAGATTGAATTTTAGCACAGCTTTTCATCCACAAACTGATGGTCAGACAGAAAGGACTAATCAAGTGGTAGAAGATATGCTCAGGGCTTGTGTCATTGATTTTGGAGGAAGTTGGCATGATGACTTGCCTCTGGTAGAATTTGCATATAACAACAGTTATCAAGCAAGCATACAAATGGCACCTTTTGAAGCTCTATATGAGAAAAATTGTCGATCACCAATATGTTGGAATGAAATAGGGGAAAGGCAATTTCTAGGCCCCGACCTTATCAGAGATTCTACAGAGAAAATAAAGCTCATCCAGGAAAGAATGAAAATGGCACAAGATAGGTAAAAGTCTTATGCTGATAATCGAAGACGTGACTTGGAGTTTCAGGTAGGAGATCATGTGTATTTGAAGGTTTCTCCAGGTCGTGGTATTCGAAGATTTGGCATCAAAGGAAAGCTAACTCCAAGGTTCATTGGCCCATTTGAAATTCTTGAAAGGGTCGGTGAAGTGGCTTATAGATTGGCCTTACCTCTACAGTTAGCAGGAGTTCATGACGTATTTCACGTCTCCATGCTGAAAAAGTACGTATATGATCCAGACCACATTATCACTTATGACAATATAGAGATTCAGAAAGACTTGACATACGAGCAAACACCGATCAAAATTCTGGATCGGGAAGTGCGTCAATTAAAAAATAAAGTTATTCCCATGGTCAAGATCCAATGGAAGAAAACATGGCCATATGAAGCAACATGGGAAACCGAAACGGCTATGCGGAAAAGATTCCAGAATTATTCAATTGTAAGTACACTCTCCTCAATACATGTTTTGAATTTGGGGACCAAATTCTTTCTAAGAGGGGGAGGGTGTAGTGCCCCAGAAATTTTAAATAATTTTCAAGAATTTATAAAGGCCTAAATAAATTTATAAATGGTTTATTTAAAATTAATAAGTCATTATGAGGCCAAGTGGTGTTAATCAATTAACCCAACCCACTTAATTAAAGTCCAAAAGGTTTTAACTCTGGCCCATTAAGTTTGGCCCACATTCTAAATGATAATTAAGTCTATCCACGGATATTAAGGATAAATACTAGAATATATAAGATAAGTTAATGGATAATTATCAAATGAGTTTTAAATTGTTTGAACTCTATCCACAACACATATAACGGTCTATAGGCTACCGTCACAGCCGTGTAATGCACGGTGTCTCGACCGTTACACTATGAACCAGAAAACTAAAAGAGTTTGATTTCCTTTGAACTCTAGGAACGAGTAATGTAACGGTCTATCGCGAGGCCGCCACATAACCCTAACGCGCAGGTCCTAGTCCGTTACAAACCTGTTTGTTCCGTAAGCAAAGGAACTCATGAAAAGATTGGAACTTGATGTTCCTATCCACTAGGGATCGACTTGGGAAGGATTGTAAAGACTCTAAGGACTCTTAGGGATTAGGATTTGATGAAACAAGGACTCTAAACTTGATCTAATCCTCAAAACCTAGTCTAAACTGATGTGACACCACCCTTGGACCTATTTTGCAAGCATACAAGTTGGGCAGTGGACTCACACTAGCGAGCTCACTCGCTTGGCGCACATTAGTGCCCGAAGGCAACTCGGCGATGATGGAGAGGGTCCGAGGCCGGACCTTGAGGCTCCAAAGGTTGGCTAGCTTGGGGAGAACCCCAAATGGGCCTGGGATGCCCAAATCATGAGCGGCCAGCACACCAAGGGTGTGGGATGTAATGGTTCACTCACAACTCGCCCGCAGTGGTCACTCACGGCACTAGCAATTTAGGGCCGAGCTCTCATTCACCGTCCGACGAAACAATGGCGATAATACTATGCAAGCAATGAGATGAAACCAGCCAAGAGAGGGACCGAGGCTCACCTAGCCGGCGTGAAGACGCCGACTCCGGCCGGAGACGGGGGCGAGCGGGGAGGCGTGGGTATGCACCCGCACGCCGCGTCGACGGAGCTTCAAACCTGCGACCTGAATTAATACATAAACTACACCTCTCGTAGGAGGGGGATCTTAGGGTGGGGGTTAACTGAGATTACACCCAAAACTACCTCCACACAGGGAGGGGCCTTCATCCGGCCAAGCGGGGAGGGGGTGAGACCGACGAAAGACGAAATTGGACGCCGATGTTGATTCTGCCCACTGTCTGCGCTTCTAGACAGACAGTCACTTCTCTGGACGCTGCGGCCACTCCGGATTTTTGATGTAGAAAAAACCAGTGGGAAAATCTTCGTAGCTGGACCGGGAAGACACCAAAATTTTCTGGATTTCTTCTGGTACCTCTGCTGGTCGGGGTAGGGGCTTGAACAGGGCAGTAGGTCCTCTCTTCTGACAGCTGCAGGTTTCTAACAGCAGGAAGCAGAGGGTGCCACGAATGCTCCCGAGCTCAGAATCAGGTGCTGTTAGAGCTTTTGGAACCGTTGACGGGTCTACTTCAAAGCTGAACTGACAGGGATGCCAAATGAGGTCGGAGTAGTCCGGTGGCTTCTGAACACTGAAGGACAGTTGGTGCAGATAGAGTGGAAGCAGAACCGCACGATTGAAGGAGAAAATTGATAACTTTTTGGTCCGGTCTCCAAATTGAACTATGCTTCTTGGTGATGGTAGAGGACTCGAAGTAGAAGACTTTTTCTGAAGAAGTCTCGATCAGATTCCCAATAGGTTTGTCGTAGAAGAGCTTCCACTCTGGCTCTGGCCTCCTGACAGGGAAAATTCACGCAGTCGGGGGAGAAAGGCTCTCTCGGGCAGCACCTTCCTCGGACGAAGATGAAATCACCGCCGTTGTGAAGAGGACAGGCAGACGCTTCCAACGGTACCTCTTCGGCCTTCAGATTCGCCGGGATGTGGTCGAGGTCTCCTCTACAAGCAGGTGGTCTTCTACAGGTCGCCAGCTGCTTGGAGGATCTATCAATGGAGGTGAGAGAGGTGATGGAGAGGAGCAAGGGAGAATGGTGGAGATGAGAGAGAGAGGGGGGGCGACCCTAACCAAGGGGTGGGGTCTTGGGGGTGCCGTAGGGCTGTGGAGGGAAGGTGGATTTGAATTCAAATGGCCTAGGGAAGTGGTGGGTTGTATGGGGGAGAGGGAAGGGTGCTTGGGGAAGGGAAGAGGGTAGTTGGTGGTTTGAGGGTGGAGCAAGGATAGGAGGATTCCACCTTGGGGTTGGGGGGGAGTTAAATGAGTGTATGGGGAAGGGGGAGGGGTCTTAATGAGAGGTGAATGGGGAGGAGAGAGAAAATTTTGAAAATTGGGGGAGGGGAGAGAGAGAGAGGGGGGACCCCTTAGAGAGAGAGAGAGAGATAATAAGAGAGAGAGATCTAGAGGGATGTGGAATTTTGGATTTCGATATTCATGCAAAGTTGTTACATATGAGAGGAGTGGGGGCCTATTTATAGGCATTGGACTTTTCCTAGGATGAAAATGACCCTGACTAAATAACTATTGACCAAGCACTCCAAGGGAGGGGCGCCCCTGGGCCTAGCCCATTAGTTGGGCCCAATAGCCTAACAAACCAACATAATGATACAAGACTTTGGTAGATAACCTACTAACTTAGGTACATGACTCAAATAAAGGGAAAATTACATGATGATGACTCAAATAAAATATAAAAATTACATGACTAGACTCATAAAATTATGATGAACACAATGGCGCACGCTGATGAGCAATCCGAGCCTCAAAAAAAGTGGAGGGGGCGAGGGATGCCCCCATCATACCCCCGGGGTGGGGAAAACACGACCCTGTCGAGTATGGGTCCACCGGGGAAGTAGTACACCAAAATGCAGCTCTGGGCGAACCACGATCTCCAAACTCAACCTTCGCTCATAGCCGGAGAAGGGCGCTTCAGCTCGTCAAAGTGGCTCGGACACACCCTCATGCTGGCGATGGGATCTTGCTTGCCTAGTATTGCCGCTGTGTGCTCACGTCGGGCTCTCAGGCTAATTTGTGGTGGCACTCCGAGGGTGTCTCTCGCAAGGATACATGTAAGCTCAAGGCACTCACTTGGATCCACCGCGGTGCCCTTAGAGGGTGCCGGATCCGCCACATGAGAAATGGGGTGAATCCCAAAACCCATCGGTAAGTCCAACCCGCAAGTCGGGTTGCCAAAATCACTCGGAACTTGGCAAGGTCCAAGTCCTCGTGCCCTCAAATTGGAGGTGACCCTAGGGCAGAGCCACTCCAAAGTCATCATCGTCAAGTTACCAACTTGGAATTCCAAGTGGCGCCCATGAGTTTTTGCCCGCTTGTTGTGAATCTCACCGCTTGTTGCTTGATACTTGCTTGGATGCATATGCCATGCACTATGATGCGGTGTGAATGGACAATGTATGGTATGCAAAGGTGGTCCAGGGCAACCACATATAGACCTATCATGCATTGATGTTATGAAGACTTTGAATGATTTGGGAGGACCGGGACATCCATAGGTGTCCCTTTTATGAGTGAGTGTGATGAATGTTGGAGGACCCGGACACCCATGTAGGTTCCTAGCATACATAAGATCGATGGTGAATTGGGGAGGACCGTTACACCCAAATAGAGGCCACTCATGCTTCCTACTTGACATGTGGGTGGTGTGAATGAATGGACCCGATTTTCTAATCATGCCAAGTGGTGTGTTGTGCCAAGACTTATGCACTCCTATCCTAGAGATGACTTCCATGTGCATGGGTGTGGGGTGGCCCTTGAGTTTCCACTCGTATGGATCAAAGGGATCTAAGAAGGTGGGCATTATGGCAAGGAGCTCTTCCTTGTTTCCTAGGCATATGTTGTTTATGGCGATGGTTCCCTTTGTGAGGCCCGAGTCTTGGAAGTGGTGGTTTTGGTCCAACATGGTTGGTTGGGGTAGAGAAGGGTGGATTGTGGGTAAGGTGGGTGGGTCACATGGGTAACTAGGCTCCCATTGGAAGGGATCAAAGGGGTCATGGATTGGGCTTCCTAGAAGAAGGAACTCTATGTCCACAAGGTCCATACAAGGTGGGTCATCCTCCTCTAATGAAGTAATTTGGCCGAAGCTCTTGGGAGGTAGATCGACCATGAGGGGAGGGCTTGGCTTTCTACCCGAGATATGAAGCTCCAATTTGAGGAGAAGGTCGGGCTCATCGGGTGTGGGGAGGAATAATAGAAGGTCACTAGTGTAGCAACCAATAGTGCACATTGAGGTGATAGACCCAACACATAGGTGTAGGAGGTTAAGGCTCCTAGGTTGTTCGGTCATGGGGGTCAACATGCCATTCAACTCTAATTGCCATGCTAAGCCCTTGAGAAGGTCCCCTAGTGTCTCCACTTGATAAGATGATTGGATGGTGGTGCGATAGGAGTTGAAGGGCACTATGGTGAGGTGTTGCTCCAAGGATGGGTAGGCCATGATCGGGTGAGCTGGGCCCTCTTTTAACCATCTAGCCAAGGACCCACTTATGATGAGTTCACTCCCTACTAGAGGAGAGGGCATAGAGTTAAGATCGTAATGCAAAGCTTTGTCCTCATCTTGGGCATGTGTTTCTTTCAAAGTGGGGGTTGGATCCGGGGTGTTCACCACTATGGGGTCGAGTGTTAGGATTATGGGTTCTTCTACCAAGGAGGTGGGTAGGTACTTTGTGAGTGGGGTGATGATGATCGAGGCATGGTGCATCCGGGGTGGTGAATGAGGTCGGACTTGGAGTGGGGTTGGGAGTAGTGGTGGCCTAGGTTGGGGTAAGATTGGGGTTGGAAGAAGAAGGTGGGGTGGGTGTGGGGGCTTGGTTTGATTGGTTTTGGGAGGTGTGTCCTTTTTAGGGGGTGAAGGAATTAAAGGGTTCCTTGGGCTTTGGTGATCCGAATAGGAAGGGGACACATATCTAGCCCTAAGGTGTTCCTTCATGTTTTCCCAAGTGGTGATGGGATCTTCCCTTCTAATTATCCTTAAGCCTTCAATTTTCAACCAATGAGTTTGAGCCCTTTTGGTTAGTTGCATTTTGGCACATCGAACCTTCCTATCCTCGGACATGGGATTCCTCCCAAAGTAATGGTCCATTGATGCCTCCCAATCTAAATAGTCATTAAGATGAGTTCCATCAAAAGTTGGAGGTGGGGGACATGTCCTTCCATTGTCCGTACTTGGGGCGGGCCCATTTTCTCCAAGTTGGTTGAGTCGACCCGATATGTTATCAAGCCGCTCATTGGCATAGGTCAAGGCCTTCATGAGGTAGTTGACATGGCCAGGGAGGTCATGTGTGTTAGTGGTAGGCATCCCTTGGTGGTTTGGACTTATGGAGATGGCCGATTGGTAAGGTCGGTATGAGGTGGCCATACTAGTGGACAAGAGCGATGCACTGGAAGACTCTAAATGCATATGCGTGCCCTAGGACCAACTTGATAGAGACAAGTTGTGAACTTGCTCTGATACCACTTGATGTGACACCAACCCTTGGACCTATTTTGTAAGCATACAAGTTGGGCAGCGGACTCACACTAGCGAGCTCACTCGCTTGGCGCACATTAGTGCCCGAAGGCAACTCGGCGATGATGGAGAGGGTCCGAGGCCAGACCTTGAGGCTCCAAAAATTGGCTAGCTTGGGGAGAACCCCAAATGGGCCTGGGATGCCCAAATCATGAGCGGCCAGCACACCAAGGGTGTGGGATGTAATGGTTCACTCACAACTCACCCGCGGTGGTCACTCATGGCACTAGCAATTTAGGGCCGAGCTCTCATTCACCGTCCGACGAAACAATGGCGATAATACTATGCTAGCAATGAATTGAAACCAGCCAAGAGAGGGACCGAGGCTCACCTAGCCAGCGTGAAGACGCCGACTCCGGTCGGAGACGGGGGCGAGCGGGGAGGCGTGGGTATGCACCCGCACGCCGCGTCGACGGAGCTTCAAACCTGCGACCTGAATTAATACATAAACTACACCTCTCGCAGGAGGGGGATCTTAGGGTGGGGGTTAACTGAGATTACACCCAAAACTACCTCCACACAGGGAGGGGCCTTCAGCCGGCCAAGCGGGGAGGGGGTGAGACCGACAAAAGATGAAATTGGATGCCGATGTTGATTCTGCCCACTGTCTACGCTTCTGGACAGACAGTCACTTCTCTGGACGCTGCGGCCACTTCGGGTTTTTGATGAAGACAAAACCAGTGGGAAAATCTTCGTAGCTGGACCGGGAAGACACCAAAAGTTTTTGGATTTCTTCTGGTACCTCTACTGGTCGGGGTAGGGGCTTGAACAGGGCAGCAGGTCCTCTGTTCTGAGAGCTGCAGGTTCCTAACAGCAGGAAGCATAGGGTGCCACGAATGCTCCCGAGCTCAGAATCAGGTGCTGTCAGAGCCTTTGGAACCGTTGACGGGTCTACTTCGAAGCCGAACTGACGGGGATGCCAAATGAGTCAGAGTAGTCTGGTGGCTTCTGAATACTGAAGGACGGTCGGTGCAGACAGAGTGGAAGCAGAACCGCACGATCGGGGGAGAAAATTGATAACTTTATGGTCCGGTCTCCAAATTGAACTCTGCTTCTTGGTGATGGTAGAGGACTCGAAGTAGAAGACTTTTTCTGAAGAACTCTCGATCAGATTCCCAATAGGTTCGTTGCAGACGAGCTTCCACTCTGGCTCTGGCCTCCTGCCAGGGAAGATTCACGCAGTCGGGGGAGAAAGGCTCTCCCAGGTAGCACCGTGCTCGGACGAAGATGAAACCACCTACGTTGTGAAGAGGATAGGCATACGCTTCCAACGGTACCTCTTGGGTCTTCAGATTCATCGGGATGTGGTCGGAGTCTCCTCTGCGAGCAGGTGGTCTTCTGCAGGTTGCCAGCTGCTTGGAGGATCTATCAATGGAGGTGGGAGAGGTGATGGAGAGGAGCAAGGGAGAATGGTGGAGATGAGAGAGAGAGGGGGGGCGACCCTAACCAAGGGGTGGGGTCTTGGGGGTGCCCTAGGGATGTGGAGGGAAGGTGGATTTGAATTCAAATGGCCTAGGGAAGTGGTGGGTTGTATGGGGGAGAGGGAAGGGTGCTTGGGAAAGGGAAGAGGGTAGTTGGTGGTTGGAGGGTGGAGCAAGGATTGGAGGATTCCACCTTGGGGTTGGTGTTGATTTTATTTTGCCTGTCTATCTTTTCTTTGGGGTTTTGAATGATGAAATGACAAGCAAGTAATCAAAGATCCGCTCTTAACCTATGAACATGTGATCATGAACCTAGGCAACCAAAGCTAGCTCTAGCATGGGCATGCTATCTCGCTCAAACTACGCTAAAGGAAAGGGAAAACACACGCCGGGGCGTGGAGCAAAAGAGTAAATAAAACACACCGCAAGGGGTGGAGCAAGCAAGAAAATAAAAGAGATATGTGATGAACGAGAAAGCTAATGCCCAAGACTAAGGAAAGATGTGATCGCCACCAAAGTAAAAACAAGCAAAAGACCTGTAAATACCTTGGAAATAGGTGGATGAAGCACCCGCCCACGGGAGAGAAAATCGAAGAGAACCTGCAGGTCAGCTAGAAATAACGGCCAGGACCCTGTGCGTTACTTGGAAAGTAACGGCCACACGATAGACCGCCAGGAGGAGATGACGCGCCTTCACCAGACCGTCAGATCACCTGCAGTAACAAAGTGTAGATTCTTTTAACTCCAACTCTTCCAGCCGGCTAGAAGACTTGGGCCTCATACTAGTGAACCTGTAAACCTGCCAAAGATGTAGAAGACAAGAACAAAGCAACCCAAATTAGCCCTTTCAATAATATAGCATCAATTCTCAAAAGAACTTAAGGACATCAAAAGGAAAGGGGATTACCGGGGAGTTTTTGGTTTTTTAACCCCTCTGGGCATTTTAAAAGATTAGGAGGATGTTTGGATGCTTAGAGAACGGTGAGAAAACGTGGAGAAAGAGGAGGGACAATGCTTTGATTGAGGAAAAACCAGGGAAGAACTTAAGCATGCAATGATGAACTTGAAAGACTAAAACCAAAGTACTCCCTTGATTATGAGATGGATGAACGTGGGAAGCAGTTCCTCTTGGATGAAGATGGCTCCTGAGTTCGGCAGCACTTCGTTGTGAATTTCAAAATCCTCCTTCCTTGGGCCATGAAGTCGGGGGTTCTATTTAGAGGATAATCCAGCAAGATAAAGGGATAACTCTTAGCAAATCCCCGAAGATAATATCACCTAGAGTCCATAGACACAAACAGAAGGTCCTGAGGATCAGATTTGAAAGAGATATATCGTCAATCCAAACCCTTATCTTCGGCCACGGAGTAGCAGAGAAAAGGCCTGAACTGTCAGGACTCTCTGAAGGAAGTAACAGCCGCACGACAGACCGCCACTTCGAAATAACGCACCAAGGAACATCCGTCAGTATCAACCTTATCCCTAAAAGATAAGATCAACGGGAAGAAGACCCAACACGCTGGACTCTTCAAGAAAGCAACGGCCAAGGAATAGGGCGTCAGAATGAAACAATGGCCGCACAACAGACCGTTATTATCAACGTGTAAGCCAAAAGGATAAGTTTTAAAACGAGGCCTTAAGCCTTAGGACTCTTCAAAGAGTAACGGTCTAGGGCCCATCCGTCAGAATTAAACAACGCACCTAGGACCGACCGTTATTATCAAAATGGAGATCAAAAGGAACAGAGGCATTGCTAAGATTCATCCAATGAAGCGCCACCAGGAGCCATATCTGATCACGGAGTTAAGACCCAAGAAATAGGCTTCAACTAATCAAGAGACTCAATGAAGAATGAACAACTCAGAGCATCATATAGAATAAATAAGGAGATGACCCGACTTATTGGGTATAAAACGGGTGTCAACAGATGCCCCTCCTTAACGTCCTATTTGCAGGGGAACGAGCGTAGGCGAAGCGAAAGCAAAATGGAACATGGAGATGAAGCGGAAAATGAAGCGGAGTGGATCAAAAAGAGGGCGTTAAGGTAAACGACACCCGTTCTCATCCAACAAGCGATAAGAATTTTCTGAAAAACTTCAAAACTGATCATAAGGAAATAGCCAACCAAAGGATGCAAGTCTGGAGGAGCTAATAACTAAGGAAAGGAAACACGGCTAGCCGCCGGAGGCAACGGAAAGAACAAGAGACTAAACTCCAGACAGGAATCTTCAGCCAACCAGATCAAGCGAGCAGATCGAAGGAAAACCTTCTAATTTAGAGTGGAATGATTCTCCTTATCCGAGATCAAGAACACAACTATTCACCATCACTGAGATACCTTGAACAGATGAAGCTTCATGAATGCTCAAAGAATGCGCATGATGCATGCTGGGCTAAAGGAAAAGAAATCTTCAAAACAAATGCAAAGAAAGATAAAATAGAAAATACTCGAGAATAGTATTGCTAGACCAGAGAAATTAGGGTCAGGACACCGTCTGCAACCACGGCGTGCAAGATAGAACCATCGTCCCCAAACTTATTCCAATCTAACGGCCTATCCAACGATTAAACATGTGAACTCAGATCATCATCATTTTTGTTTCAGGGGAACATCAGATCCTGGAACACATGAATGACCAGCCGATTCTCGAGATAATATCGTAGATAACATATAGTAATGCATTAAGGGATAAGGGACGAGATACAAATACTTGACCCACCTTCCGGACAGACAGTAAAGCATGATTTCGTTCACAAATTCCTTCATAAAAGATAGGTTAGCCAAAAAATAAATATGATCATGAATTAAGGCATAACCATTTGTACGTGCGAGAGGCATCAATAATGAACAACATGGAAGAAAATGGAACCATTTTAACATCAATTAGAGCATTTAATTCATCAAGAAACTTGCAAGTTTGTAACGGTCTGATGAAAGGGCGTTACATAAAGTAACGGATCATCCCTAGTCCGTCATAAACCAGGCGGTTCACATTCTTCAATAAAACAGTCCAATCATATGTAACGGTCGAAAACAGACGCGTCAGAAGGATGTGACGGTTGGTAGATAGACCGTCGCATTTCCTGAGCGTTCAAAAAATAACAACCGAACGGTCACGGCCATTCCATCCCACATTCATCACCCAAAAACCCAACCGAGAAAAACCACCGGCGACCACCGCCCCCACCACCGTAATGGCCGGCGACGAGGCTCCCCAGCCACCACCACAGAGGAGGGAGAGAGGGAAACGGATGGCCATACGGCGGTTCCACCGCCGTCTCGAACGGGAAGTGATCCCGCCGATCACGGAAGAAGAAACGGAAAGGAGAAGCCCAAGAGAAGAAGAAGAAGCTCCCACGGTCGTGGAGGACCAAGGGGAAGCCCCATTGGGTGCAGAGGAACCCAAAGAACCCGAGAAGAAGAGGAAAAGGGGCATGGACCGTGAGGTAGGTCCTTCCACCCTAACTTCAAATTTTAATTTTTTTGTGTTTTTATTATGAATGCATGTGGGATTAAAGGGTAGAAATGGGTCCACAAACCCCCTAGGAACAATTGTAGGCCATTCGGCCAAGGTGGGAAGCCACGGGAATACAAAGGAAAGGAGTCCCAAACGCAGATAATGTGACGGTCCTGCCAGCGACCGTCACTTGCCTGACGCACCACCCAGATTCGTCAGAAGCAAACGACGCCCTACCCCAGGGCCGTCACATCTGCCAGGGTCTTAAACTATTTTTAGGGTTTTCAATTTTCAAATTTTTGTTTAGTTTTCAATTTTAAAATGCTTATGCAATGTTTTATGATACAATTAACTAACTTATGATCTAAATAACATGCAGGGAAAATGAAGATTAAGGATCTCCTGGCTGCAGGTCCGGGCGGTGTACCAGGCACTGCCCGACTACCAGAGGGAGCGACTAACCAGCATGGGATTCGCCGAGGTGCTCAGCATCGAGGTGATCCGGATGGACACACCCTTGCTGTACGCGCTGCACGAGAGATGGGACCCGATCAGCAGAGCTTTCATCTTCCCGTGGGGCCACATGATCCCCATGCTGGAAGACGTAGCGAGGATTACAGGATTGAGAGTCCACGGAGCCGTAGTGACCGGATGGACTTACGACGATTACAGGGAGATGGCGCAGCAGCTGCTCGGGCTTGATTTGATCAGGCCGGGACAATCTTCCTCCCAGCTCTCGAGATCAGTACTGCAGGAGAGCCTGGGACTGAGGGGAGCGGCGATAGCCGTAGGAGAGCTACTCGAGGAGCATCTGGGCAGAGTGATAGACCAGGTGTGCCCTCGCGTGGCGGCCGAGGCAGGACCAGAGGGAGACAGAGTGCTCAGATGCTTCCTGATGCTGTTATTTGGGAAGCTCCTCTTCGCGACTCGGGCGGACGTCATCAGCTGCAGACTGCTGCCGATGATAGAGAACTTGCACAGAGTTGGGAGATACGCTTGGGGAGCAGCAGTGCTCGCATTCCTGTTCGAGTCCCTGAGCACTACGGACCGATAGACGATGCTGGGCGGCTTCTCGCCCTTCTTACAGGTAAATGCACTTTAAATGCTTTCTTTTATGCCAAAATGTTTATGATATGCCATGTGACTGACTTGATTTCTAAAAATGCAGATCTGGAGCTATATGTACCTCCCGGGCATCGGGAGAGGCGTGCTACTCCATCCCGACCGCATACCGATCGCGAGGCGTTGGTCGGTGGCGAGGGACACAGAGTCGATCATCAGACTGACCCGGACGATCCAGGATGACCTGGACTCCTTCCCACATACGTCGGTGGGTCCAGAACTCAAAATGACTTCTATATGCTTCTAAATGCTTTTTAAATGCTAATGCTGATGAATGAACTAAATGCTCTCAGGTGAGATGGACCCCATACCGCGGCGAGAGTTACACAGGACAGCCGTGGGTAGAGGCGGCCTTGTCGTACCAAGGACGAGACATCTGGCTGCACTGCATCCACATCATCGAGCCTCTACACTACATGCTGATCCTGCGGACCCGGGGACTACATCAGCCCGAGGTGACCTTTCCACGCCACAGCGATGACCACCCCGGCAAGTCAGCAAGGGGCATCAGTGGTAATGTGGATTGGTGCGCCCGGAAGGTGAAGTACATCCATGACTGGAACAGGCGGGGCCGAGCGGTGAAGGAACGAGATGAGAGCGACGAGGCATATCTGAAGGCCTTTGCTCGACTCTACTGCGACCAGGTGTATCGAGGCGCCCGACGACCGGTATGCAAAAAACTTAAACTCTTTCTATACGCAAAATGCAATGTGATAGATGTACTGACTCATGCTTTCTACATGCAGCTAGACCCTGAGGGACGGATAGCTGAGCTGGAGGGATTACTCCACTCCACCATCCAGCAGCGGGACGGGTACCGGACCGCTCTGGAGCTCCTGGTGAGACTTTAAAACCTAGAAAAATGCTTATGATTATGACAATTGATGTTTATGATGCATATGCTGATTAACCATGGTTCCTAACCCTGTCTTCTAAATGCAGCGGGCCGAGAGAGCCCAACGAGCCGGACCGGATGCCCCATCGTCTTCCTCACAGCCTGCGGGAGGCAGGGCTGAGCAGGAGGCTGATTTTGCTCGGGCGGTTGCCTGGGCCGAGGAGGCGGAGGCCACCCTCGCGGAGCGGGTAAGATGCTAAAAATGCTCATGCTTATGATCTTGCCTAAAAAAATGCCTTATGATTAACTATATGAAATGCAATCTACAGGCGAGAGAGCTAGCAGCAGCAGTGGCCGAGGCCAGGCAGGCGAGGATAGAGGCAGAAAGAAGCCGGACTGAGACTGATCGAGCCCGAGCGGAGACAGAGCTTGTACGGGCAGAGATGGCCCGGCTGAGAGCGGAGACCCCGCGACGCTTGGATGAGGCAGAGGGGGAGCGACTACGGACGGAGTTAGCTCGGGCTCAAGCTGAGGTGGAGAAGCTCCGAATCGGGATGGCGGACTTGGATCGCTACCGGACCGAGGCACGGGAGACGCGGCGTCAGATCTTCATGCTGAAGATCGAGCTGCGGACACTGGAGCGGACGGTCCGGATGATGGGCCGGGGACCGGAGCGGAGTGCTTCCCAGAGTGGGGCACGGAGGAGTGCTGCCCCGAGCAGCTCGGTAGGGGATTTTCTTGTCAGCTCCTCCGGCCAACGGAGGAATGAGAGGGCGGAGCGGGGACAGCAGGAGGAGAGTGCTTCGATAGCGCCACCACCTGCGAGGAGACCCGAGGATGGAGAGGATGAGGGCGGTCCGGCGGATAAGCCGGCCGAATGATGTATTTTTATGTTCTCTTATAACTTGTATGTAACTTTATGAAAAATGGAATGAGATCTTTTTTGGGTTTTCTGTTTATTTAGTGCAAACGTGAATGAATGGATGTGTGTTTGAGTGTGCAGGGACGGATGAAATGAATGAATGAATGGTTTTGGCAAGAATGTATGTTTGAAAATGCATGCGCGGATGAGGTGTGTATGAATGAATGTATGAGACATAGGCAGAAATGTGTGCATGAGTCATTTGCAGGAATGTATGTGTGTGAAAATGCAGAGAGAATGAGGTGTACAATGCGAGAGACCGCCAGGTCTAGGCAAGGGCAGAAGGAATAGCCCGAATTCAACTGCAGAGAAAGTAACGGTCCAGGATCAGACCGTCATAATTAAATAACGCACTAGTTGAAGGGCGTTATACACAACAGAGGCCAAATTTGTAATCTGAGCTGTAGGAAAATGACGGTCCACCTCTGGTGCGTCAACGGCAAATAACGGCCTAAAGCTGGACTGTTAATCGTGGCAGAACTATAGTTTGCAGGGCGACTAGCAAAAAATGCGACGGCCTAAAGTAGACGCGTCAGAATGAAACAACGGCCGCAACCAGGACCGTCAGGTAGTGCTTAGCCCAGAGTAGAAAGAATTGAGTGGTTGAGAGTGTAACGGCTCAGGGTTTGCGCGTTACAAGAAAAGACGGTCAGCCCTTAGATCGTTAATCTTCACAGAACATGATCGGGGAAATTAAACCCACAGGAAAATGCGACGGCCTAAGGTTGGCGCGTCGGAGTGAAATAGCGGCCGTACGATAGACCGTTAGATCCTGGATTGTATTCCGAGACGGATTGAGCCATGAGAACTTAAACCCGAGGTTTAGCCATCTAATCCCTTACTAGAACTTATCTAGATTGAAGATAAAGCCTTCCAACTCAAGTCTTATCCTTTCAAAGCCAAAATTAAACCTTTAAAACTTGGATACTCAACCAAAATCGTATCTTTGCTGAAAACCTCTGCTTTAGGGTTGAAGAACCTCTCCTAAGGGCAGAAATCAAGATGAAGAGAAGCTTCGAGGTGATGGCTATGGAGGAGAAGGTCTACACCGGACCTAAAGCTGCCAGAAAAGAACATGGAGAGCTCCAACGGTTGACATCAATTCCCAAGCACTTAAGCTCCAATGTTCAAAGGGTGGTAAGTCCCTCAATAACACATCCAAGTTCAAAAAATTCTGCACTTCAATTTGTTTTATGACTTCTTCTTCTCCTTCTTTCTTCAAGCCTCTTCCTGGCCCAAGATGCTACTCTAATCTGAAGTGGGTGGCTCCCATGGTAAAGGTCCTCCCTATAGAAGTCACATCCATCCTTAAAGCTTGGCACCTTCAACCACTCTTGGTTTTGGGCAAAAATTTCCAGAAATTATCCTTAGATTGGCCAAGTATTTCAGCTCTTGTAGAACTATGGCATCCATAAACTCATACCTTCATCTTCCCTTCCTTCGAAGCAACAATCTTTTTAGAAGAGGTAGACACCTACCTAGCCCTTCCTAAGACTAAGGTGGGGGATGAAGACCGGGTTTGCTATACAATAGAGCCTATTGACCCATCCTTGATTTTGAGTGATTTAATTCATAACCCAAAGGACGTGAGGACCATGATCAGCCCACACCACATTCACTTGATACCCTTGGCGCAATGGATAGTGTCTCATTGTAAAAACAAGTGGGAGAGACATGAGGCAATAGCCAAGGCGGTGGCAGTTTGCTTGTGCGGAGTCTTCCTTTTTACCACGACCGACCACCTCTTAGACATCCAAAATCTTAGCATTATTAGCGGGCTGTGGCGGGGAATGTCCATCTCTCAAGCTGTCCTCTCATACCTCTATGAAGGACTTAGCTCGGCTTGCCTAGGAGGACTTTTGTTCAGCTCCATGATACTCCTTGAGTGCTGGATGGGAGTGAGAATCAAATTTCAACAAAAGGAAGACATAACTTCAGCTAGCCGAATCTTCGGGAGCCACCCTCTCTTCTTCATTGGAGGGGCATTTGGATACTCTTCTCAGGTTGAATGCAAGACGGCGGACAAGAAAACGCGGGATGAATGGCGCCTCTTCTTCAACACTCTGCCAATGGACAAGTTCATCATGCGGCCAAGAATCCTTCAAAGCACTCTTCTTAAAATACCGCGACGTCAAAGCTTGGACCTCCAGCTAGTGGGGAATACCACCATGGTGATCTACAACCCGCACCGGTGCCATCTTCAAATCGGACTTCCAAGAACCGAAGCTCCTGCACTATCACACTACCCTCCCCTTCTACCTAGGAAGATGGGGACCGAGGAAGACGAAAGAGCAGTATGGACCGCGCTGACCATGTGGGAGATCAGCAAGGTGCGCCCGTGAGGAGAAGAAGTTGAAGAGGACGACGTAGCACGCCGTGATTACGTGAAAGAGTTGAGAAGAATCCGCCCTCTTGCGGATAAGAAATTGAATGCGCCTTGATTTTCTTTTGTTCATGAGAGAAGTTGTTTGTTATTAACAATCAAAGTTGGAATCTTTAATCTTGCTTGAATGAGATGATATTGCTTTAACTGAACGGATGTGAGTTTTATGGTTTGAATGGCCAGAGTGATGTGAAGAGGCAGAGCCTCTGGAGGATGTGACGGATGGGCGGTGGGCCGCTGTAAGGAACGACGGTCTAACGATGAGCCGTCAGAACGAAAGCATTATCAATCCTGCTCTCTGAAGCAAGTAACGGATGGGAGACGGGCCGTTATATATAAACGACGGTATAGGCCAGGCCGTCAGAGGGACAATGTTTGATGAAATAAAAGCCCCATGCCTGAAGGAAGTGACGGCCGAAGGGAGACCGTTATATTCATGTGGCGGTCTGGAATTGATGCGTTACTGCCTTTGACCTGCATTTTTGTGAATTATCACTTTGAACTTGTCCTGCTGCCTGTACACACTCAAACATGAAACAAGTTAGATCTATTCTTAGACTCAACCTCTTGCCTTGAAGCAAGTTAGATAATGACCGTTTCTTGATATTTGGTCAAGGGGTGGAGCCTTATTAAATAGGCGGAAAGCATAATGAAAATGCAATGCATGCTATGACATGATGGAGTTTTGGAAAACATCTAATTTTTTTCGTGGGATTTTCGCAGATATTTGGTTTTTTTGGATTTTGGAAATATTTGGTGTTTTTGGATTTTTGAAAATATTTGATGTTTTTGGATTTTGAACAATATTTGATGTTTTTGGATTTTGAAAATATTTGATGTTTTTTTTTGGATTTTGAAAATATTTGATGTTTTTGAATTTTGAAAACCAGTGCCTCCCCAGTAACACGATCTCTTCCTTGTTCAGAATCAGAAGTCCCGACGTTGGTGTGTAATACGGGTGACAACCCCTGGCCAAGGCCCACTTCTCATGATGGTGTTTTTAACAAGGCCATACCCAAGGTACTAATCTTGGTCCTGAAAGAAAAAAGGAACATGGGGGTAAGCTTAGGCCAGATATGGAAGTTTTTAGGACTTGATTTCTTCACCGTACAACCCTGTTAGAGATTTGGTCTATTGCGCCGGGGCTTTGTGTCTGTCATCGAACCTTCGTCCACTCTAGGCATGCATTCGATCGGGCTCATGACGTCCCGCGGGGAACTATGCTGCCACTCTTGTCATGCCTAGTTTTTCTGTTTTTGCATTCCTAGAGTTTTGGAATATTAAACTTTTGAGATGATGCTTGTGATTTTGTCGCAGAGATTACCCTTTTTCTTTTCCTTTCGTTTCTTGTGGCGTCAGGTCATAACGGACTTGCCCCTATTTGAGACCTCCTCTCGTTAGGGTGTTTGGATTAGTTGTCGCCTCCTTATTCACTTCTTGCCCCTAGATTCAGCCAAAGAATGAAGCGGACAGGGACTTCGATTTTCCCTAAGAGATATGTGATGAACGAGAAAGCTAATGCCCAAGACTAAGGAAAGATGTGATCGCCACCAAAGTAAAAACAAGCAAAAGACCTGTAAATACCTTGGAAATAGGTGGATGAAGCACCCGCCCACGGGAGAGAAAATCGAAGAGAACCTGCAGGTCAGCTAGAAATAACGGCTAGGACCCTGTGCGTTACTTGGAAAGTAACGGCCACACGATAGACCGCCAGGAGGAGATGACGCGCCTTCACCAGACCGTCAGATCACTTGCAGTAACAAAGTGTAGATTCTTTTAACTCCAACTCTTCCAGCCGGCTAGAAGACTTGGGCCTCGTACTAGTGAACCTGTAAACCTGCTAAAGATGTAGAAGACAAGAACAAAGCAACCCAAATTAGCCCTTTCAATAATATAGCATCAATTCTCAAAAGAACTTAAGGACATCAAAAGGAAAGGGGATTACTGGGGAGTTTTTGGTTTTTTAACCCCTCTGGGCGTTTTAAAAGATTAGGAGGATGTTTGGATGCTTAGAGAACGGTGAGAAAACGTGGAGAAAGAGGAGGGACAATACTTTGATTGAGGAAAAACCAGGGAAGAACCTAAGCATGTAATGATGAACTTCAAAGACTAAAACCAAAGTACTCCCTTGATTATGAAATGGATGAACATGGGAAGTAGTTTCTCTTGGATGAAGATGGCTCCTGAGTTCGGCAGCACTTCGTCGTGAATTTCAAAATCCTCCTTCCTTGGGCCATGAAGTCAAGGGTTCTATTTAGAGGATAATCCAGCAAGATAAAGGGATAACTCTTAGCAAATCCCCGAAGATAATATCACCCAGAGTCCATAGAAACAAACAGAAGGTCCTAAGGATCAGATTTGAAAGAGATATCGTCAATCCAAACCCTTATCATCGGCCACGGAGTAGCAGAGAAAAGGCCTGAACTGTCAGGACTCTCTGAAGGAAGTAACGGCCGCACGACAGACCGCCACTTGGAAATAACGCACCAAGGAACATCCGTCACTATCAACCTTATCCCTAAAAGATAAGATCAACGAGAAGAAGACCCAACACGCTGGACTCTTCAAGAAAGCAACGGCCAAGGAATAGGGCGTCAGAATGAAACAACGGCCGCACAACAGACCGTTATTATCCACGTGTAAGCCAAAAGGATAAGTTTTAAAACGAGGCCTTAAGCCTTAGGACTCTTCAAAGAGTAACGGTCTAGGGCCCATCCGTCAGAATTAAACAACGCACCTAGGACCGACCGTTATTATCAAAATGGAGATCAAAAGGAACAGAGGCATTGCTAAGATTCATCCAATGAAGCGCCACTAGGAGCCATATCTGATCACGGAGTTAAGAGCCAAGAAATAGGCTTCAACTAATCAAGAGACTCAATGAAGAATGAACAACTCAGAGCATCATATAGAATGAATAAGGAGATGACCCGACTTATTGGGTATAAAACGGGTGTCAACAGTTGGGGGAGAGTTAAATGAGTGTATGGGGAAGGGGGAGGGGTCTTAATGAGAGGTGAATGGGGAGGAGAGAGAAAATTTCGAAATTTGGGGGAGGGGAGAGAGAGAGAGGGGGGGACCCCTTAGAGAGAGAGAGAGAGATAATGAGAGAGAGATCTAGAGGGATGTGGAATTTTGGATTTCAATATTCATGCAAAGTTGTTACATATGAGAGGAGTGGGGGCCTATTTATAGGCATTGGACTTTTCCTAGGACGAAAATGACCCTAACTAAACAACTATTGACCAATCACTCCAAGGGAGGGGCGCCCCTGGGCCTAGCCCATTAGTTGGGCCCAATAGCCTAACAAACCAACATAATGACACAAGACTTTGGTAGATAACCTACTAACCTAGGTACATGACTCAAATAAAGGGAAAATTACATGATGATGACTAAAATAAAATATAAAAATTACATGACTAGACTCATAAAATTATGACGAACACAATGGCGCACGCTGATGAGCAATCCGAGCCTCAAAAAAAGTGGAGGGGCGAGGGATGCCCCCATCATAAACACTATAAATAGGGAATAGTTTTGAACTATGCGACCCTTACTTTTTGGGCGTAAGGAAGCAAGGTAAGGAGTCATTATCTCAGGTAAGTTCTTTAGAATAATTTGTTCACAATACTTTAGACTAACTCCCCTCCGAATTTCACATCTTTAGGTCAAGAGGTCGTGGAGTTAGAGCCCAAGGAAGTTGCTGGAAAAGTCACACGAGAAGGAGGAGATCTAGGGCAAGGTTCTCTACCAAATTCAGGAACTACAGTCTAAGTAAGAGGTAGGTTATCTCATAAACGGCAAAAACAACTTGATAGGACTAAGAGCCTCTGTTTTGATTGGATTTCATGCATGCTAGATCATCAACTTCATGTTTTATTGGTTCTATGCATATCATGTTTTCCTTAGTCCTAATTAAAGATTAAAGACTTGACTATCCATCTATTCACCAATACCCATGCATATAGACAACCTTTACTTTGTTAACATATCTAGAAACTCATGATGTTTTGATAAAAGACATGATGTGAGTTGATCTCTTATCTTCTATAGTTGTTTCCTGTTAGCAGAGACTGTAACGCATCATAGAAGGACCGTCACTTCCATGTAACGGCCCCACGACAGACCGTTATACTCCCTGATTAGATTTGGGTTTCACGGTTGATTATAATGCGCTTTGACAGACGCATTACATTCATGTAACGGCTGGGTCATGACCGTCACACTCACAGTGACGCCCCATATCCAGACCATTATACTCTGTGTTCTGTCAACCCCAAGACAGAATATAACCTGCCAATATTATTATTGTTAAAGCCTAGTTACCTAAGTTTTAACCAGATCATGTGATTTTAAGGTTATTTGATCATTCATGATAGGTATTGCATGTTTTGTGGTCTCACTTTTATTGAGTTATGTTAATTTTTGAAGCCAAATTATATAGTTTTGTATTATAAAGAATGACTTTTTAATATTGTATTGACGGAGTTTTCAGCATGATTTTCAAATTTGAGTATACATATCTCTCTCTGTCAATAGAGTCAATTCCATAAGTACATGGCACATATTCCGGTATGTTGTCATTAGTTCACACTTTGCACTATAGGAACACAATCTTGGACATGAGGACCTCTCTATTGGATATTCCTTCCAATGGACTAGGAAATCATTATTTCAAGGCCTCCTTAATTCTCCGCGAGCCTGGGATTCCAACTAGGATGCCGAGTTGGTTGTACCATTAAATCCCAATAATTAGAAATGCACTATCATGGTTTCTGATTCTTGAAATGTAACGGTCTTGAACTGGACCGTCAGGCTGACGTAATGGCCCAATGCCAGACCGTCACATTCCTCTGAGTCTATTTTTATCTTTCTAGACTCTGATCATTTTAACGACCTATTAGTGGCGCGTTACATAGTGTAACGGCCCAGTTAACGACCGTTACATAGCTTGTGTATGTTAACCCAAGGTTTGACCAAGGGTTGATATTCCAATGATTCTAGACAAACCTTGATGATCTAGAACTTGCCATATTTCTTAAATTGATCTAAAAGAAATGGAAGTTAAGGAAAATACCGTTATGCTGTCGATTTATTTCTATGAGCATGACATTGTTTAAAGTCTATTTCTTGACTCCTACATTCTTATGTTGAAGCATTCATTCATTGATTTTATTTATCATGGAATTGTTGGAAGTGCTATATTCTTGGCCATACTTTACTATAATACTGCGTGGAAGTAGCTTAATTTATAACTGAAGATGCGATCGACCACTGATTGTGTTCAAGGGCTCTATGCTAGTCCCCTCGACTGATTGTCGGAAACATACTATTTTATAAACCATGGGGTATGATGCTACTGGCGTCGCATTGCACTGGGAGTACTATTTCTATAAATAAGTGAAGATCCACGGCACAACATGACATTCTTGCTTGATATTCCACAGAAATTCATGAAGCACTTGCTCATAAGCATAAGATGCTAAAGTGAGAAATATGTGGCTTGCTAGTACATTCTCGATATATTCTTGTTCATGAAAGGTCAATATCATGTTCCTGTCCTATTCTTACTAGTTCATTCGTGTTCTCATTCCATCATATATGATAGTCTTGTTACTTTGAATTAATCGCATGATCATCGCATTGCATGATTTTACCTTATTTATTTAGAGTGAAAATGATACTCACTTTAATAGTGCCTTCATGTTGATGGGAAGATACCTACTGGGCAAGTGTGCTCATTACCTATTTCCAATCTTTTTCAGGAAATAAAAGTGAGTTGGGTTCGGATTCAGATTATTCAAGTAGCGGATCCGAGAGCGATTAAAGATGAGTGAAGAGTTAGGAAGTTTATAATGTCTAGATTGAGTCAATGTAATTGTCCTATTTCTTGAGTCTAGTAGAATGAAAATCAAATTAGTGATTGTATCTTTGAATATTGAGCATTATGATATGAAGTTGAAGTTGATTAAATCATGTGCAATTGCATTTACTTGTGTGATTGTCTCACGCTCTGATTGATTCTTGCTTGCAAGAGGCTTACCATGCCGGCTGTTTACGCTCCCGAGCGAGTCTTCCGCTGTAATTAAAGGCTCGGGGCGTGACAATTTATCCCAAACTTCCTCCGATGATTTTTCTACGAATCCTTAACCATTTTGAGTGTCGTTTCTTCCAGACGAAAGATAATTGAATTATCTTCATCTTTTATTTGATAATCTCGACCTGAAAATGGCCAGAAACCCTAATTCTGAGGTTAGCATTTGGGGGTTCTATAAATAGACCGTAAAGGCTACCTTTGAAAAGGGGGGAGATTCTGGGTCGACGGCGAAGCCCTGCTAAAATCTTGAGCGACCTAGCACCAAGGAGGGAGGCCTTCTACATCTCCACAGGCCTCCGGTTCACGGAGTAGTCCTAGTTTTGAGTCTTTTACATTTGATAGTCCCGTTTCTTCTCATTGCATGCTTATTTTTACACGTCCATTCTCCTATGTTTTTTTTGTTTGCACTGCTATGCACACACCCTCCTACGTTTTCTGACGCCCCCAGGGGTTTAAAACCCCCCAGGTCAGCAACCCACTAGCACGAGGCCCATCCTTTCTGGCCGGCAGGAAAGGGTGGAGGTTGGACTCTTACAACTTCTGGCGTGGTGGTCTTGCGCGGTTCCCCTACGTCCGTTCAAGAGGAGGTGTGGTGGATCTTTGACTGTTCTTCTTCCAACTGTGGTTACCTTCGAGCCATTCATCTGCCAGTAGTTCTACGTCCCGCGTCCTCTGCAGCATTGACGAGCGGTCTGTCGTGAGGCCGTTTAACGTGAAAGGCGGTTCTTCACAGGCCGCGCATCATTGCAGTGCTGCTCATAAGGTGAGTGTCTCCCTCTCTTTCCAAGGTATGGTGTGTCAGTCACATTAGGTACCTTGGTGGCGATCACCCTTGTTTACTTGCTTCTACACCCCTTCTATTTTCCATTTATTTCTCACATCGATTTAGTAGAAAGGATAGGAAGACATCTTTTAAGCCGGTAAAGAAATGAAGCGTAAGTAAAAACATACCAATAGCCCATTTTTTGGCGATCACGGTGGGACACCTAGTGCCCATCGTGTTAGTGATTTACTGACCCTTTCTTTTGCTGTGTTAGTCCTTTTTTGAAGTGGTTGCAGGTTGGGTCGCGTTCTCTATCCTATGGAACTTGAATGGCTCTTACGGGGCCGTCCAACGTTTATGCGACTGAAGATTCACCGTCCTTCTCTGCGAACAGTGCCACTTCTTCTCCAAGCTTGCTGTCGCGAGCGGTCTCCGACCGCCCGTTCATATTCCCTACGGCCTGTGTTTGGCTGTCCATCTTGCTGGCACATGTACGCCTCTGTCCCCATACTGCTGGTTTGGTTGCTATTACGTAGTTTCTGCAAGTCCGTCCCAGCTCTTACACGGTCTATATGGTTACCGTTCAACCTGGTACGTTTTTGATTACTGTCACCTTTCATTCCAGAGTTTTCTAATTTTCGTGATTAGTCTGTTGTTACTCCCTGGATCATACGGTTGTCTCCAGACCGTCTATCTCCTTGCGTGGTCTTACAGAGACCGTGCTTGTCATGCTACAGTGCACCCGTAATTCACTTTGATTGCCATGTTGTATGATTGTCATGACATTTGGTGCTGGTTATTGATCTCCCCCTGCTCTTATATCATTATTGCATGCTTGCTCCCATTGCTCACATATTCGATTGATCATTGATTGCTAGTTGCTAGGCTAGACTTTGCATGCACTCCGGTGCACATAGGGGCATCCATTCTGTTCATAGTAGTTGCATTCCTACCAAGGTAGGGTTTCCTCTCATCTCCATACTCCTTGGAGCCGACTAGGGGCCCTTGCTGAGGACCTCCTTGAGCCCTCGTGAGCCGTGGATTTCCACACGGACGCCGGGCAGGTTGTACCGTATCCACCCCCAGTTTAGGGTTTGCATCCGTGAGAGAGGGAGTTCTGTAGAGTCACCCAGTTCCTCATTTCCTACCCTGATTAGGTACCTTGTGGTTGAGTGAATTTATACATTAATTAATCCACTAAGGTCCTAGAAGAGGAATCTAAAAATTGTCGCACATCATTTGACAACTTGGTTGCTTAAAGTGGTTGATTCTCCTCTCGTCTCTCCCCTCCATTGAATGCTTGGTTGTTTGAGGCTTTGTATTTTTTCTTTGGTTAGGATTGTCTGCCTTAGTCGTGGAGTGTTCAGTGTATGTGGAATTGTTTCCTTCTCTCAGGATCACCTCCTATGGTCAGTTCTTATTTCCATTCTTACTTTAATCCTTTGTTTGATTCGTCATCCCCCATGTCGTCATACGACTTCTCCCATTCCCACGAGGATTCTTTCCCTCGCGGACTTCTTGAGGACCCGCCCAGGGTCGCCCATGTGTAGGGAGGAGAGGGGACTGCCCCTCCTCTCCCGACCATTGCCATCGAGGGCTCTCAGCCCTCCCTTCCTGGTTCCTCCACACAGAATTCGGCCAATCAAATTCTTAATTTGATGGCCTAGCTTGATCCCTCCCAGCTCCACCTTATACGGCAAGCTCTGCAAGGGGCAGACGCCCCGTCCTCAGTTCCTTCCTATGGCGTGACTGCCGCCACCACCACTACGTCTCATGTTGTTGGGTCAGTGCCCGTCCCCGCTGCCCCCATTGATCTCACTCCCATCCGTTCCCAGGTGCTCCGATATCTCAGTATGGAAGCGGGCCAGGCCTCCACCTTGGCCCATCAGTATCTTGATAAGGGGAAGACCCAGGTCCCCTCTGGTTCTTATCTTGATCCATACACTACAATCTCTCCAACAACGCAGGCCCCTCTGGCCCTGGCTGATTTCACTCGTTTACAACCCGGGGCCGCCCAATTGGCTCACGCGGATATGGGCCCTTCTTTGGCCCATTATCCATCCTATAGGCACCCCTCCCAGCCGGTTCACCCCTCAGTTCCTTATCCGGGCTCCGTCTTTCCTGCTCAGTCTCCTCCTTCCCGGGAACGGGACCTCCTTGATAAATGGGCTGCTATGCAGCAGCAGATTGACCTCCTCCATAAGCGGGTAGGCCCTCAGTCCATTGCAAATGTCCCTATTCCTAACTTCCGGGATATCCGATTGCCTCCTCAGTCCGAGCTCCAAGTAAGTATGACGGGAATGGCAACCCGTTCATTCATATCAGGGAATTTCTTTACGAGTCGACGCAGTTCCAGCATGACGACCGTCTGATGGCATATTTGTTTGGCCGATCCTTGGAAGGGGTCACCCTTGAGTGGTTCTATACATTGCCTTTGGAGGAGGCCGACGGTTTCAAGACCGTGAAGGAGAAATTCATCACCAGATTCCAAGATCGTGTCGGTCCCGAATATTCTTTCACCGACCTGGTTGCAGAAAAGATGAAGCCGGATGAAGACTTTGCTGTATATGCATATAGATGGAGGCAGATGGCCTTGTGTGTGCCCGGGCAAATCCCGGAAGAAGAAAAAGTAAAGTTGCTGATTTCTAATGCTACTCCGACGTTCCGAAATATTTTTGCAATGAACGACATTTCTAACATGCACCATCTGTACAGTCGGGCCTAAGGACTCCCCCATCCATTCATTATTTGAAGTCCAGAAATCCAAGACTACCCGAAAATCCCAGGGCCCAGTTATTGAGGGAGTCCAAGTCAACGAGCAGGTCCAGGCTGTTCAATTCTCTAACCAGCCTCCTTCACCCCATTTCCAACAACCACCACGCAACCCCCAGTTCGCCGCCCCACAAGCTCCCCAACCCACTTTCCAAGCTCCTCAGCATCCACAACAACCACCACCACCTCAACAGCCGCAACAGCCACCCCAGTACCACAATGTTCCCCCACCCGCTGGTTATGCGGCTGCTCGGCCGGGGCCCAAAAGGGCTAATTATCCACCACTGCCAGAAACCCTCCTTGACATATTTTCAGCTCTAATGTACACTGGTGACATCCAATTGCCTCCGGAACGTCAGAATTGGAATCCGGCAACTGATTAGTCCAGGTATTGCATATACCATCGGCAGCCCGGGCACACCATAGAAAGATGCTTTCAGTTTAGAGATTTGGTGTATGATCTGCATGAGGGCCAGAGGATTGATTGGGCCCAATTGCATAAGATAATTGAAGATATAAAGGAGAGACGAAGACAAGCAAGGCCGCAACAGGCGGCTCCCCAGCAACAGCAGTTCCAAAAACAACCCCTCCAATAACAACAACAACAACCCCTACATCAGCAGCAGCAAGACCTCGGGATTCACCAGAATCCCATGCTAGTACATCCACTCGCTCCTCAGCAGCAACCACAACAACAGCCGCCGACTCCGGCTCAAGTTAATGCAGTCCACCGCCCAGCCCCCAACGTTGGATGGTCCTTTGATGATGAGACCCCCGCCCATTTCCTGGCCTTCAAGCACACTAGCCCCGCGCCTTCCGTTCCCTCCATCCTCCGACCCACCACCTTCACTACCGCTCCACCCACTATCCCTTCCCGACCACTCATCACGCCCACCACATTCCCCACCATGCCGCCAGTCATTCAGCCATCACCCTCCGTGCCTTCCATCATCACCCCTCCTGTAATACCCTGAAAATTTTTATTGAGCCCAATGTATTTATTAAGCTTTTATTAACTGAAAATTAAATTTTTAGTGCATTAATGCTTGAATTTCAGATTTTTAATATTTAATTCCTTAGAAAATAGAATAGTGAAAATTCGACTACCTTATAAAAATCTGGAAAAAGGCTAATCAGGTTAAGGATGATGTAGTTAGCAACTTTATCTTTTGCGATCGACCCAACAAAAATCCGTAATAAGGGCTAATTAGTGGATTAAGCCTAAAAGTGCACACTTAGTTAACCTTTACCTAACCCCATCTTAAAACATCAAATTAGAGCTTAATACTCAACCAAATGAGCTCAAATCGGTGGCAAATGAAAGGCCACGATATAAAGATCAATAGCCCTCTATCAATCGAACCAAAACCTAACCCTAGCACATGGTGGTGGTCGAGTTTTGTTGAAGTCAACCTTGGCGGCGCCGTTTTCAAACACCACCTTGCGTGGTCAATTTCTCCAAACTCCGAAGTCTCCAGAAGCTCTATGAGCTATCAAAATGAAGCTCTATGGGTCTATTTTCGTTTGGTGGCTGTGGTGTTCACATTGGATTCAGATCTTGGTCGTTTAGTGGAGGTGGGTCGGCAGCCGTTGTCCTCCTTCCTCTCCTCTTTGTTCCATCGATTAAGGTAGTTTTCATTAACCAAAACCTGCTCATGAATACATCAAGTTGTTCATCTCGACGAGCTCTTTCCAGTGGTTGTAAAATCCCTAAATTTCATTAGGTATCCAAGGAGATATCGAGGTTTTTCTAAGGTGCTGTCAAGTTCGTTCTTCATTCTAGGGCTTTAAGTTCTCTCTTCGATTGAGGTAGGTTATAACAACCAAACTCTAATTAATATACATGGATGTAAGCATCAGCATGCTAGCTTTCATTTGGCGTAGAAAGCCCTAATTTTCATTGAGCATGTTTAGAGAATTTTGGATCGAAGTAAGAGCATGTCTAGGCTTGATTTATGCAGTGTTCTTATGAGTCAAAGCATGATTTCGGGCTGATTTTGAGTTGTATATCTTGATCCCCATATAACATTTCATACATGACTGGAATCAACATCGAAGTAGCTTTATTTTGATATAAGAAGCCCAAAATTTCGTTGTATATATTGAGAGAACCTTACGATTTAGTAGAAGCATGTCAAGAACTAGGTTTTCATGTGTTCATCATAGATAGGTTGTGATTCATTTGATTTCTGTAGAAATTCGTGTTTCAAAACTCTTGTATTATGACCCTAGTATGTATATTAAGAACCCTAGAGCATGTGGTTAAGATCCCAACCCATTTAGACCCCAAATGGATGAGTTCTTGCGTTTTCCGGAAGCCACGTTCAGTTCTGGAAGTGCAGGGGTCGACCGATGCTGCCCAGTGTGGGGGTCGACCCAATGGGTCGACCCATGCAGCAGGGTTCGACCCAATGGGTCGACCCATCACCCAGGTAGGCTCCTGGAGTTCCAGGGGTCGACCCAATGGGTCGACCCATGCCTGGAATTTTTCCAGGGGTCGACCCACGTGCTGTATGACCCGGTAATGTTGTTTTGTGACCCAAGGATCGATCCGGACCATTAGGGGATCGACCCATTCAACTTAGTCCAATTGAAAACTATATTTTTGAGGAACCAATGACCCATACTTGTAACCTTATGATTTCAATTGACAATGGTCCTTGCATTCAACCATAGTGTAAAAACATGCCGTTTATCATCTCCATTGCAACGCATACAATGGTTAAATAGAAACCCACATAATTAGTGGTTAATTGTGTAACTAAATTTCTGTTAATGCATGCTATTTCACTCCTGTGCGAGCTTGTTCTTTACCTTATCATCTTGAATCAGCATTTTGGGCAAATTGTCTTAATGCAAATGATAATAGATAATCCTTGGTATATTAACTTGGTAATTAGGATTAAATTAATTGTTAAGTTACTGGATTGTCATTATTACCCCAGTAGAATGGATTGCTTACACACCTGAACAGTACACTGTCAGCCATTCTTTGTTGACCTCGTGGACTAAGTTTTGGTCCTGAAGATGCGAAATCTCGCGCTGGTTCCTGAGCGGGCTGGTAATCACCAAGTTTGTGAACTGCAAGACAGGGAAACGGGTCAGAGGGCCCAAGGGGATTCCCTGGGGCGAAACCCTCCGACGCTCAAGTCAATAGAGCAATGGTGGGAGCGACGATAGGGAGGAGAAAGTGAAGGCACGAGATCCCTCTCCACCAATGGGGTGAAGTGATCCTTTCTCAGGAATTGGGGGTGGATCAATGCCCTTTTGGACTTACCTTTGGCCGGAGGGTATCCCAGGTTTAAATAGTGCTCCGCCCTCTGGAGTCCTGTAAGCTGAGAGGTCTCCGGTGGAGGTTACGTCCTCGTCGTGGGCTTTTATGGCCACATCGTGGGGGCGTTATCCTCGCGGGGAAGCCGGAGCTCCTGGACTTCTTGGCGTCCGGCCCGCTGTGGACTCTAACGGCTGCAGTGATGAACATTTTATCGGTCGTACCGAGCTTAGGGGGGCCGGCCCTATCGGGCGATAGGCCTAGCTCGGTGAGGAGATGGGTCGGACAGACCGGCTAGCGCTTCCCCCCTTCGTGCGGAGGGATAGCTCGTGCGCGGGTCTTCCTGTGACCTGACCGAGGCTCGGGCTCTCCGAGCCTTGGGGCCGCCTAGGAGAGTTATTTCCTCGAGCATTATTTTATTGGGCTTTTCCGAGTGGGCCCTGTAGGCTGTCACTTGGACGAGCTTGCCTCGTTGGGCCTTGTTGGGCCAAGTTGGGTCTGCTCTTTGAGTGGGCTGCAGGAATCTCCCTCTCGAGGTCCAATTCTTGAAATGCGGCCCAAAGTGACCGTATAACGGAGTTTTTGTTTTAGTGAATCCAAGGACAAGTTAGTCCTTAATTCTCATACTTGTGGCAGTAATTCCTCTGATTAATTGGGCATTTAACTTGACTGAATGTCTAGACAATCGTGGGATCTTGGATCCAATAAATCAATGCCAACGCATCATAGGGGCCCGGTCTGGTCCTAGGGAGAGCGCCCGAAAGTTAGTGAGCCCATGGGATGTTAATGACATGTTGAGGCATTGCACCGAGTACTTGACTTGTGTAGCGTCTATGACATAAAATCTCTTGTTACTTGTTACTTGATCGTGCTTGGAATGATGTTTAAAATACTTGCTTGTTGGCCAATTCTCTATTACTATCTCCTGTTGTAAATTCTTGTACTTGTTATCTTGTTATCTCTTGTCATCATTATAGTTCTTGACCTTGCAAGATCTTTGTATTATGCTATTTTATTGTATCGTCTTTTATTTCCTTTATTTAGCATGGCATATGAAAGATATAATTAACTTGTTAATCACGTAAACTTGCCAGTTATTTCCTACTGAGCGTCAGCTCATAGTTGTTATTTGCCCCCTTTCCAGGCTATTCAGGTGATGATGCACATACCGATGGGGAAGGGCAAGAGTGATATGAGTGTACCTCTTAGTAGATGCCGTGTGGGCATGGTTGTTTACCTCTAGTTATTTCCTTAGAGTTGTGTTAGTACTTAATTACCTTTGGAGTCAGTTATTGTATTAGAATTCAGATTTGGAAGTCATGTTTGATCGTGTATTAGCAGTGTTGGTTATTGTAATAAATTGGAATCATCTTGATCAATAGATTTGTTTCTCTCTTAGCACATGTGTAATTGTTTAGTTTAGTTTATTAATGTTATTTCTAGCTGGTTTCTAACTGTACGTCCCGATATTCCGTGTCGGGGCGTGACAGTTTAGTTGGTATCAGAGCCCTCGGTTTCACATTCCTAGGTTTTCCTAAGTTCTAGGTTTTCTAAGTTTTAGGGTTCTAAGTGTTATCATAGGACCCCTAACCTTGTTAAAGTCTAAGAACCCGACCTGGTGAGATTGGGTAGAAACTTGGGTTAAGTTCGTATCTTAATCGTGTTGTTAACTATTTCATTGAACCTAAGTAATCTATTCCTCGTGTAGGCCATTGCAATGGCAGCTGACCGTGCGGAATGGAGGAACTTGCAACGTACGATTCAAGGACTTACGCAGGCTTTATAGCAAGTGGCTCAAGCAGGAGCGGCACACCATGGCACTGGTGACTTATATCGAAACTTCCGAGGAATGAATCCGTCGAGATTTGGAGGCTCGACTGACCCCGATGAAGCCGAGCACTGGCTAGATGAGATGGGAAGGATATTTGAAGTGATGCAATGCAGCAATCAAGAACGTGTCCTTCTCTCAACCTTTCAACTTGAGTGTGATGCAAGAACACGGTGGGATTCCGTGAAGGCTACCCTTGGTGACCAGCAAGTTACATGGGAAGAGTTCGAGGAATTCTTTAACAGCAAGTATTTTTCTGATAGAGTGCAAGAGAAGAAAGCGGCGGAGTTCGCGGCCCTGAAACAGCGAGGTCTGTCCGTGGCGGAGTATGAAGCGCAATTTTCTCGGCTATCTCGATATGCTACCCACTTGATATCTACCGAGAAGATGAAGGCTAAGCGCTTTCTTAATGGGCTGAAGCTACATTATATCAATCAATTGGCACCAATGGAAATCTCCACCTATTCTGAGATGGTGAGGAAAGCTCAAGTTCTAGAAGATACTCTTGAGATGACGGAGAGAATCCGTTGAAAAGGCACCAAGAAAGAACTACCTACGGGTTCCGGGAATATCAAACCCGGGTATAGCAAGAAGAGGCCCATTAGTGGGTCTAGTTCGTGGACTGGATCTGGATCGTGGAAGGGCAAGATGCCGAGGCATGAAGACAAGAAGCCTGGCCCTATTGTTCCATTCAAGGGCGTGTGCAAGTTTTGTGATCATCCTGGTCACAAGATGGAGGAATGCTGGCGCAAGCTAGGAGCCTATCTGCGATGTGGGAGTAAAGAGCACCGTATCCCTAACTGTCCTCTTATATCGGAGCAAGCTACACCGGTGAAACCTCAAGTCTTCAAGAAACCATAAGGCAAGCTCCAAGCTTTGCATGCAGAGGAAGCGAACCGCCGAGGATGGTGGACTCGTCGAAGGTACTCTTATTATACTCGACAAGCCAGCATTTGTTCTTTTTGATACTAGTGCCACACATTCCTTTATTTCTCGGAGATTTGCTAAGTCTTTAGCTGTGGAACCTATTTTGATGAATTCTCCGTTAGAAATATCAACCCCTATTGGTACTAGATCGGCAATACAATACTTCTATCCTTCTAGTACGGTTATGATTGGTGAACAGAATTTACCAGCTGATTTAGTTTGCATGGACATGAAGGATTATGATGTAATCCTAGGAGCATATTGGTTGGCTAGATATGAGGCTAATGTTCGCTGCAGTTCTAGCTCCGTGTCTTTTACTAGGCACCCGAGACTTTCTTTTGTGGGAGATAAGCACCATAACTCCGTATCACTTATCTCGGCTCTTCGAGCTGATAAGCTGATGAGACGAGGATGCGAGGCTTTTCTGGCCTTTGTCTATGCAACCCCTGAGCAGCAGATTGAGATTAAGGACATTCCTGTCGTCCGAGATTTTCCTGAGGTCTTTCCAGAGGAACTACCAGGACTTCCGCCTGAGCGGGAAGTTATCTTTTCTATTGATCTCTTTCCTAGCACATCTCCTATTTCAAGGCTCCTTATCGTATGTCTCCTGCAGAACTGAGGGAATTAAAGCAACAGTTGATGGAATTACTCGAGAAGGGTTTCATTCGCCCTATTACTTCTCCTTGGGGAGCCCCTGTATTATTCGTCAGGAAGAAAGATGGTTCGATGAGGTTGTGCATCGATTATCGGCAATTGAACCAGCAGACTGTCAAGAACAAATATCCATTGCCGAGGATCGATGAATTATTTGACCAGATAGCGGGAGCTCAGTATTTTTCTAAGATCGATCTTCGATCTGGATATCATCAGTTGCAGATCAAGGAAGAGGATATCTATAGAACAGCTTTCCGCAGTAGGTATGGTCATTTTGAATTTGTCGTTATGCCTTTTGGTCTAACGAATGCACCGGCAGCTTTCATGCAGTTGATGAACAATGTATTTCGGCCCTATCTTGATCAATGGGTCGTGGTATTCATTGATGACATCTTGATTTATTCCAAGAATGAAGAGGAGCATGTTGAGCATCTGAGGATGGCATTGCAACTGTTGAGAGATCATCAGCTATATGCCAAGTTTAGTAAGTGTGAATTTTGGCTGCAAGAGGTGTCCTTTCTCGGACATATCATCACCAAAGAAGGTATTTCTGTTGATCCTTCGAAGGTTGAGGCAGTGAAGAATTGGGATCAGCCTACCAGTGTGACTGAAGTTAGAAGTTTCCTAGGCCTGGCCGGCTACTATCGGAGATTTATCCAAGATTTCTCTAAGACTGCGGTACCTATGACAAGATTAACCCGCAAGGAGAACAAGTTTGATTGGTCAGATGATTGTCAGCGAAGCTTTCAGACTTTGAAGGAATGTTTGACTATTGCACCTGTATTGGCTTCACCTTTTGGTGAAGGAGGTTTTGTGGTATACACTGATACTTCAGGTATTGGTTTACGCTGTGTACTCATGCAGCATGGGAAGGTGATTGCCTATTCTTCTAGGCAGTTGAGGAAGCATGAAGAGAATTACCCTGTTCACGATTTGGAACTAGCAGCAGTCGTGTTCGCATTGAAGATATGGAGACACTACTTGTATGCAGAAACATTCACAGTGTTTTCAGATCATAAGAGTCTGAAATATTTGTTTTCTCAGAAAGAACTCAATATAAGGCAGAGAAGATGGTTGGAGTACTTGAAAGACTTCGACTTCTCGATCGAGTATCATCCTGGCAAAGGCAAAATTGTGGCAGATGCATTAAGCAGGAAGCCTGTGGCTAGATTGTCCAGTCTCATGTTACAAGAGTGGAAGCTATTAGAACAATTAGCCAGCCTGGATTTGAATGTTGATAATGATCGGGTTATGATTGCACAAATTCAACTTAATCCCGAATTGTTGATGGAAATGAAGTCCTTGCAAGATAATGATCCCGAGTTGGTAGAGATCAAGGGAAGCTTGAGCAGCATACCTGACTTCATGATGGCTAACGATGGAAGATTGTTATTCCAGGGTAGAACTTGTGTACCTGATGAAGCTGGAATAAAGAACAAGATTCTGGAGGAAGCACATAGATCCCGATATACCATTCATCCTGGAGGCACTAAAATGTTCAAGGATTTGAAGAGATCTTTTTGGTGTCCGAATATGAAAAGGGAAGTTGCAGACTTCGTGAGTAGATGCTTGGTTTGTCAGCAAGTCAAGGCTGAACATTTCAGACCGGCAGGAAAGTTGAAACCACTTGACATACCCCAATGGAAGTGGGAGAGCATTGGCATGGATTTCATTATGGGTCTACCTAGGACTCGTGGTGGATTTGATGCAATATGGGTGATTGTTGACCGATTGACAAAGTCAGCTCATTTCTTACCCATTAAGTCCAAGTGGACAGTTGATGTATCGGCTGCTTTGTATTTGAAGGAAGTGGTAAGGCTCCATGGCATACCAGTCAGCATTGTGTCTGATAGAGACCCCAGATTTACTTCACATTTCTGGAAGGGACTGCAAGAGTCTTTGGGTACTCGTCTGAATTTCAGTACTGCTTTTCATCCACAGCTAGATGGACAGACTGAAAGAACCAACCAGATAGTGGAAGATATGCTTAGAGCATGCATGATTGATTTCGGAGGCAGTTGGAGTGATCATTTAGCTTTGATTGAATTCGCCTATAACAACAGTTATCAATCCAGCATCCAGATGGCTCCTTTTGAAGCATTGTACAGGCGAAGTTGTCGTTCCCCGTTATGTTGGGATGAGATAGGTGAGAAGCAATGGCTTGGACCAGATCTTATTTCAGAATCGTCACAGAACATCCGTGTTATCCGAGATCGGTTACAAGTAGCCCAATCAAGACAGAAGAGTTATGCCGACACAAGGAGAAGAGCATTAGAATTTCAAGTTGGCGGGCATGTATTCCTGAAAGTCTCTCCTACAAGAGGGATTCGAAGATTTGGCATTCATAGCAAGCTCAGTCCGAGATATATTGGTCCATTCGAGATCCTAGACAGAGTGGGAGAAGTTGCTTACAGACTGGCTTCACCACCTCAGTTGTCTGGCATACATAATGTTTTCCATGTGTCTATGTTACGGAAATATGTGTATGACCCCACTCATATCATTCAGCATGTAGATTTTGAATTGAAGGAAGATTTGGCCTATGAAGAAAGACCTATCAAGATTCTGGACCGGAAACAACAACAACTCCGGAATCATTCTATACCAATGGTCAAGATTCAGTGGAGTCGACGTGGGACCGAAGAAGCTACTTGGGAGTCCGAAGATACTATGCGTAAGCGATATCCCGACTTATTCTAGGTGAGCGATCTCTTTCCCTATCTTCCGTATTTAGTGCAGTGAATTTGGAGGACCAAATTCTTTAAGTAGGGGAGGGTGTAATACCTCAAAAATTTTTATTGAGCCCAATGTATTTATTAAGCTTTTATTAACTGAAAATTGAATTTTTATTGAATTAATGCTTGAATTTTAGATTTTTAATATTTAATTCCTTAGAAAATAGAATAGTGAAAATTCGACTACCTTATAAAAATCTGGAAAAATGCTAATCAAGTTAAGGACGATGTAGTTAGCAACTTTGTCTTCTGTGATCGACTCAGCAAAAATCCGTAATTAGGGCTAATTAGTGGATTAAGCCTAAAAGTGCACACTTAGTTAACCTTTACCTAACCCCATCTTAAAACATCAAATTAGAGCTTAATACTCAACCAAATGAGCTCAAATCGGTGGCAAATGAAAGGCCACGATCTAAGGATTAATAGCCCTCTATCAATTGAACCAAAACCTAACCCTAGCACATGGTGGCGGCCGAGTTTTATTGAAGTCAACCTTGGCGGCGCCGTTTTCAAACACCACCTTGCGTGGTCGATTTCTCCCAACTCCGAAGTCTCCAGAAGCTCTATGAGCTATCAAAATGAATCTCTACGGGTCTATTTTCTTTTGGTGGCTATGGTGTTCTCATTGGATTCAGATCTAGGAAGAGCTTGGTCGTTTAGTGTAGGTGGGTCGGCAGCCGTCGTCCTCCTTCCTCTCCTCTTTGTTCCATCGATTGAGGTAGGTTTCCTTAACCAAAACCTGCACATGAATACATCAAATTGTTCATCTCGACGAGCTCTTTCCAGTGGTTGTAAAATCCCTAAATTTCATTAGGTATCCAAGGAGATATCGAGGCTTTTCTAAGATGCTGTCAAGTTCATTCTTCATTCTAGGGCTTTAAGTTCTCTCTTCGATTGAGGTAGGTTATAACAGCCAAACTCTAATTAATATATATGGATGTAAGCATCAGCATGCTAGCTTTCATTTGGCATAGAAATCCCTAATTTTCATTGAGCATGTTTAGAGAATTTTGGATCGAAGTAAGAGCATGTCTAGGCTTGATTTATGCAGTGTTCTTATGAGTCAAAGCATGATTTCGGGCTGATTTTAAGTTGTATATCTTGATCCCCATATAGCATATCATACATGGCTGGAATCATCATCGAAGTAGATTTCTTTTGATATGAGAAGCCCCAAATTTCGTTGTAAATATTGAGAGAACCTTACGATTTAGTAGAAGCATGTCAAGAACTAGGTTTTCATGTGTTCATCATAGATAGGTTGTGATTCATTTGATTTCTGTTGAAATTCGTGTTTCAAAACTCTTGTATTATGACCCTAGTATGTATATTAAGAACCCTAGAGCATGTGGTTAAGATCCCAACCCATTTAGACCCCAAATGGATGAGTTCTTGCATTTTCTGGAAGCAACGTTCAGTTCTGGAAGTGCAGGGGTCGACCCATGCTGCCCAGTGTGGGGGTCGACCCAATGGGTCGACCCATCACCCAGGCAGGCTCCTAGAGTTCCAGGGGTCGACCCATGCCTGGAATTTTTCCAGGGGTCGACCCACGTGCTGTATGACCCGGTAATGTTATTTTGTGACCCGAGGATCGATCCGGACCATTAGGGGATCGACCCATTCAACTTAGTCCAATTGAAAACTATATTTTTGAGGAACCAATGACCCATACTTGTAACCTTATGATTTCAATTGACAATGGTCCTTGCATTCAACCATAGTGTAAAAACATGCCGTTTATCATCTCCATTGCAACGCATACAATGGTTAAATAGAAACCCACATAATTAGTGGTTAATTGTGTAACTAAATTTCTGTTAATGCATGCTATTTCACTCCTGTGCGAGCTTATTCTTTACCTTATCATCTTGAATCAGGTTTTTGGGCAAATTATCTTAATGCTAATGATAATAGATAATCCTTGGTATATTAACTTGGCAATTAGGATTAAATTGATTGTTAAGTTGATGGATTGTCATTATTACCCCAGTAGAATGGATTGCTTACACACCTGAACGGTACACTGTCAGTCGTTCTTTGTTGACCTCGTGGACTAAGTTTTGGTCCAATTCTTGAAATGCGGCCCAAAGTGACCGTATAATCGAGTTTTTGTTTTAGTGAATCCAAGGACAAGTTAGTCCTTAATTCTCATACTTGTGGCAGTAATTCCTCTGATTAATTGGCCATTTAACTTGACTGAATGTCTAGATAATCGTGGGATCTTGGATCCAATAAAACAATGCCAATGCATCATAGGGCCCGGTCTGGTCCTGGGGAGAGCGCCCGAAAGTTAGTGAGCCCATGGGATCTTAATGACATGGTGAGGCATTGCACCGAGTACTTGACTTGTATAACGTCTATGACATAAAATCTCTTGTTACTTGTTACTTGATCGTGCTTGGAATGATGTTTAAAATACTTGCTTGTTGGCCAATTCTCTATTACTATCTCCTGTTGTAAATTCTTGTACTTGTTATCTTGTTATCTCTTGTCATCATTATATTTCTTGACCTTGCAAGATCTTTGTATTACGCTATTTTATTGTATCGTCTTTTATTTCCTTTATTTAGCATGGCATATGAAAGATGTAATTAACTTGTTAATCACGTAAACTTGCAAGTTATTTCCTACTGAGCGTCAACTCATAGTTGTTGTTTCCCCCCTTTCCAGGTTATTCAGGTGATGATGCGCATATCGATGAGGAAGGGCAAGAGTGATAAGAGTGTACCTCTTAGTAGATGTCGTGTGGGCATGGTTGTTTACCTCTAGTTATTTCCTTAGAGTTGTGTTAGTACTTAATTACCTTTGGAGTCAGTTATTGTATTAGAATTCAGATTTGGAAGTCATGTTTGATCGTGTATTAGCAGTGTTGGTTATTGTAATAAATTGGAATCATCTTGATCAATAGATTTGTTTCTCTCTTAGCACATGTGTAATTGTTTAGTTTAGTTTATTAATGTTATTTCTAGCTAGTTTCTAACTGTACGTCCCGATATTCCGCGTCGGGGCGTGACACCTCCACTTAACCCTTCACCCATCACCCCTCCACCAGGGCCCATCAGGCCAACCCCCGTCACCCTCACTTCCATTTCTACCCCCTCTACATACCCCACTGGGCCAAGCGGGGGCCCGTCCCAAGCCGTTCCGGCACGACATTGCGCCCTTGGAGCGGGTGTCCATTTCATAGAGTTTACCCTTCCTCTGGTGCGTCTGCACCCACCCCCCAAGTTCCTTCCCCCACGGCTGAAGTAGAAGAAGTAGACCCCGTGCTGGGCATGAAGTACGACTTGCTACAACACTTGGACCGGATGCCGGCCAAGATCTTAGTTTTGGAGTTGATTAAGAGGTCACCGCTACATCAAGACGCCTTGAAGACCTTTTTGAAGAAAGTTATGGTAAATGAAGATGTAGCTGCGGATAGTTTACCTACGGTGTTGGCAACTATTACAAGGGGGCCTTCCATTTCATTTCCATAGATGGAACTGGCACCCCCAGAAGCACGGTAGATGCCACTTTGCATCACCATTTCTTTAAATAAAGTGGCCGTTGAGTCTGCCCTAATGGACACGGGAGCATCAATAAATGTGTGTCCATTGAGTACCCTCCGTGCCTGCAACATCTCAGAAGAAATGTTAAAGCCCACACCAACCACAATAGCAGTGTATGATAACTCCAGGCGTGCTTGTCATGAGGTCGTAACTGTTCAAGTCGAGCTAGGGCCTTTGGTCATGGACGTGGAATTTTACGTATTGGACATAGACCAATGTTCAAAGCAATTCTGGGTCGTCCATGGATAAATAGTCTGAATGTCGTGCCCTCGACTGCCCACCAGTGTTTGAAGTTTCCATTCCAAGGGCGGGTGGTCAAGGTGAAGAGTATTTCTACTATCCAGAATGTTGATGCGATAGCAGCTAAGATTCTCCCTACTCTATGGCCGAGTAACAGGCCAGTTCTTTCTATGATGGACTTAAACTACTCATGGGCATATGCGTCACGCAAGCCCGTCACTGCGCCAGTCAATGTAAAAATTAAGTCCAAGATTAGAGATTCGAAAGGGTGGCGCATGATCTTAAAGTTGGGTTATCAGCCGGGCTTGGGTCTCGGCGCATAAATACAGGGGCGAACTAAGCCCGTCCCCAAAGGGAGGAAGATGGGCCACCGAGGCCTTGGCTACCCCGAGACAACATTATCTATTGTGGGAGAGTCCGGGCCACTAATGTGGGATTATCGTCAACACTTCGTGAAAGGCCCGCTGCAGCCTGGCACTTTGAAGAAGCCGCCACCCTACCCTGAGAAGAAGATTAATGTCGCTTGTGATGTTGCTGACCCACCGCCGCCACTGAAGGGGCTGGTGGGTGATATGGAAGATTTTTGTGTCTACTTTGAAAAGATGTTCAGTGAAGAAGAAGACCGACCGAAGAAGAAGGAGATGCAGCTAGTGAAGCATTCTCCAACCCAGCTAGTCCGCCGGAGGCCACGGGAAGCGGGGAGCACTATCACTACCTTTTCTCTATCCCCATCCCGTCTTGCCTCTCTATTTCAACAATTGGAATTTGTCCCCCGTTCCCCTCCGATTATGGTCGACCCGTATTTCACGGAAAGACCACCTAAAATTCTGTTCGTGCCGTGTGCATGTGGGCGTTGCCCACCTATTGATCTTTCAACTTTGTTTACTCCTCCTCCCCCCAATGCCCAACTCCATGAGATGTGGTTTCGATCCTCTGATCCATTCTTCGATTGCATCATCCCCGATCTGTTTCCCATGGAACTCCCTCCTCCCTCGTCTTCTTCTTCTTGTTGCGTGATCTCCTCCGAATTCTAAAAAAAATGCCAAATTTAAAATGGAGGTTTATATGGAAGATTACGCTGTTTTCAGTCCATCCTCTTCCCATGGGCACGAGACCCCTACTTCTTTCCCAATAGATTTCTTATCTCCTAAGGTAGATGTACAGTGTGAAGAATCTCCTAGGTTAGTTGAGTTAGCTGGGGTAGAGTCTAGTTCGGGTCTAGTTAGCCCATCCACGTCTACTACGCACCCTGTGATGCGTCATCCTAAATCCATCCCTGATAGGTTTCTGCAAGATTTGGCCAAGAGATGCCATGCCCTTCTTAAGTGCCTGGAGTTTGTAGAGACCGCAATTGTTTTAGAGGATGATGAGGAATTGGGAGGGGTGTGGAGCAATGACGGATTGGGAGTGTATGAAATTGTAGATGGGAAGGACCCAGTTGATGATGAGGAAAGCAATGTGGATGACACTGCTGATTTATACGCGCAAGGTTTGAAGAGGTTTGACGAACCGTCCTCGGTAGTGGATGAACCCACTAAAGAAATTAATCTCGGAACAGATGAGGATCCCATGCCCATACTTATTTCTGCTAATCTCCCTCCTCAGGTTGAAGAGGAGCTAATCAAGGTGTTGAGGGAGTACAACGATTCTTTTGCCTGGTCCTATGAGGACATGCCGGGTCTTGACCCCACGTTGGTTGAACATCGATTTATTCTTAAACTAGGGGCAACACCCGTCAAGCAAAAAGCAAGAAGATTCCACCCGCAGATAGCCTTAAGGATAAAGGAAGAAGTCGATAAATTGCATAAGGCCAGGTTTATTAGAGTTGTTTTATATCAGTAATGGGTGGCAAATATAGTCCCAGTGATGAAGAAAGATGACAAATTCGGATTTGTATTGATTTCAGGGACTTGAATAAGGCATGTCCGAAAGATGATTTCTCGCTTCCTCACATTGATGTATTAGTTGATAACACGGCTGGGTATGAGGCCCTCTCATTCATGGATGGTTATTCTGGATATAACTAAATCCGTCTTGCTCCTGAGGATCAAGAGAAGACCTCGTTCACTACGCCCTGGGGCACGTACTGCAATGTCGTTATGTCGTTTGGATTGAAGAATGCAGGTGCTACTTATCAGAGGGCAATGATGGCTATCTTCCACGACATGATGCATGTGTACTTAGAAGCTTACGCGGATGACATTCTGGTAAAGTCGAGGTCCAAAGAAGAACACCCCGCCATTCTAGCCAAAGTGTTGCAAAGGGCTAGAGAGTATAAATTGAAAATGAATCCAAAGAAATGCGTGTTTGGAGTTGCATCAGGGAAATTGCTTGGGTTTATAGTTAGTAAACGGGGGATTTAGATCGATCCTAATAAAGCAAAGGCCGTTATGGAAATGCAGCCGCCTAAGAACATCACTGAACTCAGAGGTTTGATTGGGCGTTTACAATTCATCAGGAGATTCATATCTCAACACTCGCAAAGATGCCGCCCATTCTATGAATTGTTAAAGGTGGGGGCTAAATTCAAATGGAATGAACAATGTCAAAAGGCCTATGAGGACCTCAAGGTTTATCTTTCTAATCCCCCGGTTCTGCAACCACCCGTCCCTGGGAAACCCCTGATCCTATACATTTCCGTTATTAAGGACTCCCTAAGAGCTGTCCTAGCTCAGGTTGATGATGAAGGAAGGGAAAGGGCAGCATACTATCTTTCGAGGTTGTTTAATCCTGCTGAATTCAAGTATACTGCCATGGAGAAGACCTGTGCAGTGCTAGTGTGGGTAGCTCAGAAGCTCAAACACTATTTTCTTGCCCATGAGGTTAAGCTGATCTCTAGAATGGACCCTATTCATTACCTGTTAGAAAAACCTATTCTTTCTAGCCGATTAGCTCGCTGGCAAAGCTTTCTTTCCCAATTCGATATCACCTTCATCATCCAGAAAGCGATCAAGGGATACGCCATTGTTGAGCATCTGGCTCATTCTCCTATCCCTCGCACTGATTCGATCCAGGATGAGTTTCCTGATGAACACTTGGCAGTAATCACTAATCTTCCTTTTTGGTCTCTCCATTTCGATGGTGCTCTTAATTCTCAGGGCCGAGGAATTGGCGCCGTTCTCCTCACTCCGGAAGGAGTAACCATTCCTATTGCCTATCAACTCTCTTTTCCTGCCATGAATAATATAGCCGAGTACGAGGCTCTCCTTGCCGGTCTGAAGCACGCCTACCTCATGGGCGCGCGATACCTAAATATCATAGGAGACTCTCAATTGGTGCTGCGTCAAGTTCTGTCAACTTATCGCACCTGTGACCACAAGCTCAAGCCCTATCAAGATCTGGTCACGCTCTTGGCTAGGCAATTCTGAAAACTTATCTATATTCATACTCCTCGTTCTTAGAACATCCTGGCTGATGCACTTGCATCACTCACTTCTTCTCTTTCATTTCCCCTTAGTCGCGCCACTGAGACCATTGTCGTCCAGCGGTTAGATGCTCCTTCTCTTTAGGATCCCTGGTTCGACAACCTTAGGAAATCTGTAGAAAGGAAGGTAGAAAGGGAAGAGGTGAAAGAAGTTTCATTAACTGAGCTTGAGGAGATCATAGAAGAAGAAGAATTGCAGTGGTATTATGAGATTGAGCAGTATTGCAGGGATGGTTCCTTTCCCGAGATGGTAAACGTCGAGTAGCGCAAGGCCATTCGACGAGCTGCCTCCAGATACACGATTGTTGCTGGAGAATTGTATAGGCGGGCTCTCAATGGAGTTCTGATGAGGTGTTTGGATGACGATGAGGCTTGGAAAGTAGTAGAAGCAGCTCACTCCAGTGAGTGTGGAGGGCACGTAAATGGGTAGGCATTGGCGAAGAAGATTCTTAGGCAGGGCTATTACTGGCCAACCCTAGAAGAAGATTGTTCCACCTATGTCCGTAGGTGCCTTCAATGCCAGCTTCATGCTGACAAGATCCATGCTCCGGCTTCTTCTCTCCATCCTCTTTCTGCTCCTTGGCCATTTTCAATGTGGGCCTTTGATATCATCGGACCTCTCGGTGACCCGAATTCCACAGTCAAACAGAAATCCTTCATTCTAACGGCTATGGAGTACTTCACCAAGTCGGTAGAAGCTAAAGCTTATGCAGAAATCAAAGCCACCACAGTATGCCGCTTCATCCTAAAGAATATCATCTCGCGGTTTGGAGTGCCAAGTGATATTGTCACTGACAACGGGCCTCAATTCGTTTCTCAAGAACTCCGAGACCTCTGTAAGAAATTTAATATATCATTGCATCATTCATCACCATACTACCCCCAAGGTAATGGCCAGGCTGAGGCCACGAATAAAACCCTTCTTAAAATCATCAAGAAAACATGCGAATGACACAAATTCGCTGATTGGGCCAATAAATCGATAAAAGCTCTATGGGCTTATCGCACCTCCGTCCGTACTCCCACGGGGCAAACCCCTTTTGCCCTCACCTATGGGATGGAGGCGGTACTCCCGTACGAGATCTTGACCCCTTCCCTAAGGGTGCAGCTAGACAAAGAACTTAATCTCGATGAGCGTCGAGAGGCGTTGCTAGTCCAACTGGAACTCTTAGATGAGAAGAGACTTAACGCGGCCAATCACGTCTCGGTTTATCAAAAACGTGTCTCGCGGTATTTCTAAAAGAAGGTTATTGAAACAAAATTCCAAGTGGGTAACATGGTTTTGAAACGTAAATTTATCAGATCAGTAGGTCCCAGGTCTAAGCTACAACCTAACTGGGAAGGGCCGTTTGTAGTTAAGGAAGTCTATCTGGGTAATGCGTATCGTCTGATCAACGCGGAGGGTGAGGAATTTCTGAATCCGTGGAATGGGTTATATTTAAAACACTTTTATCCATAGAGTCAAGCCAGCGATGGCCCGACGGAGGGGTATGCCTTCACTTGATCACGAAAGGAGAGCCCCGGTCTAACATTTCACACACTACACGATCGCCTGTGGTTCGGTTTTCTTCTTTTGTGTAACACCGTCTCTCCCATGGCCATGCTCAGGGGAGGGTGAAGATCCTTGCTTTTCTTCTCTCTCGACTGAAAATAGGGGCAAGTGGTGAATAAGGGGGCGAGAACTGATCTAGACGCCCCGATAAAAGAGGTCTCAAATAGGGGCAGTCCGTTACGACCTTATTCCGCAGAATAAAAGAGCAAGAAAGAGAAAAAGAAAAGAAATAGAGAAAAGGGGCAAAAAAATCAAAATCAAAAAATCAAAGCTAGAAGCTCACCTAGAGCTCAAAGCTCTCTAGAGTCTGAAAGTCCCCAAAATGATGGAACTAGGCATGGCAAGAGTGGCAGTACAGTTTCCCCGCGGGACGTTATGAGCCCGGTCGTATGCGTGCCTAGAGCGGATGTAGGTTCGATGACGGACACAAAGCCCCGGCGCAACATACCAAAATTCTTTGAAAAGGGGGTGTCGTGAGAAGAACTCAAGCACTAAAAACCTCTATACCTATCGCCAGCTTCTCTGTTAAATCTTGTTTTATTTTCCAAGGAATGGATCCCGCCCCGGGTATGGCCTCGGTAGAAACACCGTTAAGCGAAATTGGCCCCGGCCACGGGCGGTCCCTTCTTAGCACATGTTGGACCTGGGAGACCCCTAGTGAGATGGGAGGTTCCCCGTCGTTAGGTTTAAGCTGGTTTCAAAATCCAACAAAAAATCAAATATTTCAAAATCAAAAAAATCAAATATTTCAAAACCCAAAAAAATCAAATATTTCAAAACTCAAAAAAATCAAATATTTCAAAACTCACAAAAAATCAAATATTTCAAAATTCACAAAAATCAAATATTTCAAAACTCACAAAAAATCAAATATTTCAAAACTCACAAAAAATCAAATATTTCAAAATTCAAAAAAAAATCAGATATTTCAAAACTCAAAAAAAATCAAATATTTCGAAATCTAAAAAATTCGGATATTTTCAAAATTACAAATAAGGGGTTTTTAATGACTTGCATGTATAGCATCCATTGCATTCATCTTCATCTTCGTCAGTTTGCCTATTTAATAAGGCTTACCCCCTTGACCAAAAATCAAGGACCGGTGAATTCCTAACTTGCTATAGGTTAGCACTTCCGTCAGTAAACGGCCCTCTGACGACCGTTCTATCCAATTGAAGTCATATCCCAACTTACTCAATCACACAAAGAAAAATTCAAGCTCCAACCAATTAATTCATTAATCTCATTCATATATCAAACTTTCTGAGCATAAAATCTCTACATCAATACCATCATGAAAAGAAGAAAAGAAAATCACTCAGTCCTCCGCTGGGCATCCCCGCGGGGACGAATCTCTCTCAGCTCTCTAACGTAGGCCTGGCGTGTCGCCGGAATCTCTGCAACCTCTGCTGGTAGGGTAAGCACCCTGCTCACCTCCCACATGATCAGGGTAGTCCTGACCACCTGCTCGTCCTCCTCCGTACCGATCTTCCTCGCCTGGAGTGCGGGAAGGTGGGGTAGTGCTGGTAGAACAGTCCGGGGTAGTCCAACCTATAGGTAGCACCGGTGCGGGCTATACATCGCCAGTGTGGTGTCGCTCACGAGCCTCAGATCTAAACCTGATCTCCTAGGAACTCTGATAGTGGTGTCACGGAGGAAGTCCGGTCGCATCACGAACCAATCTAGGGGTAGCCTGTTGATGTGCAGTCGCCACTCGTCCCTGGTCTTCTTTTCTGCTGTCCTGCACTTTACCTGTGGAGAGAATCCGAATGCGCCGCCTATGAAGAAGAGGGGGTGGCTCCCGAAGATCCTGCTAGCTGAAGTGACATCCTCCTTATAGATAAATTTCATCCTGACACCCATCCAACACTCCAAAAGGATCATAGAGCCGAATAGAGGACCACCTAGAGCTGCTGAGGTGAGGCCCTCATACAAATAGGCTAGGATGGCCTGGGAGATAGAAAAGCCCTGCCACAGGCCACTGATGGTGCTGAGATGGAGAGTATCTAGAACGTAGTCAACTGAAGGAAACAAGATAGCCCCGCATAGGCAAATGGACGTTGCCTTAGCTATGGCTTCATCCCACCCACACCGATTCCTACAATGTTCAACTACCCACTGGCTAAGAGGAAGAAGGTGAATCTGACGTGGGCCTATGAAAGTGTGGACATCCTTGCTGTCTTGTATGAACCCTCCCAAGATGAGCCTAGGGTCAATAGGAGCAACTATATGAGTCTTCCTCTCCCACCTGAGACCTACGGAAAGAGAAGTAGGTCTCTACCTCCTCTAGTAGGATAGTGGCCTCGAATAATGGAAATACGAATGTATGGGTCTGAGGGTGCCAGATTTCTACTAAGGCTGAAATGTTGTGCCAATCAAGAGAAAGCTTTGGGTAGTTCTGACCTAGTACTAGGAGAGGTTGTAGGTGCCAAGATCTCAGGATGGATGTCACTCCTAGGGGCAATGCTCGAATCATGGGAGCCATCCACTTCAAGGTGGAATAGCGCCTAGGGCCAGGAAGAAACTGAAGTGGGAAGAAAGAAGAAGGAAGAAAAGAGAGAGAAACGAAAAGCATGTAAGTAAAAGAAAGAATTGAATTGAATGAATTCATGATTAACTTACCTCTCTCAGAGGACTCGAGCTAAGATGTCGGGCAATCGCGGTCAGCCGTTGGAGCACTTCCCGTTCCTTTCTGGCCGGCTTTGGCCCTTCAAAAGATGCTCCCTCCATGGAACTCCCCTCCAAGGCCCTCTTCATGATGATTTGGTGATGAATGGCAAAGGTTTCAAGGCTTAGAAGAGGGAGGATGTGTGAATCACGAATTTAGACTCCCCTCCTACTTACAGGGCTCGTTAGGAGGCCTAGGTCTCTTGAGATTGGCCTTAGATAAGTCTAGGGCGAGATAAGATAAGGTTTGGATTGAGTTAAACAGTTTACTCTCGGGTTAGGACTCTCCTGCAGAGTGCCTTTCAAAGTCGTAGGACATCCATTTGGACGGTCTCACAATAGATCGCCTATCTTATTGAGCGGCCTCAGAGGGACTGTTTGTCACCTACCAAAGAGTTCGAGTGCTGAAGTTTGAGCGGTCTGAATTAGACCGTTTATTTGATCACACGGTTGATTATAGACCGTTCTTTTCGTTAAACGGTGGAGAGAAGGCTGTTTAATTGTCTTTTGGATGGTCTACTCAGGACCGTGCGTCTCTTTGGGCGTCCCACTTGAAACCGTCCTTCTGATCCGAGGCCTTCATTCAACAGTTGTGCACCTGTGCCACTAGTAGTTGTGTCCGTCACTCTTCTCACTCATTTGGCGTCGCTTTTCTCACTCATTTGGTGTCACTTTTCTCACACATTTGCCGTCACTCTTCTCACTCATCTGGTGTCGCTTTTCTCACTCATTTGGCGTCACTCTTCTCACTCAGTCGGCGTCACTCATCTCACTCATTTGACTTCACTCATCTCACTCAGTTGACGTCACTCCTCTCATTCACACTTGGCTCTCTCTCGCTCACTCGTGTCGTCTCTCTCTCACTCTGTCGTGTCTCTCACCTCGCTCACTCACTCGCGATGTCTCTCTCTCTCTCGCTCATGTCCATCTCACTCGTGTCGTTGTCATAGTCAGTCATTTGCATTCATTCATACATTCATACATCCATAAAATCAAAACAAAGAAAGGCATATCACTATCACATCATATCATGTACAAAAGTCGGGCCCCGAGTACAAAAGTCAGGACTGGCCCCCGTCACTATCTCCACCGCCCTCGTGCCTCTTTGGTGGAGGCATCGCTGAAGTCGCCTCATCACGCTGACGTTGCCGGCGCTGCTCGTCCTCCTCGTTCCTCCGGTGACCGGAGGAACCCGTGAAGTAACTCCTCACAGAGCCGTGGGTGCCGTGGCTACCGCTCGGAGTCCCGCTGCGTGATCTCTGGCTCATCTCCTTATAGGCCCGCAGCTCTCCACTTAGCCCGGACGCCTCGATCAGAGCCCGATCCCGCTCCGCTCGGACCGGCACCAGCTCCTCCGCTCCAGCTCGGAGTCACTCTAGCTCCGCTCGCAGAAGGGCCGTCTCGAGGGTGTAAGTAGGTCGGCTCTGTGCTACCTCCTCCTGTACACGGGCCACCTCCTCCCTAGCCGCTGCCCGGCTCTGCTCTAGCTCTGTTCTAAGACGGGTCAGCTCGGACGTTTGCATGCACATATCATTGTAAGTTAATTGCATTTCATAAGCATAAACAACGGGGAAAGTGTCATGATTTATGTACCCTCTCGGTGAGCGCCACCTCGGCCGCCTTGGCCCGCGCTACCATCCGAGTGAAGTCGGCCTCCCGCTCGGCCCGATCTGCAGGAGTCTAGGTAGAAGAAGAAGAAGGAGCATCGGCCCCCTGTCGTTAGGCCCCCTCGACACGCTGCATCCAAAACTCCAGGTCAGTCACATGCATAACCATAATCATAAACATTCGCATAATTTAGGAAGTATAGGGTTTAGAAAACCCACCAGTAAGGCCAGGGCCTGTCGGGCCTCGTCCCGCTCCCTGATGGTAGAGTGCAGGAGCCCCTGCAGCTCCGCAAGTCGTCCCTCAGGGTCAATCTACATTTAGAAGTCCCAGTGTCAGTGCATCATCATATAGAAATAATAAGCATAATAGGTAGAGTTTAAGTTTAGAAGTCGTACCGGTCGGTGGGCACCCCGGAACACCTGGTCCCGGTAGTGTCTAGCGTACGCTGTGTAGTACGCTGAGTCGCTGTCGGCTCGGGCGGTCACCACTCGCCCAAGAGCTGTCCAGTCGGCCAACTGCGCAGCGTTTCTCCCCATCCAATCAAACGCTGCCGCCAGGCCCCGGGTAGTCCTCATCACGCGCTCCCCCGCCTTCTCAGGCGCCGGGAACTCCACCGCTGGCTGATGGACCCCGATGGTCCTCATCACCAGTCTGTAGTACAGTGGCTCCACCACATTCATGTAGTGAAGCCACACGTCTCATCCGGTGAAGGTGTGGGTGCCAACCACCCAAGGCTGACCCTCCTGGCCCTCCTCTGTGTAAGGTGTCCACCATACCAGCAAGAAATAGAAAGTTACATCAACATCATCATCATCTAGAATTACATTTAATTAAGGAGTCTAAGTTTAGAAGCATACCGAGGCAAACGGTAGAGCGTCCAAGTCATCCTGCAACTCTCGGACCTGTCTCCTGAGAGCTGCGGTCTCTCGAGGTGCCGTCCACCTCTGGGCGATCGGCAGGAGCCCAGGACGGGTCTCCTCACCTCTGCCTAGCCCACGTAGGTGTACATAGGCCCACACCTGCATCACAGCATCGTGTCAATATTTAGGAAACATATAGAAGTTGCATAATTAAGTCTAGGGTAGGAGTCGTACCTGGAGTAAGGGGGAGAAGCCCCCGAGCATGGTCCGACGGGTCGTCGAACTCAGCGTATCGAACAGGAAGGTGAGGACTGCCGCTCCCCACGCATAGTCACCCACGTGGCTGAGCTCCTCAAGGAAGGGAAGGAACCGGCAGCTCATCACATCCGCCCTGGTGGAGAAGAGGAGTCGCCCGAACAACAGCATCAGGAATCGCCGTAAAACTATGTCTGCCTCTGCTCCTGGCTCTGCGCTACTCTTGGTCTCGCCAGCTCGATTAGCCGCTGTAGGTTCTGCTCCGGATGCTCTCCAACCGCTACCCCCGCCAGTCGTAATCCCAGGCTGTCTTGAAGACTAGATCGGGGTAGGAGGGTCGACTGCCTCTCGGGGCGCCGCAGCTCTAGGCCCAGCAGCTCCCGAGCCATCACCCGATAGTCGGGAAAAGTGGTCCCGCTAACCGGCAGCCCGTGCACTCGAAGGCCAGTAAGTCTGGCCACATCCTCCAGCGTGGGGACCATATGTCCCCATGGGAAGAGGAACGTATGACTCACTGGATCCCAGCGGTCGTGCAGGGTGTAGAGCAGAGCTGTGTCGAAACGACACACCTCGATGCTCAATGGGGCGAACCCCATGGCAGCCAACTGCTCCCGCTGAAAGTCCGACAGTGCCAAATACACCACCCGGACCTGCAACCACGAGGTGCGGGTCCTACGCTTTCCCTGCATTCATTCATTCATTTTAATGCATTTAGTAATTGATTTCATTTCATAAATAAATGAAAATAATTAAGGTTCAATTCTCTGTCAGAAGAACGGTCCCTCATGGACCACTCTTTCTCATGAACGGTCCCATATGCGCCGTTCCAGTCCTCAGGTTCTTTGTTTTGAACGACCTGATATTAGCCGTTCTTATCTTGAACGGTTGATCTCTCCCCGTTTTTTCCTTGGGTCTCTTGGTTTTGGGCGGACCCCCCTGAGCCGCACAATGTGGTGGACGGTCCGACGTGGGCCGCTTGAGTTCTTGGATCTTCAGGGTTTGAACGACCCTTTGAGGCCCGTTTTATCTGGAACGGTAGATTTCCCACCATTCATCTTCCTCTTTCGTTCTGGTGTTTTTAGAGTTTGAACGCCCCCCCCAGTCCGCATGTGTTAAGGGTGGCTCTATGTGAGCCGCACGTTTTAGGTTGTGCGGTTTATTTGGAACCGCTCAACCGTCATCTTCTCTGACGACGGTGAGGGCCTCCCCACCGGTGGGAGCGCCCCATGGCGCCCCCAAACCGGTCCCTGAACCCCCTAACCCCCTGTTCATCTAAAAACTAGCATGCATGAAAGGAAAAATCAAAATGGGTGGGGTTTGTGGGTACTCACCTCCGGGTCCCGTGGCCCTTTTCCCTTCACCGGTGTGGCTTCCGGCGCCACTTCGTCTTCCCCGGCGTCAGCGGCAACCACCGCGTCTTCTTCCACCGCCACGGGCACGACGGCATCCTCCTCGACAGCGGGCGTCACCTCGCTTCCTCCGCCGGTGGCGGCGGCACTTCATCGGCCGTCGGTGGGGTCTCTTCCTCGTCGGTCGCCTGGTCTCGGGAGGCCTGATGCTTGGTCCTTATTGGGGAGGGAGTATGGGAGAATGAGAGAGATGGAGAATGAAAGGGATCGGGAGAATGGGGAGATGCTACGGTTGCCCCTCCGTTCCCCTCCCACCGTCGGTTACAGTGGAGGGAGGGAGACGAAGGGTTTTAGCATTTCGAAGTTGTAGGAGTTGTACGGTCTAACGATACACCATCCTTCGTTTGAGCAGTTGATGGGTGACCGTTCTTCTCCAACGGTACGCTACCTAAGGTCGGTTCGAATTCCATGAATAGACGGCTAAGATATAGCCGTTCTTCGTGTTAGGCGGTTTGTAGTTGACCGTGCATGTTTGAGAAAGTCTTACCCTTATTTCTGCGCTTTGTATTTAATTGATGCATTTGGTTATTTGATGATATCATTGGAAATCTTGCTAACAATCTTATGTGCAGCATCAAACTTTCACTTTCCGTTTCACCTGTACAGGTAAGTCAGGTATGGCCTTCTAACCCTATCACCCTTATTGCATTATTATATGGTACTATAGTATATTATCTCGAGAACCAGTTGGTTGCTCGCGTGTTCCAGGATCTGATGTTCCCCTTCAACAAAAATGATGATGATCCAGGTTCATGCGTTTGACTTTCGGATAGGACGTTAGGTTGGGATGTCCCGGGGAGGATGATTCTATCCTGCGCGTTGTGGTTGCGGAGAGTGTCTTGACTCGAATTCTCCCAGCCTAGCAATATTATTCTCGAGTATTTTATATTTTAATATTTCTTCTCATTTGTTTTAATGATTTCTTTTATTTTGGTCCTGCATGCATCATACGCATCTTTTGAGCATTCATGCCCCATTGTGTGCCTGCAAAGTATTCCATCAGCGATGGTTAGTTGTGCGTTCAGTGCCCGAGTAAGAGGAACAATTCCACTCTGAGTTGGAAGGTTATCTTTGATCGGTTCGCTTGGTTTAGTTGATTAAGAGGTCCCCGTCTGGAGTTTTAGTCTGTTTCTTTACTTTTCACTACTTATTCTGATCTCCTCATTGGTTCGAGGGATTGTGTCCCCCATGAGGTTGATCGTGTGTTTCCTTTTATTTTATTTAGTTCCTCCAAACTGGTGTCGGTTTTGGTCTAACTGTCCCTCGTGAATGGTTCAGAGTTTTCAGGAATATTCCTATCACTTGTTGGTAAAAACGGATGTCATTTTACCTTAACGCCCGCTTTTCGGTCCACTCTGCTTCATCTCTATGTTCCATGTCACTTTTACTTCACCTCCGCTCGCTCCTCTGCAAAGAGGACGTTAAGGAGGGGCATCTGTTGACACCCATTTTTCACTGATAAAGTTGAGTCATTTCTCTTACTCCTATTTATTGATGCCTCGAGTTATCCATCACACGCTGGGCTATTTTCTGGCACGTTCTGGGCCGATTTTATCGGTAGCCACCCTCCCTGGCTAGGTCCTAGTTGATTCAGGGCTTAATGGGCCTTGGTTTTGGTTGATTGAGGTTTTTTATATGAGATTCAAGCACCCATATACATGTACGGTTCATCCATGGCCGCTCAATAAATGTGCGATTGATAGTAGGCTGTCCATACATTTTTGGAATATTTTGGCTAATTTTCCTGAATTTCCATCGATAAGCGTTTATGCGGTCTTCTTCTAGCCGTCCAAAGTGATGGACGGACGGATTGTAGCCGTTCTTCTCCCAGAGTCCTACGCTTGGTGGTTTTCTCATATAATTACCCAATTTATCTATTTATCACCGACAAGGCTAGAACGGCCGGTCTTTGGCCGCTCTTCCTCTTGAATGGACAAATCCTAGCCGTTCATTTGTGAGAGTCCAACGGCGAGATTCTCGATTGGTTTAATGGATAAATGGTGGATAATTTCTCTATATTTGATTTTTCACCGACGGGGTTGGACGGGCAAGGATGGGCAGCCCATATGGATGTGTGGTCTATCGTAAGACCGTTCATCTGCTCGTTTGCTGAAGATTCAATAGATTTTCTCTCTCTCCTCGTGGATTTATCCCAAACTTCCTCCGATGATTTCTCCGTGAATCCTTAACCATTTTGAGTGCCGTTTCTTCCAGATGAAAGATAATTGAATTATCTTCATCTTTTATTTGATAATCTTGACCGAAAAATGGCCAGAAACCCTAATTCTGTTATGTTAGATGGACGCAGTCTATCTCCACGAAGTGTGGATCTAGAGGAGGGTGAATAGATCTACTACCTAATTTAAATCCAGTATAATGCTCTAAAGCGGAATATAGGCAAATCTACTGAATCACTATCTCGAGTACTAGATTTGAACAGAGGCGAATCAAACTGTGAAGATGAATAGGAAATCCAATTGCACACAGTTCATAGACAAACAACCAAACACAAGGCACACAAGATTTTTAGGTGGTTCGGTCAGGAGACCTACGTCCACCCCACACTCAACCGAGTATGGCTTACTGCTACGCAGTACAGCTTGCGTCCACTGGGCAATACAGCTTGGCCTACAAACCGCTGAGCAACACAGCTTGCTGTCCGAGACAAGTCTCGCCTGCTGAGGATTACAACTTCACCTGTCCAGTGGAGACCTCCACTGCAACCGCTAGGGTTTACAGCTTACCCGTCCAGCGGCAGCACCTCTGCTAACAGCTGACTCACAGCTTGAAGAAACAATTTCGAAAATAAAAGACAGAAGCAAACGAAAATAGAAAATCCAACTGGGAATGTAGCACGGAATGAGCAAAGCTCAGCTCTGGTATCTGAACCAAGAGTCTGAGTAACAATCAGAAAAGCTCTCAAACAAAACTCTCTCAATCTCACTCTCTCAACACATCTCTCTCAATCTTCTCTTCTCTCTTTTTCTTCTTCTCTATTTTTCTTCTCTCTGTGGATCGGTGGCTCTCTGCTGCTTCAAACTTTTACTCTCTCTGTATATACTTTGCCACAGTTCGATCTGCCTTCATCCGAAGAAGAAGACTCTCTTTTATACCAGCAGTAGATTGGATAGGGGCGTGTGGCTTCCACATTTCCCACCCAAAGAATTCGCCAGATCCGAGGACATTTCATCCACATGGCAGCATCCTGGATGGGCTGCATCCACGTGTCACCATCATAGCACCTCGTCCTTCTTGGATCACGAGCCAAGTCATCAATCTCAGCCAGGAGTCCCTGTCAGACAGACGATCGAATTATCAGTTTAAGTATAAACCTTGTACAGACTTTGTAGAGTGTAATGCATTGCATAGACTTCACTATATAGACTTTGTGAACTCGAATGCAGTGTATAGACTTTATGAATGCGTGGCTATGGCATTATAGAGACTATGTGAATACAGTGCTATGGCCTGTACAGACTCTACGCATGCAGGGCTTATGCCATGTTCAGACTTTGTGAATACAATGCTATGCAATGTATAGACTCTGTATATGCAGAGCTAAGGCATGTGCAGACTTCCCATATGAAGGCAACCGCTGTACGGACTTACTGAAGTGTAATGCAATGTACAGACTTTGAAGAACATTCAGCAGCCAATGTATAGACTTAGGCAATGGAAAGGCTTGCCAGTTTATGGACTTGATGAGCGTGCAGCAATGTGCAGACTTCAATGCATGAAGAAGCAATGTGTAGACTTTGACAGACACAACGTGCAACAATGTATAGACTTGAAACACTAGATGGATGATGTACAGACTTCATGTTATGCATGAGACTCTAAGAAGACAGACGATGTATAGACTTAGCCAGCCGTCAGCTCGATGTACAGACTTCATGAATGATGCATGCAATGCACTGGATGATGTACAGACTAGTCCGATGTACATACTTGCTCGTTGTTCAGACATCATGAGCGATGTACAGACTTGCCAAGAGAAAGACTGTACAGACTTGAGCAAAGCAAAGCAGTTGAATGTATAGACTTCACGATGTGAAGACTTGCCAAAAACAACTGGATGATGTATAGACTTGAGCGAAGCAAAGTCTGTACAGACTTGAAGGTTCACAATGTAAAGACTTTGGCAAAGCAGCAATGTACAGACTTGCACAGTTCTGGGATGTATAGACTTTATCTAAAACCCCAATGTACAGACTTGTAAAACTGAACGTAGGTAAAGATCCCAATGTATAGACTTCGTAGTTCAACTGGTGAATGTACAGACTTCAAAGGTTCAACTGGTGAATGTACAGTCTTCACCTCGAGCAAGCTACAGTGCAGTGTATGGACTTTGAAGAATGATGCATGACGCTTTACAGACTTCACTAATGTATGGACTTAGCCTGTGCGAACAATGCAGCAATGTATAGACATTATCGTACAGACAGTACCTCACATACATTAGTGTATAGACTGTATGCCTGATGGATGCACTGATGCAGTATATGCACAGAGGAAGCAATGCACCGATGCAGTGTATAGACTTACTGAGCTGACGTTGCATGAGACACTAAATAAGATGGACAGTGTATAGACTTGTGTTCTGGGTGAGTCGACGCATCTAAGAAGGGGGTCGACCCACTTCTATCCAGAGTATGCTGAGAGTGATGATGCATGGATGTATAGACTTACGTTCTCAATGATGCACAAACACAACACAATGTATAGACTATGCTGAGTGTGAAGACTTGTGTGTGTGTGCAGTGTCTAGACTTGTGAAAATGCATAGAACACACAGACAATCTGATAAAACAATTTCATCAAAATATAAACAGTTGCCGATCAATCAAAACAAGGTGTTGCCAATGAAATAAAGTAATTGTCAACATCATCAACACAAAGGAGTCACAACAATCTCCCCCTTTTTGATGATGGCAACCCCCTATTATATAGAAGAGCAACAACCTGTCATTCAGATGAATTTTTGATGAAAGACATGATTTGTTATTCAGATTGTCATGCAGGTGCTATGAATGCATGCTACGAAATAAAGACTAACTCCCTGCTCACAAGATCTCCCCCTTTGCCATAACATGATTCATACACTCCCCCTGGAATGAATTCAGAATTCATCAAACAGACAATATTCTCCCCCTTTGCCATCAACAAAGAGGAGGGAAAGTGATTACAAGGGAAGGAACAAGAGAGATCATTTGACTGGCATTCTGAACAAGTAGTTCAGGAATAAGCATTCTAAAGCACAGAGTCTTCAGTTGTAGATGCGAGATGAACCTTTTTTGGTGCCCCCAAGAGGTATTGTCCCCGCCACGTCGGAGGGCGGCTAGGGTTTTGTCCTTGTAAAAGGGCCCTCTTGGGATAGGAGGTGAAGACCTTCTTTATAAGCACTCGGTTGCTTTCTCAACATCCGATGTGGGATTAATCCTGTGACCCTAGGTCCACTACACAAGCCCTCCCTTGAGAAGGCAAGCGAGTGCGAGCTCAGGGTTCCCACAGACGACGCCACTTTGTAGATGCGAGATGAACCTTTTTTGGTGCCCCCAAGAGGTATTGTCCCCGCCACGTCGGAGGGCGGCTAGGGTTTTGTCCTTGTAAAAGGGCCCTCTTGGGATAGGAGGTGAAGACCTTCTTTATAAGCACTCGGTTGCTTTCTCAACATCCGATGTGGGATTAATCTTGTGACCCTAGGTCCACTACACAGGCGCCGTCTGTGGGATTCCTGCAGCCCACTCAAAGTGCAGACCCAACTAGGCCCAACAAGGCCCAACGAGGCAAGCTCGCCCAAGTGACAGCCCACAGGGCCCACTCGAAAAAGCCCAATAAAACAATGCTCGAGGAAACAACTCTCCTAGGCGGCCCCAAGGCTCGGAGAGCCCGAGCCTCGGTCAGGTCACAGGAAGACCCGCGCACGAGCTACCCCTCCGCCCGAAGGGGGGAAGCGCTAGCCAGTCTATCCGACCCATCTCCTCACCAAGCTAGGCCTATCGCCCGATAGGGCCGGCCCCCTTACGCTCGGGACGACCGATGAAGTGTTCATCACTACAGCCGTTAGAGTCCACAGCGGGCCAAACGCTAAGAAGTCCAGGAGCTCTGGCTTCCCCGCGAGGATAACGCCCCCACGATGAGGCCATCAAAGCCCACGACGAGGACGTAACCTCCACCGGAGACCTCTCAGCTTGCAGGACTACAGAAGGTGGCGCACTATAAAAACCTGGGATACCCTCCAGCGAAAGTTAAGTCAAGAAGGGTATTGTTCAACCCCCACCTCCTGAGCAAGGATCACTTCACCCCATTGGTGGAGAGAGATCTCGCGCCCTCACCTTCTCCTCCCTATCGTCGCTCCCACCATTGCTCTACTGACTTGAGCGTCGGAGGGTTTTACCCCAGGGAATCCCCCTGGGCCCTCTGACCCGTTTCCCTGTCTTGCAGTTCACTATCTTGGTGATTACCAGCCAGCTCAGGAACCAGCGCGAGTTTTCGCCTCTTCATCTGGCGCCGTCTGTGGGAAACGCACGAAGAGCCAACATGGTGAGAAGGAGCTTAGGGAGGAGGTCCGCCGGCGAAAGGGGTAAGGCCATGGTAGCAGCAGGGGATGGCCCTTCTAGGGCCTCACAGAACCCTCCCTCCAACGCCAGCGTCCCCGCCGACGGACCACCCCCCCCCCCCCCCCCCGCGGTAGCGGGGCTACCCCCCTACGGTGGCGCCGAAGCCTTCCAGGCCCTCAACGCCAAACTGGATGTCCTCGTGGATCTCATGAAGACCCGGGCGGCCAGGGATGCAAGGTCCCGTGCCCCGTCAGGGAGCCCCCCCCCCCGCAGGAGTACGTCCCAGCACACAGCTGGGGGCCGCTTCACCCTCCGCGGCCAGCAGCTCATCTGTAACGGGGTCGGAGGACCCTCGCAAGCTCCACCTCCGGAGCAAGAGGCCTCCTCCACGCCGAGGAAAGGAAGGCGGGGGGCGCAACGGCCGGATGCGGAAGCCAACGTTCCCAGAGAGAGCCAAGGCACCCCCCCTAGCCTCACGCCACGACAGCAACCTGAGTTATCCCTCCGGCTGCGAGATTTCGAAAGGCGCTTCGCTGAGCAGGAGCGCGCCCTTCGCGCCCTGCAGAAGGCCTCTTCCCCGGAAGACGAGGAGAAATCCCCATTCTCCGAGTATATCTTGAAGGCGGAGGTATCTCCCAGAGCCCCCATACCAACCTTCAAGCTTTACGACAGCCAAGGCGACCCGACCGATCATTACGATAGCTTCGACGCCCTGATGACTCTACACAGAGCGTCGGACCCCATCAAGTGCCGAGCCTTCGTGACCACTCTGGTCCAGGGCGCTCAAGCGTGGTTCCGGGCTCTCGCCCGCGGATCCATCCGAGACTTCAAGCAGTTCGGGCGAGTCTTCAATGAGAGCTTCACCGGAAGTGCCCCCCCAAGGTTGGTAGCGGGGCTCTTGGCCCTCAAACAGGCGCAAGGGGAAAGGCTCCGGGCTTACGTCCACCGGTTTAAATCGGAAGCCCTCCGAATCCCCCGCCTGGATGTGGCCTCGGCCACAACCGCACTGACTGGGGGTACCCGGGATGAGAACCTCCGCCGCGAACTCGTCCTCCACCCTCCCTTGACCCTTGCCGAGCTAGTGACTCTGGCTCTACGCCACGCGGAGTGCGAAGAAGTGCTTAGCGCTTGCCGAGACGCAACCGGCTTGGGTCGGGAGGGGGACAAGAAGCGGGGCCCCGAGCCAAATCCTAGCTCGGGAAAGAAGCGAGATCGAGATGGAGAGCGCAAGCGGAAGTACGAGCGGTACACCCCGTTAACCGCCCCGGTCTACTATACCAGCAAGGTCCTGGTCAGAAATGACTCGGGAATCAAAAGACCAGTCTACTATACCAGCAAGGTGCTTAGCGAGGCCGAAAGGAGGTACCCCGCACCGAGAAGCTCGTGCTAGCGCTGGTTACCTCCGTGAAATGCCTCCGACTCTACTTCTAGGGACACCCCATCATTGTGCTAACCGGCGAGCCGTTGAAGAAGATTTTGGCCCACCCCGAGGCCTCGAGACGACTCGTCAAATGGGCCCTTATGCTTGGGCCTATGACATCTCGTATCGCCCACGCTCAGCTATAAAAGGTCAAGCGCTCGCCGACTTCATCGCCGAAAGCACCATCCCGACCGAAGGGAGACTACTGACCATGCCCGGGACAACCTGGGAACTGTACGTCGACGGTTCTTCCAACTCGATCGGTAGCGGTGCTGGGATCCTCCTAAGATCCCCCAAAGGAGTGGAGCTGCAGTACGCCTTGAAATTCAACTTCCAGGCGTCCAACAACGCTTCCGAGTACGAGGCCCTTATATCGGGAGCACGCATGGCCCAGCGGTTGGGGGCTGAGCGAGTCAGGATCCACACCGACTCTCAGCTGGTCGCGAGCCAGGTCAACGACGAGTACGAAGCTCGAGAGTCACCCATGATCAAATACCTCCAGCTGGTCAGGAGCTTGGCCCAACGATTCGAGGGATTCGAGGTAGTCCAAATAGCCCGGGAAGAAAACTCCCAAGCGACGCCCTCTCTCGATTGGCCTCCTCCCTAGACCCAGAAGGTACCCGATCGGTCCTCCTCGAAGAGCTAGAGCGCCCGAGCATTGACTCAGAGCTCCTCGCTGTTGACTCGGCCGTCCCAAGCGACTGGCGCACCCCCTACCTGTCTTGACTTCGAGACTCCCAAGAGCCCTCCGACCCTCAGGAAGCACGCCGAATGAAGTACCAAGCCCAGCGCTTCGTCGTCCTGGATGACACACTCTACCAAAGGTCTTTCGCCGGCCCTCCCCTGAAGTGCCTCGCCCCCGACGACACCAGCCGAGCCATTCGAGAGGTTCATGAAGGCCTGTGCGGAGCGCACTCAGGGGCAAGGTCACTGGCCAGAATCCTATTACGACAGGGGTACTGGTGGCCCACCCTACAGCGCGACTGCTTGACCTATGCTCAATAGTGCGACCGATGCCAGCGGTTCGACCACTTGGTAGATCGGCCGGCCACAGAACTCGTCACCCTCGCCGAGCCTTATCCCTTCGCTCGGTGGGGGATCGACATTCTCGGACCATTCCCCACGGCTCAGTCCCAGAAAAAGTTCATCATCGTCGCCATCGACTACTTCACTAAATGGATCAAGGCCGAAGCCACTGCAAGGATCACCGAGACAGTCGCCTGGAGTTTCGTCTGGAAATCGATCATTTGTCGCTTCGGCATCCCCCGAGTGATAGTGAGCGATAACGGTCGGCAATTCGATTCTCGATATTTCCGAGATAGATGCGCCGACCTAAACATCCGCAACCACTTCACTTCGGTCGCCCACCCTCAGGCCAACGGGCTGGTCGAAAATGCCAATAAGACTATCTTGAAAGGCATAAAGACCAGACTCGGCAAAGCCAAGGGTAGTTGACTTGAGGAATTACCTAGTGTACTGTGGTCATACCGAATGACTCCCAGGACGGCAACCGGTGAAAGTCCTTTTCAGTTGGTGTACGGCACTGAGGCCGTCATTCCATTGGAGATCGCCAACCCGTCTCTCCGAGTCATCCGCAACTCGACCGAGGAAAACAACCAAATGTTACTCGAGAACCTCGACCTAGCAGATGAACTCCGGGACATTGCCAGCATCCGAGCGATGGAATGCCAGCGACGCCTCACTCGATACTACAATGCCAGAGTCCAAAGCAGACACTTCTGACCGGGAGACTTCATCCTCAGAAAAGCCGAAGCCTCTCGACCACTAGAGGCAGCGGGCAAGCTGTCCCCTAACTGGGAAGGCCCCTACCAAGTGGTCGAGACGCTCGGGAAAGGTGCGTACAGATTAGCAACAATGGAAGGGGAACCCATTCCTCGGACATGGAACGCAGCCGCACTACGCAAATTCTATTTTTGAAATTGTACAACAAGGAGGACGAAATAAATTCCTTTCCATTCAAAACTATTTATACATCAGAAAGGCAAAGGCCAGTACATTGCATGACAAAAAGTAAGAAAATCCGTCTAACACCATTGCAAGGGGGCATCGCTCGGTTGACTCGATCTCGATCTCCTCACGTCCAGCCACTGACTCTGCCTCGCGTAGAAACTGGCTCGGACAAGAGGGGGCCGATCCAGTTGGCTCAGATGACCCCTGACAAAGGTGACAGAGGGACTGCAGAGAAGGTAGCCACCTTCTAAAGTCGGAGAAGGATACCTTCCAAGTTGATGGAGGCTAGGGAGAAGGAGCACCGTGAAGACCCCTTTTTTCCCAACCTGCCAACTCCTTGGAAGGGAACAGAGAGTAAGCAGCCTCCGAAGAGTGAAAGAAATGAAGAAAAGAAGAGGGAAAAAGAGGCTACAGACGGAGGAAGGCTTTGGTGAGGAGGGAGCTTGATGCGCCTCCCCCCCCCCATGCAGAGGGGGAGTGGCGGCAGGCATCCCTGATACCCCCATCCGTCCTCCGCCTCGGCGCCCGCCCGGAAGCAACGCCAGAACTGAGAAAGGGCAAGAGCCGTGCCCTCACACGTCGAAGCCCTCTCCAGATCTGCGCGGCGACCGTCGGACCTATCTCAAACCCGCGCGGCGACCGTGGGACCCGTCCAACAAGCTGGGACGGCAAGAGCCCTCTGCTTCCCGTCGTCGGTGGCGTCGCCCTCCGAAGGATCCTCCATGCTCCGAATGCAATGGCACAACGCAGAGTGAAGAAGAAGGAGTGAGGAAAGACTGTTAGAGAAAATCCCAAGCGGTAAAGAGGAAAGGGCACCTTTTGGTCCTTCTTATAGGCCAAAGGAGGCTACACGCCTTAAATGACCCCCCCCCCTCGAAAACACGCCAAAGGATTTCTCCCCTGAACAGTCACCTCCAACTCCTCGTTTCCCGCCCTAGCGGGATTCACGAAGTGGCCTGACATTCAAAGCATGAGGGAACGGAAGGATGCCCCATCAGAAGCCTACCAAATCAGCACGCGAAAACCACGCAGGACATATCGGCACTTTCCAACTACTTCAGATACGCCAACCAAATCACGGCAAGGATGGCGATCAAACAAGTAAGTCATTTATTATCTCATAAAGAGGAAACTCCCTAAAGGAGGAAAGAGAGGCAAACAAGACAAAGGGGCAAAATAAGGTAAAATACATCAAGCCTCGGGCCCACTTTGAAGCTCGGAAGTAACGGAAGTAGGCGCGTCACCCCCAGCACCTTCGGTGACGGCCGACCCGGGCACTGACCTCGCCTGTGCGAGAACTGCCTCGGTCGCGAGCCCTCCCGAGGCGTCCGGAGTTGGTGACCCCTCCGATGGAGACCCCTCTGGATCTTCCCCGCTCGACGCAGAGGAGCTAGAAATCGACTCATCCGAGTCATAAGCCTGGCCTAAAGGGAACTCGATCCCGGAGTCTCGATCGAAGGCGTAGTCCACCGCCCGGTGATAACCCTGCTTAAACCCCTTTCGGGCGCCACGGCGAAGCGCTACCTCGTAATATGGTAGGGCGGCTCTCTCCAGGTCGGCTGAGTAAGTGTCCGAGCTTCTATATCGCTCGATCGCCTCCGCCTCGATTTGCTCCGTCCTTCCAACGAGCTCGACTCGAGCCCGCTCCGCCACGGCCGCACGCTCCTCTGCCCCCGCCAGGCGTTCCTCTGCCGCGACCATCCCTCGTTCGGCCTCGCTCGACCGCCTCTCCGCCCGGACTCGGTCCGCCTCGGCCACGGAACGAAGGCGCTCCGCTACCTCCGCCCGGTCCAATAACTCGGCCCATTCGAGCTCCCAACGACCATCCAGCTCGAGGTGACGCAGACGCTCCTCTTTCAAGAGTTTGCTTTTCCTCTCGAGCGACTCTCGGGCCTTAGCCAACTGCTCAGTCAGCGCCTCAGTTTCTAGCCGACTCGCCCGTGCCGAGTCCCTGATCGCGGAGAATTCCCGTCGGAGCCCCTCATGTTCCTCGCTGAGGCGGGCCAGTTTCCTCTCGCACCCCCCGAGGGCCCAGGCAATATTCGACCGCTCCGCCTCCGCCCGAGCGTACGTCTCCTCCATTAAGGCCGCCGTCTGAGCCATGACTAGGCCGCCCTCCATGAGGACGTCGAGGACTCCGGAGGGGGAGTAGCGCTTGTCTCCCCCCCTAGTCTTTGCGGCAACCTCTCGGCAAACCCGATACAGGTCGCCCGAAACACCGAGCCTTTCCAAGGCCTCCGACATGGAGATCCGCTCCCCACCGGACGCCCCGCCAGAAGGTTCGGCTCGAGCAGCTGGGCCGACCGCCCCGCACACCGCGGTCGGTTGGGGTTGCGACGCCTCTCCGGGCGAACCCCCAACCTCGACCGACGCCGCAGGATAGACCGCACCGGGAACTTCGAGCACTTGGGGCTGCGATGCCCTCGCGGGCGAACCCCCATCCCTATCTGTCTCGGCCCACGCCTCGCCGCCTGAGACATCGCCGACCTTGACCGGTCTCCCGGTCTCGACGTCGGCTACTTCAGCACCGGTCCCCTCCATCCCCGGGGAGGGGAGAACCGACCTATCTCCGCCCTCTAAGGGGCCCCTGGTCTCCTCGGCCCCCTCTCGCCTGGTAGGTGGGGGAGCTGGCCCTGAAGGGTCGGCCCCATCTTGCCCCCGAGAGGGGAGCACCGTCGAGCCTGAATCACCCCCGGCGGCGGTAGGATGGCCGGCCTTCTTGGCCCGTTTCTTGGCCTTCGCGGCTTCCCGTAATCTCCCCTCCAGGGGGTCCCTGCGCTTCGCCCCGCTTGACCGTGAAGATCCCTCGGAGGCCGCCCCCTTGCCCTTATCCCGGGATTGGGAACGACCCGCGGGAGCAACAGGCTCATCGGCCGCCGAATCATCCCCAATATCGACGACCTTGGTGACCTCTTCCAAGGGCTCCCAACGGATGTCTGCAATGAAGTAGAGGATTCGGTTAGGAAACGAAAAGTCGACCCTCCGACCCCGCAGCAGAATCTGAAGAATGGCACCTGATGGCTTGAGCTGTGTAAGCAGATACCGCTCCACGTTCTCCAGCGTCACCAGCTCCTCAGTCGACCGGCGATTTGTCAACAGGAGAGCGGCGTACTCTTCCACGTCGGTGGGGAACTTCTCCTGGCGCGGGGGAAGATTTGGATGGAAGTTGGGCATAATCTGGCACCTCCATGACTCGTCCACTACTTCCGCGTTCACCTAGAAAAACTACATCTTCCACCCTTTGTGTGAAGAATCCTTCGCCGCCAGCGGAATACAACTCCGGTTCCTGCGCGCCTGGATAAAATAGAAGCCTTTCCCCGCCGACGGATGTGCCTTCAGCTCGAAGAAATAATGAAAGAGATCCAGCGACGGGGGAACCCCCTGCAGGCGACAGAGGATCCGAAAGGCAGAAAGCAGGAGGTACGAGTTGGCCACCAGCTGAACAGGCACCAACACAAAAAAATTGTGAAGCTTCAAGACGAAAGGCTCGAAGGGGAGGCAGAATCCGCTCTTCCACGCCAGGAGAAAAGTACAAATATGGCCCGTTCAGCTGTCCAAGCTCGTCTTGTATGGGGCAGCAGCTACAAAGCTATATCAGAGAGGCAGGCGAAATTGATGCTCCAATTTCTTCACGTCAGCCTCCCCCAACTCGCTGCGATTAGGGACGGGCTCCCGCCTCACCTGCTCGATTTTCGAGCGCAGATCCGCCATCGAGCTGGAAGAAGAACCTTCACTAGAACCCGAAGACTCCGGAGGAGGAGGAAGCTGCCGGATCGCCTCCGCGGTTACACGCGCCAGCTCCTCAAATGCCGCCGCAAGAGCTTGCTCCCCCGCTGTATCTTCATGGCGCATCAAGGAGCCCCAGAAGCAGAGAAATGGAGGAAATGCTAAAAACCCTAAAAAGACTGGGAGGAACGAGCAGCGCCCTACGCCTATAAACCCTCGCGGGAGGCGGCGCGCCGTTTCAACCTCCGAGAAAAAGGGGGTCCTTTCATTTCAAAATCCGTTAGGATCATTATTACTATGTGCCCAGGCGACCACTACATGTGGCATCATCACGCCAACAGGATTCCACCCACCCGAGCCACGCTGGTCCAAAGCCTCAAAAAACTACTCAACCGAGCCTCCTTGGCTCGGGAGTAGGAGGGGGACAAGTGGAGAGGGGGATTCCTGCAGCCCACTCAAAGAGCAAACCCAACTAGGCCCAACAAGGCCCAACGAGGCAAGCTCGCGAAAGTGACAGCCCACAGGGCCCACTCGAAAAAGCCCAATAAAATAATACTCGAGGAAACAACTCTCCTAGGCGGCCCCAAGGCTCGGAGAGCCCGAGCCTCGGTCAGGTCACAGGAAGACCCGCGCATGAGCTACCCCTCCGCTCGAAGGGGGGAAGCGCTAGCCGGTCTATCCGACCCATCTCCTCACCAAGCTAGGCCTATCGCCCGATAGGGTCGGCCCCCTTACGCTCGGGACGACCGATGAAGTGTTCATCACTGCAGCCGTTAGAGTCCACAACGGGCCAAACGCTAAGAAGTCCAGGAGCTCCGGCTTCCCCCCGAGGATAACGCCCCCACGATGAGGCCATCAAAGCCCACGACGAGGACGTAACCTCCACCGGAGACCTCTCAGCTTGCAGGACTCCAGAAGGCGTCGCACTATAAAAACCTGGGATACCCTCCGGCGAAAGGTAAGTCAAGAAGGGTATTGTTCCACCCCCACCTCCTGAGCAAGGATCACTTCACCCCATTGGTGGAGAGGGGTCTCGCGCCTTCACCTTCTCCTCCCTATCGCCTCTCCCACCATTGCTCTACTGACTTGAGCGTCGGAGGGTTTTACCCCAGGGAATCCCCTTGGGCCCTCTGACCCGTTTCCATGTCTTACAGTTCATTATCTTGGTGGTTACCAGCCAGCTCAGGAACCAGCGCGAGATTTCGCCTCTTCATCAGTCATATGAATTTAGAAACTACTTTCAGATAGAATTCTGGTTTAAAGACTATAAAATTTTGAGTTCATGCACTACAATCAATGGATAAGTTTTCTGTGCATGATAAAATAATAAACCAGAATCACATTTGCATGAGAGATTAGGTTTCAAAATATCTTACTTTCATAGACTCAGTAAAATTTATTAAGAGATATCAGATCATGTATTGAAATTAAACAAATTGACATCTTTGAAAATTCTTTTGTAGAAACAGCATTTTTCATTATATTTCATTAAGGGCATTCAGGTACCATTTGTCTTTTTGCGTAAGGGTATACGTTTATCAGACGCCAATACCCCTAGATACTAAATATTATGGACCATTCTGCCTATGATCAAACTCAATAGAACTGATTTTCACTTTTTGTGTGAGGGTACACGTTTATCAGACGCCAGTTACCCCCAGGAACTCAATGAAACCACCCTACTATTTTGATCATTTTATACAGAGATAACTGATACACCTCATGACTTAAGTATTATCCATTTCTTTGATGGATCACTTAGTTTCTCAGTATTTTACCAGTCATTGCTCTGCCAAGGTTATTTTCAATTAATTTTCAATCTTTTTCAATATCTTTCTTAGTTGTCCTTTATTTGTTTCAGAATGACTTGTTTAAGAACAATACACATACTTAGCTTCTCTAACATGATTTCAGATGAGTTTTTTAGATTTCAGATATGATTAGCTTTGTCTGACATGAAATAATATAAGGGTTGAGAGCTTTATCAATTTTTCAGCTTTCTTATGTACTGATTGCAATCTTTAAACTCCAAAAATTATAAAATTCAAACCATTAAGTCAGTCTATAAGCAATTAAAATTCTTATAAGAGAAGAAGTATGTTTTCTATTGCTTAAGAATCAGAACTGACTAACAGATTGCCATATTATCAGACTCAATCATTCAGAGTCAAAGGATGAATGAACAGGGTCGACGGTGGGAGTTCAAGGCATCCATGCATCAGTTGAAGAGGCAACAATGTAAAACACTGAGATAATATCAGTGCGTCGACTCCACGCTATTGCAGCGTCAACTCGTCAGAATAAGGAGCCGAGGCATTCACAGATCTAGTTCACTGCGTCAACGCCACAGTAGAGCAGCGTCGACGCAGCAATTAAAAAGGCAGAGTTAATGGTTCACTGGAATACCCCAGTGCGTCAACGCTACAGCGTGATAGCGTCGACGTAGCAGTTCACCCTGAATTTCTGACAAGACTCCCCATGTCTATATGCATGTAGTTTTGCAAATGAATGGCAAGAATTAAATGAGAGAGAGCTTCGACATAGGTCATGGATGAATGATCTGCAATGAAAACTATGTCATAAAAAATTATGAATGATATGCATGTGGTTTTAGACACATTCATGACTAAATGATATGCAGTGATGATCATGAGTGTAAAAAAATATGAGTGACATGCATGATCATGAGTCTGTTGCTACATTCAACATTCACACATTTTATTCAAGCCATCAGAGAATTTATTCATTATGCTGAAATTTACACAAGCCAAGTTCTCTTCTAAGAAATTTAAACCTTTCATTCCCAAGAGGCATAGTAAAAATATCAGCAATTTATTTTTCAGTTTCAATGAAGTTCATTTCAATTTCCTTTTTATTTACAACATCTCTAAGAAAATGGTATTTTATCTCTATATGCTTAGTCCTAGAATGATGAATAGGATTTTTAGCGAGACATATAGCACTAGTATTATCACACAAGATTGGAATACATTCTAATTTTATCTGATAATCATCTAGTTGGTGCTTGATCCAAAGTACTTGGGCAGCACAATTACCTGCTGCAACATATTCAGCCTCAGATGTAGACAAGGCTACAGTGTGTTGCTTCTTAGATGCCCAAGATACTAGACAGCCACCAAGGAATTGACAATAGCCACTAGTGCTTTTTCTATCTACTCGACACCCAGCATAGTCTGCATCAGTGTAGGCTAGAAGTTCTAACTCACACTTAGCAGGATACCATAGACCTAACTCTTGGGTGCCTAGTAAATACCTAAAAATCCTTTTCACAGCCTTAAGATGTGTTTCTTTAGGACTAGCCTGAAATCTAGAGCATAAACACACTGAAAATTGAATGTCAGGCCTAGATGCTGTAAGATATAGAAGGGATCTGATCATACCTCTATATAGCCTTTGGTCCACTGGTTTACCTTGAGGATCTTCATCCAAACTGGTTGAGGTACCCATTGGAGCAGCTATTTCCTTGAGGTTGTCCATTTTGTACTTCTTCAATAAATTCTTTATGTACTTGGACTGAGAGATGAAAGTACCATCCTTTGATTGTGTAACCTGCAGTCCAAGAAATAGTTTGAGCTCACCCATTGAGCTCATTTCAAACTCATTAGTTATAATTTGAGAGAATTCCTCACACAATTTGGGGTAGTTGACCCAAAGACAATGTCATCCACATAAATTTGAATGATAAGAATATCTGAATGACTCACCTTGGTGAACAATGTTTGATCAACTACACCACTTGTGAAGTTCTTTTCAGTGAGGAATTTGCTCAACCTGTCATACCAAGCTCTAGGAGCTTGCTTTAAACCATAGAGAGCCTTTTTGAGTTTATAGACATGATTAGGGAAATCTAAGCATTCAAATCCATGAGGCTGTCTCACATAGACATCCTCACTGATTTCCCCCTTCAGAAATGCAGATTTTACATCCATCTGCTGAAGATTTATTCATAGGGAACATGCATAAGCCAATAATATTCTGATTGCTTCTAACCTGGATACAGGGGCAAAAGACTCTTCAAAGTCTATTCCAAATTCCTGATTATACCCCTGAGCTACAAGTCTGGCCTTATTTTTAATGACATTCCCTGATTCATAAGTTTTATTTCTGAACACCCATTTAGTCCCTATGACTGTTTTATGATCAGGAGGTGGAACCAAATGCCACACCTTATTCCTGTCAAATTGATTGAGCTCCTCATGCATGGCACTAATCCAATGCACATCTTTGAGAGCACAGTCAATGGACTTGGGTTCTACATTTGAAACAAACGCATATGCATTCAATTCATTTTGAATTCTTAAGTGACCTCTAGTCCTAGGGGGGTCATGCAGATTGCCAATTACATTATCTACAGGATGATCTTTTAGATATCTAATGTTGACAATTTCATCACCATGAGTTTCATTTACCTCCCCCTGAACTGTAGGCTCTTCTTTATTAAGCTCTTCATTTCCTTCCTCATCCTCGGATTTGTCTGCAGGATTTCCTTCCTTCAAAATATCACCATTGTCTTCATTCCTGCATTGACCAACATTAGTCTTTAGTAAGGATTCATCAAAAATTATGTGTGGAGATTCTTCAACAGTTTTGGAATTCAGATTGTACACTCTATATGCTCGGGTGTTTTCAGAATAACCAAGAAAAATTCCTGGTTCACCTTTAGGTTCAAATTTATCAAGGTCTCTTTTATCATTTATATGAATGAAACATTTACAACCAAAAACCTTGAAATGAGCAATAGAAGGTTTCTTACCCTTTAAGATCTCATAGGGTGTTTTCTGGGTAGAAGGTCTTACCATGGCTCTGTTAATTACATAACAGGCAGTATTTACTGCTTCAGCCCAGAACTTCCTTGGTAGACCACCTTCAACCAAGAGTGTACGACCCATCTCCACTAGGGTTCTGTTCCTTCTCTCCACAACTCCATTCTGCTCAGGTGTCCTTGGTGAGGAGAACCTATGGTTAATTCCATTTGACCTACAGAATTCATCAAACTGTGAGTTTTCAAACTCACCTCCATGATCAGTCAAAATATTTTTAATTTTCTAGTTTTTCTTAAGACAGAACTCCTGAAATTCTGAGAATGCATCACTTTTATGTGATAAGAAATATACCCAAGTATACCTAGAGAAGTCATCTACCATGACAAACCCATACTTCCTCCCTGATAAGCTGACAGACCTGGTTGGCCCAAAAAGGTCCATGTGTATCAGCTCATAGGGTTTAGAAGATAGATTTTCTATTCTAGATTTAAATGACTTTCTAGTTAACTTTGATTGAGTGCATGCATCACATATTTTATTTTCTTTCTTAAAGGAAACTTCAGGAAGTCCTCTAACCATGCTATGCTTATTTAGTTTATGCAAAACAGTGTAACTAGCATGACCTAACTTACGATGCCATAAAAATGCTAAGTCTTCTCTACTAGCAGTAAGGCATAGGTTAGAATGTTGAATATCATATAGATCTATCATGTAAGTGTTATTTATCCTCTTACCAGAAAATTTAACAGTTTCGGAATCAGGTTCAAAAACTTTGCAACATTGAGAGTCGAAAAGCACTTTGCATCCTTTATCACATAGCTGGCTGATGCTAAGTAAGTTATAAGCTAATCCTTCAACCAGCATGACATCCTCAATGCAACAAGTAGTACACTTACCTACCTTACATGTTCCAACAATCTTACCCTTTGTGTTGCTACCAAAGGTGACAAGGCCTCCTTGTTTCTCTGTCAGCATGCAGAACTTGGCCTTATCCCCTGTCATATGCCTGGAGCAGCCACTATCCAAGTACCACAAATTGTTCTTGGCTGCCAGGCATACCTGCACACACAATCAGGTAGAGAAGTTTGGAACCCAAGACTGATTGGGCTCCAAAACAGATGAAGTAGAAGCAAAGCAAGAAAGTAGACTTTTCGGAATCCACGTTTGTTTAAATGAATTCTGTTCAGTGGATTTTTCAATTTTCTTTCTATTATTGTTCTTTTTCTTCTTGTTGTTTGCACCAGCATGATTGTTAACAGTGTTGTTGCTTCTGTGCCAGTGCCTTGGCCAGGGTGCATTCATGAAATTGTGGCCATAGTAGTTCCTGGGTTGGCTGAAAAAATTCAGATTCCAAGGTGTCAAATTGCCATACCCATCAACCCAATTTCTAGTGTAAGGTCTATAAGACTGTGTACCCTGATATGCAAGACCTGTAAACCTTCCTTGAGTCCTAGTCCATCTTGACCTGTTTGGATAGGTTGACTGTGCAAAGAAGTGGGACTGGGCTCCAGGTTGGTAGAAATGTTTGGGTTGAGCTCGAACAGCATTCTGCCTCCCCTGCACCTTGGACCCTACTGACCTATTCATAGGTGTGTATTGGGTCTTCTTCAGATGTGGTGGTGATGGTGGAGACTTGGTGACCTTAACATGGGGTTTATAAGACTGTTTAGGTTGACCCCTAACCTAAGATTGAGCTTTGGGATTTTGCATGGATGTGCTAGCTCTACTAGGCTCACTCAGTTTTTGTTTGCCCTTCTCCTCAGCACTGGGCTTTTTCAGATTAGCAGTTTTGTTCATTGACATGTTTGAATTCATGCTAATTAGAGGTCCTTTTTCTTTTTGTGCAACAAATGAAATAGTTTTCATTCCAAAGGTTTTTGTTGCACTAGAATTAAATCCAAGGCCCTTTTTTCTGAAGTTGACCTTTGACCCTAACAAAGCATTTAGATTATCTGTACCTCGGGTCATTTTCTCAATGGTTTTAAGCTTGTCCTCATTATCCTTTTGAATGTCTTCAATGGATTTTTTCAGTTCTGTATTCACACTTAGGACAGCTTGATATTTTTCATTCACAATTTTTATCTCACTTTCATATTTCTGAATTTTCAATTTCAGTTCATCAGTTTCTTTTTCTAACCTCTCATTTTCTTCTTTAGAGGCTTTTGACTCATTCTTGATTTCTTCTAATTCAGAACATGTGAGTTTCAATTTTTCATTCTCAGATTCTAGACATGCAATTTTATCAGTTAGAGTTGTATCATTTTGCATGGAGTTAATCTTTCTTCTTAGATGCCTGTTTTCCTTTCTAATATCATCAGCTCTATCAGCTATGTCATGGTAGGCATCTACCCAATCAGCAATAGTGAAAATTTCGAATCTAGTAATTACCTCATCTGAGTCCTCCTCTCTGTCTTCAGAGCTTGTTGCCATAAGGCAAATGGGCTTTTCAGATTCGGCTTCACTGTCTGAGATATTGCTCAAGGAGTCTTCATCTTCATCACTCTAGGTACTCACCATTGCTTTCCCTTTCGTGTTCCTTCTCTTTGACTTGTCCTTGTATTTCTGATTCTCTGGATAGTCAGCTTTCATATGGCCTGTTTTCCTGCATTGATAACAAGTATTAGTTTCAATTTTCTTAGTAGGGTTATGTTTATACCTTTTATCCCTTCGGCCGCCACTGTACTTCTTTTGGCTGAATCGTCCTGCTCCTTTCCTGAGGAACCGCCTGAACTCTCAGGTCATCATTGCCATCTTAGTACGAGTTATATCTTCTTCATTCAGGCTCTCCTCGGATGATGAACTGCTAGAGCTGGATTTGCTAGATTTGCTGGCACCAGCTTTCAGAGCGATTGGCTTCTTCTTCCTCTCAGCTTCTTCTATCCTTGGCATATTAATCTCATATGCCATCAGCAAGCCAATTAGCTCATCAGACCTCGTATTTTGTAAATCCCTTGACTCCTCCATCACTGTAGCTTTAGTATGCCAAGCATGAGTCAGGGAGCGCAATATCTTCCTCACTACATCATATTCTGTCTGAGCCTTCCCGAGACCTCTAAGACCATTAGTAATGGTTGTCAATCGAGCATACATCTCCTTGATGGTCTCGTTGGGCTTCATCTTGAAGGCTTCATATTCAGACACAAGGAAATTGGCCTTCATCTCTCTAACTTGAGAAGTCCCTTCATGAATGACTTCCAGTGCATCCCACATCTCCTTAGCTGAACTGCAGGTTGATACGCGGGAGAATTTTGTAGGGTGGAGAGAGCATTGAATGGCGTTTATTGCACTCCACTTTAGTGTAGACCTCTTGATCTCCTCCTTGGTCCAGACTTCTTCATTAGGGGACAGCTCATAAGGTCCCTTGCTGACTACCTTCCAGATCTCGTAATCCTTAGCCCTCAAAAATACTTGCATACGATTCTTCCAGTATGCATAGTTAGATCCATTGAAGAATGGGGGCTTTGTGGTTGAGTGTCCTTCAGCTATCATCCCTCGAGCATCCATCTTGGCCTTTCCTCTTCGGGCGATGAGTCCCTCTAGAAGAGTATGGCTCTGATACCAAGTGTTATGTTAGATGGACGCAGTCTATCTCCACGAAGTGTGGATCTAGAGGGGGGTGAATAGATCTACTGCCTAATTTAAAACCAGTATAAGGCTCTAAAGCGGAATATAGGCAAATCTACTGAATCACTATCTCGAGTACTAGATTTGAACAGAGGCGAATCAAACTGTGAAGATGAATAGGAAATCCAATTGCACACAGTTCATAGACAAACAAGCAAACACAAGGCACACAAGATTTTTAGGTGGTTCGGTCAGGAGACCTACGTCCACCCCACACTCAACCGAGTATGGCTTACTGCTGCGCAGTACAGCTTGCGTTCGCTGGGCAATACAGCTTGGCCTACAAAGCGTTGAGCAACACAGCTTGCTATCCAAGACAAGTCTCGCCTGCTGAGGATTACAGCTTCACCTGTCCAATGGAGACCTCCACTGCAACCGCTGGGGTTTACAGCTTACCCGTCCAGAGGCAGCACCTCTGCTAACAGCTGACTCACAGCTTGAAGAAACAATTTCGGAAATAAAAGATAGAAGCAAACGAAAAAAGAAAACCCAACTGGGAATGTAGCTCGGAATGAGCAAAGCTCAGCTCTGGTATCTGAACTAAGAGTCTGAGTAACAATCAGAAAAGCTCTCAAACAAAACTCTCTCAATCTCACTCTCTCAACACATCTCTCTCAATCTTCTCTTCTCTCTTTTTCTTCTTCTTTGTTTTTCTTCTCTCTGTGGATCGGTGGCTCTCTGCTGCTTCAGACTTTTACTCTCTCTGTATATACTTTGCCACGGTTTGATCTGCCTTCATCCGAAGAAGAAGACTCTCTTTTATACCAGCAGCAGATTGGATAGGGGCGTGTGGCTTCCACATTTCCCGCCCAAAGAATTCGCCAGATCTGAGGACATTTCATCCACATGGCAGCATCCTGGATGGGCTGCTTCCACGTGTCACCATCATAGCACCTCGTCCTTCTTGGATCACGAGCCAAGTCATCAATCTCAGCCAGGAGTCCCTGTCAGATAGACGATCGAATTATCAGTTTAAGTATAAACCATGTACAGACTTTGTAGAGTGTAATGCATTGCATAGACTTCACTGTATAGACTTTGTGAACTCGAATGCAGTGTATAGACTTTGTGAATGCGTGGCTATGGCATTGTACATACTATGTGAATACAGTGCTATGGCCTGTACAGACTCTACGCATGCAGGGCTTATGCCATGTTCAGACTTTGTGAATACAATGCTATGCAATGTATAGACTCTGTATATGCAGAGCTAAGGCATGTGCAGACTTCCCATATGAAGGCAACCGCTGTACAGACTTGCTGAAGTGTAAAGCAATGTGTAGACTTTGAAGAACATTCAGCAGCCAATGTATAGACTTAGGCAATGGAAAGGCTTGCTAGTGTATGGACTTGATGAGCGTGCAGGAATGTGCAGACTTCAATGCATGACGAAGCAATGTGTAGACTTTGACAGACACAACGTGCAACAATGTATAGACTTGAAACACTAGATGCACGATGTACAGACTTCATGTTATGCATGAGACTCTAAGAAGACAGACGATGTATAGACTTAGCCAGCCTTCAGCTCGATGTACAGACTTCATGAATGATGCATGCAATGCACTGGACGATGTATGGACTTAGCCGATGCAGACTAGTCCGATGTACATACTTGCTCGTTGTTCAGACATCATGAGCGATGTATTGCCAAGAGAAAGACTGTACAGACTTGAGCAAAGCAAAGCAGTTGAATGTATAGACTTCACGATGTGAAGACTTGCCAAAGATAACTGGACGATGTACAGACTTGAGCGAAGTAGAGTCTGTACAGACTTGAAGGTTCACAATGTAAAGACTTTGGCAAAGCAACACTGTACAGACTTGCACAGTTCTGGGATGTATAGACTTTATCTGAAAGCTCAATGTACATACTTGCAAAACTGAACGTAGGTAAAGATCCCAATGTATAAACTTCGAAGTTCAACTGGTGAATGTATAGACTTTGAATGTTCAACTGGTGAATGTACAGTCTTCACCGCGAGCAAGCTACAGTGCAGTGTATGGACTTTGAAGAATGATGCATGACGCTGTACATACTTCACTAATGTATGGACTTAGCCTATGCAAACAATGCAGCAATGTATACACAATATCGTTTAGACAGTACCTCACATGCATTAGTGTATAGACTGTATGCCTGATGGATGCACTGATGCAGTATATGCACAGAGGAAGCAATGCACCGATGCAATGTATAGACTTACTGAGCTGACGTTGCATGAGACACTAAATAAGACGGACAGTGTATAGACTTGTGTTTTGGGTGAGTCGACGCATCTAAGAAGGGGGTCGACCCACTTCTGTCCAGACTATGCTGAGAGTAATGATGCATGGATGTATAGACTTACGTTCTCAATGATGCACAAACATAACACAATGTATAGACTATGCTGAGTGTGAAGACTTGTGTGTGTGTGCAGTGTGTAGACTTGTGAAAATGCATAGAACACACAGACAATCTGATAAAACAATTTTATCAAAACATAAATAGTTGCCGATAAATCAAAACAAGGTGTTGCCAATGAAATAAAGCAATTGTCAACATCATCAACACAAAGGAGTCACAACAAATTCCGGGGTTACCATTTGGGGGTTCTATAAATAGACCCTAAAGATTACCTTTGAAAAGGGGGGAGATTCTGGGTCTGCGGCGAAGCCCTGCTAAAATCTTGAGCAACCTAGTACCAAGGAGGGAGGCCTTCTACATCCACACAGGCCTCCGGTTCAGGGAGTAGTCCTAGTTTTGAGTCTTTTATATTTGATAGTCCTGTTTCTTCTCATTGCATGTTTATTTTTACACGTCCATTCTCCCACATTTTCTTTGTTTGCACTGCCATGCACACACCCTCCTACGTTTTTTGATGCCCCCAGGGGTTTAAAACCCCCCAGGTCAACAACCCACTAGCATGAGGCCCATCTTTTCTGGCTGGCCGGAAAGGGTGGAGGTTGGACTCTTACAACTTCTTGGCGTGGTGGTCTTACGCGGTTCCCCTACGTCCGTTCAAGAGGAGGTGCGGTGGATCTTTGACCGTTCTTCTTCCAACTGCGGTTACCTTGGAGCCGTTCATTTGCCAGTAGTTATACGTCCCGCGTCCTCTGCAGCATTGACGAGTGGTCTGTCGTGAGGACGTTCAATGTGAAAGGCGGTTCTTCACAGGCCGCGCATCCCTGCAGTGCTGCTCATAAGGCGAGTGTCTCCCTCTCTTTCCAAGGTACAGTGTGTCAGTCACATTAGGCACCTTGGTGGCGATCACCCTTGTTTACTTGCTTCTATACCCCTTCTATTTTCCATTTATTTCATACATCGATTTAGTAGAAGGGATAGGAAGACATCTTTTAAGCCGGTAAAGAAATGAATCGTTAGTAAAAACATATCAACAGTCGGTATTTCAGATTTTTCTTGTAGTGTTAATGCATACATTTGTGTGTTCATATGTTTTCTATCTATCTGAATGTTCCACTCTGATAATCTTAAAACTAGTCTGGAATGCATGATAATTTTCTCCCTTACCCTTATTCCATCTCTGAAAATAATTGAGCTCACAATTCATTCAACCCCATAAGAATTGGTTCTATCAGATTCACCTTGAAAATTCAACATCATTGATGTCTACCCAAGTGTATGCTTTCTTGAATTCACCTACTACTTGCTGTCTGCCATTTATTGTGCTTTTATTGCTGTCTATTTGATGCAATATTGGTTTGTTCTGCCATACCTTGAGTACATCTTACATCTGTTGTCAGATCTTAATTGTCACCATCTCTTGAAATCACTCTCTGCTTTTGGATTCTATTGCTATATCCTCGAGCTAGTCACCCTGAAATTATTTCACATCCATTGGTATCAATGAAAATATTTCTAAAATTATTTTGTTTGCTACTTGTTTGAAAATTCCTGCCATATCTAGTCTTATTGATGTCACTCGATGCTTATTCTTGAAAGTCACCTTCATGATTATTGCATTGTCTCTAATTGCCCTTGAAATGTTTTTGAATCATATGAAATTTAAGAAGATTTCAATAAGTTTACCATGATCATAAATCTAAAAACCATTTAAATAATGAATCTTCTACTATACAGAATTATGAATGTCCAAAATAATCAGCTGGTTTAAGTTTCATGTATTCCTTGAGTTTGGATATAAATCTCTTGAAAATATATGTATAAATTTTAATAGACCTTAACCAGCATATTCATGTTGTGTCTTGAAAAATATGTTGAATTCTAAAAGTTCTAAAATCATGACTTTCTTTGGTTGAGATACATGAAATTGAGTATTGTTTTTAAACATCAGATAATCTGAAAACTCCTTGGGTTAAAATTTATCAAAGCAATGACATTGGTCCCTGAGAAACTATATCTCTTTTCCATGAAGAAAAGTAGACTGTGTCATGAGGTGCCATTGTTACCTTTGCAGAAAATTTATTGAAAAACCAAGCAGAGCAATGGCTTGTTCACCGAGAAATATGTCTCACTCATCAATGAAATGAGTTGAGGTATGTCATGAGATGTCAATGCTATCTCTGTTCAATATGAAGGATGCTAGTTAGTCATACCAAGTGCTTAGGGAAACTGGCATCTAAACACCGTGTATCCTCTAATTACAAGGTGTGTACTGAACTCAATTGTTCTTGAAAAATTTGATATGAAAATTATTGATGAACTAATGAAAAATTCAAAAACAATTGCAAAAAGAAAAAGTGTTAAAACCCAGGATTAAAATCAGAAGTTATCGTGTTTGTTTAACTTCAATACTAGTTTTTGTAACTTCTAAAGAAGTCATTAAATTTTGAATGAGTAAGATGAAGGGAGGTTAAACGAGATTCCAATATGAGGGTTGATTCATTTCTATTAAAATTTGAACTCAGATATAGACATATAACCTTTATTGATAAACTCTGAACACATCAAATTTAAACCATGGTGTCCAATAAGGATCACTTCATAAGACCTTATAATGGAAGAATATGAAAATTCATTACTATCTGATTTATGAAATTGGTATCTTATTGAAAACCTTCTTGAACAATTCACTTTTCTTGAAATGTCTGCTGAAATCAGTATTTAATTTCTTACATCTGCTGGAAATTATTTGTTATTGCTCATGTCATACTCACTGATACATTGCTCTTCAGTTGATATGAAATTCTACTTGCTGACTCTCACTGCTTCATGGACCTGCATCATTGATTCTTTTCATGCTTGAAAGTATTTCCTCCCTGTGTTTTTGCTGATATCCTCATTGACTGTGTTTCTGAAGTCTTTCACTATCATAAATCCCTCCTTACCTTAATCATCTCCAGCATTTACACTTCCATTCAAATCATTCTGCTTTATCAAGGGGGAGAATAGTTTTTACACATGTCATTGCTAGGCATTGCATTCACTATCTAAGTTGGAAAACATTTCTACTACTTCTATCAAACTATTTTTTTCATTTTGATGATGTCAAAGGGGGAGAATAGTTTGATGAGTCAGTATTTTTTATCCTGCATCTTGGGTGTTAATTTGGTCATAATGACTCATAGTGTTGCCATCATCAAAAAGGGGGAGAATGTTGTGTCCCTGTGATTTTGATGATGTCAAACACTATGACTCATCTATGAGTCATGTATTGGTGCATTGGTGTCACGCCCCATACTCTATAATGTCGAGATATTGTCGGCTTTGGCCTACCGACCTCACGATTTTATCCCTTTCTAACAATGATCGGCTCCAGAATGGGGGACTTCCCGGGAGGTCACCCATCCCAGTACTACTCTCATTAAGCACGCTTAACTTCGGAGTTCTTTTCAAGAACTAAGCCGATACTTCAAAAGGCGCCTCGATGATATGGAGTATAACTTAGCTATATTTGAGGGTATTCTATCACGCCCTGTACTCTATACCGTCGAGGTATTGTCCACTTTGGCCTACCGGCCTCACGATTTTATCCCTTTCTAACAGTGATCGGCTCCAGAATGGGGGACTTCCCGGGAGGTCACCAATCCCAATACTACTCCCCATTAAACACGCTTAACTTCGGAGTTCTTTTCAAGAAATGAGTCGATACTTCAAAAGGCACCTCGGTGATATAGAATACAACTTAGCTATATTTGAGGGTGTTACAATCAACCCCTATTATATAGGTGACGTCCTCGTCGCTGGGCACATATAGCACGCAATCAAACCCCTAGGCAGGTAGGACTCTAGAGGTGGCCCCTACAGGCTCAAGAGGTGGCTCCCACTATGTAGCACTTTCTCCCATTGCGGGTTCAAGAGGTGGCTCCCATAGCGTAGCACTTTGCCCTGCATGGCACTTAGTTCCCACACTTCCGGCTGGGGTATGGCTCTGATACCATTCTATCATGCCCCGTACTCTATACCGTCGAGGTATTGTCCGCTTTTGCCTACCGGCCTCATGGTTGGTATGGCTCTAATACCATTCTATCACGCCCCGTACTCTATACCGTCGAGGTATCCACTTTAGCCTACCGGCCTCATAATTTTGTCCCTTTCTAATAGTGATCGGCTCCAAAATGGGGGACTTCCCGGGAGGTCATCCATCCCAGTACTACTCCCCATTAAGCACGCTTAACTTCGGAGTTCTTTTCAAGAACTGAGTCGATACTTCCAAAGGCGCCTCGGTGATATATAGTACAACTTAGCTATATTTGAGGGTGTTACAATTAGATTCATGGATTCATGTTTGTAATTATGCCATGCTTTATTGTTATATGATGCCTTAATTCTATATGAGCATCCTTGAATTTGTGAAGAATTGAAGAACAGGTTGGACAACATGGACAGTAATGTTGTGAGGCTATGAAAAACTATTGAATGTGGCTTCGACCTTATGAAGCTAACAGGTCGAAGCGGCCTTTGAAATCTTGCCAACATTGTCCCTATAGCAGTGATTAGACCTTCAGCAAAAGTCAGCAATACGAGATCAAGCCTTAAGTTAAGTTTGGTCAACCGAATTGTTCATTTCGGTCAACCGAAGTCACCATAGAGAACCCTGCGGCTAAGGGTGAAAAAGAGTTCACTCAGGTCACAAATACCTGTCAAAGGTGACAAATAAGGAATAGAAGTGACAAATGGCTTGGCACGGTAGAAAACCAAATGAGAAGAAGAAAATGCGAGGTGGAATCGACGTAAGACAAATACTGTATCAACACAATAGTGTTCCCAGAAGAGAACTCAAGAGAACAAGCATTCAGTTTGCTATCAGAACGTCGACGCCGGATCACTACTGCGTCGACGCAGTCATGCTCCCAGAAGCATTCCAGAATTCCATCTTCATTGGAGCATCGACGCAACAGAGTAGTGCATCGACACACTAAGCCCAGAACCAGAACTCGAACTACACCACATCGACGCATAAAGGAAGTGCATCGACGCACTAAGCCAAATTCCAGAATTTGAAGCATTCTATCTAATAGCTTTTTCATCAACACCGCGTCGACGCATGATCAAGGCACGTCGAAGCAGTCCACTTCACTAGCCAAGCTCGTGAGGAACTCAAGTGAAACACGTGCCTTCGACCTCCAATCTTTGGCACGTAATCCAATACACGTGGCTGAGCTCTGGAAGGTTCACAAGAGTCATAATATTCTCTCTGACACCTGGACCAATAGAATTATTGTTTTGAAGATAAGTTCATTTTAGAAACTCATATTATCTACTTTATATATATACATGTCTTCCTCCTCCGAAAGAAGTGCTTCTGCGACCGAAGAGCTAAAAGAAATAGAGTGAAGCTGTGAGAAGAAAAGAGAGAGTGAAGCTGTGAGAAGAGAAGAGAGAGGGAGCTTGTGAGAGGAAGAAGAAGAAAAGAGATAGAGTTCGAGAGTGTTGGGCATGTGTATAACATGCATAACTCTATTATTTTGATGATGTCTGACTATGTATGTTGGGCTTGTGTATAACATTCCTTTGTTTCAAGGATGTCTGACTATGATTCATTAATATAATTTGACCTACATTTGATAGAGACAAACACTCATGCATTTCAGGTCAAGCCCACACCGGCAACAAACTGTGTCTGCAAAGATAGAAAGAAATCAAGTAAGGCACAGAGATTGAGGGATTAGGCGGCACAAGAATCAAGGCAGAATCATGGTTTCATAGAAATCCATGCAGTCAAGGCCAATGCAACTGCTGAAGATGATACACACACTGAAGTATCACAAGAGAAGTGTCGACTCCTTCAACAGATGTGTCGACACTGCAGCCATTACTCAGCAGACCAAGAAGGACCAAGGTCGATGCTAGTAGGCCAAGGAAAGCGACTAAGGTCTGTGCATGTCTTTATTGAGGTACAGCCAGTGCAACACCAAGTCAGTGCAACTTCTAGCTAGCACGCTCTATGGTCTGTGCACGTTTGCCTCAAGGTCAGTGCACATCCGCAGTAGGGTCGGTACACACTCAAGCCAGCAACAGACAAGGTCAGTGCACATCTGCTATGAAGTCGGTGCACATTTTTCCCTCATGCCTTAAAAGGACTACACACATGCTGCAAATCAAGTCCATGCACATCTACCATAAGGTCGGTGCACATTTGGCTCGTATACAACAAGGTCGGTGCACATTCAGGGTCAGTGCATGTTTACCTTATGGCAAGGCAAAGTCAGTGCAAGTTGCTCAAGGTCCAAACATCAAGGTCTAAGCATACTCTAATCAAGGTCCGTGCATACTATTCCTAAGTGCCTTCTATTCAAAGAAAGGTCAAAGGAATGTGTCAACCTACCCCTCCCAAGAGGTCGACACCTTTGCCACTTCTGAAGGCGTAACATTGGATGTCTCACTAAGTAGTGTCGGCACTTACCTCACAGGAGGTCGACACCATTTGTCTTACAAGAAGCGCTCTATTGACTATTCTACTAAGAAGTGTCGACACTTACCTCACAAGAGGTCGACACCCTTGTACTTCCAGGAAGTGCTCTATTGGATATCCTACTAAGATGTGTCGACTGTTTTCATGCAGAAGGTCGACACCCTTGTTCTTCCAGAAAGTGCTCTATTGGCTATTCTAATAAGATGTGTCGACTCTTTTCATACAGGAGGTCGACACCCTTGTTCTTCTAGAAGCCCTCTAGCCAATAATCTGTCAAATCAGTGGGCCATCCAGAGATAGAAATGTTGTGGCCCTGTGATTTTGATGATAGCAAACACTATAAGTCATCATCTGTTTGAGTCTGCATATAAATCTATTTTTGTTGCATATGTATGTTTCATTGAACATCTTATCTGGATGCATAACCAACGAACAGGCTGAGACTGTGTGGTGTGTGCATTGGTGCATTTCATAATTGTTGATGCATTTCATAATTGCATTTTATCTGGATTGCTTGATGTTAGTCTGTACAATGGGTGATGCTGCTATAACCTTTCAGCATAGTCTGGACAGAAGTGGGTCGACCCCCCAAGATTCGCATGTCTGTACATTGCATCTGTCTGTGCTGCACTCATAAGTCCATACATTGTTTGTGCAACGTTTGTTCTGCTAAGTCCATACATTTAGCAAGTTTATACATTGCATGCACAAGATCAAAGTCTATACATTCACAGTGTCTGCATGTCTAAGGCAATGTCTATACAGTGGGCAGTCTTTCTGAGCGTCTCATGTTGTGTCTTAACACAATCAACAAGTTTGTACATTCGAGCGTCTCACGTTGCATCTCACTTCATCGCAAGTCTGTACAGCCTTCAGCTGCATAACTCAAGTCTGTACATTCGTCTGGATGCATAATGAGAAGTCTATACATTGGTTGTCTCTTCAAGTCTGTACATGGGCTTGGCATCTGCTTTAAAGTCTATACATTGCATTGTGTGTTTGTGCATCAAAGTCTATACATTGGTCAGGCTTGTTCATGCATCGTTCACTCAAGTCTGTACATCCGACTATTTCGGACAAAGTCTGTACATCGGACTATTTCAGGTGAAGTCTATACATTGGGACCTTTACCTACGTTGCATTCATAAGTCTATACATCACAAAGTCTGCACATCACTGTGTTCAAGCTTTTCAAGTCTATACTTTGGTCGGTGGCAAGTCTGTACACTGGTCGAGCATTCAAGTCTGAACATTTGCAAAGTCTATACATCGGCCCTGTAGCTTGTCTAGCCAAAGTCTATACATCGGCACTGTAGCTTGCCTAGCTCAAGTCTGTACATTGGGCTTTCACGTGAAGTCTATACATTGGTCTTCACTTGAAGTCTATACATTGGTTTTCACGTGAAGTCTATACATTGGTCTTCACTTGAAGTCTATACATTGGTCTTCACTTGAAGTCTATACATTGGCTTTCAAACTTTCCAAGTCTGTACAGCCCAAGTCTGTACATCCACCGTCTCATGCAATGTCTCATACAAGTCTATACATTGGCAGCGTGTCTGTGCTTTAAGCGTTCCAAAGTCTATACATCGCTTGCGTCGTTAAGTTCATACATTGCATATGTTCATCAAAGTCTATACATTGCATTGTCTTCACTCTAACTCTGTACATTCTGGTTGCTTCAACATAAGTCTGTACATTGTGGTTGCTTCATAGCAAGTTTGAACATCTCGTTTGCATTGTCTAGTCTATACACTGTCTAGCACATGCATTTCATCAAGTCTGTACAGCCTTTGCATCTCACAAAGTCTATACACTGCATGCTCACATAACCAAGTCTATATATTCTGTCGCTGTTCAGCAAGTCTATACGCTCGTTGTCACCCAGCAAGTCTATACACTCCCTCAAGTCTATACACTCGTTGGCTAGCTCTTCAAGTCTAAACATTCAAGATGCATTGATCAAGTCTACACATTAGCACTGTAGCATGTAGAGCACTAAGTCTATACATTGCCTTTGGGGCACAAAGTCTATACACTGCTTGCATTAGTTCATGTCTATACATCGCCATCTCATTCATGGATAAACACTTAGGCAAAGTCTATACACTCGTGGCTAGCTGTCCAAGTCCACACACTGCATTGCTAAGTATATACATTGCTACTTAATTGAACTAAGTACAGCCTGTGCTGTTTCTGCTGATCGACTGAACTCTTCATTAAACCTGCAGAGTCTGGGCACGTGATACGAGGCTGGCATCTGGCACGTGATCTGAGATGCTGAGAAGCCGCCACGTGGACTGAAACATTTGGGCGGGAATCATGGAGAGCACACGCCGCCCTAATCTGCTGTTGCTATATATATATATGTCTTCTTCCTCAGAAGAAGGCTGATCGAGTGGAGAGAGTGATCGAAGGAGAAGCAGCCAGAGCTAAGAGAAGAAGAGCAGAAGAGAAAGAAGAGAAAGAGAAAGCTAGAGAGCTCGAGCAGAGAAAGAGGAGAGACAGTGAGATAGAGAGGTTGTGAAGAAGAAGAGAGCTTCATTGTTCACTGGACCTTGGATCAGATCCAACCCTGTTTGTCTTTGTGCTTTTCATTTCTCCAGCTTTATGTCGCTGTGATTTTTATCTTTTATTGTTTTCCTTTTACCTTGTTCTTCCGATTGCCCTGTTGGGGATCGGGTTCCTCCTGTGGTTTCAGGAGAAGGGAGATTTGTTTCTCCGGTTTGGTGGTGACTTTGGGTCATCAGTGGTTCCCTCCTTGGTGGAGGAAGAGAGGTCCGAGACCTCTGGTTTGTAGGTGACTTAGTGTCACTTGCTCTTCCCTCTGGGCTTCAGAGGAAGGGAGACTTGGGTCTCCGGCTGCAGGTAGTAGTTGCTACTTTTAGGTCCCCTCTTGGTCTGGAGGAAGAGAGACTTGCGTCTCTGGTTTGCTAGTGACTGGTGTCACTAGTGGTTCCCTCCGGTTGGGAGGAAGAGGGGAGGTTGTTCCCCTGGTCAAGCTATGTGGCAGCATCTGTTGCAGACTGAGTCTGCTTGTCTAGCGTTGCTAGTGGAAGCCTCACTTCGGTTTGGAGTGAGGGGTGGATGTAGGTCTGTGGACCGAACCACCTAAAAATCCTGGTGTCCCTTGTGGTTTGATTTTCTTATATGTTCATTTAATTACTGCGTATTAGATGTTTGCATAGGATCGAGTGAGGGCTAATTCTATTGAGTTGTCTTGCCGAGATGATCCTAAGTATTGTCAGAATATAGCTGCAACTATTCTTAATTTCGCATAACTGAGCTTTAAGTTTTTAATTAGGCTATATTTTTAAAGGGGAGATTCATTCACCCCCCTCTGAATCTATCGCACCTGACTCAACAAGAAAAAGGAACCGCAAATCATTAAAATTAAGGATTTTGGGGTCTGGACCACATCCCGAGGTCTGACCCTCGCTTTACCATCTTATCACTCATTTGTCTACCTTTTGGAGATGGTTTTGTCAGAAATCCAGCTGGAAGAGCTGCTTCTATCTGCTGCGATATAAGTCTTCACTGTCTGCATGTCCATACTGTCTGCTACTGAGAATAGGACACTCCGCAGTCTGCCACCATCTTGTTGTCGACCAATGGGCTGTCCAACCAGCCATTGTCGCAGAAGAGTACATTTGAGCATAATGAGAAGACTGCATATCTGAGGGAGAGTTATTGTAAATATCTGATGCTGTCTAAAGGGAGATCTGGTCTGCTCCTTCACACTGTCTGCCATCGTACCTATCCTTGTACTTAAAGCTGCGACCAGCCAATAGGGAGATCACAACAAGCAGCGCATTAACTGTTATAGGATATGGTCACCTTCCTCTTATTGATTATCACCATCACACATGGCATTCGCTCTAGAGGACGTTCTAGCTCTCACCTTCTGGCGCACGCTTCAAGGAGGCTTTGGAGGGAATACTTCGTTGATCCACTGGTCCAAAGGAAGACTTCTTGGCATGCAATATTCCCAGGCTTTCTTAACTGGCCTTCTTATTTATACCAAGCTTCCTCAATTGAAGAAGCTACTGCTGCTGTCGTCCACAAAGTGCCACGTCCTAGACCAATCTACGAAGAATATTCCTAAGTAGCGTGAGAGCAGCCCCAGCACCTATTGGACTTAGTCCAATGCTGTGAGAGAAGAAGAAGAAGAAGAAAGGAGAACAGCCTTGAGAGAGAAGAAAAATCTTGCAGTCTACCGGTGCTTGAAGAAAAGGATCCTTGGATCCAATCTTGTAGCTGCACTCACCAGTTCTGATGTCTTGATCCATTCCTTCAGCTGGTGTCTACATTGTCTCTATTGATTCTCCACTGTACTTGCAATATTCAGTTTCTATTTGTTACGGTTCGTCTATCACCAATACATCTAGCTTCTCTGATCCCCTATTTAGGGATCGGGTTCCCTCTGTGGTTTCAGAGGAAGAGAGGATCAGATCCTCTGGATGGTTCAAGCTGTTAGTCAGTAGAAAGCAAGCTGTGCTGCTCAGCTGTGTAAGCAAGCTATGCTGCTCAGCTGTGTAAGCAAGCTGTGTTGCTCAGCGGATCAAGCTGTGTGTCAGCCGAAAAGCCTCACCGAGTTTGGTGAGGGGTGGACGTAGGTTGTGGGTTAACAACCGAACCACCTTAAAATCCTTGTATTGTGGGTTGTATACATTGTGAGCTTGTTCTATATCCTCTATCCCTATTTCACAGGTTCGTGTGCTCCTAATCTTGGTTATCTCATTTACATACACAAGCATTCTTATTTTCTCCTTCTATTTTATCTGTGCTTTAATTGGCCTTAGCACTTTGACTACATCATTTGGGCGGCCTGCTGCAACCTTGCATATAGGCGTCAAGGTAAAAGCCTTGCTAAGAGATTCCCTTGCTTAGACTCGCATACACCTTGGTTGGTCAACACTACATTCACACACTGAGTGATCAACATAGCATACACACACTCATGCTTGTTGTAAGCCATCTTATGTTCTAGTGTTGTGCTTCATGATCCCTACACTCCAAGGCTTATACCTCTCAAAGATCACAAATGTGTTTAAAGAAGTGTCGACCTCTCTTCAGTGAAGAGTCGACCTGTGTTGCCCTGATCTGTTAGAGGTGTTGACCTCACTGCCCTGAAGAGCAGACCCTAGCTCATCTCATAGCAGGATCCTGCTGAAGAAGTGTCAACCTGCCCGCTGGGAGTGTCGACCTGTCTGAACTGGGCATTGGGTTTATCATTTTTACTTGTTCCATTCCTATCTATTCAGCTGCACTGTGTGCTTATGTGATTCATTTACCTTATAGGAGTGGTCTATATTTTTAGGAGTCAAGATTTAAATAGGCCAAAGTTATTAATAGGATCTATTCAATCCCCCTTCTAGATCTGATTGCACTCCGTGGGACCCAACAATTGGTATCAGAGCTAAGCTCTGCTATTCCGAGATCCTACGATCTACAGGGAAAGATCCCAGTGCATTTTGAGAAAATGGCTTCATCTGCTACACATGCTTCGAAGGTTTCTCCACCTATTTTTGATGGTTCATATTTTTCAATATGGCTGAGAGGAATGTACGTCTATGTCAAGTTCACAGATCCACAATTGTGGAACCTTATATACATTGGTCCAGATGAGCTGCCATTAGATTTAAATGAATGGTCAGCTGAACATAAGACCAAAAATAACAATAACCTTGTTGCACTACATTTAATCAAAGCTGCGGTTGATGACAGGTTACTTGATCTTGTGTCTACCTGCAGAACAGCTAAGCAAGTTCTGAAGGTGTTGATGAACATCCATGAGAAAGAAGATCAAGAGCATCAATGCCTTATGGCTAACCGATCAGAGCAGTCAAGCAATCCATCCTCATCTCAGGTAAGCTCTGATTCTGAAGACTTTACTTTTGAAGAGCTTATGGGTGCATATGATCAGTTGATCGAGCAGTACAACAAGATGAAATTTGAAAACAAAAAATTGAAAAAGGATTTGAAGAAAAATAGTCAAGGTAAGAGTCGTGCTTGTGAAAATTGTTCCAACCTTGAAGAGCTCAACAATACTCTTGCTTTTGACTTGGATCTAAACAAACAAACTGTCACGCCCCGAGCGCGGAAGGAACCCGGAAGGATGCGACGAGTTTATATCAATCATGTCAATCAGAGCAAGTAGAATTTCGACATCAAAATAGAGTGCGCAATAAGATGAGCTTTTGAAACATAATCAAACACCGATACCAGTGATAATAACAAACCCATAAATAAAGTCACATACTCCAAGACTTAACAATACGAACCAGGCCCATGAGCCTTAACTATTACAACACATTGACATAACACCATATCCAACGACAAGACTCCTAAGAATAAACTAAGGACGACAAGACACGATAAGTGGTAGTAGCACGACGCTTGCAGATTCTACGCTCGTCACTCTTGCTCCTGCCCATTCAAGTCCGAGTCATGGTCCGTATTACCTGAAAAGTTTTGGGGACAAGAACTTGATGAGCGAACGCTCAGTAGGAATTATATATCAAGAATTAGCAATTGGTTTAAGTATATAACTTTTTCAAATGAAAATGTAAGTCTATATGTAAAACATGTAAAATAAAATGTTATGGAATTGAACAGGATAACGAGAGGAAATAACATATGCTGTTGATCCAAGATAGGGAATTTCAAGTATTCAAATGAGTACCAAGTATATCAACAAAGTCTTTCATGTCGTGAAATAATGGCTATTAACAAGCAAGTACTTTGCCCATTCCGGGCCACGCAAGTCATGTCAAGTTAATCAAGTCGAGCACGCGAGAGAGAGATAGAGATATAGTGGAGATGTCGTAGATGAGCAAGTACTTCGGTGCAATGTCACACCGTGATCAATATAACTCCCATGGGCACAAGCACTTTCGGGTGCTCCTCCCAGAACCAGATCGGGCCCTATATGCGCTGACATTGTTACATGTAATATCTAGACAACCACTTTATGTATAGCCATGGAATTCCAAAAACAAACTCATGTAAGATATCAAGATAGATTTGTGGATAGGTTCCATGGAATTCAAGGAAATAGCTTTTAGAGTTCAAAAAAAATCGATAATGACGGTATAATCATGAGTGTCGATAAAACTGGGTAGATTTAGTTCCCAAATTGGGTACCATAACAAATAGGTATCCATATACATGGATGGTCACCCATTTGATATAGAATTGAGGTCCACAAGAACAGCATATCAATGATATGATGTCCACATTCCATTAAGAATATACTCATGAGCGCCGGTATACCATGTTTCTAAAGAGTGACATGGCAAAATAGTGTAAAGGGTTTTTATGGAACAACCTGCTCAGTCGGCCGTGAGGGAATCCAAGGCTCGAGGAGTCTTACGGAGGTCTCTATGACTAACTTACTAGTCCAAAGGAACAGAATGTCCAATGGAGAGCTTGTAGGTCACCGAGAATTGAGGGGTAATGCGATAACCATCGTGAAACATGGGACTATATTCACGGAATGGAACATAGTGCCGATATATATATATATATATATAGAAAACCCTCGGTTCACAAAAAGCAGCATGAAATAATTACACAGGAAATTAGCAACTTAATCTAAGTCATTACTTATCCAATTAACGCCTTTTACAGGGGCGTTTATTTATAATTTGACGACTTATACAGGGGTCGTCCATTATAATTCTATTTTTTAGGAATTTCTATATTCTGGAATTTTAACAAAAACGCGCCTTGGACAGGGGCGTTACTTTTAAATTAGCGCCCTTTGGTGGGGCGTCAGTTCTATAAGAGACGGCCTGTATCAGGTCGTTAATTCAAGTTCATCCAAGATTTAACATGAACAATGAAAATTTCCAGATAATACAATTTTTGGGACAACAAGTTACATGGTCAGGACAAGAAAAATAGCAGGATTCAAGGGGTATAACCATGCATTAGATTGGATTCATGGTTTCATAGATATAAAATTTTTAAACATGAGTATTTAATAATTTCAAAGAATTGACGACTCCCGGGCAGGGCGTTAGATCTTGAATTAGCGCCCTGGGCTGGGTCACTTCTTTTAAAATCTTACAGAACATTTGAAAACGCAATAAGACTATATGCATGTGATCATGGATGGTATTATTACATAATCTATGCTAGTTTGGGCTACGTTTCTTGAGAAAACCTACAATATGATCATGATTTATGCTTGTTTGGGCTACGAGACTTGAGATAACCTACCTCTGTGGATGATCTGGTGAACAGGATGAAGGTCTGAAACTTTTACGTTGGTCTGTCTCAAACAACAGCATGATGAAGAATGCACTTCGTGGTTCACCGGAGGAAGAAAATGATGGTGATGCATGCCCGTGGTCTAGTGCAGGCCTCAGCAGGATGACGGGGGAAGCAGAGGAATGCCTTCACACGTTCGTCAGCAGGAAGAAGAGGAAGAAGCCTTCCTCACTTGCATTCGCAGCAGCAGGATGGCGTCGATGTAGCAGTAACGTTGCTACGATCGACGGAGACGTAGTTTTATAGGGTTGTGTGGGTTCTGGGGGATTCAAATGCTCAGATACGGAAGGGATTTTTGATCAAGATTGGTAAGGTTTTAAACCTACTATGCATGGACCTCACCCCTTCCAAGATAGCAGCCACCTGCTCCCATTTGCATCGGAGAACCCTAACACAAGCCATGCAGCGAACGAGCATGCCTTAATTTAACTTTTGGGGAAAGAGACGTCTGAGACAAGAGCGTCTTTTCATTAAGTAGCGCCCTCACGAGAGGGCGTGTTTTTATAAAATGACGCCTTAACTAGGGTCGTCTTTTACATTTTCCATATTTTGGCGCTAAATTTCTATTTTTTCTTGGTATGAATTAGCGCCCATGATCAGGGCATTTTTTATACAACTAACGCCTTAAGTGAGGGCGTTATTTAATTAGCGCCTTAAGGAAGGGTGTTATTTCTTTTTGGCCCAATTTTATGTATTTCTCTTGGATGGTTTTACGTTTATTAGGTACCTCTAATCATATATATCAATTGTATTCGTTTGGAATATTTTATTCCTTATTAATTATCTGGGGTCTCACACCCTCCCCCACTTAAAAGAATTTGGTCCCCAAATTCAATTGCGTGAAATGGAGACATGGAGGGTATAGAGTACTTACGATTTAGAACAATTCTGGATATCTTCTTAGCATAGATTCCTCAGTTTCCCATGTAGCTTATTGTTCCGAGCATTTGTTCCACTGTACTTTTACCACGGGAATGGTCTTGTTTCTTAAGACTCAGACCTCTCGATCAAGAATCTTCATTGGGTTCTGTTCGTATGTGAAGTCCCTCTGAATTACCAAATTACTGTGATCAATGACGTGGAAAGGGTCGTGTACATACTTCTTCAGCATGGAAATGTGGAACACGTTGTGCACTTCCGACAATTGAGGAGGCAAAGCAAGACGATAGGCTACCTCGCCCACTCTTGCCAATATTTCGAATGGACCAATGAATCTTGGTGTGAGCTTGCCTTTAACTCCGAACCTCCTTATTCCTCGACTGGGTGAGACCTTGAGATAAACATGGTCTCCGACTTGGAACTCTAATTCTCTTCTTCTATTATCTGCATAAGATTTCTGTCGGGATTGTGCTACTTTGAGTCTTTCTCGGATAAGTTCAACCTTCTCTGTTGTATTTCTTACCATATCATGCCCTAGTAGTTTCTTCTCGCCAACCTCATCCCAGCATATAGGAGATCGGCAACTCCTGCCGTACAAGGCTTCAAATGGAGCCATATGTATACTGGCTTGGTAACTATTGTTGTATGCAAACTCGGCTAGGGGCAAATGATCATGCCAGCCTCCGCCAAAGTCAATAATACAAGCCCGTAGCATGTCTTCAACTATTTGGTTTGTTCTCTCGGTCTGACCGGTACTGAAGTTGAGCTTCGTCCCCAAAGAGTGTTGTAGACCCTTCCAGAAATGAGAAGTGAAGCGAGGGTCTCGGTCAGACACGATTGATGTTGGGACTCCATGCAATCTCACGATCTCCTTAATATATAATGCGGCCAAAACATCAACCGACCATCGACTTTTAATGGGCAAGAAATGCGCCGACTTGGTCAGTCGGTCGATGATTACCCAAATACCATCATGTCCGCCTCTAGATTTAGGCAATCATATGATTAAATCCATACCAATTTCTTCCCATTTCCATTTGGGAATATCAAGGGGGTGTAACTTTTCGGCGGGCCTTTGGTGTTCCGCTTTCACTTGTTGGCACATGAGACAGCGAGACACAAAGTCTGCTACCTCCCTCTTCATGTTCGGCCACCAGAAAGTTCTTTTTAGATCTTTGTACATCTTAGTTGCTCCAGGATGAATGGTATACCTAGAGCGGTGAGCTTCATCTAGAATCATCCTTTTCAACTCAGGACAGTCCCGGACAAATGTCCTTTCCTGAAACATTAGTCTTCCATCAACTGCGAGCCTGAATTCGGTCCTTTGATCCAGTTTCTCCCTAATTTAAATCATTCCAGGATCTTCCTCTTGTAACTTTTTGATTTCGGATAGCAAATCTGGATGCACACTCATGTGAGAGAGTGTAATACACCAATCTTTCTGGTCCGTGCTTATATTTAATCTAGAGAATTCCTCTAATAGTTTCCATTCCCGTATCATACAGTTGGCTATAAGGGTTCTCGGCTTTCGACTCAAGGCATCAGCTACCGAATTCCCTTTACCGGGGTGATATTGAATAGTGAAATCAAAGTCCTTTAAATATTCCAGCCATCGACGTTGCCTCATATTAAGCTCTTTCTGAGAGAATAGATATTTGAGGCTCTTATGATCGGAGAATACCGTGAATTGTTCTCCGTAAAGATAGTGTCTCCAGATCTTTAGTGCAAATACCACCGTGGCCAACTCCAAGTCATGCACCGAGTAGTTTTCCTCATGCTTCTTCAACTGCCTAGAAGAGTACGCAATAACTCTTCCATGTTGCATTAACACACAACCGAGGCCAATACCGGAAGCATCGGTATATACCTCATACTTCTCTCCTTCAATAGAAAGGGCCAAGACTGGGGCAGTGATCAAATGGTCCTTCAACGTTTGGAAACTTTGTTCACATTCCTCATTCCACTCATATGGCACTTCCTTGCGAGTCAGCCTGGTAATAACCGGTAATAACCAGCAAGACCAAGGAAACTCCTGATTTCTGTTACATTAGTCGGTTGTTCCCAATTCTTCACCGCTTCGACTTTTGCGGGGTCCACTGAGATTCCATCCTTTGAAATTATGTGTCCTAAGAAGGACACTTCTTCCAGCCAAAACTCACATTTGCTAAATTTGACATATAATTGATTATCCCTCAATATCTGCAATGCTATTCTTAAATGCACTTCATGCTCCTCTTCAGACTTTGAATATATCAAGATATCATCGATAAAAACCACAATAAATTTGTCCAGATGTGGTCTAAAGATGGAATTCATAAGCTGCATAAAAGCTGCAGGGGCATTTGTTAATCCGAAAGGCATAACAGTAAATTCATAATGCTCGTACCTGCTTCGGAATGCAGTTTTGTGAATATCCTCGTCCTTGATCCTCAATTGGTGATAACCTGATCGAAGATCAATTTTTGAGAAATACTTTGCTCCAGAAATCTGATCAAAGAGTTCATCAATCCTCGGTAGTGGATATTTATTCTTGATAGTGAGGTGGTTCAGCTGCCGATAATCGATGCATAGCCTCATCGATCCATCCTTCTTCTTGACGAACAACACTGGTGCTCCCCATGGGGAAGTACTTGGTCTAATAAATCCTTTCTTCAATAGCACCATAAGCTGCTCCTTCAATTCTTTTAATTCTGCGGGGGACATTCTGTAGGGTGCTTTGGAAACAGGTCCGGCACCCGGAACAAGGTCTATAGTGAACGAGACCTCTCTTTCTGGTGGCAAACCAGGCAAATCTTCAGGGAAAACATCAGAGAACTCCCGAACCACTAGAATGTCTTCTAGTCTAGCTACCTTAGCCTCTGTGGCAGTTACAAATGCTAAGAATGCCTCGCATCCGTTGTTGATAAGTTTATGGGCTCGAAGAGCAGAGATGACTGGTGATCTCTTCCGGGGAGTAGCGTAAGTTAACTCCGGGTAATCCACAAAAGTTACTTTTCCATTTCGGCAGTCTACAGTTGCCCGATAGGTGGATAGCCAATCGGCCCCTAGAATTACATCGTACTCTTTCAGATCTAAGCATATTAAATTTGCAGATAAATTGTGGCCTTTAACCATAATCTTACAATTAGGGTAATGGAAAGTGACGTCAGACTCGTTCCCTAACGGGGTAGAAATCACTAAGTTTATCTATTCCGGTTCCATAGATAATGAAGCAGCAAATTTCTTTGAAACAAAAGAATGTGTGGCGCAAGTATCAAACAGTACTTGAGCAGATTTAGAGCAGACAGTCAAAATACCTTCCACCAACCCACCCTCGGTTGGTTCCGTCTCTTAGAGAGCTTGTAAACGTCCTTCCTTCTTTGCCGGACGCTTCTCTTCCTTTGTCTCCGGCTCACTTTGCTCGTTCATCATCAGACAATCGGGAATACGGTGTTCTTTACTCCTACAACGAAGGCATGCTCCAAGCCTTCTCCAGCATTCCGCAGCCTGATGACCCGGCTTGTCGTAATATTTACACTTCTCCTTAGGCGGTGCCGTGATGGAGAAAGGTTTGTTGTTGCCCTTCTTGAATTTCTTCTCTTTGGAGGGTTCGCCTCCATTATTGGTCCGCTTCTTAAAAGACGGTTTAAAAGTGTTGGGGCTTGTAACATTCTCCCTTTTATCCTTACCACGGATTTTGTCAGACAGCTCCGTGGCGTCTTCTAGCAACTGGGTACGACGTACCATCTCTGAGTATACTTGGATATCCAAGGGAGCGAGCTGGGTGATATACTAGGGTCGTAACCCATTCAAGAATCTCCTTGCTTTCATCTTTTCAGTGCACACTAAATGTGGTGCATATCTAGATAATCGGGAGAACTAGGCTTCATAATCAGCTACCGAGAGGGATCGTTGCTTCAAGACGGCAAATTCTGCGGCCTTTTTCTCCTGAACACGATCAGAGAAATACTTGCTATTGAAGTGCTCGACAAATTCAACCCAAGTAACATGATTTTCGAGTAAGGTGGCCACAACAGACTCCCACCAAGCACGAGCGTCCCGTTCCAGTTGGAACGTGGCTAGAAGCACCCTTTCATCATCTGCGCATTGCATGACGCGGAAGATCCGTTCGATCTCTTTTATCCAATTCTCTGCATCCTCAGGGTTTGATGATCCTGCGAACCTCGGAGGGTTGAGGTTCCTAAAACTCCGATGGAGGTCACCAGCTCCATGGTGTGCCCCACCTTGAGCCACCTGTTGCAAGGCCTGGGTCAGGCCCTGAACAATTCGTTGCATCTCATGCCATTGTGTGCGTTCAGCAGCCATAGTCCTACAAGTAGTGAACCTTAATTAGTTTCATGTTGAAATTTGTAGTCGGATGCCCTACGAGGACTTATACCCACGGCACTACCCATCCTCACAGTTTGGGATAGACCTATCCTTGGACTTAGGTTTCCTAGGACTTAAAATCCTAGGCTCTGATACCACAAAAACTGTCACGCCCCGAGCGCGGAAGGAACCCGGGAGGACGCGACGAGTTTATATCAATCATGTCAATCAGAGCAAGTATAATTTCGACATCAAAATAGAGTGCGCAATAAGATGAGCTTTTGAAACATAATCAAACACCGATACCAGTGATAATAACAAACCCATAAATAAAGTCACATACTCCAAGACTTAACAATACGAACCAGGCCCATGAGCCTTAACTATTACAACACATTGACATAACACCATATCCAACGACAAGACTCCTAAGAATAAACTAAGGACGACAAGACACGATAAGTGGTAGTAGCACGACGCTTGCAGATTCTACGCTCGTCACTCTTGCTCCTGCCCATCCGAGTCCGAGTCATGGTCCGTGGAGAGGGGGATTTCAGCAGCCCACCACAAAGGCAGCCCAACAAGACCCACAAGGTCCAACTAGGCGAGCCCGCCCGAGTGATAGCCCACAGGGCCCACTTAGGGAAGAAAAGCCCAATAATTAAGACTCGAGGAACTAACTCTCCCCGGCGGCCTTCTAGGCTCGGAGGGCCCGAGACAACGGTCAGGTCCCAAGGAAGGTCCGGCCTAACACCCTCTCCCCGTCCGAGAGAGATAGGCTCTAGCCGACCTATCCGACCCCACCTTCGCCGGGCCGTGCCTATCACTCGAACAAGAGCTAGCATCCCCGAGGCTCGGTAAGGCCGGTTGATTATCCGCATGTGCAGCCGTTCAGAGTCCCCCGCCAGCGGGAGAGTCAGGGGAGCCGCCGGACTCCAAGGGGATAACGTTCCCACGATCAGGCCATGAAAGACCCCGTTAAAGACGTAACTCCCGCCGGGAACCCCTCAGCTTGCAGGACTCCTGAAGGCGGCGCACTATTTAAGCAAGGGATACCCTCTGGAAGAAGGTAAGAGAAACAAGGCATTCACACACCCTAAGCTCCTGAGCACGATTCGCTTCACCCTCTGGTGGAGAGGATTCTTGTGCATCAGCTCTCTCCTCCCCCCATTATCGCTTCCACCATAGCTCTACTGACTTAGCCATCGGAGGGTTTTCCCCCAGGGAGATCCCCTGGGCCCTCTGATACGTTTCCCTCTCTTGTAGATTCATCTTCTGGTGATCCATAGCCCGCTCAGGACTCAGCGCGAGATCTCGCCTCTTCATCTGGCGCCGTCTGTGGGAAACGTACGAAGAGCCAAGATGGTGAGAAGAAGCTCAGGGAGGAGATCTGCCGATGGGAAGGGTAAGGCTATGGCAGCGGCGGGAGGCGCCGCCTCTAGGGTCTCGCAGAGCCCCCCCTCCAACGCCAGCATCCCCACCAGCAGGCCACCACCCCCCGGCAGAGACAGGGGCACCCCTCGACGGTGGCGCCAACGCCTTCCAGGCCCTCAACGAAAAGATGGACGTCCTCGTGGAGCTCATGAGGGCCCAGGCGGCTAGGGACGTAAGGTCCCACGCCCCGTCAGGAAGTCCCCCTCGAAGGAGTGCGACGCAGCACACCGCCGGAGGCCGCTTCACCCTCCGCGACCGACAGCTCCTCCGCAACGACGTCGGAGGACCCTCGCATGCTCCGCCTACGGAGCAAGAGGCTTCCTCCACGCCGAGGAGAGGGAAGCAGGGGGCGAGGCCGCTGCGCCCGGGCACCAGTACTCCGGGAGATCGCCACGACGCCCCCCCCTGCCCCACGGCGCGACCGCAGCCAGAGCTGTCTCTCCGGCTACGAGATTTTGAAAGACGGTTCGCAGAGCAAGAGCGCGCCCTCCGCGCCCTGCAGAAGACCTCTTTCCCGGAGGACGAGGAGAAATCCCCTTTCTCCGAGTACATCTTGAAGGCAGAGGTCTCTCCCAGAGCCTCCATCCCAACCTTCAAGCTCTACGACGGCCAGGGCGACCCAGCCGACCACTATGATAGCTTCGACGCCCTGGTGACCCTGCATGGAACGCCGGATCCCATCAAATGCCGAGCCTTCACGGCCACCCTGGTCCAAGGCGCTCAGGCATGGTTCCGGGCCCTCGCCCTTGGGTCCATCCGAGACTTCAGGCAATTTGGGTGAATTGTCAAGGAGAGTTTCGCCGGTAGCGCCCCCCCAAGGTCAGTAGCGGGGCTCCTGGCTCTCAAACAGGCGCAAGGGGAGAGGCTCCGGACTTACGTCCACCGATTTAAATCGGAAGCCCTCAGGATCCCCCACCTGGATGTGGCCTCAGCCACAACCGCACTGACCCGGGGCACCCGGGACGAGAATCTCCGCCGCGAGCTTGTCCTCCACCCTCCCTCGACCCTTGCTGAGCTAGTGACTCTGGCACTGTGCCACGCCGAGTGCGAAGAAGTACTCAGCGCCTGCCGAGACGCAACCGGCTCGGGTCGGGAGGGGGACAAGAAGCGGACCTCCGAGCCAAACCCTGGCTCGGGTAAGAAGCGCGATCGAGAAGGAGAGCGCAAGAGAAAGTACGAACGGTACACCCCCTTGACCGCGCCAGTCTACGAGATCTATGAAGACATCAAAGACTCGGGACTTCTCCGCCAGCCCAAGCCAATGAGGTCAAAGAACCGCAAGCGGGACAGGCATTGCCTGTTCCACGGCGACCACGGGCACCACACCGGAGATTGCCATCAGCTCCAGGACGAGATCGAGCGCCTCATCCGTCTGGGGCATCTAGCCCGGGTCGCGACCTGGCACAAAGAAGATCGAGACGCCACAGAGGAGATCGACAACGCCCCCCGAGGGGTCCACATCAACGTCATCTCTGGAGGAGCGGCATCGGGCGGCGACACCAGCCGAGGAAGGAAACGTCATGTCGAGCGGGCCAGCCGAGCCTTAGAGCCCCCCAGAGGCCCGTCGATGGAGCCCCAGGTCATAGTCTTCTCCGACCAAGACCTGGAAGGGCTGAGCACCCCGCATGACGATGCCCTCGTTATCTCAGCCACGATAAATCACTGTAATGTAGACAGGATTTTGGTTGATAATGGGAGCGCCCCCGATGTATTATCTTATGACTGATTTCTCAAGATGGGGGAGGACCCATCCAAGCTCCGCCCGATCCGAACGCCCCTTTGCGGGTTTAATGGCCTGGCCACCTACCCCGAGGGAGCCCTAAGCCTGCCGGTCACTATCGGCACCCCACCCAAAATCGTTACGGTCATAGTGGACTTCATAGTGATTAAAGGTATGATAGCGTACAACGCCATTTTTGGCCGGAAAATTCTCAGCCGAATAAAGGCCGTACCATCTACCTATCACCAAAAAATGAAGTTTCCCACCAAAAAACGGGTTGGGGGAAGTCCGAGGTAACCAGGCCACGGCTAGAAGGTGCTACAATATCTCGGTGGAAGCCTCAAGGCCGGACGGGAAGGATAAGGGCCCCAGGGGAGTCGAAGGAAAAGCCGTGACCACCGAACCCGGTGGCGAGTTATTAACGGTATTCCTGAACGACGACCCGGCCCTAGGAGTAAGGATCGGCGCCGACCTACCACCAGAGGAACATCAGCAATACAAGGAGTTTCTTTCTGAGTACGTTCGGGTCTTCGCTTGGTCCGATGATCAACTCCCTGGTATACCAGAGGAAACTGTGATGCACAAGCTCAACCTCGATACCACCGTGAGACCCGTACAACAGAGGAGGAGGAGGAAGCATGCGCCCGAGAAACAGGCGATCATCAAGGCGCAGGTCACCAAGGGGCAAGAGACTGGTCTTTTTAGACCGGTCATGTACCCGACGTGGCTAGCCAACGTCGTCCTGGTGCCGAAAACCACAGGCAAGTGGCGAATGTGCGTAGACTTCACCGATCTGAACAAGGCCACCCCCAAGGACTGCTATCCGCTACCGAGCATCGACCAACTGATTGACTCAACCTCGGGCAACGAGATACTCAGTTTCCTGGATGCCTATTCGGGTTATCATCAGATCCGAATGAACCCTGACGATGTCGAGAGGACCGCCTTCATCACCGACTACGGCGTGTACTGCTACACCCGGATGCCCTTCAGATTGAAGAATGCTGGAGCCACATACCAGCGACTGGTCAACCATATGTTCGAGGGACAGTTAGGTCGGAACGTCGAGGCCTACATCGACGACATGCTCGTCAAGACCCCGAGGGCCCAAGACCACTTCACCGACCTCGCCGAGACTTTTGGCACCCTCCTGAAGTACAACATGAAGCTCAATCCCGCCAAGTGCGCCTTTGGAGTAAGATCCGGGAAGTTCCTCGGTTTCCTGGTCACTCGGCGAGGGATCGAAGCCAACCCCGACAAGGTCCAGGCCATCCTTGACATGCGCCCGCCCACGTGTATTAAAAACGTCCAGCGTCTGACGGGGCGTGTCGCTGCTCTCAGTCGTTTCCTATCCCGTGCGGCCGAATGATGCTTGCCCTTCTTCAAGCTGATGAGGGGGCCCAAGGTAGCATCTGCTACGTTCGCATGGGATGGGGAATGCCAGACAGCGTTCGCCAAGCTCAAAGAGTTCATGGCTTCACCCCCGGTGCTTTCCAAGCCCGTCCCGAGCGAGGTCTTGTTGCTCTATCTCTCGGCGACGCCATCAACGGTCAGCTCGGTCCTAGTCAGAAATGACTCAGGAATCGAGAGGCCGATCTACTACACCAGCAAGGTGCTCAACGAGGCCGAGCGGAGGTACCCCGCAACCGAGAAACTCGTGCTAGCATTGGTTACCTTCGCAAAGCACCTCCGACCCTACTTCAAGGGGCACCCCATCACCGTGCTAACCGGCGAGCCACTGAAGAAGATTCTGGCCCATCCCGAAGCCTCGGGGCGACTCGTCAAATGGGCCATCATGCTCGGGGCCTACGACATCTCGTATCGGCCACGATCAGCTATCAAGGGACAAGCTCTCGCCGACTTCATCGCCGAGAGCACCGTTCCGGTCAAGGACAGGCCTCCGACAGCAACCGGGCCAACCTGGGAGGTGTTCGTCGATGGATCGTCCAACTCGGTCGGCAGCGACGCAGGGATCCTCCTAAAGTCCCCCGAAGGAATAGAATTGCAATACGCCCTGAAGTTCAACTTTCTGGCATCCAATAATGCTTCCGAGTACGAGGCCCTTATCTCGGGAGCCCACATGGCCCGACGGTTGGGGGCCGAGCGAGTCAGGATCCACACCGACTCCCAGCTAGTTGCAAGCCAGGTCAATGGCGAGTACGAAGCTCGGGAGGCACCTATGATCAAATACCTCCAGTTGGTCCGGAGCCTGGCCCAGCAGTTCGAGGAGTTCGAGGTAGTCCGAATAGCTCGGGAGCAAAACTCTCGGGCGGACGCCCTCTCCCGACTGGCCTCCTCCCTAGACCCGAAAGGTACACGATCGGTCCTCCTAGAAGAGCTAGAGCGTCCGAGCATAGACTCGGAGCTCCTCGCCATTGACTCGGCCACTCCCGGTGACTGGCGCTCCCCCTACCTGTCCAGGCTACGGGAGTCCCAAGAGCCCTCCGACCCTCGAGAAGCCCGCCGAATGAAGTACCAAGCTCGGCGCTTCGTCATCCTCGACAACGTTCTCTACCGAAGATCGTTCTCCGGGCCCCTTCTGAAGTGTCTCGGTCCCGATGAAGCAAGCCAAGCTGTTGAAGAGATTCATCAAGGCCTGTGTGGAGCACATTCAGGAGGTCGGTCGCTGGCCAGAATCCTGCTAAGGCAGGGGTACTGGTGGCCTACCCTACAGCCCGACTGCACGGCTTACGTACAACAGTGCGACCGTTGCCAGCGGTTCGACCATTTGGTCCATCAGCCGGCCACGAGACTTATCACCCTTACCGAGCCCTACCCTTTCGCTCGGTGGGGGATCGACATCCTTGGGCCATTCCCAACGGCTCAATCCCAGAAGAAGTTCATCATCGTCGCCATCGACTACTTCACCAAGTGGATCGAGGCTGAAGCTACAGCAAGGATCACCGAGACAGTCGCCTGGGGCTTCGTTTGGAAATCGATCATCTGTCGCTTTGGCATCCCCCGAGTGATAGTGAGCGATAACGGGCGGCAATTCGACTCTCGGTACTTCCGAGACAGATGCGCCGACCTAAATATCCGCAACCACTTCACTTCGGTCGCCCACCCTCAGGCCAACGGGCTGGTTGAAAATGCCAACAAAACCATCTTGAAGGGCATAAAAACCAGACTCGTCAAGGCTAAGGATAGCTGGCTCGAGGAACTGCCTAGCGTACTATGGTCGCACCGAACGACCCCCAGGACGGCAACCGGTGAGACCCCTTTTTAGCTGGTATATGGCACCGAAGCCGTCGTTCCGTTAGAGATCGCCAATCCGTCTCTCCGAGTGATCAGCTTTTCGCCCGAGGCAAACGAGCAGAAGTTGCTCGAGAACCTCGACCTGGCAGACGAACTCCGAGAGATCGCGAACGTCCGAGCTATGGAATACCAGCGCCACCTCACTCGGTACTACAACACCAAGGTCCGGGGCAGACAATTCCGACCAGGGGACTTCGTCCTCAGGAAGATCGAAGCCTCTCGACCACTGGAGGCGGCGGGCAAGCTATCCCCCAACTGGGAAGGCTCCTACCGAGTGATCGAGACGCTCGGGAAAGGTGCGTACAGGTTGGCCACAATGGAAGGGGAACCCATTCCCCGGACATGGAACGCAACCACACTACGCAGATTTTATTTCTGAAAACTGTATCAACAAATCGGGTAAAATAAAACCCCCTTTTTTTGCATTCTTTCAAGATAATTGTTGGTACATCAGAAAGGCAACTGCCAATACATTACATAGTGAAAAGCAAAAATCCATCTAGCACCACGGCAGACGGCCATCGCCCGGCCGACTCGATCTTGACCTTCTCGCATCCAGCCACTGACTCTGCCTCGCGTAGAAACTGGCTCGGACAAGAGATGGTCGACCCAGTTGGCTCGGGTGGACCGTGACAAGGGTGACAGAGGGATGACAAGGAGAAGGCCACCTTTCACGCGAGGAAGGCTACCTTCCAAGTTGGCAACAACCTGGAAAAAGGAGCGCCGTGAAGGTCTCCTCTCTGCCAATCCACCAACTCCTTGGAGGCGAACAGAAAGCAAGCAACCCCCGAAGAGTGAAAGAAATGAAGAACAAAAGAGAGAGAAAGAGGCTGCGGACAGAGGTGAGCCGCCTCCTCCCCTCCCACGGAGGGGAATGGCGGCCGGCATCCCTAACTCCCCCATCCGCCCTCCATCTCGGCGTCCGCCCGGAAGCCTCGGTGGAGCCAAGAGGAGGCAAACGGCGTGCCCCCACACGTCGAAGCCCTCTCGAGATCCGCGCGGTGACCGTCGGACCCGTCTCACGCACGCGCGGCGACCGTGGGATCCGACCAAAATTCCAGGACAGCGGGAACCGGCCACTCCCCGTCGTCTGCGGCGTCACCTTCTGAAGGGTCCTCCATGCTCTGATCGCGGCGGCGCAACGCAGAGCGAAAACGAGGGAATAAGAGTAGACCGCCGGCGAGAGTCTTAAGTGTTAAGAGGGAAGGAGCACCCTTCGGTCCTTTTTATAGGCCAAGGGAGGCCACGCGCCTTAAATGACTCCCCCCTCAAAAACACGCTACAGGACCTCCCCTGGAAGGTCACCTCCAATTCCTCGGTCCCCGCCCTAGCGGGATTCGCGAAGCGCCTCGACTTTCAAAGCATGGTGGAATGAAAGGATGCCCCGCCAGAAGTCTCCCGAATCGGCATGCGAAAACGGTGCAAAGAATATCGGCACTTTCCAACTGCCCCCGATACGCCAGCCAATTCACGGTAAAGATCGCGATCAAACAAAGTAAGTTCTTTATTGCCTCCCATAAAGAAGTCATCTTACAAAAGGAAAAACAGACAAAAAGGGGAAGGGGCAAAATAAAGCAAAATACATCAGGCCTCGGGCCCACTTTGAAGCTCAGGAAGCTGCGGAAATCCTCCTCTCCACTTTGAAGCTCGGCGACCGCTATAAGCGGCTCCATAACGCCAACGAAATTCCACCCACCTGAGCCACGCCGGTCCAAAGCCTCGAAAAACTACTCATCCGAGCCTCCTTGGCTCGGGAGTAGGAGGGGGACAAGTGGAGAGGAGGATTTCCGCAGCCCACCACAAAGGCAGCCCAACAAGACCCACAAGGTCCAACCAGGTGAGCCCGCCCGAGTGATAGCCCACAGGGCCCACTTAGGGAAGAAAAGCCCAATAAATAAGACTCGAGGAACTAACTCTCCCCGGCGGCCTTCTAGGCTCGGAGGGCCCGAGACAACGGTCAGGTCCCAAGGAAGGTCCGGCCTAACGCCCTCTCCCCGTCCGAGAGAGATAGGCTCTAGCCGACCTATCCGACCCCACCTTCGCCGGGCCGTGCCTATCGCTCGGACAAGAGCTAGCATCCCCGAGGCTCGGTAAGGCCGGTTGATTATCCGCATGTGCAGCCGTTCAGAGTCCCCCGCCAGCGGGAGAGTCAGGGGAGCCGCCGGACTCCAAGGGGATAACGTTCCCACGATCAGGCCATGAAAGCCCCCGTTAAAGAAGTAACTCCCGTCGGGAACCCCTCAGCTTGCAGGACTCCTGAAGGTGGCGCACTATTTAAGCAAGGGATACCCTCCGGAAGAAGGTAAGAGAAACAAGGCATTCACACACCCTAAGCTCTTGAGCACGATTCGCTTCACCCTCTGGTGGAGAGAATTCTCGCGCATCAGCTCTCTCCTCCCCCCATTATCGCTTCCACCATAGCTCTGCTGACTTAGCCATCGGAGGGTTTTCCCCCAGGGAGATCCCCTGGGCCCTCTGATACGTTTCCCTCTCTTGCAGATTCATCTTCTGGTGATCCATAGCCCGCTCAGGACTCAGCGCGAGATCTCGCCTCTTCAGTCCGTATTACCTGAAAAGTTTTGGGGACAAGAACTTGATGAGCGAACGCTCAGTAGGAATTATATCTCAAGAACTAGCAATTGGTTTAAGTATTTAACTTTTTCAAATGAAAATGCAAGTCTATATGTAAAACATGTAAAATAAAATGTTATAGAATTGAACAGGATAACGAGAGGAAATAACATATGCTGTTGATCCAAGATAGGGAATTTCAAGTATTCAAGTATTTGAATGAGTACCAAGTATATCAACAAAGTCTTTCATGTCGTGAAATAATGGCTATTAACAAGCAAGTACTTTGCCCATTCCGGGCCACGCAAGTCATGTCAAGTTAATCAAGTCGAGCACGCGAGAGAGAGATAGAGATATAGTGGAGATGTCGTAGATTCAAGCAAGTACTTTGCCCATTCCGGGCCACGCAAGTCATGTCAAGTTAATCAAGTCGAGCACGCGAGAGAGAGATAGAGATATAGTGGAGATGTCGTAGATTCAAGCAAGTACTTCGGTGCAATGTCACACCGTGATCAATATAACTCCCATGGGCACAAGTACTTTCGGGTGCTCCTCCCAGGACCAGATCGGGCCCTATATGCGCTGACATTGTTACATGTAATATCTAGACAACCACTTTATGTATAGCCATGGAATTCCAAAAACAAACTCATGTAAGATATCAAGATATTTTTGTGGATAGGTTCCACGGAATTCAAGGAAATAGCTTTTAGAGTTAAAAAAAAATCGATAATGACGGTATAATCATGAGTGTCGATAAAACTGGGTAGATTTAGTTCCCAAATTGGGTACCATAACAAATAGGTATCCATATACATGGATGGTCACCCATTTGATATAGAATTGAGGTCCACAAGAACAACATATCAATGATATGATGTCCACATTCCATTAAGAATATACTCATGATACCCACATAGCATATCACGAGGGCCGGTATACCATGTTTCTAAAGAGTGACATGGCAAAATAGTGTAACGGGTTTTTATGGTACAACCTGCTCAGTCGGCCTTGAGGGAATCCAAGGCTCGAGGAGTCTTACGGAGGTCTCTATGACTAACTTGCTAGTCCAAAGGAACGGAATGTCCAATGGAGAGCTTGTAGGTCACCGAGAATTGAGGGGTAATGCGATAACCATCGTGAAACATGGGACTATATTCACGGAATGGAACATAGTGCCGATATATATATATATATATATATATATATATATATATATATATATATATATATATATATATATATATATATATATATATATATATATATAGAAAACCCTCGGTTCACAAAAAGCAGCATGAAATAATTACACAGGAAATTAGCGACTTAATCTAAGTCATTACTTAAACAATTAACGCCTTTTACAGGGGCGTTTATTTATAATTTGACGACTTATACAGGGGTCGTCCATTATAATTCTATTTTGTAGGAATTTCTATATTCTGGAATTTTAACAAAAACACGCCTTGGAAAGGGGCGTTACTTTTAAATTAGCGCCCTTTGGTGGGGCGTCAGTTCTATAAGAGACGGCCTGTATCAGGTCGTTAATTCAAGTTCATCCAAGATTTAACATGAACAGTGAAAATTTCCAGATAATACAATTTTTGGGACAACAAGTTACATGGTCAGGACAAGAAAAATAGCAGGATTCAAGGGGTATAACCATGCATTAGATTGGATTCATGGTTTCATAGATATAAAATTTTTAAACATGAGTATTTAATAATTTCAAAGAATTAACGACTCCCGGGAAGGGCGTTAGATCTTGAATTAGCGCCCTGGGCTGGGTCGCTTCTTTTAAAATCTTACAGAACCTTTGAAAACGCAATAAGACTATATGCATGAAATCATGGATGGTATTATTACATAATCTATGCTAGTTTGGGCTACGTTTCTTGAGAAAACCTACAATATGATCATGATTTATGCTTGTTTGGGCTACGAGACTTGATATAACCTACCTCTGTGGATGATCTGGTGAACAGGATGAAGGTCTGAAACTTTTACGTTGGTCTGTCTCAAACAACAGCATGATGAAGAATGCACTTCGTGGTTCACCGGAGGAAGAAAATGATGGCGATGCATGCCCGTGGTCTAGTGCAGGCCTCAGCAGGATGACGGGGGAAGCAGAGGAACGCCTTCACACGTTCGTCAGCAGGAAGAAGAGGAAGAAGCCTTCCTCACTTGCATTCGCAGCAGCAGGATGGCGTCGATGCAGCAGTAACGTTGCTACGATCGACGTAGACGTAGTTTTATAGGGTTGTGTGGGTTCTGGGGGATTCAAATGCTCAGATACGGAAGGGATTTTTGATCAAGATTGGTAAGGTTTTAAACCTACTATGCATGGACCTCACCCCTTCCAAGATAGCAGCCGCCTGCTCCCATTTGCATCGGAGAACCCTAACACAGGCCATGCAGCGAACGAGCATGCCTTAATTTAACTTTCGGGGAAAGAGACGTCTGAGATAAGAGCGTCTTTTCATTAAGTAGCGCCCTCACCAGAGGGCGTGTTTTTATAAAATGACGCCTTAACTAGGGTCGTCTTTTACATTTTCATATTTTGGCGCTAAATTTCTATTTTTTCTTGGTATGAATTAGCGCCCATGATCAGGGCGTTATTTATACAACTAACGCCTTAAGTGAGGGCGTTATTTAATTAGCGCCTTAAGGAAGGGTGTTATTTCTTTTTGGCCCAATTTTATGTATTTCTCTTGGATGGTTTTACGTTTATTAGGTACCTCTAATCATATATATCAATTTTATTCGTTTGGAATATTTTATTCCTTATTAATTATCTGGGGTCTCACACCCTCCCCCACTTAAAAGAATTTGGTCCCCAAATTCAATTGCGTGAAATGGAGACATGGAGGGTATAGAGTACTTACGATTTAGAACAATTCTGGATATCTTCTTAGCATAGATTCCTCAGTTTCCCATGTAGCTTATTGTTCCGAGCATTTGTTCCACTGTACTTTTACCACGGGAATGGTCTTGTTTCTTAAGACTCAGACCTCTCGATCAAGAATCTTCATTGGGTTCTGTTCGTATGTGAAGTCCCTCTGAATTACCAAATTACTGTGATCAATGACGTGGAAAGGGTCGTGTACATACTTCTTCAGCATGGAAATGTGGAACACGTTGTGCACTTCCGACAATTGAGGAGGCAAAGCAAGACGATAGGCTACCTCGCCCACTCTTGTCAATATTTCGAATGGACCAATGAATCTTGGTGTGAGCTTGCCTTTAACTCCGAACCTCCTTATTCCTCGACTGGGTGAGACCTTGAGATAAACATGGTCTCCGACTTGGAACTCTAATTCCCTTCTTCTATTATCTGCATAAGATTTCTGTCGGGATTGTGCTACTTTGAGTCTTTCTCGGATAAGTTCAACCTTCTCTGTTGTATTTCTTACCATATCAGAATCCTTCAAGAAGAAATCATAAGGTTGGAAGAGACTGTTCGAAAACTTAAAATCCAACCAATCCGTCAGAATGAAAGTCCTTTCTGTAACAATTGTTCAACTTTTGAAGAGCTAAATGACACTCTCACCTCTGACTTGGATGTGAATAAGCAAACCATTACATGCCTAACAGATGAAAATGGAATCCTTCAAGCTGAAATCACTAGGTTGGAAGAAATCATAAGACAACTTCAAAATCAAACTGAATCAAGATACAAGGTTGATTGAAGAAATAAAAATGGTAAAAGAACAAAACGACATGTTGCTTGAAAAACTATCCATTTATGAGAAGGGCAAGGGTATTGCCCATGACAGTTATGAAAAACTGAATGAACTTCAAATGGAGATTGAAAATTACAAGGGGGTTAATGCTATGCTCAATGAGCAATTGGCTGTGTGTGAGGAGGACCTCGCTGAAACCGAGTTGCACGTCTCCTCATTGGAGAATCAATGTGCACCTGATCAAGGTTAGGGATATAAAGATTGCTAGTTTCAACCAAAAATTTGAAGTCCCCATGGGCATGGCGGAATTCGAGCTTTCATTGGGAGACTTCACCACCAAGGTGTAGTTCCATGTTATCAACTCTGACACCTCATACAAGGTGTTTCTTGGCCAGCCATGGCATCAGAATCGGGTGGTGCCGTCTACCTTGCATCAATGCATCAAATACCCCCGGGATGGAAAAGAAGAAAGAATATTTACTGATATGCACCCCTTTGAGGTGTTTGAGTGCCATCTGCTTGACGCCTCACTTTATATGGAGATGCCGAAGTAGACTTCCCAGTCAGCTCAGAATAAAGAAAAGAACACAGTAGAAACCAGCGATTGGTTCCCTCCACCCCCGCCCGATTACGTGGCTCAGCAGGAGGTGTCGCATATTGCTGAAATTGAGTGAGTGCTCGGAGCGATCCCATCAGATATTTACCCCGAGTCAGAAGTACCAAAGCTCGAGGATTTACTGGGTTTTGTGAGAGTCCCTTCGGGAATCATAAGACCACTCACAGAAATAGATTATCTAACAGTCCAGTTGCTGAAAACCCTCGAGGTTTCCAATCTCGAGGGATAGCCAACAATTTTTTACTCAGTTATTGAACAGTCGGTGGAGGCGGATGATGATTGCAAACTCCCCGAAGAAATTCAGGACTCGGTCGTCCTGATCATGGGGCTGCCCGATATATCCGGCAAGGTGATAAAAATGGCCAAAAGGCAGCATATTCCCTTCTACCAAGCTAAAAGACAAAACCAGATGTTCAAAAAGTTATGGTACCCACCCAACTTGGACAAAGAATTGCTGCAGATTACCCAGCACCTTGGCCTGGGTTTCTCGGTAGAGGAATTCTGTAAAGCAGATATGATATCCATTTTTGCCCCAGCCGACGATGACCCTCCAGAAGATCCAGCTACGTAAGAAGCTAAGAGCCAGTAACAGCACATGTCTCTGAACGGTGAAGTACAAGATGAAGAAGTACACCTTTGGAGTCCGTCTCCAAACAGGGATGTGGGCGTGTCCACTTCTGAAGGACCAGTCCCAACTATTCATGGTGACATGGTGCTGTTGCCCCTGCCCGATGCCAGAACGGATGACAGTGGCTTGAGCCACGCTCTGGATTTCTTTAAATATAACCCTGCCATGCTCGCATTCCTATATGAGCAGCAGCAAGAGATTAGAAGGTTGAAGAAGCGACAAGCTGAAGTGACCAGATGCCTGTCCGAATTAACAAGGGGCATTCTTCCCCGGTAATGCAGTCCTACAGCGCCGAAGCATTCTCCCATAACAAAAGCGAAGCTGTTTATGTACAGGCTGGGAGATGATGAACCTGTCCTGGATTACATCCAAAGGTGGAGAGGCTTTTGTGCAAGGTGCGAGCCTCCACTAAGCCATGAGGCTGCTATCTAGATCTGTAAACAAGGTCTGAAGCAAGAAATTCAGCAAAGGATAATAGGCATCAAAGTCTAATCCTTTGATCAGCTCAATACGGTAGCAGCTGATATTGAAGCCTTTTTTGCGAAATACTGCCCCACTACCGCTGCGACGACGCGGGAGAACAGATCTGAAGGCGTTAACCTCGATGCTTTTGAGCAAATGAGAATAAAACCCCAGGAGGTGGCTGGATCTTCGACCAGTAAACCTGCAAAGCAAAATTCCTAGTTGCGGGAGAAGATGAATAAGCTACTCCTTTCCAAGAGAGAAGACACGGGTTATTTTTGAATGGGCTTGTCATTATGACAAGATTACTCTACCAGAGCTCAAGAAGCTGAAGGATGCTAAAAGAAGTAATGACCCTCGATTCTGCCCGTATCATCGAATGTTGGGGTATTCTATCAAGGACTGTTACGTTTTCAAAGATATTGCCCAAAGTTTGATCAAGAAGGGCGAACTTCAGATGGGGGAATACATGCAATCCCGCGATCAATGACACCCAAGAGGGAAGTGAATTGGGTGTTTTCCAATTTTACGAAAACTTTTGGCCTTTTTGAAATATGTGATATAATGCTAGTTAAGAGATACAAAACTATATGATCATAAATCGGATTTATCAAACTTAATTAGATGATGATGTAGATTATGCAAGATATACGTGGATAAATCCAGAATCACAATTATACTAATCACTCACGTAGAAAGGAGGTAGAAGAAAAGGATCAAACCACACAATCCAAAACACAATGCACATCGGTTTTTAAGGTAATTCGGATGCAACGACGGTAATCCTACGTCCACCCCTCACCAAACCCGGAGAGGCTTCACTCGGGGATAAATCCCCAAATGGAGACAACGCTCCAACCACACACGCAGGATGACGCCTGCCCACACACACGGGGACGCACCCCAACACATAACATACACACACGGGGATGAAGTCTCCAACATGATCCGACAACCGGATCAGTAACACAAACACCCGCTGCCACAAGTGCAGCAAACCACACACACGAGACAGAACGGATCTAAAAAGACCCACACACACACAGACGCAGATCTAGGAAGATCCATGCACACACATGAATCAAGTACGACACACACACAAACGACCACGGATCCAACAACGATCCACATACACACGAGTTTGCAGTTTATAAGAAACACAAATCTGAAACTTAAAACACAATAAGGCACAGTTGAGAAAAACTCCTGATTTGGCTCCCCCTGAATGTATGCTGATTGATCTTTGAATGATGCTTGCTTCTTCAGTTCATTGGAAGTTGATGGCATCAGATGGACCTTGAATCTTCAGCTCCTGGATGAAGAGTTGATTCACGGATCACTATTCATGGCTACAGTAACCGTTCCTTCTTCCTTGGACAACTTCCTTGATCTCCTTGATCCGTGCTTGCTTCATCTCTTCCTTTGAGATTGCTGGCTTCAGATGGAGCTTGAATACCTTCAGATGGATGGAGAGGTTGCTGGATGAAGTACTATTCACGGAGGGTTGTAGCAGCCTTCTTCTTCCTTTGATAGCCTTCCCCTTTGATCTCCCTTGAAGCCCTCTTGGATGGTTAGGGTTATTGGCTCCAATGAGATGTTTTATAACCTTTGAATGGTCCATGGACAACCCCCAGACCTGATCCACAAATCCCTCCTAGATTGGGGGCAGTGGGATTAAAGAAATGGGTGAAAGATTCCTATCCACGAGCTTGAAATCGAAGTCAACAAAAGAGGGCTTGGGACTGGCGGTCGACCGAAAGGCATGGGGCGGTCGACCGGAACCTGCTGCAGCCAGAACATTTTGGCTCTGGCAAAACCGAGCGACCGACCCTATAGTGGCGGTCGATCGAAACCTGTAAAAACTGGAGTTTTTCGTTTCTGGAAGAACTGGTCGATCGGCCACTACCCACTGGTCGACCGGAACCTGTAAATTTTGAAGTTCTTCATCTCTGGAAAATCTGGTCGATCGGCCAAGGTGTGTTGGTCGACCGGAAAGACCTATACCTGCAAAAAAAGAAGTGTTAGCCCAAAGAAACATGTCCATAAGTCAAGAGCTTCAAGTCCATATCAAATCCATGCATTTTGGGATTGGATTCAACTTGGTTTATGAATTGGGAAAGTTCAAAGCAAATGAGCACTTGTCATTACATGAGATTGTCGAAAAATAGTTCAATGGTCACTCTTCCCTATAATCAAAATTTTGTTCCGGGGGCTCCGCCCCCTGAAACCCCCGCAAGGGGCGTTGCCCCCGCGACCTGACCGCACAGGTCAATCTACGGGCGAGGGCGCACGATGGCCAGAAGGGTTTCATGTTTAATGTGCATGAATGAGGTGTATTAAGGAGAGGTATATGAGATACACATGGTGAGATCGATGCTAAGACAAGATAAGAGTCTCACCAATGGTTCTTGATAGTAAATGACATATACCACCTGTTTTGGATTGTAGAGGAGCAGGGTGCTTATCCACACGTTTGGTTCACCAGGTGACTGCCATGAGTTTAATCCTGCAAACAAGATAGTCAGGGTTAATATCATGCTTTCTCACATTAAAGAGGTTATAAAACCTCTTGCCTCTTGTAAAACTAACATATGCAAACCAAGGATCAAGACCATGTAACAGTTGCCATTTGCCATCTCAGCCATATATAGATAACAAGAGCATGAGCAATCAACCACAAGTTTAATTATCATCACTTAATGACACATTAAGTTTAGTTATCATCAAAACCATAACTTAACAATCACAATAGTCATCAAAACCATAACTCAACAATCTCCCCCTTTTTGATGATGACAAACTTAGCGATGATGACAAACTTAATGATAAACTTATTAATGATGATACAACTGAATGGCACATATATTCTTCTCCCCTTGTCACAATTTTTCTCCCCCTTTGACATAATCAAAAAGTGGGATAATGCAGATCTTTCTCCCCCTATGACATAATCAACAATATCAACAAGCTTATAATGCAGATCTTGGAAGAAGCCAAATTAGGAAGAACAAAATTATCTCCATTTGAAACAGCAATAGCCCATCTTATCAAATCAGAAGAAGCAAGGGCAAATCAGGGACAAACAAATCAACATGATTCCAATCAGATGAGATCAATTGGTGATTAGTCTCACAAGTCAATATGATACTATCCAAAGTAAATTCAATCAAGCATGGATTGATACCAATTGAATGTAATGATTGGCATCAAAGATATGAACCAGAAGAAGAAGATGTTCATAATATGTGGTCTTCAGCATGATAGCATTCGAAATCTAGATCCCATGTCAGATTTTCACAACAAGCAAGAGCAAGAGGACATATCAAAAGGATTTTCTTGATTTTCAAATTTTCTGATTTTTATATTTTGGTTTGAAATGCATGAAATGCAACACATGCAAGTGATGCCATATGAGATGTACAATCAAACAAATACATATATGTACATGCAACACATCTCCCCCGTACGTATATAAGAGGGTATAGGTATAGGAATGGTGCATGAGGGTCATGACAATCGGAATGCACAAGTGATGTGACACGATATGCAGCGGAGGACAATGATACTAATTTGTTGTGACGCGACTCCCTTGGACCTAGGATAGCAAGCAGCACTATGAGTCGGCAACGTCGCACATGCGGTTTCGCTCGCGGAAGCACACTCGGATCCGTAGAAGGACCGGCGATGGTGGTGAGGGTCCGAGGTTGGACCTCGGGGCTCCAAGGGTCGGCCGGATAGGGATAGATCCCAATGGGCCAGGGATGCCTGATTTCAAGGGCGGCCGGCACGCCGAGGGCGTGGGATGCAATGGCTCTCTCTCAACTCGCTCCGCGGTGAACACTTGGTTGGAATGAATTACAGATCGAGCGCTCGTCTCACCTCCGACGGACAACTAAGAGCGATACTAAGCTAGCAATGGTAATAACCAGCAGCGAAGAGTGGCCAGGAGCTCACCTGATCGGCGTGAAGACGCCGATCCCGGTCGGAGACGAGGGCGAGCGGGGAAGTGTGCTCCCCGCACACTGCGCCGGTGAAGCTTCAAAACCTGTTCAAGAGTACAATTACTACACCTCGCACAGGAGGGTGATCTCGGGGGTGGGAATTGAATAATTACAAACAAACACTACCACCACGTAGGGTGGGGCGGTAAGCCAGCCAGGCGGGGATGGGAAAAGGAACTAAGAAAGAACCGAAGTGAACTCCCGGGTTGCTGCCTGCTGCACATTCTGCTGACCAACCCGTAGTATAGAAACTCCTGAGCCCGCTACCGACCTCAGAATGGCATGGGACCAGCGCCAAATTGACGGTGACTGGCCCCTGAAAGTCTGTAAATTCTGGCCGGGCTTCTGGTGGTCGTCGCTGGCCGGTAGGAGCTCTGCAACAGGACCGAAGTGTTCTGGTCTGCACAGGTTCCAGGAGCAGGGGCTTGAAGAACCGGCTGCCACGATCAATCCCGGGACTCAAATGTGGCGGGCTCAGCTCTGGAGCGTCCGTGGTCGAGGTGGCTCTCAGCAGGAGTCAACGGAGCTGCAATCCGATGCTGAGAGTGGACGGTGTGCCCAGGAGAGTGGGCCCTGGTCGCTGTAGACTGCCAGAGACAGACCCGCGCTGCCGTGGGAGAAAATTCGTATCTCTGTCCTCCGGTGTCCGAATGCCGATCTGCTTCCTGATCCTGAACGGGGACAGAGAGGAGCAGAATTTTGATGAAGAAACTTGAGCCTGGTTCAGCCTTGGTTGATCGGGGCACTTCGCTCTTGCTGGTTCTGATTCTCTGTAGGGGCGGCACCGCGTGGTTCCTGGTTCTGTAGCATCCGGTTGCAGATGCTGTCACGGGCGCTCCCGGATGCCGAATCACGAACCGTCGGAGTCACTGGAACCGTGGACAAAGACTCTTCACAGAAAAACTGACGGCAACACCTTCTGAGGTCGGGGTGGACAGGGGGACGCCGATGAGTGTATGCTGGTCGCAGAAGACTGGAGAAGGCAGCCTCGTGCGACTGGAGGAGAAAAATCAGAACTTGGGGTCCTGGATGCCGAATGTAGCTCTGCTTCTTTCTCCTGGTCCGGGACAGGGGGAGGAAGAACTTTTAAGAAGGAACTTTAGCCTGATTCCTTCGTCTTTGGTCGTGAGGCAGCTTCCAATCGGGCTCAGGCTTTCTGCAGGTGGTGTCTGGCGCAGTCGGGGTAGAACAACCCTCACGGACGGCCACGAACCCGGAATGGGGTGATTCCACCTCGCCTGCGAAGAGGATAGGGAGGCCTTTCCAGAAAGATAGGCCACGCCCTCAGATGTCGCCGTTTGAACTCGGGGGAGCTTCTGCAAAACGTGTCTTTTTCTGCTACCTGCAGGCTAACAAGGTGAAGACAAGTGGATGATGGTGGAACTATTGAAAGGGGTGGGGATTGGTAAGAGTGGAGTTGGTGGGGTGGATGGTTGAGGGGCTAGGGGTGTTTAGGGGTGTGTAGGGGAGAGGAGCTGGGGAGATGGAGGTCCAAGAGGGTGGTGGGGAGGGGAGGCCGCAGCTAGGAGAGAGGGGGATGGAGTGGTCGGCCAAGGCGATGGAGGTGGAGAGGGGTTGAGGGGGTCGACCCTAGGAGGGAGGGGAAGGGGGTGGACGACCTTGGGAGGTGAAGGGGCTTCTTGGGGCGGGGAAAGGGCCCTTGGGAGGTGGAAGGTTGTTTGGGGAAGGGGGAGGTATGCCTTGGGAAGGTGAAAGGGTGCTTGGGGAGGTGGAGTGACTAATGGTGAAGTAATGGGGTCTTGGGAGGTGAAGAGACTTGCCTAGGTGGCAAGTGAGGTGGCAAGGGGTGAGGAGAGAGGGGAATTTCGAATTTTAGAGAGAGAAGGAGGGAGAAGAGAGAGGGGTTCGCCCCTAGGAGAGAGAGAGAGAGAATGAGAGAGCTAGAGAGAGAGAGAGGGTGCACTTGTGCTTAAAGACTCAAATATTCATTCATCAATTACCTCTTCAAGTGGGGGATTGGGGTCCTTATATAGGAAACCCACAATTTACAATAAGTCCTCACATTGTGGACAACTGACAGAAGACCAAAGGTTGGGGAAGGGGGCGCCCATGGGCCAGGCCCAATGAACATGCCCAATAACCTACTAAGCTAGTTAATGAAACTTGGACTTAGGTAAATGACTAACTAACTTAGGTAATAGACTCAATAAAGGGAAAATTACATAGATAAGACTCAAGAAAAATGAGAGAACTACATGGCTATACTCAGAAAATGATGGCGAACAAAATGGCGAGCAGCAGGACCATGTGAAGGGGTAAGCGATGTCCCCATCATACTCACGGGGTGCGGAGAACTCGACTCCGTCGAGTAAGGGCCCACCGGGGAAGCAGCTCAGGGCGACCTGCAATCTCCAAACCCAACCTGCACCTGCGTCCAGGGGACGACTCTTCATCCTCTCAAGGCGGTCCGGACACACCCTCATGCTGGCGATGGAACCCTGCTGGCATAGTATTGCCCCTCTATGTACACGTCGGGCTCTCAAGGCTATTTTGTGGAAGCACTCCGGGGTGTCCCTCTTAAAGGAAGTTATAGGCTCAAAGTACTCACTTGGATTCACCGCGGTGCCCATGTAGGGTGCCGGATCAGCCGCATGATAATTGGGGTATATCCCATAGCCCATTAGTAAATCTAATCCATAAGCCAATTTTGCCAAAGCCACTTGGAACATGAAAGGTCCAAATCCTCGTGCCCTCGATTTGGAGGTGGCCCTAAGATAGAGTCGTTCCAATGCCACCATCGCGAGGTTACCTCCTTGGATTTCAAAGTGCCACCCGTGAGTTATAGCCCGCTCATTATGATCGTCACTACCCATATTTGGATGCTTGCTTGAATGAGTATGCTTTGAGTGATGGTGCGGTGGGGGTGGGAAGTATGTGGTATGCAAAGGGGGACCAGGGCAACCGTAGATAGACCTATCATTCATGGATGTGATGAGGCATCTTGTGGACTCAGGGGGGCCTGGGAAATCATAGGTGGATCTATCGTGTATAGCTGTGAGAATTACCGGGGGACCCGGACATCCACGTGTGCTCCATTCAAGTGTAAGGGCTATGAAGAATGTGGGTGGGCCAGCACAACCAAATGTAGGCCAGTTATGCAGTGAGCCTAAACTATGCGTGACATGCATGGGAGGGCTGGACTCATGACCCTTGTCGAATGATGTGACATGCCAAGATGAGTGCTTTCTTCTCCTAGAGATGATGACCATGTGTGTGGGTATGGGGTGACCTTTCAGCTCCCATTTGTAAGGGTCGAAGGGATCATAGTAGGTATGCATCATGGGGTGGGGCACTACCTTGTTCCCTAGGTGTATACTGCCCATGGTCATGGTTCCCTTGGTGTGGACTGGGTCTAGGACGAGGTGTGTTGGTTCAAGCATGGTTGGTAAGGGTAGGAGGGAGTGGGTGGTGGGTAGGGCGGCCAGGTCCCATGGATTCATTGTCTTCCACGGGGTGGGATCAAAGGGGTCGTGGAATGTGTTACCAAGGGTGAGGTATTCTTTCACCTCAAGGTCTCCAAATGAGGGTGAGTCCTCCTCCTCAAATGTAGTAATTGAACCGAAGTTCGAGGAGGGTTGGTTGGTCATGTTTGGAGGGCTTGGCATCCTACCCGAAAAAAAGTAACTCCAATTCGCGGATAGCATCGGGCTCTTCGGGTATGGGGAGGGATAAAAGAAGGTCGCTAGTGTAGCAACCCACAGTGTAAATGGAAGAGATGGACCCGACACATAGATGTAAGAGGTTAAGACTCCTAGGTTGGTCGGCTACCATGGTCAACATGCCAGTTAGCTTCATTTGCCAAGTTAGACCCTCAAGAAAATCCCCTAATGTTTCCACCTGATAGGATGATTGGATTGTAGTGTGATAGGTGGATACGGGTACTATAGGAAGATTTTGCTCCATGGGTGGGTAAGCATGGACCACGAGATCTCCCAATGGGTTCTCCTTTAGCCAGTGTGAAAGGGGTTCTCCTATGATAAGCTCGGTCCTTATTGAGGAGGGTGGTGTAAGGTGAAGACCACCATGTGAAGTTCCTTCTTCTTCCTGGACATGGGCGATCTCTATGGCGGGGGTTGGTGTGTTCACCTCTATGGGGTCGGGTATGGGAATCATGGGTTCCTCTATCAAGGAGGTGAGATGGTCCCTTGAGGGTGGGGTGGTGAGGGTAGGTGTGTGGTACCCCCGGGGTGGGAGGTAAAGGGGAACTTGGTTTGGGATCGGTAAGGGGAGAAGTGGAGGCCTCGGTTGGGGTTGGGTAGGGATTGGTAGTGGAAGATGGATGGGTTGAGGAGGATTGGGTTGATTGGTTTCAGGGGGTGTGTCTCTTTTAGGGGAAGATGGAGGGGTGGTTTTGGGGACCAAGGAAGTTTGTGGAGTGTGGGTTGGTGGGAGAGTTTTGGGTGGGGTGGTGGTGGCCATCATGGACCTAGGTGGAGTGGACATGGGGTCCATACGGGTTGGAATGGTAAGGGTGGAGTGAGCCATGATGCTTCCTCCACTTGGGATGGGAACTTCTTGGCATAACCCATGATATTGTGATTCATACTCCTCTGCCCAATCGGGGGAGGCCTCATATTCCTCAACTTCAATCTCATTCTTTTGTGGTGTGGGGGTCTTGGTCTCCAGGGGAGTGGGAAGGCCTTTTGGCGATGGGGTGGTGCAAGTTGGAATTATTTGGGGTGGTGGAGTTTGGACCCTAAGGGAGGTGAAGATATTCTTAATCTCAATCCTTAGTTCTTCTAATGAGTCTTGGAGTCCTTTGGGTGGTGGGGTTTGGGTCCTAGTGGAGGCCTTGGGTTGACTGGGAGGAAAAGGGGGAGTGGGAGTGCTCCTCGGGTTATGGTCCTCACGGTAGGAGTGGGACGGTCGGGGAGCATAGATCTTCCTAAGCTCACTCTTCATCTCTTCCCATGAGTGAATGGGCTCTTGCCCCCAAACCCTTCTGAATCTCTCTTTGTGTTCCCACATTTTCTTAGCTAGACCCCGAAGTCGTGCCTTGGCCCTGCGGACTCTCTCGGTTCCATATACCCAAGTTCTTTCAAAGTCCCTTTCCATGGTATTCTCCCACCTAAGATAGGCATGAGGATCTCCATCAAAATGAAGGTCCTCATCTACAATGTAGTCCATGTGGAGGGGGTCAATCGGACCATTTGGCCAACGAGGGGTATGCATGATGATCGGGTGATGAATGCAACTGCCCTAGGACAAGACTTAGTAGAGACAAGTCTAGAACCTGCTCTGATACCAATTTGATGTGAAACGCCTAAGGATGATGATGCTCTGATACCAATTTGATGTGACACGATATGTAGCGGAGGACAATGATACTAATTTGTTGTGACGCGACTCCCTTGGACCTAGGATAGCAAGCAGCACTATGAGTCGGCAACGTCGCACATGCGGTTTCGCTCGCGGAAGCACACTAGGATCCGTAGAAGGACCGGCGATGGTGGTGAGGGTCCGAGGTTGGACCTCGGGGCTCCAAGGGTCGGCCGGATAGGGATAGATCCCAATGGGCCAGGGATGCCCGATTTCAAGGGCGGCCGGCACGCCGAGGGCGTGGGATGCAATGGCTCTCTCTCAACTCGCTCCGCGGTGAACACTTGGTTGGAATGAATTACAGATCGAGCGCTCGTCTCACCTCCGACGGACAACTAAGAGCGATACTAAGCTAGCAATGGTAATAACCAGCAGCGAAGAGTGGCCAGGAGCTCACCTGATCGGCGTGAAGACGCCGATCCCGGTCGGAGACGAGGGCGAGCGGGGAAGTGTGCTCCCCGCACACTGCGCCGGTGAAGCTTCAAAACCTGTTCAAGAGTACAATTACTACACCTCGCGCAGGAGGGTGATCTCGGGGGTGAGAATTGAATAATTACAAACAAACACTACCACCACGCAGGGTGGGGCGGTAAGCCAGCCAGGCGGGGATGGGAAAAGGAACTAAGAAAGAACCGAAGTGAACTCCCGGGTTGCTGCCTGCTGCACATTCTGCTGACCAACCCGTAGTATAGAAACTCCTGAGCCCGCTACCGACCTCAGAATGGCATGGGACCAGCGCCAAATTGACGGTGACTGGCCCCTGAAAGTCTGTAAATTCTGGCCGGGCTTCTGGTGGTCGTCGCTGGCCGGTAGGAGCTCTGCAACAGGACCGAAGTGTTCTGGTCTGCACAGGTTCCAGGAGCAAGGGCTTGAAGAACCGGCTGCCACGATCACTTCCGGGACTCAAATGTGGCGGGCTCAGCTCTGGAGCGTCCGTGGTCGAGGTGGCTCTCAGCAGGAGTCAACGGAGCTGCAATCCGATGCTGAGAGTGGACGGTGTGCCCAGGAGAGTGGGCCCTGGTCGCTGTAGACTGCCAGAGACAGACCCGCGCTGCCGTGGGAGAAAATTCGTATCTCTGTCCTCCGGTGTCCGAATGCCGATCCGCCGCCTGATCCTGAACGGGGACAGAGAGGAGCAGAATTTTAATGAAGAAACTTGAGCCTGGTTCAGCCTTGGTTGATCGGGGCACTTCGCTCTTCCTGGTTCTGATTCTCTGCAGGGGCGGCACCGCGTGGTTCCAGGTTCTGTAGCATCCGGTTGCAGATGCTGTCACGGGCGCTCCCGGATGCCGAATCATGAACCGTCGGAGTCGCTGGAAATTTGGACAAAGACTCTTCACAGCAAAACTGACGGCAACACCTTCTGAGGTCGGGGTGGACAGGGGGACGCCGATGAGTGTATGCTGGTCGCAGAAGACTGGAGAAGGCAGCCTCGTGCGACTGGAGGAGAAAAATCAGAACTTGGGGTCCTGGATGCCGAATGTAGCTCTGCTTCTTTCTCCTGGTCCGGGACAGGGGGAGGAAGAACTTTTAAGAAGGAACTTCAGCCTGATTCCTTCGCCTTTGGTCGTGAGGCAGCTTCCAATCGGGCTCAGGCTTTCTGCAGGTGGTGTCTGGCGCAGTCGGGGTAGAACAGCCCTCACGGACGGCCACGAACCCGGAATGGGGTGATTCCACCTCGTCTGCGAAGAGGATAGGGAGGCCTTTCCAGAAAGATAGGCCACGCCCTCAGATGTCGCCGTTTGAACTCGGGGGAGCTTCTGCAAAACGTGTCTTTTTCTGCTACCTGCAGGCTAACAAGGTGAAGACAAGTGGATGATGGTGGAACTATTGAAAGGGGTGGGGATTGGTAAGAGTGGAGTTGGTGGGGTGGATGGTTGAGGGGCTAGGGGTGTTTAGGGGTGTGTAGGGGAGAGGAGCTGGGGAGATGGAGGTCCAAGAGGGTGGTGGGGAGGGGAGGCCGCAGCTAGGAGAGAGGGGGATGGAGTGGTCGGCCAAGGCGATGGAGGTGGAGAGGGGTTGAGGGGGTCGACCCTAGGAGGGAGGGGAAGGGGGTGGACGACCTTGGGAGGTGAAGGGGCTTCTTGGGGAGGGGAAAGGGCCCTTGGGAGGTGGAAGGTTGTTTGGGGAAGGGGGAGGGATGCCTTGGGAAGGTGAAAGGGTGCTTGGGGAGGTGGAGTGACTAATGGTGAAGTAATGGGGTCTTGGGAGGTGAAGAGACTTGCCTAGGTGGCAAGTGAGGTGGCAAGGGGTGAGGAGAGAGGGGAATTTCGAATTTTAGAGAGAGAAGGAGGGAGGAGAGAGAGGGGGTTCGCCCCTAGGAGAGAGAGAGAGAATGAGAGAGCTAGAGAGAGAGAGAGAGGGTGCACTTGTGCTTAAAGACTCAAATATTCATTCATCAATTACCTCTTCAAGTGGGGGATTGGGGTCCTTATATAGGAAACCCACAATTTACAATAAGTCCTCACATTGTGGACAACTGACAGAAGACCAAAGGTTGGGGAAGGGGGCGCCCATGGGCCAGGCCCAATGAACAGGCGCAATAACCTACTAAGCTAGTTAATGAAACTTGGACTTAGGTAAATGACTAACTAACTTAGGTAATAGACTCAATAAAGGGAAAATTACATAGATAAGACTCAAGAAAAATGAGAGAACTACATGGCTATACTCAGAAAATGATGGCGAACAAAATGGCGAGCAGCAGGACCATGTGAAGGGGTAAGCGATGTCCCCATCAACAAGTGTAGCACATGGGAGGTTGTGCAATCATATAGGAGAATCATGCAATTGCTAATGTAGTCAATCAACTTTCTGAATACATATTAAATCAAATTTTCAGAGGTGTAAGTGAGTAACCTGAAAAATGATAGCTGTAATATGGATATACATATTTTCAGATTAACACAAGGAAACATTGTTGTGCCCCTGTGATTTTGATGATAGCAAACACTATGAGTTATCTGAACATCTGTGACATGATTTAGATCTCCATGATTTTGATGATAGCATATCATGAATCTGTGTCTGAATGATTGTTCTGCTTTGGGCATATGAACTGTACAGGGTAGTTCATGCATACAGCAAGTCCATACACTCTCTGCTGTTATCTTCATGCTTTTGGGAAGTCTACACATTGCAGTCTAGTCTGAATATCGTCAGCATAAAAAGTCTACACATTTCATTGCAGCATGCACACACAAGTCTACACAGTGGTCTTCATTCATGTGCACAGTTCGTGCATCAAGTCTATGCATTGTCTTTGCATAAGGCCACACAAAGTCTGTACATGCAATAGTCTTGCATACTTAAAGTCTGTACAGCGTTTGCCTAAGTCTATACAACCATCAGTTGTTAATTGAACAAGTCTATACATCGTGTGCTTCAAGCATTTCCAAGTCTGCACATTGGTGTCGTCTGCACACATGTCATAGCAAGTCTGTACATTGGTGGCAAGTCTGTACATTGCCCTGCTTCAGGCACGCTAAGTCTATACAGACCTTATCTTCACCTATGTTCAGAACACTAAGTCTATACATCGTGTGCATCTCGCTGCTAAGTATGTACATTGGCCAAGTCTGTACAGAGTCTTATTGCACTAGTCATCAAGTCTGTACATCGGTTGGCTTGTGCATGCATCGTCTGGCAAAGTCTGTACATCGGTTGGCTTGTGCATGCATCGTCTAGCAAAGTCTATACATCAGTTGGCTTGTGCATGCATCGTCTGGCAAAGTCTATACATCGCTTGCATCGTTAAGTCTATACATTATTATTGTTCAGCGTCTCATATGCATATTTGAGTTGAAGTATGTACAGCCCAAGTCTGTACATCCACCGTCTCATTTGGGCATCGTTCGTTCAGTAAGTCTGTACATCCGACCGTCTGATTCAGCGTCTCACGCATTTATCAAGTCTATACACTCTTCATTGTAAAGTCTGTACAGCACCGTGTTCATGCTTCAAAGTCTGTACAACGTCCTTCGCATGCACGTGTCCGTCTTACCCATCGTCTCATGCATCGTCTCATGCATTCACTTAAAGTCTACACATTGCCTGCCGTGCACACTAAGTCCATACATTCGTTGCTGGCATGTCTATACATCGCCGCTTGTTTGTGCATCGATCAAGCCTGTACAGCATGTGTCTGCATCAGTTCATAAGTCTATACATTACAGCCTGTTGGTGTTCAAGCTTTTCAAGTCTATACATTGCATATGTTTGTGCTTCACTCTAAGTCTGTACATTGCTTCATTGCATGCTACAACGTCTACACATTCCGTTTGCACTAAGTCTGTACACTGGTGTCATCGTCTGCATGATCAAGTCTATACAGACTTAGCGAAAGCTTAGCAAGTCTGTACACTGGTGTCGTCTGCTGCAGGCACATCAAGTCTTTACATTGGTTTCTCATGCACGTAAACATCAAGTCTATACACTCCTTATGTTTGCATCGCATTCACTTCAAGTCTATACACTCTTGTGTCTGCATTGCATTCACTTCAAGTATACACACTCGTTGCCTGCATCTCATGCATTTGAAGTATGTACGCTCGTGAATGTAATGTCTGTACATTCATTCTCGTTGTACATACCTTCTCATATGTGCACACTTCAATTGACGTATCAAGTCTGTACAAGCTTAGCTCATTCATCAAAGTGACTCGATGCATTCAGTCTTTCCTGTCAGATAAATTAACTTACACTAATAGTAAATTTGTTCTAACAGGACTGCTGATTCGAGGAGGTTAATGATGCATGTGATCCAAGAATAGGAGATGGCCCTGATCGTGACATGTGGAACCACTGTGCTGAAATGCTGCCACGTGGACTGAACCTTCTGGGTGGGAATCGTCGAGAGCTCACGCCCTATCTGCTTGCTGCTGCTATAAAAGGAAGGCTTCTTCCTCAGAAGAAGACTGATGATGTTGATCGTGAAAACAGAAGCAGAGAGAGTAGCAGAAGAAAGAAAGAAGAAGAAGAGCTAGCAGAAGAAGAAAAAGAGAGAACAGCAGAGGAAGAAGAGAGCTCGAGAAGGAAAGAGGAAGAGAGATCTAGAGATTGAGAAGTGGAGAGGAGAGAGTTTTTCTTGAAGATTTATTTAGTCTGTTCGTGGATCAAATCCAGAATGACTGTGCTCATTAGAGCTAACTAGTTTTTGTTTTTCCCTTTATTGTTTTGGTTTTCCCTTTTCTAACTTTACCATCCTTGTTCTTCCGATCCTCTGGCTTGAGGTCGGGTTCCCTCCTGGTCTAGAGGAAGAGAGAACTATGATCTCTGGTTTGCCAGTGACGGGCTGTCACTAGCAGTTCCCCTCCGGTTTGGAGGAAGGGAGGTTTTCCTCCGGTTGGCAAGTGACTGGGTGTCACTTGTGTTTTCCCTCCGGTTTGGAGGAAGGGAGGTTTTCCTCCGGTTGGCAAGTGACTGGGTGTCACTTGTGTTTTCCCTCTGGTTTAGAGGAAGGGAGGCTCGCCCTTCGGTTCTTGTCCTATGGGTAGCAAGTCCAAGTGTCAAGCTTCTATGGGTTGCAGAGCTTGGTTTGAGGGATTTGTTTCCCTTGGTTTGTTAAGCTGTTTGGCAGCGTTTGTTTGCAGACTGAGTCTGCTGTTCTAGCTGTTGCTAGTGGAAGCCTCACTCTGATTTGGAGTGAGGGGTGGATGTAGGTCTGTGGACCGAACCACCTAAAAATTCATTGTCCATCATGGTTTGATTGCTATGTCTGGTTGATTGATCTCGCTAGATGAATGCCAGGAACGTGATCTTATTAGTTGTCCATGTTCTAGTGATTGATGGGGCATGCATCTTTGATGTTTGAGTATTTGTCCATCGAATCTGTGATCATCATCTCATACGGTTTTTAAATTGGCTAAAAATCATTAGAAGATCCATTCACCCCCCCTCTGGATCTGTGTCTGTCTCATTATCCGCACCTAACAGTTGGTATCAGAGCGGGTTGCTGTGCATTGGATCCAACGATCCGCAGCAGATCCTGCATCTTTTGTGGTGCATTTTAGAGTGGGTTTCTTGTGCTCGGTGTTTTGTTTCACTGGTTTAGTAGCTTGATTTGCTCATCTGCTTACTATGCATTTATCATCTCTCGATGGCTAATCCCCCAATGTTCAGAGGTGATGACTTTGATCTATGGCTGGAAAATTTGCATCTGTATGTAAGGACAATTGATCCTGACCTTTGGAAGGTGATAACTCACGGTCCTCATAAATTATCAAGGGATATATCTTGATAGGGATAGATTGAAGGATTCTGTCAACTCTAGAGCATTAGACTTAATGAAAGCATCACTTGACAGAGCTCTAATCTCATGTGTTTCTTCTTGCAGGTCCGCCAAGGAGATTCTAGAGAAATTGAAGCTTACCAGGAATCATAACACATGTATGATGGTGGACGTTGATGGACAGCAAGAAGAAAACGAAGAAAAAGATGAAGATGAGGTATCTTCTAAATTTGAAAATTATGATATGGATGATTGGATTGAAGCATACAATGATTTGCTTGATTCTTACGAAAAAGTGAGAAAACGAAATAAATCTCTGAAAAAGAAGTTGAATAAACATGTGAATGTTAATTCTGGAGGTAAAAACATGGTAATTCTGAAGATAGAAAATGACATATTCAGAAGACAATTAAAAGATTTTGATTCTGGTAGTTCAGACTTAGATCATTTCAAATCTGAAAAACAAACTCTTATGAAACAAATTGGATTACATAAAAAGGAGAATCAAGAGCTTGTTTATGAAATTGCTGAACTAAAAGAAAAACTTAGCTCGATTGATCATCAGGCTCATAACAATAATGTTGTTCAGAATGAAAAGTTGATAAAAGATTTAGAGTGTGTTAACTCTGAATTGGAAAACATGAAATCTGAAAATGAAATACTCAAAAACCAGCTCAAGGAATTTGAACACAAATCTATGAGTCTTGAAAAAGAAACAGGTTGATTTCTGAGAAACTGGAGGCTGATAGAGTAATAAAACTAGAGATTCAGAAAAATCTCGACCAACTTCAATCTGAAAAACAACAAGAAATGTTTTATGAATGTCAATTTTCCTCAGATGAATGGGTTCTTGATGATGAACTCCTAGAGCAGAATAATAAACTGAAAGAGGAAATCAATGAGTTGAAACATCTAAACATCCAACTGTCAGATAGGCTATTAACAATTGAAAAAGGCAAGTGTGTGAGCATGGATAACTCTAATAGGTTGGTGGACACTGAACAAGAAATTGAGAGTCTAAAAACCATCAACCTAATGTTGAGTGGAAATGTCACTTGCTGTGAAGAAAAGATAGCTAACTATGAGCTTACAATCACATCCCTTCAACAAGAAGTTGATGATCTTTACAAGTCCTTATCTGAAGCTGACAATGAAATAAAATTAAAGTAGGAAGTTGAAAAACTCAAAAGTCTGAATGATGCCTTGCATCAACAAGTCATTTCCTGTGAAACAGATCTGTCCAGATATGAAGCTAATTTTGATGTCTTAAATTCTGAGATTCAAGATTTGAAAAATTCTCTATCAAAATTTGTCAAAGGAAAGGACAATCTGAATAAGCTTCTTGGAAAGAGTGATAATTTTCAGAGAGAGGGACTGGGTTACAGTCTGACAAATAAAAGGATCAATGGGAATAAAACGTCCACTGTGTTTGTAAGAGCTTCTAATCAAAACAATACCACTGCTCCTTCTATCTTTCAATTCACTGCACAAAAATCCACTGTGAAACCCAAAACTGTGGAACAAACTCAAAAACTGAAAAAGAGTGAAAATTCACAGAAAAAGGAAAAAGACACTCCTATTGGTACAAAGAAAGCTGCACACAAGTCACACGATCTCTCACACACTCACCTTAAAAAGGGATCATGTCATTATTGTGGAAGATTCGGTCATATGATGCATAACTGCTATATCCTGAAATCTGATGAATTGAATGCTCATAAGAGAATGAAGAAAATTAAAAATTCAGGAAATACTCATATGCATTTTAATAAAAGCTCACCCAAGAATCAGTTTGCCCAGAAGAGGCAACTCAAATGTTCCCATTGTGGATGATCTGGTCATGCAAACCATGATTGCTGGTTCTTGAAGAAGAATGAGTTTAAGGCTCCAAGGAGAACCACTATTCCAAGGGGACCTAATGGCCATCTATCTGACAAGTCTGGTAATATGGCTACTGAATTCTGGTCAGGTTTTCATAGAAGAAATTCTTTTGCTTGCTCTCACTGTGGGAAGAATGGCCATACAGTCAAGAACTGTTGGCATGTTCAGAAGAACTCTGTTAACCCCTATGTTGTCAAGTTCCCTGTAAAAACATTTGCAAGATTCTCATGCTATAACTGTGGGAAGCCAGGCCATAGATCTGCTGAATGTTGGCTGATTTAGAATAAGAATCAAACTGTTCATGCATACAGCAGAAAATCTTATGATCATGTTTATAAACCTCATACTGTTGTTAATATGCATCATAAGAACTAAAAATCAGTCATTTCATGTAGATACTGTGGTAGAGCTGGACATTCTATGGATGATTGCTCTCTGATAAAATTTGATGATAATCTAGCTAAGAAACAGTTTAGAACACCTGCAGGGAGTAGTACCGGACCCAAGGTTGTTTGGGTTCCTGCTGGATCAAAATGATCAATATATATTATAGGTGTGCCTTGGGACTGAGGAATAAAGAGGGGTAAATAAGCCAAGGCACTCAAAAGAAAACCCCTTTCTGAACCCTTCAGGTAAATTCCTTACACTCCCTGTTCTTAGAATTACTGCATAGCATGTTAAATCTATTTTTGCATATTCATTCATCATCTACATTATCAAATTTGAATTCTCTGAACTCTCCTCATCTGAAGTTTATGTTTTGGACTCATCACTGTTGATGGACATTGCCTGATTAAGAATTCCCTACAAACATCTGTATTTCACATGATTTGCTTTTTAATGATAGTCTGAATTTACATATGCAGCCATTGAAAAAATCTGATGCACTTAGGACTGTTGGTATTGCATTATCATGCATGACCACCATGGTATATCAAATGGTAAGCTACTAAAAGGCAGGTAAAATCTGTCTGGAGGTTCTTACTATGTGTGAGATGGTCCTTTTAGACCAAGTTCTCCGCTTAGTACCATGGGTCATATAGCCTGATAGGGCAGTCTGAATGAGCATAAATTTTAAAATCATGTGCAGTGCCTTAATTGCATATCATGCACTTTGTCAGGGGGAGTTTGACTGATGTTTGCATATCATGATAATCTCATTTGCTGAATGCATTACATATCTATGTTCAGGAAATATCTCCAGGAGAGTCTTTACATATGCATGCATGTAGAAGCAGTCTATTGCATATCATCAAATTTGAAAAATCTAAAAAGAAATGACTCATTACATCTAGACAGGTGGAGCATTCCTGTTTGATCACTTCTTCACCTCTTGAACTCCTTCTGTCTAGCAATCTGATCCATTCTCTTGGCAAATGTGTGGTTCACTTAAATTCTCTGATGTCTACACTTGTGTAGCTGTTCTGTCTGAACTCTAGACTCAGCTATTGATTTCTAAACTGCACTGTTCTATTGTTCATTCCTTGTCTCATCATGATTACTTTATGCTATTCTCTCAATAAAAATGCTTTGATGACTCCACTAATTTGCAGCAATGTCAATGTTGATTCATCTGAATGAGGAAAGATTTTAGTCAGTGCACCCTAATCATAAATCAGAAATATTCTGAAAAGAAGAATCTTCTATTATACTGGCTTAAGAATGTTTTGATAAATCAAATTGATTTAAGTCTAATGTATTTCCTAAGTCTAGATTTAGAATTCTTGAAAATATCTGAATCATCATGCTTAATAAATCTTAACCAATTGTCTCATGAACTTCTTGCAAAACCTTCTGAAATCTGAAATTTTAAAAGACATGGCTATCTTTGGTTAAGATACATGTAGAAAATATTGTTCTTAAACAATTAAGGGTACTGAGCTTTGTCTGGAAAACTTGAAAATATGAGAAAGAAAATTATGCAAGAGCAATGACTTTGGTCATAGAGAAACTGGGTTCTCTATCAAGAAATAGAGCAAGCCCATGTCATGAAGTGCCATAGTTACCTCTCTTCTAAAAATGATTGAAAATCTGGCAGAGCAATGGCATGGTTGTGTTGAGTAACTGGGGATTCTGGCCTCTCATCAAGGTGTCTCCTCATGTAAAAAGATACTCCATTGCTAACTCTGTTCTCCTTGAGAGACAATATGGTTGTCACACTGAGTAACTGGGTCACTTCACCTAAGACGTGTTGTGCCTCACGTAAAAAGGTGTTGACTGAACCAAACTTGCTCAGGAAAAATGAGTGATGTTCAATAAAAAAATCTGAAAAACTAAAGACAAGTTCAGTCACATTTATCTCTATTTAATCTCAATATTATCTTGTGTAACTTCCATAGGAGTCATTGAATTTAAATGAGTAAGATGGAAGGAGGTTAAACATGAATATCAAATGAGTTGTTGGTTCATCTTTATTAAAAGGTGTTTCAGATATGAGTATTGAATTTTCTTGATAAACTTTGAATACATCACTCTTAAATCACGATGGTAAGTTTAAACTCATTCATAATCTATTATAATTGAAGAATCTGAAATTCATTTACAAAGATTTATGAATTTGGTGTGCTAATGAAAATCTTGCTTCCTCATTTATTCATTGTGCTTACAGATTGTGGTAATCCTTGAGTGCCTATGTGCTTTTGCTGATAGATGCTTATCTCCTCTTGACATACCTCAACTCCTTTTTGGCTTTAAGGGGGAGATTAACCTGCTTGTCACATGTTGTGCATGATTTGATCTGAATGTATAGGAGAGCATTCTGCTGCATCATTGACTTGTTTTGTGCTTCATTGTTTAACGGCCTCTGTGTCTTTCATGTCTAAATGACTGAGTCAAAGGGGGAGTATTTTCTTTATTCATATCATGTATGCTTGTATTTCTCAACTCAAACTATTTTTATTTTTGATGAAGTCAAAGTGGGAGAATAGTTTGACATGAGTCAGTGTGACTCATAGTGTTGCCATCATCAAAAAGGGGGAGATTGTTGTGCCCTGTGATTTTGATGATAGCAAACACTATGAGTTATCAGAACATCTGTGACATGATTTAGATCTCCATTATTTTGATGATAGCATATCATGAATCTGTGTCTTAATGATTGTTCTGCTTTAGGCATATGAACTGTACAGGGTAGTTCATGCATACAGCAAGTCCATACACTCTTTGCTGTTATCTTCATGCTTTTGTGAAGTCTACACATTGCAGTCTAGTCTGAATATCGTCAGCATAGAAAGTCTACACATTTCATTGCAGCATGCACACACAAGTCTACACAGTGGTCTTCATTCAAGTGCACAGTTCGCGCATCAAGTCTGTACATTATCTTTGCATAAGGCCACACAAAGTCTGTACATGCAATAGTCTTACATACTTAAAGTTTGTACAGCATTTGCCTAAGTCTATACAACCATTAGTTGTTAATTGAACAAGTCTGTACATCGTGTGCTTCAAGCATTTCCAAGTCTGCACATTGGTGTCGTCTGCACACATGTCATAGCAAGTCTGTACATTGGTGGCAAGTCTATACATTGCCCTGCTTCAGGCACGCTAAGTCTATACAGACCTTATCTTCACCTACGTTCAGAACACTAAGTCTATACATCGTGTGCATCTCGCTGCTAAGTCTGTACATTGGCCAAGTCTGTACAGAGTCTTATTGCACTGGTCATCAAGTCTGTACATCGGTTGGCTTGTGCATGCATCGTCTGGCAAAGTCTGTACATCGGTTGGCTTGTGCATGCATCGTCTGGCAAAGTCTATATATCGGTTGGCTTGTGCATGCATCGTCTGGCAAAGTCTGTACATCGGTTGGCTTGTGCATGCATCGTCTGGCAAAGTCTATACATCGCTTGCATCGTTAAGTCTATACATTGTTATCGTTCAGCGTCTCATATGCATATTTGAGTTGAAGTCTGTACATCCCAAGTCTGTACATCCACCGTCTCATTTGGGCATCGTTCGTTCAGCAAGTATGTACATCCGACCGTCTCATTCAGCATCTCACGCATTTATCAAGTCTATACACTCTTCACTGTAAAGTCTGTACAGCGCCGTGTTCATGCTTCAAAGTCTGTACAACGTCCTTCGCATGCACGTGTCCGTCTTACCCATCGTCTCATGCATTCACTTAAAGTCTACACATTATCTGCCGTGCACACTAAGTCCATACATTCATTGCTGGCATGTCTATACATCGCCGCTTGTTTGTGCATCGATCAAGCCTGTACAGCTTGTGTCTGCATCAGTTCATAAGTCTATACATTGCAGCCTATTGGTGTTCAAGCTTTCCAAGTCTATACATTGCATATGTTTGTGCTTCACTCTAAGTCTGTACATTGCTTCATTGCATGCTACAAAGTCTGCACATTCCGTTTGCATTAAGTCTGTACACTGGTGTCGTCGTCTGTATGATCAAGTCTATACAGACTTAGCGAAAGCTTAGCAAGTCTGTACACTGGGGTCATCTACTGCAGGCACAGCAAGTCTGTACATTGGTTTCTCATGCACGTAAACATCAAGTCTATACACTCCTTATATTTGCATCGCATTCACTTCAAGTCTATACACTCTTGTGTCTGCATTGCATTCACTTCAAGTCTACACACTCGTTGCCTACATCTCATGCATTTGAAGTATGTACACTTGTGAATGTAATGTCTGTACATTCATTCTCATTGTACATACCTTCTCATATGTGCACACTTCAATTGACGCATCAAGTCTGTACAAGCTCAGCTCATTCATCAAAGTGAGTCGATGCATTCAGTCTTTCCTGTCAGATAAATTAACTTACACTGATAGTAAGTTTGTTCTAACAGGACTGCTGATTCGAGGAGGTTAATGATGCATGTGATCCAAGAATAGGAGATGGCCCTGATCGTGACACGTGGAACCACTGTGCTGAAATGCTGCCACGTGGACTGAACCTTCTGGGCGGGAATCGTCGAGAGCACACGCCCTATCTGCTTGCTTCTGCTATAAAAGGAAGGCTTCTTCCTCAGAAGAAGACTGATGATGTTGATCGTGAAAATAGAAGCAGAGAGAGTAGCAAAAGAAAGAAAAGAAGAAGAAGAGCTAGCAGAAGAAGAAAAAGAGAGAACAACAGAGAAAGAAGAGAGCTCGAGAAGGAAAGAGGAAGAGAGATCCAGAGATTGAGAATTGGGAGGAGAGAGTTTTTCTTGAAGATTTGTTTAGTCTGTTTGTGGATCAAATTTAGAACGACTGTTCTCATTGGAGCTAACTAGTTTTTGTTTTTCCCTTTGTTGTTTTGGTTTTCCCTTTTCTGCCTTTACCATCCTTGTTCTTCCGATCCTCTGGTTTGAGGTCGGGTTCCCTCCTGGTTTGGAGGAAGAGAGATCTGTGATCTCTGGTTTGCCAGTGACGGGCTATCACTAGCAGTTCCCCTCCGGTTTAGAGGAAGGGAGGTTTTCCTTCGGTTGGCAAGTGACTGGGTGTCACTTGTGTTTTCCCTCCGGTTTGAAGGAAGGGAGGTTTTCCTCCGGTTGGCAAGTGACTGGGTGTCACTTGTGTTTTCCCTCTGGTTTAGAGGAAGGGAGGCTCGCCCTCCGGTTCTGGTCTTGTGGGTAGCAAGTCCAGGTGTCAAGCTTCTGTGGGTTGCAGAGCTTGGTTTGAGGGATTTGTTTCCCTTGGTTTGTTAAGCTGTTTGGCAGCGTTTGTTTGCAGACTGAGTCTGCTGTTCTAGCTGTTGCTAGTGGAAGCCTCACTCCAGTTTGGAGTGAGGGGTGGATGTAGGTCTGTGGACCGAACCACCTAAAAATTCATTGTCCATCATGATTTGATTGCTTTGTCTGGTTGATTGATCTCGCTAGATGCATGCTAGAAACGTGATCTTATTGGTTGTCCATGTTCTAGTGATTGATGGGGCATGCATCTTTGATGTTTGAGTATTTGTCCATCGAATCTGTGATCATCATCTCATACGGTTTTTAAATTGGATAAAAATCATTAGAAGATCCATTCACCCCCCCCCTCTGGATCTGCGTCTGTCTCATTATCCGCACCTAACAAACATTTTATAGACTGCACTTCAATTTTGAGAACAGCGTATTAGAGGCTTCGCACTACCACTGTGAGTTTTCACCATCATTTTTCAACTCAACCAATAACACAAGATAGTTAAAATTTTTCAAGAGTGATCAGGTTCAAATAATTCCCTTTTACGCGAGTAGATGCATGGTGCTCATGCCACAATCCCCGGTTACTCAGAATACTGAACCATTTCACCTCATTTTGAACAGAGATACTAGTCAACACTTTTCAGATATGAACCACATCACGTCTTAGGTGACATGTGCCCAGTTTACTCAGTGAGACCGAGCATTGCTCTATCTTTCTTTTTCATCCCAAATTTTTAAACAAGATAGGTAGGCAGCTTTTTCCTCAACTGTCTATTCAACATACATGCAGCAAGTTTAACATCTCGAGAGTGTTGAAAAGAAATTTATATATCCTTATCTTTAACACTCATTTTCACATTTTGTGCATGAAGTGTGCGAATTTGATTCAGCATGTATACCAAAAATATCATGAATACATAACCGTGCAACTCCCCCTAACTAGATGCACTTATGAAATATAAACTCCCCCGGAGTGTACGACATGAAACACTCCAATAATGACTCAAATGCAGCATTATTTATCAAGAAGATATAAGGTCATAGAAGTGCCAAAGGATGGGGGTGAATAGCATATAATTTCAAGCAAGCACACAGAGGGAATGTATGCAACATGCAATGCAAATATGCAACTCATACCAATCAAATGGATACCAATTGAATGAACTGAATGTAGGTAATGCATGAGTTCTAATGTAATGCAACCTTTGATCATATAATAATGAAATGGAACATGCCAAAACTGAATGCAATGTGGTGCAAAACTTCTGATACCAAACGAGTGAACTAACTTCATGTAATGCATGAATTGTAATGCATGCAACCTATGCCTAGATGAGCATGTGATGCAAGATGCAAATGCAACATAGGAGGGCTTAATCTTCAAACCATGAGGTAAATTCCACATTGGAGCATTCACATTATATTAATGTGTCAACAAACATTTTCATGACATGACCTTTATGAAAAATGGTGCATAAATGATCAAAATTAAGCAATGTAACCTAATTTTCAGAATTGTTCAAAAATAGATTTTCAAAGGCTTTTCACAAGTTTTGAAATGAGAATTCATCCACAAGCCAAATGTTTGAAATATTTTAATCAAAAACACATTTTCAATTTAAATAATTCAGCTCAAGGATTTATTCATAAATCAACCAATCACAAGCCAGTCACAATTGTCAAGATCTGGTACGAGGTAGAGATTTTAGTTCGAAGACCCAGCTCACGCATAGGGAATACTTCCAAGTGGACATGATCCACTCTTCCACAGATGCCATTTAATATACCAGATATGTAATTCAATTCAAGTGTGATCATGCAATTCAAATTGAGAATATTTAATATGCAACCACTTCATACACATCTTTCAAGATTTTCAATTTGATTCAATCAATTAGGCACATTCATCACAACAAGCTAGTTAATGACAATTCATGTTTTTAGAATCAATACATGTGACTTGAGAGTATCACCAACTGACAAAGACGGCTATTGGATGAATTGACAAGGTTGAATTACCTTAGTTCAGGAGACAAGATCAAAATCCTTCATGCACTGAGATCACTAACCCCACGAAGGTTAGTACTTCAGATTTTAGTTTTCTTACCTTTGTCTTGAGAATCCATTTTCTTCCTAGTTGTCCACCTGCAATCCAAAAAGGTACAAATCAGTTCATCCATAATGCTCATTTCAAATTCTTCTTGTATAATCTCTGCAAAATAATCATATAAAGCATTATTAGTAGTTCCAGAGATGGTATTAATCACATATGCATGAACCACTAAAAAGACTTTACCTGATTTTCTCATGAAAAATGGTTGATCAACTTTACCTATTTAACATGTTCTCAATCAAAAGATGCGCGATTTTCATACCATGCCTTGTATACTTGCTTTAGCACGTACAAGGACTTTCACCAGCTTGTGCTTAAGTCGATCTTGGAGATTGTTCTACACAAAGTATCCCATCTTCTTGTAGCAACTTGATAGGGTTCTCATCATTTTCGTCATTGCAAGGTATTCCTTTCATTGACTCAAGATTGGCCATGACTAGCCCTGCATCATTTGGATTTTGGGAGTATAATCTGCATCCAAAGACAAGAGGACTTGAGTTGTCAATTTTGATTCAAATTTATTGATAATGGCATGACAAATTATTTTAACAACCAACATCCCCTAGACAGCTCTAGATGCTATACATGACTCATGTGTGAACCTAAACATTAAGCCCATATGACGAATCTGATGACTCCCCCTCAATGTGTGCATGACTATGATATGCTCAGTAAAAATCTAATGCCATGTGCAGCCTGTGACTGATTAACTCATAGTACCGGGCGGAGAACTTAGATCTGAAGATCACCTCACGCGTAGTGATAGCTTTCAGACAGGCGTAACCTGCCCTTCCACATGTCACCATTTGATATACTATGTAGTCAAGGGTGGTGAAGGTAGGAGGATTGCTATGCATTATGACATGAATTCACAATATTCAATTTATGCATGACAGTACGTGAAGGCTTATGCAAACTCAGTATATGCAGCGAGATTTATTAGCGGTTTCAAAACTCCACTTCAACAAGATGCTATATAAGGATGATATGCACAAGCGTATGCAACTATCTATGGATGGAATGCATGTACAGACTAATGCATGATCACATAACTATACAGCACATGGTAAAACACGACATAACACTTTTAGTGGAGAGAGTGAGAGGGATATCACTTGAGAAATCAAATTTAGTTTTTGATTTTTCTTCCAACCTTGCTTGAGTCACTTGACTCGTATGCCTTACCTTCTTGATGAAAACAGATGTCATACTTTCTATTTCCATGGCACTCCTACAAAACAGATTTCTCAATTTGCATTCTTAGGTACCCAAATCATATTGGGTCCTTTTGGGTTAGCAGCATTCTTGGCACGTGGCTTCCACTCCTTAACAACATTCAATTCATCATCTTTCACAAGAAAATAATCATGCTTAACATTTTCAGATTTGCCAAAGTGATGGTAGAAGGCACGTGGCATCATCTTCTTTCTTCTCATGGGTTCTACTGATTTGTGTGTGTGAGCATGATGTGTTGAGTAGGAGTTCTTTCTCTTCAACAATAACCAGCAGTGTGAAGTTGTACGACTCCTTTTACCACAGTGATTGCAATGCATGGAAGATTTTGTGGTGAAGGCTCTCTTTGCATTTTTTAAAACAGCTTGATTTCTACATGCTCTCAAAGCATCATTCTTCATAATGAAAGAATTATGGATAGCATGTCCATGTTTTCCACAATAAAAACATGTGAGTTTCTTTCTAATTGGTTGTGTGTGTGTGGAAGAGGTATGTTCAACATGCATGGAGGTGCTAGCAGTATTTTTAGGTTTTTGATGCAAATTGATTTTCTTTATGGATGCATGTGTGTGTGCAACATGATTTTTCTTTTTCAGGTTTTCATTTGATCTTTTCATTGTATGTGAAGAAGATTGATTTGGGGACCCATTTGATGTACTGGCTATGTTTGAACTGTGCACAAAAGATGTATAAACTTTATTTTCAAACTTCTTTTTGTTCACAGGATTAAAACCCAGCCCTTCCCTTTGAAAATTCACTTTCATCCTTAATAATTTGTCTAAATTTTCTTGACCATTCACAAATCTAGACAATGAAGTATTCAAGTCAAGAATTTCAGATTGAAGAGATGCAATGTGCAATTCATAGGAAACCATATTATTTTCATAGGAGTTGACTTGTTCATGTAAAGTAGCATTGATAGTTTTATGACTTTCAATTTCTTGGAACAAAGCATGCACTTTTTCAGATTCATCAATATTCATAAATTTTCCTTTTTCAAAAGCAAGCAATCTTTCTTAAATGGTTCTATTCAATTCCTTCAGTTTCTCATTTTTCATTTCAAGATTTTTTTCATGAGCAAACTCATTTTGACCATTGTTCATAAGACTTACTCTCTCTCTCAGCTCTTTGTTTTCATTTATCAAAGAAGAAATTTGATATTTGTGAATTTCAATGTCGAACACATGACCATCAATCAATTCCTTCAAGTGTGAGCATTCTTTACATGGAGAATCACATTTACTTTGTCTAACATTCTTTTTCAATTTTTTATTTTCAGACTTAACCCTCTCATATTTATCAGCAAGCTCATCATAAGCAATCAATAACTCGTCATAGCTAAATTCATCTTCATTATCAGAATCAGAATTTACCTTTGAGCTTGATTCAACTTGCCGATCACTCCCTTGATCACTCGTGCCTGCCACAAGACATTGGTCTTCATGCTCTTCTCGGACTTTGGTTAAGCCAACCAAGATATCCTTCGCGGATCTGCAATGGGAGACAAAAGGGGAATGATTAGAATCAACTGTAGTAATAAATAATTTTAGAACCAAACAATTTTGATCATGTTTAAGCTTGGAATCTGCGGTCCAGATAGATTTATCTTTAGGCAACTCATAAGGACCATGTGAGATAAGCTTCCATAGCTTAGGATCATATGAGTTGACTAGACTGCACATCCTTCCTAACCATAAATCAAAATTGTAACCATCAAACACCGGTGGAGAATTCAAAGTGTACATAATGGTGGTCATTGATCTGGATCACTCTAGATCGTTAGATCTATAAAAATTAGAGTCTTGGCTCTGATACCAATTGCAATCCCGCGATCAATGACACCCAAGAGGGGGGTGAATTGGGTGTTTTCCAATTTTACGAAAACTTTTGGTCTTTTTGAAATATGTGATATAATGCTAGTTAAGAGATACAAAACTATTTGATCACAAATAGGATTTATCAAACTTAATTAGATGATGATGTAGATTATGCAAGATATACGTGGATAAATCCGGAATCACAATTATACTAATCACTCACATAGAAAGGAGGTAGAAGAAAAGGATCAAACCACACAATCCAAAACACAATGCACATCGAGTTTTAAGGTGGTTCGGATGCAACGACGGCAATCCTACATCCACCCCTCACCAAACCCGGTGAGGCTTCACTCGGGGATAAATTCCCAAATGGAGACAACGTTCCAACCACACACGCAGGACGACGCCTGCCCACACACACGGGGACGCACCCCAACACCGAACACACACACACGGAGTAAAAGTCTCCAACACGATCCGACAACCGGATCACCAACACAAACACCCGCTACCACAAGTGCAGCAAACCACACATACGAGACAGAACGGATCTAAAAAGACCCACACACACAGACGCAGATCTAGGAAGATCCACGCACACACATGAATCAAGTACGACACACACACAAACAACCACGGATCCAACAACGATCCACACACACACACGAGTTTGCAGTTTATAAGAAACACAAATCTGAAACTTAAAACACAATAAGGCACAGTTGAGAAAAACTCCTGATTTGGCTCCCCCTAAATGTATGCTGATTGATCTTTGAATGATGCTTGCTTCTTCAGTTCATTGGAAATTGATGGCATCAGATGGACCTTGAATCTTCAGCTCCTGGATGAAGAGTTGATTCACGGATCACTATTCACAGCTACAGTAACTGTTCCTTCTTTCTTAGACAACTTCCTTGATCTCCTTGATCCTTGCTTGCTTCGTCTCTTCCTTTGAGATTGCTGGCTTCAGATGGAGCTTGAATACCTTCAGATGGATGAAGAGGTTGCTGGACGAAGTACTATTCACGGAGGGTTGTAGCAGCCTTCTTCTTCCTTTGATAGCCTTCCCCTTTGATCTCCCTTGAAGCCCTCTTGGATGGTTAAGGTTATTGGCTCCAATGAGATGTTTTATAACCTTTGAATGGTCCATGGACAACCCCCAGACCAGATCCACAAATCCCTCCTAGATTGGGGGCAGTGGGATTAAAGAAATGGGTGAAAGATTCCTCTCCACAAGCTTGAAATCGAAGTCAACAAAAGAGGGCTCGGGACTGGCGGTCGACCGGAAGGCATGGGGCGGTCGACCAGAACCTGCTGCTGCCAGAACATTTTGGCTCTAGCAAAACCGGTGGACCGGCCCTATAGTGGCGGTCGACCGAAACCTGTAAAAACTGGAGTTTTTCGTTTCTAGAAGAACTGGTCGATCGGCCACTACCCACTGGTCGACCGGAACCTATAAATTTTGAAGTTCTTCATCTCTGGAAAATCTGGTCGACCGGCCAAGGTGTGTTGGTCGACCGGAAAGACCTATACCTGCAAAAAATGAAGTGTTAGCCCAAAGAAACATGTCAATAAGTCAAGAGCTTCAAGTCCATATCAAATCCATGCATTTTGGGATTGGATTCGACTTGGTTTATGAATTGGGAAAGTTCAAAGCAAATGAGCACTTGTCATTACATGAGATTGTCTAAAACAAGTTCAATGCTCACTCTTCCCTATAATCAAAATTTTGTTCCGGGGGCTCCGCCCCCGGAAGGCAAGGGGCGTTGCCCCCTTGACCCCCGCGACCTGACCGCGCAGGTCGATCCGCGGGTGAGGGCGCACGATGACCAGAAGGGTTTCATATTTAATGTGCATGAATGAGGTGTATTAAGGAGAGGTATATGAGATACACATGGTGAGATCGATGCTAAGACAAGGTAAGAGTCTCACCAATGGTTCTTGATAGTAAATGACATATACCACCTGTTTTGGATTGTAGAGGAGCAGGGTGCTTATCCACACGTTTGGTTCACCAGGTGACTGCCATGAGTTTAATCCTGCAAGCAAGATAGTCAGGGTTAATATCATGCTTGCTCACATTAAAGAGGTTATAAAACCTCTTGCCTCTTGTAAAACTAACATATGTAAACCAAGGATCAAGACCATGTAACCGTTGCCATTTGCCATCTCAACCATATATAGATAACAAGAGCATGAGCAATCAACCATAAGTTTAGTTATCATCACTTAATCACACATCAAGTTTAGTTATCATCAAAACCATAACTTAACAATCACAATAGTCATCAAAACCATAACTCAACAATACATAGTAGACCCACCTCGCCCGCATGAAATGGGGGAGTTCATATGGTCTCTATCCACTATCGGACCCCCGAAGAGACATCAGAGGCTGAGCAAGGTGGACCTCAAATCCGAAAGGAGTTGACCGGGCAGCCAATGTCACCCATGAAAGAAAAGAAGAATAGTCGCCCTTGTCCCATGGCAAGGGCATATACCTCCACCTCTCTAACCGTGGAGGCAGTTGGTTCGGCTGATGAAGAATGCTGTGAAGCAGATGTGACCTCCCTCTCCACCCTGGTGAGTCAAGGTCCTTCGAAGGCAGTCTATGACGACTACCTGGATGATCATGAAGAAGTCCTATAGCTCTCAAGGCTAGGAGATACCCCGAAGCCCCGAACAATAATACAAGAAATGAAAGAAGTCAATGTCTCCTGTAAATGCTGGGAATCTATTGTTGCAGAGGCTGCCACAACCTCCGATGGTGCTCCACAAGGACAAGAAGTTAGGGATCTCCTTGTCAAGGGAAATTCATCTACGGGTCAACGTCCAAGCTGCCCGGAAGTTGCATTGCCAGCTGTTGACACCCATTTTATACCTTTGAGTTAGGCTATTTTCTTACCTTTATTTATGATGTCCCAAGTTGTCCATCATTCATTGGGCCATTTTCAGATATTTTTGGGCCCATTTTTTGGGGTACTTTCTCCCTGGCTGGGTTTGTTCGCATAAATTTCTCGAGTTTTAGGCCTAACGAGTTTCATTTAACTTGGTTGTTGGATAAACAAACACATTTTTTTTTCATTTTCCAAATGACCACCCCAGTAACGGTCTCGCGATAGGCCATTTTCATTGTGGAGCGGTCCATTGAATGACCACTTGTTTGGATGCCCTCACTGCGTCAGCCTGTCGTTTTCTATTTTTTTAAACGGTCTCACAATAGACCGTCCCATGAGTGGGGCGGTCTTCAGAGAGACGTTTCTACTTGGCAGGAATTCCCGTTTGACTCGGTCAGTGGATAATCGAGCGTATTTATCCTATTTTTATCTTTCAACGACCAGGGTAAAAATGGTCAGGCGATAGACCGTTGAGCTAACCGGCGGTCTGTCAAAAGACCGTATTTACTTGGCGGGAATTCCTTTTGACCCAGTCTTTGGATAAATGGGCGCATTTTTATTTACTACCGGCCAGATGCGTAACGGTCATTTGATGGGCCGCTTAGCATCCTGGGCAGTCTGTCGATGGACCATTTCTTTCAACCGAGATTCTTGCGTCGACGGGTGATTTCTCTCTCTATCCGTGGTCAAACATTCTAAACCAAATTTGGTGCCGTTTGATCCTGATAAAAGTTGGGAGATTTATCTTCATTTTATTCAACAGAATCCAAGTTTAATTCTCGCCCAAAAGCCCTCCATTCGAGCTAGGGTTTCAAGGGTTTATAAATAGAACCCTTGAGTCATGGCCGCGAGGGGGGGGGGGAGATCAAAGTTCACGTCGAAGTGCTGTCGCTTTCGTGAGCGAAATCCAACCAGGGAGAAAGGCTTTCTACGTTCTCTAAGCCTTTGGTTCAGGGAGTAGTCCATTTCCTTCACGTTTTGAGTCATAGCTTAAGTCTTTTTTGGCCGTCGCTTTTTAGTCATTTCATCATCATTCTCCTTCATTTTCTTCACGTTTTTCACTGTCATTCTCGCATTTTTACAACCTCCCACTATTTTTCAAGCCCTATGGGGTTAAAAACCTAACCCCCGGGTATTTCCCCTTTCAATTATGTGCTCTCTTCAGAGTTACCATGTATAGATATGGCACTTTCATAAACTGATCTGGGGTCATTGTTGTCTGTCATTTGTGTTGTTTTGCAAGTCAGCAAGTGTTTCAGCGCGAGGCCCATCCCTCCTGACCAGTCGAAAGGGGTGGAGGATTGAGTTCCCCAGCTTGGGAGCTGGAAGCTGTTGCGGTCTACCTCCGACCATTTACCTAGGATAGCGCTCTCACGCAGACCGTTTCCCCTGTGCATGAGGCCAGTTGGGAACCGTTTGACTCCAGTGCCAGCAGTGGCCTATCGTCCGACCATCTCACCATTCAGCGGTCGCCTCAAGACTGTCTTCATCCCAAACTGGCGTTGCATCATTTTGGCAAGTGTATCCATCCTCTCCCTTTTCCAAGGTACGTAGTGCAGCTTTCTTTGCACTATTCATCTTGGTGGCGATCACAACCTGATAGTGTGTGGATACATGAGTTTATTGCTTTATTTGTTTCTTCCCATGCTTAACTTGATGCTATGTTAGTTACATTCACACACATCCACGCACCTTATTCCCTTTTCGATTTAGAGAAATTGTAGAAACTCGGAAAATAAAGATGAGAAATAAATTTTTTAATTTTATTCTATAATTAAAATTTTCATGAAATAATTAAATTACATTTTTACCATAAGAAATAAACTAGATAAATGCATTTACTTGAATTTACTTAAGGTAAATTGAAAAAAAATGCTTTAACCCTTAGATAAATCATAGGAAGCCCAATAAAAGTCCATATAATAGACTATGATTATAATTGGCCCATTGGATAATCCATAATGGGTTGGATTAATGGATTATAGGATTTATTAAAGGATAATTAGATCAAAATTCGTAACACATGTTTAATATGGCATTTAAGGGATTAAAATAACCCCATTTCTGGAAGATTGACCCAAGAATCAACCCTTACCTACATACAACTTTAGACCAGCCGAAATTACATTATTTTCACATCAAAAATGGGCTAGATTAAGAAGAGAAATTCAATTTTTCTTCTAATTTGGACTTAATGGGTTAGGTAAAAATTAGGTGAGGAATCTTGACAAAATTGGTCAAGTTTTGGCTATAAATAGAACCTCAATCAACCCTCAAATCATCCCTAGAGGCCTAAGCTATGCTGGTGTGAAGATTGAAGGAGATTTGAAGGAAGATTTGAAGAATCAAAGGCTTTTCTATTTATTTCGAATTATTTTCCCCCTTTCCTTTGGAAGTAATTAAAGGTAGGTATCTCTGAGACTAAATTCTAATTAAATCATGCTAGATTGTTCCTTTTTCAATGCTCTTTCCATTGATACCCATTTGCGGTGCAGTGCGGTGCGGTGGCGGTGCGGTGATTTCGTATCCATTCAAATTCAACACACAACTCGAGCCCACATCCTATGCCCCTTGGGTCCTGACCCAAGGGTGAGCTCTCTAACATATAAAGCCAATGAAGTTTTTCTAACTTCCAATGTGGGACTAAAGATTAGTCACTATACAATAGTAATTATAACATTTGGAAATCCATATTAATTGCAAGCATTTAGTCACCAAAAATAAAGAAACATAATATTAGCATGTTTGAATTCTTACAGCATGTTAAAAAAAAATATTTTTGTAAAATAAAATTATTAAAGCATGTAAAAATCTATTTTTAACCATAATATTAGTAAATTAATGTATGAAAAATATTTCCAGCATGTTAAAAATGACTTCCAGCATGATAAAATTATTTTATTTATATTGAGATATAAAAATTATTTTTCAGCATGTAAATCTATTTTTTTGCATGATAAACCTAATTTCCTATTAAATAATTAGTAAATTGATGCATGAAAATTACTTCCAGCATGTTAAAATTACTTCTAGCATGATAAAATTATTTCCAGCATGTTAGAATTATTTTTAGCATGTTAGAACTATTTTCAACATATTAAAGCTATTTTTCAGCATGATAATTCTATTTTTCCTATCAAATAATTAGTAAATAAATGTAGAAAAATTATTTTCAGCATGATAAAATTTATATTGTTATCATAGAATTTCTGTAATCAGTATGGTAAACTTATCTTTATCATCCTATCAGTAAGTTAATGTATGAGAATTATTTTAGCATGTTAAGTATTAATTTTAGCATGTTAAATATTAATTTCCAGCATGTTAAAAATTAAATCCAGCATGAAAATTTTATTTTTATCATCTTATCAGTAAAGTAACATATGAAAATCATTTTCAGCATGTTAGAATTATTTTCGGCATAAAAATCTATTTTTATAACAAGATTCTGATTTTTATAATAATAAATCACCGTTTTGGCTAAACTAATGCATCTCTAATGTACAAAAACTTCCTGAAAACATGTCTAAATACTTATAAATCAAATACACACAAGATTAAACAATGGAATTAATTTAATTCTATTAAACTCTAATTACTTAAATTTTATTCCTAGTTACCGTTCTTTCTTGAATTCCACGACTTAATGTCGTTAAACATGATGCCTTAAAATTATTATTCACTCTACTTACTACTTCTGAGATTTTGCCAGATCTGTACTTTTTACAAAAGAGCTTATTCTTGAAATTTATTGGCCATAGTGTTAAGTGAATGTCTAAACGTACTTGAGATCTTATGATCCACCGACCCAATGCCTGGTATTAATAGGAGTTGATTGACCACGGTGTGGCATTGCACCGAAGTGCATGACTTGCTAGATTATTTATGACATTCCACACTTTATTATTGTACTTGTTTACTTGTTACTTGAAATTGCTTGAAATTACATGATACATTTGACTTGCATGAAATGGCCAAATTCTTTCATGATATTCTTTACATGTTCAATATTAAATACTTGAAATTATCTTGGAACCTTGTTATCATGTTATTACTTGAAATTCCGTATACAATTTCCTACTTGCTATTTATGATCTTAAACACTTCCCGATTTACTTAAAAAAAATGTCCAAAATGATAAATATTTAAATATTACATGATTATTGAGATATAAAATCCTACTGAGTTTTTTGCTCACCCTACGTTTTAGTAAATTTTTTAAGGAAATGAAAATGAACAAGGGAATGGACAAGAGTGAAAGAGTGTTTTTCTTTTCCCTAGGATTTATGTAGGTCATTAGTGATTTTACAAGAATGTTGTATTTTGGAGTTTGAAGATTGTAAGTACCTTTATGGCTTATGAATTAGTGATGTAAACTTCATTTAATGGAATAAAAGTATCATTTTCTCATCTATCTTTCTCTTTAGAAATCAAATTGTACATGCTCTGATCGACACTCTTGTTTACGACTCGCTCACGTTCCCGATATTCCGCGTCGGGGCGTGACAGTCTTTGTGGTATCAGAGCCTAGGTTACATAAAACCTAGGATTTCTTAAACATGGGTTTTCCCTTAATATAGGTATAGATCAATACCTAGAAATCGGTTAGGAACTTAAACTTTCCCAGTAAGTTTGGGTAGAACCATGGGTTAAGTTTTAAAGGAAAAGAATTAATCAAGAAATGAATACCAAAATAAAATATTAAACCTTGTAATTATGGTTGCAGGTTAATTCTCACAAATGGCTGTCGAAAGAGCTCAATGGCGCGAGATGCAACGCACCGTTCAAGGTTTAACCCAAGCCCTCCAACAGGTTGCTCAAGGAGGAGCAAACCGAGGAGCAGGAGATTTGCATAAGAATTTTCGGAGCATGAACCCTCCCAAGTTCGCCGGGTCTACGGATTCGGATGAAGCCGAACATTGGATTAAAGAAATTGAGAGGATTTTCCGAGTCATGCAATGTGCCGACGAGGAAAAGGTCATACTCGCTACTTTCCAACTAGAAAGGGACGCACGTGCCTGGTGAGAATTGGTCAAAGCTACTTTACCGCACGACAAGTATTATGGGAAGAGTTAGTGGAACACTTCAATAGCAAGTATTTCTCCGACCGGGTACAAGAAAGGAAGGCCACCGAATTTACCGCCTTAAAACAAAGGGGATTATAGGTTGCGGAATATGAAGCTCAATTCTCAAGATTATCTCGGTACGCTCCACATCTCGTGGGTACCGACAAAATGAAGGCAAGGAGATTTCTCAACGGCTTAAGGCCGCAATATATTACTCAACTCGCCCCAATGGATATTCAAATATATAGTGATGCAGTACGAAGAGGATAACTCTTGGAAGATGCAACAGAGTTATCGGATCGCATCCGAGGAAGGGAAGCCAAGAGAGAGCAAGTTACGGGAGCCGGAAGTTTCAAGCCTTCCTTCGGGAAGAAAAGACCAAATGACAACCGTAACTTCAACAAGGACAGGCGTAATTTCAACAAAGGTGGACGTAACTTTTAAGGGGACAAGAAGCCGAGGACATTTGACAAGCAAATAGTTCCTTTCTCTACGTCATCAAAAGAATTATGTAAATTCTACGAGAAGCCCGAACACAAAGTCGAGGAATGCTGGAGAAAGCTCGGTGCATGTCTTCGATGCGGGAGTCGGGAGCATAGGATCCCGAATTGCCCTCTTCTCAACGAGCAAGCTCCACCACCGGCAAAGCTTCCTATTATTGCCAAAAAGCAAGGAAGACTTCAAACTCCCATGGATGCAGAACCTACTAAAGAAGGAGGCATCGTAGAAGGTACTATTTTCATATACTTCTGGCCTGCCTCTGTTTTATTTGATATCGGAGCTACGCATTCATTTATCTCTAGAAGCTTTGCTGGTCTTTTATCTATGAAGCCTGTTCCATTAGTTTCTACACTCATGATTACTACCCCTATTGGAACGGGAATGGAAATTAAACATTTCTATCCTGATAGTGAAGTTCTAATTAGCGGTTGCAACTTACCCGCTGATTTGGTATGCATGGAAATGGACGGATATGATGTTATATTGGGTGCCGATTGGCTATCTGCACATGGTGCTAGTGTCAATTGCAAGTTGGGCATGGTAACTTTTATGGGTTACCCCAACCTCATATTTTATGGTATCAGGCATTCTAAACACTTGTCTCTTATTTCGGCCCTCAAAGCAGAGAAATTATTAAGGAAGGGTTGTGCTGGTTTCTTAGTTTCTATCACTATGACCGAGTATACAGAACCCGTTCTAAAGGACATTCCTATCGTTTGGGATTATTCTGATGTATTTCCGGACGAGTTGCCTGGTATTCCTCTGGAGAGAGAAGTGGTATTCTCCAATGATTTGATTCTGGGAGCAGGACCAGTTTCTAAAGCTCCGTATCGGATGTGTCACACCCCAAGCCTTTATTACAGCGGAAGACACGCTCGGGGAGCGCGAACAGCCGGCATGGTAAGTCTCTTGCAAGCAAGAACGACCAGAGCGCAATACAATCACACACATAAATGCAATTGCACAGAATTTAATCAAACTCCAACTTTATTTCATAAATGATCAATACTCGAAATACAACCACTTTCCATCATCTTTCATTCTACTAGACTCAAGAAATAAGAAAATTACATTGACTCAATCTAGACATTATAGACTTCCTAAGTCTTCGCTCCTCTTTAATCACTCTCGGATCCGCTACTTGAATAATTCGAACCCGACTCACTTTCATTTCCTGAAAAAGATTGGAAATAGGTAATGAGCACACTTGCCGAGTAGGTATCTTCGCATCAACATGAAGGCACTATTAAAGTGATTAATGTTTTTGCTCTAAAGAAATAAGGTAAAATCATGCAATGCAATGATCACGCGATTAAATCAAAGTAACAAGACAATCATATGAGATGGAATGAGAACAAGAATGAACTAGCAAGAATAGAACAAGAACATGATATTGGCCTTTCATGAACAAGAATATATCGAGAATGTACTAGCAAGCCACATAATCAACACTTTAGCATCTTATGCTTATGAGCAAATACTTCATGAATTTCTGCGGAATATGAAGCAAGAATGTCATGTCGTGTCGTGGATCTTCACTTATTTATAGAAATAGTACTCCCAGCGCAATGCGACGCCAGTAGCATCATACCCCATGGTTTATAAAATAGTATGTTTCTGACAATCAGCCGATGGGACTAGCATAGAGCCCTTAAACACAATCAGTGCTCGATCGCATCTTCAGGTATAAATTAAGCTACTTCCACGCATGTAACAGTAAAGTATGGCCAAGAATATAACAATTCTAAATAATGAAAATCAATGAATGAACGCTTCAATTTGAATATATAAGATCAAGAATGACTTAGACTATGCTATGCTTATGGAAATAAATCGGCAGCATAACAGTATATTCTCTTAACTTTCATTATATTAAGTCTATTATGCAATATGATAGGTTCTAGATCATCAAGGTTTATCTAGAAACATTGAAATGTCAACCCTTGTTCAAACCTTGGGTTGAGATATTCAAGTAATGTGACGGTCATTCACTGGGCCGTTACATTGTGTGACGGTATAGTATAGGACCGTTAAATTTGTCTGAATCCATAATCAAGAATTCAACCTCAGATGAATGTGACGGTCGTATATTGGGCCGTTACATGATCCTGATGGTCCAATACAAGGCCGTTACATTACTAGAATCAGAAAACAATGATAGTGTATTCTAGTTAATGGGTTTTAATGGTACAACCAACTCGGCGTCCTAGTGGGAATCCCAGGCTCGCGGAGAATTACGGAGGCCTTGAAATAAGATTTCCTATTCCATTGGAAGGAATATCCAATAGAGAGGTCCTCAAGTCCAAGATTGTGTTCCTATAGTGCAAAGTGTGAACTAATGGTCAACATACCGGAGTATGTGCCATGTACTTATAGAAATGACTCTATTGATAGAGAGATACAAGTATCAACGTGAAAATCATGATGAAAACTCTGACAATACAATAGTTAAAAGAATCATGATTTAGAATACAAGACTATAGAATTTTTGGCTTATGAAACTAACATAACTTAAAATACCATTTAAGTTCATGAAATCATGCAACCCATATTATGAATAATTAAAATAACCTTAAATTCACATAATCAGGTGAAAACTCTAATCAACTAGGCTTAATAATAAGTAAGATTGACGAATCTTATTCTGTCTAGGGTTGACAGAACACAGGGCTTCTGACGGTCTATAAGTGGTGCGTCACAGTAGTGTGACGGTCTATCAAACAGCCGTTACAGTAATGTAATGCCCCTGCATAGATGTGTCAGAGTCAACAGAGAAATCAATAGGCAATCAAGGACTGTGACGGTCCATCGTATGGCCGTTACATGAGTGTGACGGTCCTACGTTGATGCGTCAATGGGTCTGCTAACAGAAAGTGATATAAAACCTAAGGTATCAACTCACATCATGTCTGTAAATCAAATACCATGTCTATTCTAGGCATGATAACGAAGTATAGGCTATCTATATGCGTGGGTACCCGTGAGATAGACAAGATACATCTTTTTAATTTTCCAATTATGCTAAGAGATGCATGTAATGTATAGAACTTAGTAAAACATGAAATTGATGCTCTACTATGCATGAAATTCAATCAAACCAGAGGGCTTATAGTCCTATCAAGTTGTTTTTGCCGTTCATGAGATAACCTACCTCTTGTCTAGGCTTCAAACTTCCAATTATGGTCTGAACACCGAACCCTAGTTCCTTCTTCCTGTGATTTTTCAGCAACTTCCTTGGGCTCTAACTCCACGACCTCTTGACCTAAAGACGTGAAATTTGGAGAGGAGTTAGTCTAAAGTATTGTAAACAAATACTTCTAAAGAACTTACCAAAGATTACGCCTCCTTACCTTGATTCCTTGCGAGCCAAAAGTAAGGGTCGCACAGTTCAGAACTAGGTCCTATTTATAGGGTTTTGGCTAGGGTTTGAAGATTAGATCGATTCTAGAGTCCTTAATTTGCTAAAACGTGATCTCTAAGAGTCTTTAGTAATGTTATAACTCTTCATATGTTGATCTCTAGTGGATAAGAGTCCAAAGTTTTCATCTTTGTACTTGTTCTTTCCTTCACGGAACTAACAGGATGTAACGGTCTAATGCAGGTGCGTTAGAGGCATGTAACGGTCTCACAATAGACCGTTACATTTATTGTTCCCAGAGTTCAACATGAATCAAACTCTTCAGCTTACGGAATTCACAGAGTGTAATGGTCGTAGACCCATGCGTTATAAACATGTGACAGTCGCACGATAGACCGTTACATTCAACGTATATAGAGTTTCAAATAAATAAAACTCTTTTATTCATTTTTCCATATTGTTATTTATATAATTCATTTTTATTCTTAAATAAGCTAAGTAACCTTCTAGAATATGGGCCAAACTTAATGGTTTTTGGGCCTTAAACCCTTTTTAGATGATGTGTAAATAGGCTTGGTTAATTATTCAACCTAATTGGGCCTATGATGACTTATTAGTCTCAGAATTCATTTATTAATATATTTAGGCCTTTATAGATTCAAGAAAATTATTTATATAAAATTCTGGGGCACTACACCCTCCCCCACTTAGAAGAATTTGGTCCCCAAATTCAAGACATGGATTGTGGAGAGTGTACTTACAGTTAAATAATTCTGGAAATCTTTTTCTCATGGCTGCTTCGGTTTCCCATGTTGCTTCGTATGGCCATGTTTTCTTCCATTGAATTTTGACCATGGGGATAACCTTATTTCTTAGTTGACGCACTTCCCGTTCTAGAATCTTTATTGGTGTTTGCTCATATGTCATATCCTTCTGAATCTCCAGATTGTTATAAGTGATAATATGGTCAGGATCGTATACATATTTCTTCAGCATGGAGATGTGAAATACGTCATGAACTCTTGCTAATTGTGGAGGTAAAGCCAATCTATAAGCCACTTCACCGACCCTTTCAATAATTTCAAATGGGCTAATGAACCTTGGAGTTAGCTTTCCTTTAATGCCAAATCTTTGAATACCACGACATGGAGAAACTTTTAAATATACATGATCTCCTACCTGAAACTCCAAGTCACGTCTTCGATTGTCGGCATAAGACTTTTACCTATCTTGTGCCATTTTCATTCTCTCTTGAATGAGCTTGATTTTCTCCGTAGAATCCCTAACAAGGTCGGGGCATAAAAATTGTTTTTCCCCTATTTCATTCCAACATATTGGAGATCGACAACTTTTCCCATATAGAGCTTCAAAAGGTGCCATTTGTATGCTTGCTTGATAGCTGTTATTATATGCAAATTCCACCAGAGGCAAGTGATCATGCCAACTTCCTCCAAAATCAATGACACAAGCCCTGAGCATGTCTTCTACCACCTGATTTGTTCTTTCCGTCTGACCATCAGTTTGTGGATGAAAGGCTGTGCTAAAATTTAATCTGGTCCCTAGTGAATGTTGTAGACCTTTCCAGAACTGTGATGTGAATCAAGGATCTCTATCTGATACAATAGTGACGGGGACACCATATAATTTGACAATTTATTTTATGTACAATGCTGCTAGAATATCCACAGACCATCGACTCTTTATTGGTATGAAGTGTGCAGATTTAGTCAATCGATCTATGATTACCCATATGTCATCATGTCCACCTCTTGTCTTAGGTAAACCCATAATGAAGTCCATGCCTATGCTCTCCCATTTCCATTCGAGAATATTTAAGGGATGTAATTTACGTGCGGGTCTAAAATGTTCAGCTTTAACTTGTTGGCAGGTTAGACAACGAGACACGACGTCAGCTATTTCCCTCTTCATATTGGGCCACCAAAAGTTTCTTTTGAGATCCTTATACATTTTTGTACCTCCTGGATGAATGGTGTACTTTGATTTATGTGCTTCTTCTAGGATCAATTTCTTTATATCCTCATGATCCGGTATACATATTCGGCCCTTGAATAGCAATCTTCCATCATTAGAAGTAGAAAAATCCAGCCTTTGTTCAATATTGTCCTTAATTTCCAGTAAAACTGGATCATCCTCTTGTAACTTGGCCAAATCCTCTATTAATGTAGGTTGAGCTCAGATATTAGCTATGAAGCAATCTTCTTCCTTAATGTCAACGTCTAAATTCAACTGAGCAAATTGAGGAATAAGGTTAGTTACACTAATCATGAGACTTGATAACATACCCATTGGTTTTCTACTGAGTGCATCTGCTACAGCATTTGCCTTACTAGGATGATATTGAATAGCAAAATCAAAGTCCTTGATATGTTCTAACCACCTCCTTTGCCTCATGTTAAGCTCTTTTTGAGAGAATAAATATTTCAAGCTCTTGTGGTCTGAGTAGATCGTAAACTTTTCTCCATAAAGATAATGGCGCCAAATTTTCAAGGCGTAAATAACCGCTGCCAATTCTAAATCATGTACAGGATAATTTTCTTCGTGATGTTTCAATTATCTTGAAGAATAGTAAATCACCTTTCCATTTTGCATAAGGACACATCCTAAGCCAATTTCAGATGCATCCGTATATACCTCAAATCCATCACCCTCCATTGGTAGTGACAAAACAGGGGCTGTTGTAAGATGATTCTTAAGAGTTTGGAAATTCTTCTCACATTTCTCTGACCAGACAAAAGAATTTTCTTTTCTGGTGAGTCTAGTTAAAGGAACTACTATCTTTGAGAAGTCCTTAATGAATCTTCTATAATAACCAGCTAGACCCAGAAAGCTCCTTACTTCAGACACAGCCATAGGCCGACTCCAATTCTTGACAGCTTCTACCTTAGAAGGATCCACAGCAATACCTTCTTTTGAAATAATATGGCCTAAGAATGAGACTTCCTCGAGCCAGAATTCACATTTATTGAGTTTGGCATAAAGCTTGTGTTCTCTAAGTGTTTGCAAAGCTATTTTCAAATGTTCTTCATGTTCTTCTTTTGTCTTGGAGTATATCAGGATATCATCAATGAAGACGACAATGAATCGATCCAGGTATGGCTGGAAGACACTGTTCATAAGTTGCATAAATGCTGCTGGGGCATTAGTTAACCCAAATGGCATTACCACGAATTCATAGTGGCCATAACGACTTCGAAAAGCCAATTTATAAATATCTTCCTCTTTGATTCTAAGCTGATGATAACCTGATCTGAGGTCAATCTTAGAAAAATATTCTGCTCCCGAAAGCTGATCGAAGAGCTCATCAATACGCGGCAATGGATACTTATTTTTAATTGTCAACTGATTCAGTCGCCGGTAATCGATGCATAGCCTGAGAGAACCATCCTTCTTCTTGGCAAATAAAACCGGCGCACCCCAAGGGGATGTGCTAGGTCTGATGAAACCCTTGTCTAGTAGTTCCTGCAACTATCTTTTTAGTTCCTTGAGTTCTGTGGGGGACATCCTGTAAGGGGCTATGGAAACAGGTGCTGCTCCTGGAATGAGTTCAATGGTAAAGTTTACTTCCCTCTCGGGCGGTAAACTAGGTAGTTCAGATGGGACCACGTCTGGGAACTCATTCGCAATGGGAATGTTTACTAGGACAATTTCCTTAGATTCGGTGATAATGACTGAAGCAAGAAAAGCTTCACATCCTTGCGAGATAAGCTTGCAAGCGTGAAGAGAAGATATAATGGTAGGATGTTTCTTGTATTTGATGCCAAGAAAAGAAAATCTTGGAAGACCGGGCTTTCGAAAAGATATAATCCTATTTCGACAATTGATATAAGCATCATGGTCTACAAGCCAATCAACCCCTAAAATGGCATCATAACCTTTCATGTCAAGGCACACGAGGTTTGCGGGGAGATTGTAACCTTCTACTATCACTTCCCTATTAGGATAATACTCGGTGAGCTTGGTTCTAGATCCTAAAGGTGTAGTAATAGCAAGATCTGAAGGTAAGGGGACTGATGCAATTGACAACGTTTTTGCAAAGGTAGTGGAAATAAAAGAATGAGAGGCACCAGTATCAAATAGCACAAATGCAGGATGAGAACAAATCTGAAGAGTACCTTCCATAAGCCCATCATCCTTGGGCGCTTCCTCTTCGTCTAGAACGGCATTGAGGCGAGCCTGCCTCCTACGTCCTCCATTAGCTGATTGATCTTTCATACGGGGGCAATCTGGCACATGATGCTCCCTACTTCCACAACACAAACAAGCACCGAGGTGCTTCCAGTATTCTTCAGCCGAGTGGCCGAATTTCTCGCAAAAAGTGCATGTCGAGGCAACTTGCTCCTTCTCTTCCTTAACCTTTTTATTATTCTTCTGGGAACTTCCACCATTCCCGCTCCTTGATCATTTCTTGCTGTCACGGCTTTTGTATGGTTCCGTGATGCTAAACTTCTCCTTCTTATAATGCCGATCAGATCGTCGGCTAGATTCTTCTCCTTTTCCTTTCAACTTTTCAACCTTCTCTAAGGTCCTCTCGCATAGATATGCCCTCTGAACCATCTCCGCATAAGTGCAGATATTCTGTGTCCCAAGTTGATGAATGAAACCGGGTCGTAACCCGTCCATAAATCGATTTACTTTTAATAATTCCGTGCTAATAAGGTGTGGTGCATATGGTGCTAGTCTTGAAAACTGCAGCTCATATTCTGCCACCAACATTATCCCTTGACGAAGGGAGGCAAACTCCATGGCCTTCCTTTCCTTTACATGTTCGGAAAAATACTTGGTACGGAATAAAGTAAGAAACCCGTCCCATGTATGAGGTGCATCGGCCGGAGGTGTCGAAACCGACTTCCACCATGTACGGGCATCTTTATTTAGTTCAAATGTTACTAGACGCACCTTCTCCTGATCAGTGCATTGAATAACGTCAAATATCCTATTCATCTCATCGATCCAATTTTCTGCCTCATCGGGATTTGAAGATCCATAGAATCGCGGAGGATTTAGACTCCGGAAGTTGCGATGTAGGTCTCCAGCCCTTGCCCCTGCACCACCTTGTACTATAGTTTACAATGCCTGAGTGAGGCCGGCAACTGTTTGTTGCATACCGTCCCAATCTACGCGATGAGCCATTTGTAAAATAGGGTCCCTGAGAGAGAAAAATAACAACTTGTTATTTCTCATGAAAATCAACCTTGAAGCTAATTAATTATCTTATCCCGGGCTCTACCCAATCCTCACATGGGTATGGAATTTCTTCCTTAGTTCATAGGTAGGGGTCGTTAAACCTTGGACTTATCCTATGACATGATTCCTTTCCCTAAGTCCTGAGACTTAGTCTCTGATACCAACTTAACTATCACGTCCCGAGCCTTTATTACAGCGGAAGACTCGCTCGGGGAGCGCGAACAGCCGGCATGGTAAGCCTCTTGCAAGGAAGAACGACCAGAGCGCAATAGAATCACACACATAAATGCAATTGCATATAATTTAATCAAACTCCAACTTTATTTCATAAATGATCAATACTCGAAATACAACCACTTTCCATCATCTTTCATTCTACTAGACTCAAGAAATAGGAAAATTACATTGACTCAATCTAGACATTATAGACTTCCTAAGTCTTCGCTCCTCTTTAATCACTCTCAGATTTGCTACTTGAATAATCCGAACCCGACTCACTTTCATTTCCTGAAAAAGATTGGAAATAGGTAATGAGCACACTTGCCCAGTAGGTATCTTCGCATCAACATGAAGGCACTATTAAAGTGATTAACATTTTTGCTCTAAAGAAATAAGGTAAAATCATGCAATGCGATGATCACACGATTAAATCAAAGTAACAAGATAATCATATGAGATGGAATGAGAACAAGAATGAACTAGCAAGAATAGAACAAGAACATGATATTGGCTTTTCATGAACAAGAATATATCGAGAATGTACTAGCAAGCCACATAATCAACACTTTAGCATCTTATACTTATGAGCAAGTACTTCGTGAATTTCTGTGGAATATCAAGCAAGAATGTCATATCGTGTCGTGGATCTTCACTTATTTATAGAAATAGTACTCCCAGCGCAATGCGACGCCAGTAGCATCATACCCCATGGTTTATAAAATAGTATGTTTCCGACAATCAGCCGAGGGGACTAGCATAGAGCCCTTGAACACAATCAGTACTCGATCGCATCTTCAGGTATAAATTAAGCTACTTCCACGCATGTAACAGTAAAGTATGGCCAAGAATATAACAATTCCAAATAATGAAAATCAATGAATGAACGCTTCAATTTGAATATAAGAGATCAAGAATGACTTAGACTATGCTATGCTTATGAAAATAAATCGGCAGCATAACAGTATATTCTCTTAACTTTCATTATATTAAGTCTATTAAGCAATATGATAGGTTCTAGATCATCAAGGTTTATCTAGAAACATTGAAATGTCAACCCTTGTTCAAACCTTGGGTTGAGATATTCAAGTAATGTGACGATCATTCACTGGGTCGTTACATTGTGTGACGGTCTAGTATAGGACCGTTAAATTTTTCTGAATCCATAATCAAGAATTCAACCTCAGATGAATGTGACGGTCGTATATTGGGCCGTTACATGATCCTAACGGTCCAATACAAGGCCGTTACATTACTAGAATCAGAAAACAACGATAGTGTATTCTAGTTAATGGGTTTTAATGGTACAATCAACTCGGCGTCCTAGTGGGAATCCCAGGCTCGCAGAGAATTACGGAGGCCTTGAAACAAGATTTCCTAATCCATTGGAAGGAATATCCAATAGAGAGGTCCTCAAGTCCAAGATTGTGTTCCTATAGTGCAAAGTGTGAACTAATGGTCAACATACCGGAGTATGTGCCATGTACTTATAGAAATGACTCTATTGATAGAGAGATACAAGTATCAACGTGAAAATCATGATGAAAACTCCGACAATACAATAGTTAAAAGAATCATGATTTAGAATACAAGACTATAGAATTTTTGGCTTATGAAACTAACATAACTTAAAATACCATTTAAGTTCTTGAAATCATGCAACCCCTATTGTGAATAATTAAAATAACCTTAAATTCACATAATCAGGTGAAAACTCTAATCAACTAGGCTTAATAATAAGTAAGATTGACGAATCTTATTCTGTCTAGGGTTGACAGAACACAGGGCTTCTGACGGTCTATAAGTGGTGCGTCACAGTAGTGTGACGGTCTATCAAACAGCCGTTACAGTAACGTAACGCCCCAGCATAGATGTGTTAGAGTCAACAGAGAAATCAATAGGCAATCAGGGACTATGACGGTCCATCGTATGGCCGTTACATGAGTGTGACGGTCCTACGCTGATGCGTCAGAGGGTCTGCTAACAGAAAGTGATATAAAACCTAAGGTATCAACTCACATCATGTCTGTAAATCAAATACCATGTCTATTCTAGGCATGATAACGAAGTATAGGCTATCTATATGCGTGGGTACCTGTGAGATAGACAAGATACATCTTTTTAATTTTCCAATTAGGCTAAGAGATGCATGTAATGTATAGAACTTAGTAAAACATGAAATTGATGCTCTACTATGCATGAAATTCAATCAAACCAGAGGGCTTATAGTCCTATCAAGTTATTTTTGCCGTTCATAAGATAACCTACCTCTTGTCTAGGCTTCAAACTTCCAATTATGGTCTGAACACCGAACCCTAGTTCCCTTCTTCCTGTGATTTTTCAGCAACTTCCTTGGGCTCTAACTCCACGACCTCTTGACCTAAAGACGTGAAATTTGGAGAGGAGTTAGTCTAAAGTATTGTAAACAAATACTTCTAAAGAACTTACCAAAGATTACGCCTCCTTACTTTGATTCCTTGCTAGCCAAAAGTAAGGGTCGCACAGTTCAGAACTAGGTCCTATTTATAGGGTTTTGGCTAGGGTTTAAAGATTAGATCGATTCTAGAGTCCTTAATTTGCTAAAAACTGATCTCTAAGAGTCCTTAGTAATGTTATAACTCTTCCTACGTTGATCTCTAGTGGATAAGAGTCCAAAGTTTTCATCTTTGTACTTGTTCTTTCCTTCACGGAATTAACAGGATGTAACGGTCTAATGCAGGTGCGTTAGAGGCATGTAATGGTCTCACAATAGACCGTTACATTTATTGTTCCTAGAGTTCAACATGAATCAAACTCTTCAGCTTACGGAATTCACAGAGTGTAACGGTCGTAGACCCATGAGTTACAAGCATGTGACAGTCACACGATAGACCGTTACATTCAACGTATATAGAGTTTCAAATAAATAAAACTCTTTTATTCATTTTTTCATATTATTATTTATATAATTCGTTTTTATCCTTAAATAAGCTAAGTAACTTTCTAGAATATGGGCCAAACTTAATGGGTTTTGGGCCTTAAACCCTTTTTAGATGATGTGTAAATAGGCTTGGTTAATTATTCAACCTAATTGGGCCTATGATGACTTATTAGTCTCAGAATTCATTTATTAAGATATTTAGGCCTTTATAGATTCTAGAAAATTATTTATATAAAATTCTGGGGCACTACGTCTGCCGTTGAAATGAAGGAATTAAAGGATCAATTATTGGAGTTATTGGAGAAGGGGTTTATCCGACAAAGTACTTCACCTTGGGGAGCCCCGATCCTCTTTGTTAAAAAGAAGGATGGTTCGATGAGACTATGTGTTGATTATCGACAATTGAATCAACTCACCATCAAGAATAAATATCCATTGCCAAGGAATGATGAATTATTCGACCAGATTTCTGGAGCTCGATATTTTTCAAAGATCGATCTTCGATCTGGTAATCATCAGTTATAAATCAAGGAAGGTGATATTCACAAGACCGCATTCCGGAGTAGGTATGGACATTACGAGTTCGCCGTTATGCCTTTTGGCTTAAAAAATGCACCTGCCGCATTTATGCAATTAATGAACAGTGTATTCAGGCCATACCTCAATCAATTTGTAGTTGTCTTTATCGATGACATTTTGATCTACTCCAAGTCCAAGGAAGAACATGAAGAACATCTCAAGAAGGCCCTTCAATTATTAAGAGATCACAAGCTTTATGCCAAATTAGGTAAGTGTGATTTCTGGTTAGTGGAAGTTTCTTTTCTCGGTCACATAATTTCCCAGAACAGTATTGCCGTTGATCCTTCAAAGATCGAGGCCGTAAAGAACTGGGAAAGACCTACTAGTGTGACGAAAATCCGAAGCTTTTTGGGATTGGCTGGATATTATCGAAGATTTATCAAGGACTTCTCCAAGATTGCGGTATCTTTAACAAGATTAACAAGAAAGGAGAATCCTTTTATATGGTTCGAGGAATGCGAGAAGAGTTTTCAAACTTTAAAGGATTGTCTAATGACTGCCCCTATTCTCACATTACCTACGGAAGGAGGAGGATTTAAAGTATATGCTGATGCATCCGGAATTGGCCTAGGTTGCGTATTAATGTAACATGGCAAGGTTATAGCCTACTCTTCAAGACAATTGAAGAAACACGAGGAAAATTATACCGTGCACGACCTAGAGTTAGCAGTTGTGCTCTTTGCTTTAAAGATCTGGCGACATTATCTCTATGGCGAAGCCTTTACGGTATATTCTGATCACAAGAGTCTCAAATATTTATTCTCTCAAAATGAGCTCAATATGAGACAAAGACGGTGGTTGGAATATTTAAAGGATTTCGATTTCTCTATACAATACCACCCCGGAAAAGGCAATGCCGTAGCTAATGCACTTAGCAAGAAGCCAATGACTTTATTATCAAGCTTAATGGTTAAAGAATGGCATCTACTTGAACAAATGGCAAGTCTAGACCTCAATATGGAGGAGAAGGAAGGTGGAGTCCTTATTGCCAATATTTGACTCCAACCCGAGTTACTCTCGGAAATTAAGGAACGGCAAGGTGATGATCCATTGATCGTGGAAATTAAAGAGAAATTAGAACAACGATCGGATTTTCTTTTAGCTGATGATGAAAGGTTATTATTAAAAGGAAGAACATGTGTACCGGACTGCTCTATCCTCAAGGGTAAAATCTTGGAGGAAGCACATCGATCTAAGTACACTATATATCTCGGTGCTACAAAAATGTACCAAGACCTCAAAAGAACTTTCTGGTGGCCTAACATGAAAAGAGACGTAGCCGAGTTCGTAAGCTGATGTTTGGTCTGTCAACAAGTTAAGTCCGAACACCTCAAACCGGCTGGTAAACTCAAGCCTCTGGAAATACCGGAATGGAAATGGGATAGTATCGGTATGTATTTCATTGTTGGTTTACTGAGGACCCGAAATGGTTTTGATGCTATATGGGTAATTGTGGACCGACTAATCAAGTTCACCCACTTCTTACCTATCAAGACTAAATGGACCGTGGATGTTCTAGCCGCCTTATATATCAAGGAGATTGTCAGGCTGCATGGTATTCCAAGTTCCATTATTTCGAATCGAGATCCGAGATTCACCTCTCATTTCTGGAAGGGTTTGCAATTGTCTATGGGCACTAGGCTAAGATTTAGCACTACTTTTCACCCTTAGACGGATGGACAAACTGGGAGGACGAATCAAATTATTGAAGATATGTTGAGAGCATGTATGATAGACTTCGGTGGAAGTTGGCATGAATATTTACCGCTGACTGAGTTCGCTTATAACAATAGCTATCAGTCGAGTATACAAATGGCACCATTCGAAGCTCTTTATGACCGAAGCTGTAGATCGCCTTTATGTTGGAGCGAGGTTGGTGAAAAAGGATTGCTTGGTCCCGACATTGTCCAAGACACAACTCACAAGATCCAGTTAATTCAAGAAAGACTAAAGGTCGCTCAATCACGGCAAAAGAGTTATACCGACAATCGGAGGAGAGACCTTGAATTCTAAGTGGGGGAGCATGTCTTTTTAAAGATCTCTCCCACACGAGGAATTAGAAGATTCGGAATCAAGGGAAAGCTGAGTCCAAGATTTATTGGCCCTTTCAAGATTCTGGAACGAATCGGCGAGGTGGCGTACAAGCTAGCTTTGCCTCCTCAACTGGCCGGTGTACACGATATATTCCATGTATCAATGCTAAGGAAGTACGCGTACAATCCTTCTCATGTGATTCAATTTGAAGAATTGAAGCTGTAAAAGGACTTATCATATGAAGAAAGATCGATCAAGATATTAGATCGGAAACTACACCAACTGAGGAATCGGGCTATACCGATGGTGAAAGTCCAATGGAGCAAACGTGGATTCGAGGAAGCCAAATGGGAGTTAGAAGAATCTATCAAGAAGAAATACCCGGATTTAATCTCAGGTTAGAATTTTAACCTTTCTATTTGAATTTATGAATTTTAGTTGTATAATGTGAATTTGGAGGACCAAATTCTTTTAAGTGGGGGAGGATGTAGAAACCCGATAATTAAAGATGAGAAATAAAATTTTTAATTTTATTCTATAATTAAAATTTACATGAAATAATTAAATTACATTTTTACTATAAGAAAAAAACTAGATAAATGCATTTACTTGAATTTATTTAAGATAAATTAAAAAATAAATGTTTTAACCCTTAGATAAATCATAGGAAGCCCAATAAAAGTCCATATAATGGACTATGATTACAATTGGCCCATTGGATAATCCATAATGGGTTAGATTAATGGATTATATGATTTATTAAAGGATAATTAGACCAAAATTCGTAACACATGTTTAATATGACATTTAAGGGATTAAAATAACCCAATTTCTAGAAGATTGACACAAGAATCAACCCTTACCTAACATACAACTTTAGACCAGCCGAAATTACATTATTTTCACACCAAAAATAGGCTAGATTAAGAAGAGAAATTGAATTTTTCTTCTAACTCGGACTTAATGGGTTAGGTAAAAATTAGGTGAGGAATCTTGATAAAATTGGCCAAGTTTTATCTATAAATAGAACCCCAATCAACCCTCAAACCATCCCTGGAGTCTTAAGCTATACTGGTGTGAAGATTGAAGGAGATTTGAAGGAAGATTTGAAGAATCAAAGGCTTTTCTATTTATTCTGAATTATTTTTCCTCTTTCCTTTGGAAGCAATTAAAGGTAGGTATCTCTCAGGATAAATTCTAATTAAATTATGCCATCTTATTCATTTTCTGTCCTCTTTCCATTGATAGCTCATTTATTAAATTCTGTTATGAAATGAGCAAGTTATGGTCATTTTATTGGAGGGGTATTCTCATTTTGCATTAGGTCCAGAATGTGCTATACCTCAGTAGCGCGTTCTGAACGCGCTAGCCCGACATAGCGCGTTCATACAATATTTTTTCCCTCCCTCCGGGGTCAAACAGATATTTAAAAAAACAAATTAATAAATTTATATTTCAGAACACGCTACCCTCGGGTAGCGCGATCTGAATGATCACGCTAGCTGAGGCTAGCGCGTTCATGAATTGAATACCGGGGGTCTAAATTTCAAAAAAAAATGTATATAGTGTCCAGATCGCGCTAGAACTGGCTAGCGCGTTATTCAGATCGCGCTAGTCCAGGCTAGCGCATTCAATATATATATATATATATATATATATATATATATATATATATATATATATAAGGTCAGACAAAACAATTTCAAAACCAACCTCACCTCACCTCAGTTCAGTGCGGCTCGGCTCGGCTCGGCTCGGCACAAATAAATAAATAAATATATTATTAATTTTGTATCAACTCACAACTCGAGCCCACATCCTATGCCCCTTGGGTCCTGACCCAAGGGTGAGCTCTCCAACATATAAAGCCAAGCAAATTTTTCTAACTTCCAATGTGGGACTAAAGATTAGTCACTGTACAATAGGAATTATAACATTTGGAAATCCACATTAATTGTAAGTATTTAGTTACCAAAAATAAGAAAAGGCAATATTAGCTTGTTTGAATTCTTACAGCATGTAAAAAAAATTATTTTTGTAGAATAAAATTATTTTTAACATGTGAAAATCTATTTTTGACCATAATCTTAGTAAATTAATGCATGAAAAATATTTCCAGCATGTTAAAAATGACTGCCAGCATGATAAAACTATTCTATTTATACTGAGATATACACACTATTTTTCAACATGTAAATCTATTTTTTTTGCATGATAAACCTAATTTCCTATTAAATAATTAGTAAATTGATGCATGAAAATTACTTCCAGCATGTTAAAATTACTTCCAGCATGATAAAATTATTTCCAGCATGTTAGAATTATTTTTAGCATGTTAGAACTATTTTCAGCATATTAAAGCTATTTTTCAGCATTATAATTCTATTTTTTCTATCAAATAATTAGTAAATAAATGTAGAAAAATTATTTTCAACATGATAAAATTTATGTTGTTACCATAGAATTTCTGTAATCAGTATGGTAAACTTATCTTTATCATCCTATCAGTAAGTTAATGTATGAGAATTATTTTAGCATGTTAAATATTAATTTTCAGTATGTTAAAAATTAAATACAGCATGAAAAATTTATTTTTATCATCTTATCAGTAAAGTAACATATGAAAATCATTTTCAGCATGTTAAAATTATTTTCAGCAAGTTAGAATTATTTTCGGCATAAAAATCTATTTTTATAACAAAATTCTGATTTTTATAATGATAAATCACCATTTTGGCTAAACTAATGTATCTCTAATGTACAAAAACTTCCTTAAAACATGTCTAAATACTTGTAAATCAAATGCACACAAGATTAAACCATGGAATTAAATTAATTCTATTAAACTCTAATTACTTAAATTTTCTTCCTAGTTACCGTTCTTTCTTGAATTCCACGACTTAATGTCGTTAAATATGATGCCTTAAAATTATTATTCACTCCTCTTGCTGCTTCTGAGATTTTGCCAGATCTGTACTTTTTACAAAAGAGCTTATTCTTGAAATTCATTGGCCATAGTGTTAAGTGGATGTCTAAACGTACTTGGGATCTTATGATCCACCAACCCAATGCTTGGCATTAATGGGAGTTGATTGACCACGGTGTGGCATTGCACCGAAGTGCATGACTTGCTAGATTATTTATGACATTCCACACTTCGTTATTGTACTTGTTTACTTGTTACTTAAAATTGCTTGAAATTATATGATATATTTGACTTACATGAAATGGCCAAATTCTTTCATGATATTCTTTACATGTTCAATATTCAATACTTGAAATTATCTTGGAACCTTGTTATCATGTTATTACTTGAAATTCCGTATACAATTTCTAACTTGCTATTCATGATCTTAAACACTTCTCGATTTACTTGAAAAAAATGTCCAAAATGATAAATACATAAATATTACCTGATTATAGAGATATAAAATCCTACTGAGTTTTTTGCTCACCCTACGTTTTGGTAAATTGTTGCAGGAAATGAAAATGAACAAGGGAATGGACAAGAGTGAAAGAGTGTTTTTCTTTTCCCTAAGATTTATGTAGGTCATTAGTGATTTTACAAGAATGTTGTATTTTGGAGTTTGAAGATTGTAATTACCTTTATGGCTTATGAATTAGTGATGTAAACTTCATTTGATGAAATAAAAGTATCATTTTCTCATCTATCTTTCTCTTTAGAAATCAAATTGTACATGCTCTGATCGACACGCTTGTTTACGACTCACTCACGTTCTAGATATTCCGCGTCGGGGCGTGACAAAAATCTATCTACATCCCTTTTTTGGCGACCACGGTGGGACACCTTATGCCTATCATGCTTCTGACATTGCTGACCTGCTCCTCTATCATTGTTTGAGACATTTTGATCCTCACGGATTTTCCATTTTCATCGGCTGCCGCTTTCTGTTCTCTGGATTGATTGCGGTCCTCTGTGGGCCGTTTCAACTATCCAGCGGTCGGTCGATAGACCGCCTATTTCTACCTCAGGTATGTCTATCCCCTCTTAGTTCCTGTTGTTTACTTTCTGTGTCTGTTTCTTGTTGCGGTCCTGTCAGGGCCGCTTTTATGCAGCTGACGGTCGTTCATCAGACCGCTTCTGTCACTTAGGTACGTGCTTGACCATCCCTATTACTGTTCATTCTAGTCTCTGTTGCCTATGCTCGTTGTTCCCTGGTTACTTGTGGTCCCCCCTGGATCGTCTCACTCCCTGTGCTGTCTCCCATAAGACCGCTATTTTATTATAGTGCACCCCGAGATTTACACTTGTGCTTTGTTCTCCATCATCTTGCTACTTATTTTGGGTGCTTATTTATCTCACCCTAGTTATTATTCATGTCTATATCATTGCTGCCATATTTATATCATTGTTTCATCATTATTTGTTTGCCTTTAGGCCAGAATTTTCATGCACTCTGGTGCACATAGGATCATACATTGTTATCATATTAGTTGCATACCTACCTTGGTAGGAGATCCTCTCGTCTCCATATTCCTTGGAGTCGACTAGGTGATCCTATCCATGACCTCCGTAAGCCCCTGTGAGCCGTGGATTCCCACACGGATGTCAGGCAGGTTGTACCTTCGCCACCCCGTGTCCAGGTTGCATCCGTGAGAGAGAGTCTACACTTAGAGTCAACCAAGTCCACTGATCCACCCCTAGTAGGGATCCCACTTTTGGAGAGAACTTTGATCAAATCCAAATGATTAAAGTTCCCAAAGAGGAAATAGGTATCACAATTTCGTGCATCACTCTCACTTGGTTGATTTTGGTTGCCTCTCATCCCCTCTCTTGTGTGTGCTTTTGTCTTTTTTTTATCATGTTAAGTGTGTTTATTGTTTTGTGTTGTCACTTTTATGATTAGGTACCACGTTGCATGTAGAGTTGTTTCCCGTTCATAGGATCTTCTCCTAGGGGCAATCCTTCCTTTGTTTCCTATTTCAATCCATTATTTGACTCCACAATGTCATCTTTCGACTTTTCCCAGCCCCGTGAGGACTCTCTTCTTCAGGGCCTTCTAGAGGACCCACCCAGGGTCATTGGTCAGGGGTCCGCCCCTCCATTGTCTGCTGTCGGTGAGGGTAGTCAACCCTTCCTTTTCCATCCTCCTACTAAAGGTTCTACCGGTCAGATCCTCCAGATGATGGCCCAGCTTCAGGTCCTTTGGCAAGCTTTATAGGGGTCAGATGCCCCATCATCTTCTATTCCGCAGGGCCTTGCTGCTACTTCTGCTTCCCAGTCCATGGTTAATGGGCCCGGAGCCTCCTCAGCCGTTCCAATTGATCTAACCTCGATCCAGCCCAGGGTTCTTCATTTTTCAAATCTGGAGGTGGGCCAGTCTTCTAACTCGGCCCATCAGGCTCTTGACAGAGGGAAGGTCAGACTCCTTCCATCTTTTCAGGTTGACCCTTATGGGTCCATTCTATCAATGCCATAGGCCCTTGCGGGTCCGGTTGATCTCCTTCGCCCTCAGGCTAGGGCCGCTTACTTGACCTACTCGGGTATGGGTCCTTCCTTGGCCCAATATCCCTCCTATGGGAGCCCATCTACATCTACTTACCCTTCAGCCCCTCACACTGGGTCCGCTCCCCTTGCTTTACCCCCTCCATCCCAAGAGCGGGAGCTCCTCGACAAGTAGGCTGCCATGCAGCAACAGCTTGACCTCCTCCAAAAGCGAGTCAGCCCACAGTCTTTGGTCGATGTCCCAGTTCCTAGTTTCCATAACATTCGTTTTCCCTCTCAGTCAGAGCTCCCCACGTACCGAAAATATGATGGGAATAGCAACCCCTACACCCATGTGAGGGACTTTCTATATGATTCGGCGGAGTTTCAGTACGATGATCACCTCATGGCGTATCTATTCCGTCGCTCATTAGTTGGGGTCGCCTTGGAGTGGTTCTATGCATTACCACTAGAGGACGCGAAGAGCTTTAAGGTTGCGAAGGAGAAATTTATCCAGAGATTTCAAGATCGGGTCGGCCCGGAATATTCATTTACCGATCTTGTGGCCGAAAAGATGAAGACTGATGAAGATTTTTCAACATCTGGTGATAGATGGAGGCAGATGGCCGCCCGTGTGCCTGGTCATATCCTGGAGGAGGAGAAGGTTAAGCTCTTCATTTCCAATGCCACCCCTGTGAACACCTAAAAAGATGATCATCACTCCGACATAAAAGGATAGAAGATAGATAAAACTAAATAAAAAGGGGAGCAAGAGATTGCTATATGGAGGGTGATCGCCAGAGGGGTTACCTCAAAAAGAAGGGAGATTGGTCGCGAATACCTGATGAAAACAACGATGCGGGATGATTGTAGATTTCCTCCTCCTCCTTCTACCGGCCGGCCAATGAAGGGGGTTTTTCTTCTTGATTACCCCTAAACAAATCACGAACAAACAAGATAAAAAGGGATTAGCCAAGTGTATGTAGTATCAATCCAAAGATAAAATGAGATGATGGAATATGAGCATAAAGTGTGCACCTTTTGGTTCTTTTAAAACCCCTAAGAGAATTAGGGAAGGAAGGAGATGTGATGCAAAGCTAATGCAACAGAATTATGATGAACGATGATGAAACAGTAAACTGATGCAAAGAGTTCCCTGCTGTTCCTGACAACAGTAAAGGGAGAAACCAATTGATTCGGCTGATGCAATAGGAAGAAGAAACCACCGCAGGAGCAAAGGATGCGCAGGGAAGGGGAGAGTGGAAAGCTTCTATGCGTGGAGAAAACCTGTTTCTGCCATTACTAATCCCTCTTTTCTTCTCCCTTCAGCCAACCTTTTGCGAACTCGACCCAGGGATGCATTTATAGGGCGGAAAACACAGATCTAATGGGATAAGAATTGGCAATAGCCATCCACGGCAAGGTCTCTAGTTACCTAATCCAACAAGATGATCAAACAAAGCATGCAACTCTCCAAGAAAGCTTCGTTCAATCAGGACACGGAAGGGAAAGAGACGACCCACATAAAGGCGTTATTTGAAATTGACGACCTGGGTCAGGGCGTTAATTAAAATAATGACTGGCATAAGGGCGTCAATTAATGGATTTAATTTTAGTAAGAAACACCTTCCTTATTTGAAAATGATGAAGCGACGCCTGAGGGAGAGGCGTTAATTAAAAACACGACCCAGAGAGGGACGTTAATTCTTATTTTTCCAATTTGAATGAAATTCGTTAAATTCCAGAAACTGACGCCTCTTGGTTCAGTCGTCCTTTCTTTAAAACGCGCCCAGGAGCAAGCCGTTATTTAAAACACGCCTTACTTCAAGTCGTGAATTACAAAAAATAATTAGAAAAACACATAAAATCACATAAAAATAGAAAAACTTCGTATTATGGAAATATTGAAGTTCACTTTGGGGCGTTAACATGGTGACATGAGATTTGATCAACATAGTATCAATTTTGGCGTGTCTACAGCTGCCCCGCCTTGGCGTCTGCTTTGCAAGGGAGTGAGACGAAATGAAGTGAAAGTGTAACAAGCGAAATGAAGTGGAATGAACTGATAAGTAGATGCCAAGGTGTGATGTGACACGCCTCTGACACTAAGCATTAGAAATCTTTCCAAGATTCTGAGTGAAACAACTCCGGGTGATTCCAAGAAAGCATCGATTGGCTGGATAAAGGAGACTAAACTAAACAAAATGTGCGCGAGGGCACGACAGGGAGGCACCATTAGAGAGCGGTTACCAGCCAATGTAGACGTGCTACAACCAAGGTGGATTTGCAGAAAATTAAAGTGAATGGAGATGAAGACCCAACAAAGGGATGCTTTCAAGGAACTAGCCTGAGCGGCTTCAGAGAGAATAAAGTATTTGATTTAGAATGGAATATCTCATGCCAACTCAATTAAGAACGAGTGACCTTCATTATTGCCATAATATGAAGATTTTCATCATTAAGCTCAAAGTCCTACATGATGCATGCTGGGCTAAAAGAAAAAATAAAACAAACTAAAAATAGAAAATAATCAAGGATAATATTGTTAAGCCATCTAGATTTGGTCAAGAATCCAGATCTCTGAGCTGACACTAAGCGAAGCCCGTTTGTCCGCGCATCAACCCAGAAAGTGGAACCGTCGTCCCAGACCTTTAATGACTCAACGGCCTATCCGTGTGATCAAGATTCTCCTGAAATTATCACTGTTTTTGATGAAGGGGAACTCAAATTCCAGGTTTGTCAGAATCACAAGGTCCTTGATATGCTATAATAGCGTAGAATACCATATAATAACAATGCTTACAGGAAAGAATACAAGAACGGAATGCTGTTACTTCAACGAGTTACCCATGCGTCTCTAAACCTGCACTTTTCTGTTTGCAGACTACACAGTTACAGGCGGCACGTACCCAGGTTGCCCTGGCCAGTGCAGAGTTGGCGATCCGTGAGCAGCGCGTCACGGAGCTGGAGCGGTCCTTGAGGCGGCGGGAGGAGCTGCCTCAGGACGTGGCAGAGTTGTGGGTTGCTCTTGAGCTGGAGCGGAGGGAGCGTGCTCGAGAGCGAGAGGAGCACCTGGCGGACCGTGACCGGCACCACGAGCAGTAGCAGACGGACCATGCCCGGTACCAGGAGCAGGTGGTGGCGTGCGAGCGTGAGCTGGCGGACTTGAGGACCCAGCTGGCCGTTACCCAAGAGCGGCTACGAGCGTTAGAGGAGCGTCTTCAGCGAGGGCGTGAGCGAGCGCGTGCTGCAGGGTACGCCTTCACCAGCTCCACCTTCGTGGCGGGCTCTTCTCTTCGAGAGAGGAGCAAGGCAGGGGGCCAGGTTCGAGTTCCAGCTTCTTCACGGGGCCCCATGCCCCCTCCACCCGCGCCTCCTCGGGACGGCGAGGACGAGGTAGAGAGTAGGAGAGAGGAGGGTGGAGGGGAGAGCTGAGAGAGACTTACTTGTACTCCTCCACCCTCACACCTGTACTCAGATATTTATGATGTATATATATATGAGATTGAAATTTTTGTTACTTGAGCACTTGTGTAGTTGTGTACTTGTTGTCGCGTACTTTGCTCCTTTTCCACGTTCTTTGCTTTTGCTTCACTTTGCCCTGTACCTGCAGCTGTAGTTCACACTTGAACAAACAGGTTAATTCATCTGTTCGACTTTGCCCCTTGCTCAATAAGCAAGGGATGTCTTTACTTTTGACCTTGATGACGGGTCAAGGGGCCAAGCCTTTAATCAAATAAGGTGAATGAAATAACCAATAAAGGGAGATGCAACACGCAAGCACACATATGCAACCCATAACAGAAGATGCACATGTAAAATGCAAGCATACATCATGAAAGATAAATCACCATTTTTTTCTTCTTTTTTCCTTTTCATTTTTTTTCTTCTCTTTTTTTTATTTATTTTCCCAAAAAGACGCCTTCGACTAGGTCGTTATTCATATAAAAAGACGCCCTCAGTGATGGTTGTTAATTCTGAAAAAGAGTTTAAATTTCGTTGAAAAGACGACCTATCCGAAGGTGTTATTTGATAAAAGACGACTTCCACTCAGGCGTTAATTACCTAAAGGCGCCTTACTTAGAGGCGTTAATTTTTTTTGCTGCTTTTAGAATTAGGTTGACAAAGCTACCAGGGCACTGGGTCCTACACGGTCGTCATTGAGGATTCATTGATCTTTCTTATTTAATCAAAAAGGGGTCGACGTGATAATGGTTTAAACTTATACGCAAGATCTCGCACGATGCAATCTCCTAGGTCAATCTCGACCATTCTGTTGGTTTATGACTTACCACAAAGAAAAAGGTGGAAGAAGATATAAGGAAGCCCATAAGAGATTCTGAAAAGCTTGAGGTAAAACTACCTCCCCTACCCTATGCCTGTTGGGGTTCGGTCTTCGGCATAGGGAAATTTTGTTGCCTTTTGCCTCTTTTGTATTGCATGCATACGCCCAAGGTTTTCCTTGCGGGGACTTTGCCCTCTTGACATACTTTTCTTTTCACGATTTGACTTTCACTTTGAAACTGATTTATACTGATGAAAAACTTAATTGTACTTGGGCTTTTGCGGCATTTTGTTCCCTTTTGGGCCCTGACTTCCACTTACTAAGGCGGCGGGTAGGCTTGGCGGGTCCACCCCGAGACCTTCCTTCCTCCCTTATGGGCCGAAGAGGAAAAGAATGGGTATTGTCTTCACCTTTAGTCAGGTTTTGACTTTCCATCGGATTTTGCACCGCTTGAGTTCGAGGTTTAAGCGTGCAGTGTGTGCGGGTGTCGACCCCATTTTAAGTTAACAAGACTGATGAATGAATTCTGAATTTTGACCTTTCAAACTTTGCGTCCTCGTACGCCATGGCAACAATTTTGAAATTTTGAAAATCTTTTTTCCTTCCTTTTTCTGTTTTTGGGTTTTGAAAATTTCTATTTTGTTTGGATTTTGGAGATTTCTATCTTTTTTAAGATTTTGAAAATTTTCTATTATTATTTTTTTTAGATTTTGGAAAATTCTATTATTATTATTATTATATTTTTTTTATTGTTGTTTTTTTGGATTAGGGGTAGTATTTCTTAAGGTAGAGCCCATTCCAAGGATGAGCTAGCTCTTCTCCTTCAACATTAATCAATTTATAAGCATTGCCAGGATAAACATCTTTTATAACAAAGGGTCCTTCCCTGTTTGGTTGGAGTTTTGAACGGGGTCCGCCAGGTTTTACAAAGATTTTCTTGATTACCATCTCACCGATTTTGAATTTTCTCTCAATTACTTTCTTTTGATAAAAACGTGAAAGCCTATTTTGATAAACGCGCGCATGCTCAACGGTGACCAGGCGCTTCTCATCTAGGAGTTCCAACTGGACAAGGAGTGAATCACGACGCTCATCAATAGAGAATTCCTTGTCCAATTGTACTCGCAGAGAGGGAATGAGAATCTCATAAGGAACTACCGCCTCCATTCCATAAGTAAGGGCGAAAGGGGTTTACCCAGTGGGGGTACGAATGGAAGTGCGATAGGCCCAGAGAGCTTCAACTAGCTTGTCTGGCCAATCCAAAAATTTATTAGCCTCACACGTTTTCTTAACAATTTTGATCAGTGTCTTATTAGTTACCTCTGCTTGGCCATTGCCCTATGGATAATAGGGAGAAGAATGATGCAATGCAATGTTATACCTGTTTTAGAGATCCTTGAGCTCTTGAGAGATGAATTGAGGTCCATTGTCGGTGATGATGGTGCTTGGGATGCCGAACCTTGCGATGATGTTCCTCATTATAAACTTGCAGACGGTCGACGCTTTGATCTCCACGAATGCTTCCGCTTCCGCCCACTTGGTGAAGTACTCCATTTCCGTAAGGATGAATGACTTTTGCTTCGTAAGGAGGTTTGAGTCACCAAGAGGTCCAATGATATCGAAAGCCCACATGGAGAAAGGCCATGGGGAGGACATAGGATGGAGTGAAGAAGCAGGAGAATGAATCTTGTCGGCGTGCAGTTGGCACTTAACACACCTTCAAACATAGATGGAGCAATCCTCTTCTAGAGTTGGCAAATAAAAGCCTAGCCTAAGGATCTTCTTAGCTAGCATCTGGTTGTTCACATGACCACCACACACTCCTGAATGTGCCTCTTCCACGACCTTCCAGGATTCATCATCGTCGAGGCATCTTAATAAAACACCCGTGAGCCCTCTTCTATAGAGCACACCTCCCACCAAAACATACCGTTGAGCCACTCTTCTAATCGCCTTCTTTTCCTCCACAGTGGCTTCTTCGGGATAGGATTGATCATTGCAATATCTGGCAATCTCGTAGTACCAAGGTTTCTCCTCATCAGCCAATTCTTCTTCCCAATCTAACAACATGACCTCTTTGCCTTTAAGAGCTTCACTCTGCCTGACCTTCTCGAGCACCTTGTCCCTAATGTCGAGGAATGCACGATCCTTAATAGCTGGAGTGTCACGCTGATGAATGAGGGGAACATGAAAATCTCGCTGGGGAGGAAAGACTAAAGCAGAGGCCAAAGAGGCAAGAGTGTCAGCTAAGATGTTCTGGCTACGAGGGACATGGACAAAGATCAACTTGGTGAAGAGCTTGGCATAAGCTGAAGCAAGTTCCTGGTATGGCTTGAGCTTAGGATTGATGGTGCGGCATTTAACAAGCACTTGGCGTAGAATGAGCTGACTATCACCAACAATTCGTAATTGGGTAACACCATATCTATGGGCGGTTTGAAGGCCGGCCAAAAGAGCCTCATACTCAGCTATATTATTTATGGCAGGGAAAGTAAGCTGAGCGGCGAATGGGATGGTGACCCCTTCTGGAGTTAAAAGAACCATGCCGATCCCTCTTCCTTGGGAATTTAGAGCTCCATCAAAATGTAACGTCCACATAGGATCGTGGGGTTGATTAATGGACATTAGTTCCTTACCTAGAAACTCCGAATCGACAGGATCAAATTGGGGTAGAGGGTGGTGAGCAAGATGTTCGGCAATGGCGTAGCCTTTGATAGCTTTCTGTTGAATGTAAGGGATGTCAAATTGAGAGAGGAAACTTTTCCAGCGTGCTAATCGGTCGGTAAGGACAGATTTTTCAAGAAGGAATTTAATCGGATTCATGCGTGCAATGAGGTGAACCTCGTGAGCTAAGAAATAGTGCTTTAACGTCTGAACTACCCAGACCAAAGCGGCGCATGTCTTCTCTATAGTTGAGTACCTCTGCTCACAAGGGTTGAGAAGTTTAGACAAGTAGTATGCTGCCCTCTCCTTCCCTTCTTCATCCACCTGAGCTAGGACAGCACCCACAGAGTCATCCAGGACAGAAACATAGAGAATGAGTGGTTTGCCTGGAACTGGCGGCCTCAGGACAGGAGGATTGGCCAAATAATCCTTCAATCCTTCAAAAGCTGTCTGACATTTGTCATCCCAATTAAACTTGACCCCCGGCTTAGTAAGCTCGTAAAACGGCCTGCATCTTTGTGAATGCTGGGAGACAAAGCAGCGAATAAATTGTAACCTCCCGATTAATCCTCGAACTTCCTTCAAATTCCTGGGAGGAGGCATATCTCTAATGGCCTTCGCCTTATTGGGATCAACTTAATTCCTCTTTTGCTGACAATAAATCCAAGCAACTTCCCTTATAAAACACCAAATACACATTTCTTGGGGTTCATTTTCAACTGATACTCTCGTGATCTTTGCAAGACTTTAGCTAGAACCCCAGGATGCTCAACCCTTGTTCTTGATTTTATCAGCAGGTCATCCACATACACCTCAATATAAATGTGGATCATATCATGAAAAATTGCCATCATAGCCCTCTGATAGGTGGCTCCAGCATTCTTGAGTCCAAAAGGCATGACCACATAGCAGTAAGTACCCCATGGTGTAGTGAACGATGTCTTCTCTTGATCTTCCTCAGCCAAGCGAATCTGATTATAACCCGAAAAACCATCCATGAAGGGGAGAGTCTCAAATCCTGCCGTATTATCAATTAAAACATCAATATGAGGGAGGGGGAAGTCATCCTTAGGACACGCATGGTTGAGGTCCCGAAAGTCTATACAAATATGAACCTTTCCATCTTTCTTCATGACCGGGACGATATTAGCCACCCAGTTAGGATAGAGGACAACTCTAACAAATCTGGCCTTATGAAGCTTGTCGACCTCTTCTTTCATTTTTAAAGCCATGCTAGGGTGAAAACGTCTCAACCGTTGTTTGACCGGGATAGACCCTAGCTTAAGTGTAAGCCGATGTTCAACGAGTGCAGGTTCTAGTCCAGGCATATCTTCATAACTCCATGCAAACGTGTCCTTGTATTCTTGAAGTACCAAAATAGGCGCCTCCTCTTCGGAGGGTGGCAAGTTCTTTGAAATGAGGACAATCCTGGGGTTTTCTTCCGTACCCAGATTTATTTCTTTGGTAGGCTCTTCTACTGAGGCTGATGGTTCATCAAATCTTCTCATGCCACTAGCAAAGGCATCAGCCTCGTCCTCATATTATTCGTAACTTTCATCCCCCTCTTCAATAGGGTCTTCATCGTTCATAATCTCATAGACACCTAAACTCTCATAAGAAGCACAAGCACCCTCATATTCTAATTCTGGCAAGATGATCGGATTCTCTAAAAATTCAGGAAGAGTTGAGCATGCCTGGCACCTTCTAGCCAATTCTAACAAGAATCTACGGGGAATCTGCTTACCCTTGGGTTTCTTATGTGAAACTACCCCATGAATTTTATTAGAAGAAGAGGAGGAGCAACTAGCTTGATCATTAGAAGAAGAAAATGAAGGAGGTGAAAAAGTGGATACAGGAGGGGATACAGATGAGTACCCCTCGCAGGAGGGGTGGAAAAGGTTTATCAATGAATCTTGGAAGAGCGGCCCCTGGGTCGGGACACACTCAGAAAGGAGATAAGAGGTCTCCTCAACAGAGATGGAGGTTTGAAAAGTTGGAATTTTGGCATTTTTTTTCATTTTTATTTTCTTTTTTCAATAGAAAGCAATGTGAAGGGGGAATAGAAGGAGGAGTGGAAATTGACAGATTGGAGAAGGATTGAATCAATAGCGACCCGCGCAGGGGTGCGATGGAGAGTCTGGAGAATTGCTCGAGGAGCAAGGGAAGAACGGGAGGAGAAATTTGTAGTGAATTTGGAGACATGATGACCATAATCGGAGGCAGTCTCGACACGTGAGAAAACAGTTGAGCATACAAGGAGGAAAGAAGAGACGGATGCATGGAAGTGAGGGAGAAGATGCCGACCCACAGCCTGTCTGTCGTGAAACCTTCTTCGTATGGCACATCAGGCTCTCCAGTGTCTATATAATTGCTCAGCAGCTGTCTCTTGTCTGTTATCACAGCAGGTTTCTCAATCAACTCATGAATTAGTGGCGGCCATTCTGGATCGGTTGGCATAAATAGACGGCTCAAAGCGATAGCAATATCATTCATGTCGAACCATCTATACCAATCACACTCTGGATCATCCATTTTCCTTCTCTTATCAGGCCTTAGAGACTCCAGGGCTTTGTAGGTGGCCAATGGAGCAATATGACGAGCAAACTGTCTAGCATGAACATCTTGACAGTCTAACATGGAAGTGACTATTGTAGTCTGCTCATTATTTTGAACGCCACCTTTAATAAAATGTGTCTGCAATGTCCAAGTGAGCGGTTGGCGATCTGTCTTCAAAGTGGAGGTCATGACTGCCCATGGTTCTTCTTCATTCTTGCTTGGCCCTTTATAGCCTAGGCCGCCCCGTGCAATCAATCTTTGTGGCTTGGCAGGCTTAGTTCTGCCTTGGGAATTGACCCCCAGGCCTTTGCCAACCTGGTACCCCATTCTCATCAGAATATTCCAACCCGGGGTATTCATCATATTTTTATTCTTCTTCCCCTTGGCAGTTAGGGGTGTCATGGCAACTGTTGTAACTGTCTCGGGTGGCATCGGTCGTGGGTGAGGGATATCCAACACTGATAGCAACGGCTTGTTGGAAGGCCAAATAGAAGGAACTGACGTTGCTAAGTGTATGTCTTCATCTGGCAGAATTGGCATGCTAGTGACTTTAATAATGCGGCCCTTATGTGGAAACTTGAGGCATTGATGATTTGTAGAGGGCACTGCATCTAGCTGTTAAATATAGGGGCGACCCAGGATGCCATTAAATGTTGGATCCATGTCCAATATGTGAAAATCTACTGTGATTGTAGCTGGACCCAAACTGACTTTTAATGTTATCATGCCCAAGGGAGGCTTCTTGGTGTTGTCATAAGCTGTGACTGTTATAGTGGATGGCCGAATCTGATTTTCAGGAATGCCTCACATCTTCAAAGTGCTAGGCGGCAATACATTGATGGACGCCCCAGTGTCCACCAAACATTGTTTTACTGCCACTTTATTTATGTCAACTGTGATACACAGGGCATATTTCCTTGCTGGTTGAGATGCCAATTCATTTTCATAAAAAGTAATTGCTGGCTGACCGCTAGCGGGCATTAAGACTGTAGTTATGTGCTCGACCGGGATGTCTTCATTGACCATAACTTTCTGCAAATATTCTTTCAAGGCCAATTGATGGGTCGTTGACCTCTTGATCAGTTCTAGAATAGAAATTCTTGCTGGAGTCCGGTCGAGATGCTTTAGTAAATCATACTAAGTGCCTGGAACATACTCTTGCTCTTGCTCTTGCTCATTGGGCCCCTGCGTAGGCTCCTGCTCTCTCTGGGGAAAAATGCGTTGGAACATCCATCCACTGCGGAGCGGTGCTATGGTTTGGCGCGCCTCCGTCGGGGCAAGTGTGGAGGGAGGGTTGGAAGATGAAGAAGGAACATTAGTGTTGACAAGTGGTGGAGAAGTGTTCAAAGAAGGAGCCCCCGTAGGGGGTATTGGAGAAGGGTTCAAAAGAGAAGCCCCTATAGGAGGCGTAGGGGTACAAGGGGGTGTTGGAGTGTGGGTGGAGATAGTTTGTTGAATAAGGAGAGGTCTGGGTATAAATGGGGGGTGGACTGATGGTGTAGGAGTCCTTGTCGGTGGAGGAGTAATGGTTGTAGATGTAACAGGTGTTGGTGATGGGCGGATGAGAAGTGGCCTAGATGACAAGGGCGAAGGGTTAGTGATAGGTAGTGGAGTTTGTTGCGTGATGGGCTGCGGTGGTAGAGGACGGGTAAGGAGAGGCCGGGTTGGCAAGGATGAGGAATTAGTTGGAGCAGATGGATTAATAGGGCGCAGAAGGGGACGAGTCAATTGGGGAGTGGAAGAAGGAAGTGTGCGCAAGAGGCGCGAAGGTTGATTATGGTTAAGTGCCCCGACAGAGGCATTTTCTTCGTGCCATCCTTGTCCTCTCTCCACCTCGTGGAGGGACGTGACAGGGTTCACATGCTGATTTGGGGGGTGCTCCGACAGTGGGTTGTAGACAATCCCCATGTCTTGCTGTGGTGCTGGAGCTTGCTGTTGTACCTATGGAGCTGGTTGCTGCGGCTGCTGAGCCTGCTGTTGCCGAGGAGGCCTTCTTACTTTTAAAGAAGCGATAAACTATCTCATCTCGTCCCAATTAATACTGCCATGATCATTCAAATCATAAATATAGTCCTTGAAATGAAAGCAGCGATCAATATTGTGGCCAGTGGAGCGGTGGAAAACACAATAGCGGGACGTGTCAACATTAGCGGGCCACGCTGCCCTTTCTTTTGGTAACATGAGCAGATTGGCGGCCATCAGGGCATTGAAGATATCTGGGAGACTTTCTGGCAATGGCGGGTAGTGGGCCCTTTTGGGGCCTAGTGGTCTCCTTTGTTTTTGTTGTGGTGGTCCGTAGTTGGCGGGTGGTGGTACTTGGTGATATTGTTGTGGAGCTGGTGGATCCATGAGGTGCGTTTGGTTTTGTGGAGGAGCAAAGGAAGGTTGAGGAGCAAATTGGTGTTGTGGGGATGAGTTGAAGAGGGTGCTTTGTTGTGGAGGTGGTGGAGGTCGTGGGTTAGATTGGCGAGAGGGTGTGGGGTTGCCAACTACGCCAACTTGCTCATTTGTAACAGTGCCCTCAGTCGTGGGTCCGCTATTGTTGACATTTGTATTTTTCTTGACCAACCGTGGTCTTGATTCAAACATACCCATGATGGGCGAATATTTCATCTGAGTTTGAATATATCGAGCTCTTTCATAGAGCTCCTCCATGGTGGTCAATCTGTTCATGGCCAATATGTGCCGGAACTGAAGGGTTGCATTTGAAATAATCATCTTAACCTGTTCCGGTTCTGACAACGTATCTTTCAATTTTTCGGCCATTGATCGCCATCTATCAGCAAATATGATGAAGTCTTCCTCTGACTTCATTTTCTCCGCAACCAGATCAGTAACTGATAGGGAGGGTCCAACCCGGTCCCTATATTTCTGCAGGAATTTCTTTTGAACTATATCGAAGTCACTAGCATCTGTCGGGTCTAAAGAATAAAACCACTCGAGGGCTGGCCCCTCTAAAGACCTTCTAAACAAATAAGCTAATGAGGCTTTATTGCCCTGTCAAAAGGAAGTTTCATACATAAAATCTTTCAAGTGAATAAATGGATTGCCAGTCCCATTATATCGCCGAAAATTCGGCATCTCAGAAGGTGGTAGATGAAATACTGGCAATGTGGGGAGAGAAATCTCCGGGGCATTCTTTGCTGCAGTGACTTTCTTGAGTTGCTCTTCCATGCTAGCCAACTTTTGAAGGAGCAGAGCATTGGAATCTGACTCGACTGGGGCCGAATTTGGAATGAAAGAATTTGGCATAGGTGTCCTTAGAATTTGGGGAGGTTGAAGGAATTGAGGCCTAGCTGCAGAATAACTTGCCTGTTGGGCCGGCATGGCCACAACGGGCGTTGGTGGACGTGAAGGAGTTTTGTGCAAGACCGCCTGGTCAGTAGAAGCATGGTGGCCACTCACGGCTGGAGGGGGATTGGAAGATGAAGAGGGAACAGATTTCCCTTTCAAAGCGGCCTGAACTGCCTACCGCTGGGAATCATCCAGTTGGGACAAAGCATGAATTAAATCATTGACATTGAAAGAAGGGGAGGTGTTCCCTAATGTGTCCTGATTGGATGGTAAAGCTTGAGAGGAGGGTTCAACCTCATGAGTTGTGGTGTCAACCACATGAATTTGAGAATAATGAGCATGAGATGGAGGGTAGTCTCCCTCATGATAAATGGAATCCTGGAGGGGGGCCTCATAAGATTGACCAAAAATATTCTCCTCCACATCATCATAAGAATACCTGTAGCTTGCCATGTTGATGATTTTACCTGAACGAAGTTGCATATTTAAGTGGAGGGAAAGCTTAACTTGAAGGAATTATAACCACAATAACCACTCAATTCAATCAAAATTATGCAAACAAGTTGTGATGAGCGCAAGCTTTTAGATTTAAGTTTGAGGTTAGGGTGAATTAAATTGAAGATCAATCCACTCCCTTTTGTAATGTGAACCCTAGTTATGAATTTGAGTGTGATCTCCGAGTTAACTAGGTTCTTTCTCTCTCCTCACCAACGATAGGTTGTCTAAACTCCGGGTACTTCAAGGTACAACCAGCCCGGCGTCCGTGAGGGAATCCACGGGTGCGGGGACTTACGGAGGTCTTGGAAAAGGAATTTCCTGTCCAAAGAGACGGAATGCTCAATGGAGGGTTTTTCCAATTCCAAGAAGGGTGTGTGGAATCCTAGTGTAGAGAGAGGAGGTCTCTCAACCAAGTGCCACAAAATGTAGGATAATATAGTCAGATCAATCAGACATAATCAGATGATAAACATGTGAATCAATCCAGCATGAATGAACAGAGCAAGCAGGTTTCTGTAAACACACAGAAAAAGGGCGACTTGACAACAGTGCTACTAGCAGAAAAAAAATGACAGTGGGCCTGCCGTGAATTATTGCAAAGTGACAAACAGTCTAGAAGACGCGCCTTGATGTGAGGCGCTAATTATGAAAGGGACGCCTCGGGAAGAGGGCATCAAAAAAATAAATGGTGCACAAGCTCACCTAAAACACGCCTTGCGATACGACGTTGTACAAAGACAGGATGCCTAGACCAAAGGGCGTGAATTCGCAAGGAGAAATAAAACGAACCAGAGATATGCTAAAAAGCACCTCTGCAGCAGGCGTTAAATAACAAAACGACGCCTTGAATGAAGGCGTTAAATAAGAGAGGCGCCTTGATGGAAGGCGTTAATTCAGAGAATAAAAGATGCTCACAAACTGGCTAATCCCGATGGGAGGGTGCAGTGTGCACGATGGAAGGTGCCCGTGGGGCACAAAGGAGGGTGCCATGTGGGGCACAATGGAGGGGTACCATGGGTACTAAAGGGAGGGGCACGCGCGGGTGCCAAAGGGAAAGGGCACATGTGGGTGCCAATAGGGGAGGGGTAATCAAAAGAAAAATAGTGGAAGTCCCACCGTGATCGCCAATTTGTGAACACCTAAAAAGATGATCATCACTCCAACATAAAAGGATAGAAGATAGAAAAAACTAAATAAAAAGGGGAGCAAGAGATTGCTATATGGAGGGTGATCGCCAGAGGGGTTACCTCAAAAAGGGAGGGAGATTGATCGTGAATACCTGATGAAAATAATGATGCGGGATGATTGTAGATTTCCTCCTCCTCCTTCTACCGGCCGGCCGATGAAGGGGGTTTTTCTTCTTGATTACCCTTAAACAAATCACGAACAAACAAGATAAAAAGGGATTAGCCAAGTGTATGTAGTATCAATCCAAAGATAAAATGAGATGATGGAATATGAGCATAAAGTGTGCACCTTTTGGTTCTTTTAAAACCCCTAAGAGAATTAGGGAAGGAAGGAGATGTGATGCAAAGCTAATGCAAAAGAATTATGATGAATGATGATGAAACAGTAAACTGATGCAATGAGTTCCCTACTGTTCCTGACAACAGTAAAGGGAGAAACCAATTGATTCGGCTGATGCAATAGGAAGAAGAAACCACCGCAGGAGCAAAGGATGCGCAGGGAAGGGGAGAGTGGAAAGCTTCTATGCGTGGAGAAAACATGTTTCTGCTATTACTAATCCCTCTTTTCTTCTCCCTTCAGCCAACCTTTTGCGAACTCGACCCAGGGATGCATTTATAGGGCGGAAAACACAGATCTAATGGGATAAGAATTGGCAATAGCCATCCACGGCAAGGTCTCTAGTTACCTAATCCAACAAGATGATCAAACAAAGTAGGCAACTCTCCAGGAAAGCTTCGTTCAATCAGGACACGGAAGGGAAAGAGACGACCCACATAAAGGCGTTATTTGAAATTGACGACCTGGGTCAGGGCGTTAATTAAAATAACGACTGGCATAAAGGCGTCAATTAATGGATTTAATTTTAGTAAGAAACACCTCCCTTATTTGAAAATGATGAAGCGACGCCTGAGGGAGAGGCGTTAATTAAAAACACGACCCAGAGAGGGACGTTAATTCTTATTTTTCCAATTTGAATGAAATTCGTTAAATTCCAGAAACTGACGCCTCTTGGTTTAGTCGTCCTTTCTTTAAAACGCGCCCAGGAGCAAGCCGTTATTTAAAACACGCCTTACTTCAAGTCGTGAATTACAAAAAATAATTAGAAAAACACATAAAATCACACAAAAATAGAAAAACTTCGTATTATGGAAATATTGAAGTTCACATTGGGGCGTTAACATGGTGACATGAGATTTGATCAACATAGTATCAATTTTGGCGTGTCTACAACCCCTACCTTCAGAAATATTTTGGCCATGAATGACATTGCTAATATGCACCAGTTGTATAGTATGGCTAGGTTCATCCAGACCCAATTCAAGGATTCCCCTATTCACACCCTCTTCGAACCCCAGAAGCCCAAGTACGTCAAAAAGCCCCAAGGGCCTGTCACCGAAGGGGTCCAGACAAATGAACAGGTACGATCATCAATTTCCAATCCACCAACCAGCCCTCTCCACCTCGTTTCCAACAGCCTCCACGCAACCCTAAGTTCACCACTCCACCAAATACACAACCATCTTTCCCCGCTCCCTAACAGCCACAAAAGCCGCCGTAATACCACAATGTCCCTCCACCAAATGCCTATGCAGTCACGCGTCCAGGTCCTAAGAGAGCTCAGTACCTCCCACTACCTGAAACCCTTCCCGACATCTTCTTTACCCTTATGTCCATTGGGGCTTTATAGCTTCCTCCGGAACGGCCGAATTGGAACTCGACCGTTGACCAATCCAGATACTGCATTTATCACCGGCAGCCCGGGCACACAATCAAGAGATGCTTCCAGTTTAGAGATCTTGTCTATGACCTGCACGAGGGGCAGCGCATCAACTGGGCCGAGATGCGTAGGGTGATTACAGATATCAAAGAGAGAAGACAGCAGCCACGACAGCAACAGCAGCCAGCGCCACAGCCAGCACCGCAGCAATAGCAGCAACAGCCTGCATAGGAATTGGGGATTCATCAGAACCTGATGCCCAACCATCGGCCCGCTCCGCAACCTTAGCCGCTGGCACCGGTTTAGATTAATATTGTCCACCACCTAGCCCCTAACGCTGGGTGGTCTTATGATGATGACTCGTCAGCCCAACTCATGGCCCTCCAACATACCTACCGCAACATGCCTTCACTTTCCATCCCCGTTATCTTCCAGCCCGCCACTATAACCCCCATCACGCTTGCTAAACCCCTCATCCTACCTTTTGCATTGCCCAACATTTCGCCTATCTCCATGCCAACGCTCACTACACCCTCCATTATCACCCCTGCACCTAACCCTTCACCCGTCACTCTTCCGACGGGACCCATTAAGCCTACCTCTCTAGTCATCACCCCCATTTTGCACGCAACCTCTACTTTCACCCCCCTCGTCCACCCCGTTGGGCCCATCAAACAATCCGATGTCGTGCCGGCACAAAATCTTGCCCTCCGGAGCGAGCGTCTATTTCATCGGAACTATCCCACTATCGGTGCACCCGCACCCAATCCCCAGTTCCCGTCGCAGGCGATTGAGCAGTAAGAAGTGGACCCTTTGCCCGGCACACAGTATGATTTGTTACACCACTTGGATCGGATGCTGGCCAAGATATCAGTTCTTGAGTTGATTAAGAGGTCCAAATTACACCAAGATGCTTTGAAGGAATTCTTACAGAAGGTCCTAGTAAACGAGGACATGGCGGTTGATAGCTTACCAACGGCTTTGGCCAAGATCACTAAGGGGCCGGCCATTTCTTTCTCTGAGTCTGAATTAGCACCTCCCAAGGCACGTCAAATGCTGCTCTACATCTCCATCGCCTTGAATAAGGTGGTTATTGATGCAACTTTGGTGGACACTGGAGCCTCCATTAATGTTTGTCCCCTCAACACCCTCCGGGCATGCAATATCTCTAAAGATATTCTAAGGCCCACTCCAACAATAATTGTAGCTTACGACAACTCATGGAGGGCCTGTCACGGGGTGGTAACCATCCAAGCTGAGCTCGGGCCATTGACGATGCCCGTAGAATTCTATGTGCTGGACATCGACCCAATGTTCAAAGCTATCCTGGGTCGTTCGTGGATTGACAACCTCCATGCAGTACCGTCTACCGCCCACCAGTGCCTAAAATTCCCATTTCAAGGGCGGGTAGTAAAAGTGAAGAGCATATCCATTATTCAGACAGTTGAGGCCATATCCAACAAAATGCTGCCAACACTATGGTCGAGCAACAAGCCAATCATTTTTGTGATGGACCTCAACTTCCCGTGGGCTTATGCACACCGCAAGCCGACCGTCGCACCGATCAACATCAAAGTGAAGCCCACAATGAGAGACCCTAAAGGCTAGAATATGATGTTGAAACTAGGGTATAAGCCAAGTATGGGTCTCGGTGCTCAGCTGTAAGGGCGGACTAAGCCAATCCCCAGGGGCAGAAAGATGAACAGAAGGGATCTCAGATATCAAGAGTCCTCATTTTCGGTCTTGGGAGACTCGGGGCCATTAACCTGGGACTACTACCAACATTTTGTGAAGGGGCCGTTACAGCCCAGTACCTTGAAGACACCGCCCTGTTTTGACAAGAAGGAAGATGCTGCATGTTCAGTTTCTAGCCCGCCTTCGCCACCAAAGTGGCCAGTAGATGACATGAGTGATCTCTGCGAGGATTTTGTAAAGCTATTTTATGGATAAGATTGTCCAAGAAACCCTGAGATGCAGCTCGTGAAGTACACGCCAGCAGAGCCAGCCTACCATTCACGGGAGGAAGGGAGCTCGTTGATTGCCTTTTCCTGGCCTCCTTCCTATTTGAAGTCTCTTTTCAAAGAGCTGGAGTCTGTACCCCGTTTACCTCTTCTCCTAATTGATCCACTCCTATTCGAGATGCCCACTGATTTTCTCATCGTAAGGACATGCACTTGCTACCCACCTGTCAATCTGTCTACTCCTTTCTTCTCTTCCTTTGATCCATTTTTTGACATCTTTTGCCCGTCCAAGTACCCTCTCCAGCTTCCTCCTCCACCTTCTTCTCCATCTTGCTGTGTACTCTCCACTAATTCCCCACAAAAAAAACGTCAATTTTAGAACGGAGATTTCAGTGGAGGATTATGCTGTGTTCTGTCAGTCCTCTTCCCAGGGGCATGAGACCCCTGTTTCCCTTCCATTAGATCTTCTGTCTCCTAGGTTAGATGTAGGGTTTGTTGAGTCTAGGGAAGTAGAGCCAGTCAGGTCTAGCGAAGTAGGATCTTGTTCTAGTATCTCCAACCCTTCCACGCTCGCTACGCGCCCAATGACGGGTCATTCTAAAGCCATCCCTGATAGGTTCCTCCAGGATCTCGCTCAACGTTGTCACGCCCTCCTTAGATGTCCGGAGTTCGTAGAAACGGCCGTCGTCTTAGAAGATGATGAGGAACAAGAAGGGGTGTGGAGTGATGATGGAGTAGGAGTTTATGAGATTATGGATGAGAAAGACCTAGTAGATTTTGAGGATAGCGGCGTAGATGACACTGTCGACTTGTACGCGGAAGGTTTGAAGAGATTCGATGAGCCGTCATCAGCAGTGGATGAATCTACGAAAGAAATAAATCTTGTAACAGAAGAGGATCCCAGGATCATTCTTATTTCTGCTAATCTCCCTCCTCAGGTTGAAGAAGAATTGGTCGAAGTTTTGAGGGAGTATAGCGATTCCTTTGTCTGGTCCTATGAGGACATGCCTGGTCTTGACCCCGCCTTGGTAGAGCATAGACTTGTACTTAAACCAGGGGCAACACCTGTTAAGCAGAAGCTAAGAAGATTCCACCCCCACATGGCCTTGAAGATGAAAGAGGAGGTTGACAAATTGCATAAGGCCATATTTATTCGGGTCATCTTATATCCTCAATGGGTGGCAAATATAGTCCCTGTTGTGAAGAAAGATGGAAAGGTAAGGATTTGTATTGACTTCAGGGATTTGAATAAGACATGTCCCAAGGATGATTTTCTACTACCTGATATCGATGTGTTAGTGGATAACACAACCGGGTACGAAGCTCTCTCATTTATAGATGGTTATTCTGGATATAACCAAATCCGTCTAGCTCCAGAGGACCAAGAGAAAACCTCATTCACCACGCCCTGGGGCACTTATTGTTATGTGGTCATGCCGTTTGGGCTAAAGAATGTAGGCACCACTTATCAACGGGCGATGATGGCGATATTCCACGATATGATGCATGTGTATATGGAAGCTTATGTGGATGATATCTTGGTGAAATCAAGGTCAAAAGAAGAACACCCCACCATTTTGGCCAAGGGGTTGTAGAGAGCTAGGGAGTACAAATTAAAGATGAATCCGAAGAAGTGTGTATTTGGAGTATCCTCAGGGAAGCTGTTAGGGTTCATAGTTAGCAAAAGGGGGATTCAAATTGATCCTAATAAAGTAAAATCCGTCATGGATATGTCCCTGCCAAAGAACATCACTGAACTTCGTGGCTTAATTGGACGTTTACAGTTCATTCGAAGATTTATATCTCAGCATTCACAAAGATGTAGTCCGTTCTATGAACTGTTGAAGGCGGGGGTTAAATTTGAATGGAATGAAGAATGTCAGAAAGCTTATGAGGATCTTAAGGTCTATCTATCTAATCCCCCAGTTCTGCAACCTCTTGTCCCTGGGAAACCCCTCATCTTATACATTTCTATCATTGAGGACTCCCTAGGAGCTGTCCTGGCACAAGTGGATGATGAAGGTAGATCGAGAAAGCGTAGCATATTACATCTCTAAGTTATTCAACCCCGTAGAGGCTAAGTACACTGCCATGGAGAAGACCTGTGCAGCATTAGTTTGGGTAGCTCAAAAATTGAAACATTATTTCCTTGCCCATGAAGTTAGGCTGATCTCTAGAATGGACCCGATTCACTATCTCTTAGAGAAGCCTGTCCTTTTTAGTAGGTTAGCTCACTAGCAGAGCTTCCTCTCCCAATTTGATATCACCTTCGTCACCCAAAAGGCAATCAAGGGCTATGCTATTGTTGATTTGCCTATTCCTTGTACTAATTCCCTCCATGATGAATTCCCCTATGAACACCTTGCCGTACTTACTCGTCATCCTTTCTGGTCCTTACAGTTTGATGGCGCGCTTAATTCTCAGGGCCGAGGGATCACTGGTGTCCTCCTCACTCCGGAAGGAGTGACTATCCCCTTTGCCTATCAGCTCTCTTTCCCTGCTACCAACAATATAGGCGAGTATATGAGGCTCTATTTGCTGGATTGAAGCATGCCTATATCATGGGCGCGCGTTATTTGAACATTATAGGAGACTCTCAGTTGGTGCTGCGCCAGGTTCTCTCTACCTATCGCACCCGTGACCCCAAACTCAAACCTTATCAAGATCTAGTCACTCTCTTGACTAGGCAATTCCACAAATTGATATAAATTCATACCCCTCGCTCTCAAAATATTCCTGCTGATGCACTTGCATCGCTTGCTTCTTCCCTCTCCTTCACCCTTAGTCGCCTTACTGAGACCATTATGGTCCAGTAGTTCGACGCTCCTTCCCCTCAGGATCCCTAGTTTGATAACCTTAGGAAGTCCGTAGTTAAGAAGGCTGAGAAGGAAGATTTGAAAGAAGTGTCATTAGCGGAACTGGAAGAGATCTTGGAAGAAGAGGAATTGCCGTGGTACTACGAAATCGAGCAATACTACAGGGAAAGGTCGTTCCCCGAATCAACTAACGCCGAGTAGCGAAAGGCCATTAGAAGGGTCGCCCCTAGATATACAATCGTGGCTGGAGAACTGTATAGGCATGCCCTTAATGGAGTTCTGATGAGGTGTTTAGACGACGATGAGGCCTGGAAGGTAGTTGAAGCAGCTCACTCAAGTAAGTGCATGTGGAGGGCATGTTAATGGTCAAGCCTTAGCGAAGAAAATTCTTAGGCAGGGCTATTACTGCCCAACTCTAGAAGAAGACTGTTCCACCTATGTTCGTAGGTGCATTCAATGCCAACTCTATGCTGACAAGATTCATGCTCCTGCTTCATCCCTCCATCCCCTTTCTGCTCCTTGGTCATTCTCCATGTAGGCCTTTGACATTGTAGGCCCGCTAGGTGATCCCAATTCTCATATCAAGTAAAAATCTTTTATCCTTACCTCTACTGAGTATTTCACCAAGTGGGTCGAAGCTGAAGCATACGCAGAAATCAAAGCTACCACAGTTTGCCGCTTCATCTTGAAGAATATCATCTCTCGGTTCGGAGTGCTAAGCGACATCGTCACCGACAACGGACCTCAGTTCATATCACAAGAGCTCCAGGACCTCTGTAAGAAGTTTAATATTTCATTGCATCATTCATCTCTATATTATCCCCAAGACAACGGTCAAGCCGAGGTCACCAATAAAACCCTTCTAAAAATTATCAACAAAACATGCGAGTCACATAAATTTTCTAATTGGCCTGAAAAAATAGTAGAAGCTCTGTGGGCTTATCGCATCTCCGTCTGCACTCCCACGGGGCAAACCCCTTTTTCTCTCACTTATGGGATGGAGGCGGTACTTCTATATGAGATTTTGATCCCTTCCTTGAGAGTCCAGCTTGATAGGGAACTTAATCTCGATGAACGTCGAGAGGCGTCGCTAGTCCAGTTAGAACTCTTAGATGAGAAGAGACTTAATGCGGCCAATCACGTTTCTGTCTATCAAAAGCGAGTCTCACGTCATTTTCAAAAGAAGGTTATTGAAAAAAAATTTCAAGTGGGTAACATGATTTTGAAACGCAAATTTATTAGATCAGGAGGTCCCAGGTCTAAATTGCAACCTAACTGGGAAGGTCTGTTCGTGGTAAAAGAAGCTTATCTGGGGAACGCATACCGTCTAATCAACGCGGAAGGTGAAGAATTATCTCATGCGTGGAACGAGTTGTATCTCAAACGTTTTTATCCTTAGAGTCAAGCTAGTGACGGCCCAGTGGTGAGGTGTTCCCTCCTAGATCAGGAAGGAAGATCCCTAGCACAACACCCACACTACACGACATCCTTGGTTGGGTTTTCCGCTTCTACGCGACACCGTTTCTCCTTTGGCCATATTTAGGGAAAATAAGGGCCCTTGTTCTTTTCCTCTCTTTGGCCCAGTATAGGGGCAAGTGGTGAATAAAGGGGGGGAGGACCAATCTAGACACCCCAATAGAAAGGAGATCTCAAATAGAGGCAGTCCATTATGACCTAATTCCGCATAAAGCATAAATCAATCAAAAAAAAATCATGGCAAAAGCTAAAAGCTCACCCAAAAGCTTGAAGCTCAAAAGTCCAAATGCTCCAAAGCATGAAACTAGGCATGACAAGAGTGGCAGTATAGTTTTCCCGCGGGACGTCAGGAGCCCGGTCATTCGCGTGCCTAGAGCGGATGAAGGTTCGATGACGGACACAAAACCCCAGCACAACATGCCGAATCTCTGAAAATGAGTTGTCGTGAGAGGAACTCAAGCCCTAAAAACCTCTATACCTATCCCCGGCTTCCCTTTCAAATTATGTTTTGATTTCCAAGGACCAGGTCGTGCCCTGGGTATCGCCTTAGTAGAGGCACCGTTATGTGAAGATGGTCCCTAGTCGTGGATGGTCACCCTTAATGCACGTTGTACTTGGGAAACCCCTAATGAGATGAGTGGGTCTCTCACTGCCGGGTCTGAACTAGTTTAAAAAAAAACCCAAACCAAAAAAAAAAACAAAACAAAACAAAACAAAAAAATCAAATATTTCCAAAACCAAAAAAAAATTAAATATTTCTAAAATCCAAAAAATCAAATATTTCCAAAATCCAAAGACATCAAATATTTCCAAAATCTAAAAAAAATCAAATATTTCAAAAATAAAAAAAATCAAATATTTCCAAAATCCAAAAATCACATATTTCCAAAATCCAAAAATCAAATATTTCCAAAATCTAAAAAAACATCAAATATTTCCAAAAACAAAAAATACAAAAAACAATAAAAAAACATCAAATATTTTCAAAAGCTACAAAAATATTTTTCAAAACCATCACATAGTTCCCTTGCATTTCATGACATGCATTGCATTTTATTTTGATACTTTCGCCTATTTAATCAGGCTTCACCCCTTGACCAAATTTAAAGAATTGGTCTCCTATCAGGCTTGCTCTCGGCAAGGGGTTGAGCCTAGAACAGATCTAACCTATTTTCGTTATTTAGTGTGTGCAGAGACTGGTCCGCACGATTCAAGTCACAAGCCCATGGACTCCTTTCCATATTTCCTTATGTGCGGTCCCCTGAAGACCGTTTCTATTTGCTTAGCGGTCAACGTTTGACCGTCTCATCTTCTAGCGGTCGTTGGGTAGGCCGCCATTTATACGGAGCCCAAATGAAGGGGACCTTCTGCTTTCAATACCTGTGCGGTCTAATCCTGGCCGTTTCTCTGAGCCCGGTGGTCAAACTCTAACCGTCTTGTTATATGGCGGTCCCTCGATAGACCGTTTCTATCCCACCAAGCCTAATGGTCCGCTCAGACCTCTACCTGCTTGCGGTCTACTGGGGACCATTTACGTTGTGTTAGCGGTCATATTGTAACCGTCTTATTCTTTCAGCGGTCCTTGGTAAGGCCATTTCTATTTCTGAGAGCCATATCCAACCACACATATGAGAAGAAAAGGGAGGCAAATTGAGAAGCTAAAGCAACCAGATTCGTTCATTTATTCAATCTCAAAAACATCAAATTCAAGCTGTCAAACCCTATACATCATGATAAGTCACTCAATCCTCAGCTGGGCATCCACGCGAGGTCGGATCTCGCGTAGCTCTCTCAGGTAAAGTTGGTACTCCTCTTGAATCTTGGTCACCTCTACTGGTAGAATACGCGTCTTGCTGATCTCCCACATGATCAGCGTGCTCCTGACTACCTGCTCATCTTCCTCCGTCTCGAGTCTCCTCGCCTGTAGAGCGGGTAGGTGGGGTAGCGCCAGAACCATAGTACGTGGAAGTCCAACCTGTAGAAAGCATCTGTGGGGGCTGTACATCGCCAAAGTGGTGTTCCCCACAAGCCTCAAGTCCAATCTAGGCCTCCTAGGAAGCCTGAGGGTAGTGCCAACAACGAAAGCTGGGTGCATCACGAACTGGTCAAGAGGCAGAGTGTTGAGGTAGATCTGCCATTCATCTCTAGTCTTCCTGTTTGCCGTCCTGCACTCAAAAAGTGGATGGCTCCCGAAGATCCGGCTAAGAGAAGGGATATCCCCTTTAGGTGTGAATTTCATTCTAACTCCCATCCAACACTCGAGCAGAATCATGGACCCAAAGAGAGGCCAACCAAGGGAAGCTGAGCTAAGACCCTCATATAGATAAGAAAGGACGGCCTGGGAAATGGATAACCCTAACCACAACCCACTAATAACACTCATGTTTGGTATGTCTAAGAGGTGATCAGTGGTAGGGAAAAGTATGGCCCTGCACAAGCAGATAGAAATGGACTTGGCTATGGCCTCACTCCACCCACATTTATTCCTACAATGAGCGGTAACCCACTGAGCCATAGGAAGTAGATGGACATGTTGAGAACTAATCATGGTCCTGATATCCTTTGAATTGGGTAAGAACTCCCATAGGATGAGAGAAGGGTCAATAGAGGCAGCGGTGTAACTCACTAAGTCCTCATCTCCTACCTTAGACCTAGGGAAATCTAGCAATGTCTCAACCTCTTCTAGAAGAATAGTAGCTTCAAATGTGGGAAAGACAAATGTATAGGTCTGAGGATGCCATATCTCTACTAGAGCTGAAATACTATGCCAGTCAAGTGAGAGTTTTTGGTAATTTTGGCCAGAACAAGTAGTGGATGGAGATGCTAGGCTTTTAGGATGGAGATCACATCTAATGGGAGTTCACGAATCATGGGAGCCACCCATTTCAAATTGGAGTAACGCCTAGGGCCAGGGAGAATCTAAGGAAAAGAAGAATAGGGAAGGAAGAAAGAGAGGAGCAACATAAGAATTCAGAAAGAATTGTGAAAAACTTTGAATACAATTATGCAACTGAAGAGGCGTGATCTCGCGTTGGTCCTGAGCGGATGGAGGATCACCAGGTAGTGAACTGCAAGATAGGGAAACGGATCAGGGGGCCCAGGGAGAATCCCTAGGGAAAACCCTCCGATGCTTAAGTCAGTGGAGCTATGGCGGGAGCAATAAAGGGAGGTGAGAGCTTGTGCGCGAGATCCCTCTCCACCAGAAGGGTGAAGTGGTTCTTGCTCAGGAGCTTTGAGCGTATGATTGCCCTTACCTTTCGCCGGAGGGTATCCTGGGTTTAAAGAGTGCGCCACCTTCTCGGAGTCCTGTAAGTCGCGGGGTCTCAGGGGGGCGTTATGTCCTCAACGTGGGCTTTCATTGCCTTATCGTGGGAACGTTATCACCTTTGGGAAGAAGAAGTCCCTCGCCTTCCTGAATTCCTGCCCGTAGTGGACTCCTAACGGATGCAAGGATAAGCAATCGTCGGCCGTTCCGAGTTCAGAGAGGCCAGCCCTATCCGGGCGATAGGCTTAGCTCGGGAGAAGATGGGTCGGATAGGTCTGCGTACGCCTTCTTCTCCCGAGCGGAGAGATGGCTTGGGCCGGACCTTTCCTGTGACCTGACCGACACTCGGGCCCTCCGAGTCTAGAGGCCGCCTAGGAAGGTTGTGTCCTCGAGCGATTGTTTATTGGGCTTTCTTCCCTAAGTGGGCCCTGTGGGTTGTCACTTAGGTGAGCTTGGCCTTGTTGGGTCCTGTCGGGCCTAGTCGGGCTGCTCTTTGAATGGGCTACAGAAATCCCCCTTTCCACTTGTCCCCCTCCTACTCCCGAGCCTAGGGAGGCTCGGACGAGCAGTATTTGAGGGTTTTGGACCGGCGTGGCTCAGGTGGGTGGAGATCTGGCGGTGTTATATAGCCACATGCCGTGGTCACCTGGGCCCGTGATAATTGCGATCCTAACGGATTTGAAATGAAGGGGCCCCCTTTTCTCGGAGGTCGGAACGACGCGCCGCCTCCCGCGTGGGTTTATAGGCATAGGGCGCTGGTTATCATTCCAGACTCTTCCCGTTGTTAGGGTTTTCGGCTCTCCTTCATTTCTTTGCTTTTGGGGCTCCTTCATGCGCCGTGAGGACACAGCAGAGGAGCGAAAACTTGCGGCTACGTTCGAAGAGTTGGCGAAGATTACTGCGGAGGCGATCCGACAGCTTCCTTCTCCCCCGGAATCTTCGAGGTCTCGTGAGGATTCTTCTTCCAGTTCTTCTTCAGAATCCATGGCGGGCCAGTGCTCAGATGCCGAGGGAGGGGGGGACGAACCAGTGGTGAGAGCGTCGGTTCCAAACTATAGTGAGTTGGGGGAAGCCGAGGTGAAGAGGCTGGAGCACCGGTTCCGTCTGCCTCTTAGGTATAGCTTTGTTGCTGCTTCCCCATATGAGACAAGCCTAGACGATCGCACGGGCCACATCTGCACCTTTCTTCTGGCGTGGAAGAGCGGGTTCCGCCTCCCCTTCGAGCCTTTTGTCCTCACGCTTCTCAATTTTTTCCAGTTGGCGCCCATTCAGTTGGTTGCCAACTCGTACCTTCTCCTTTCCGCCTTTCGCATTCTCTGCCGTCAGTGCGGGATTCCTCCTTCTCTAGACCTTTTCCATTATTTCTTTGAGTTGAAGGCGCATCCGTCGGCGGGGAAGGGTTTTTACTTCATCTAGGCGAGGAGGAACAGGAGCTGCATTTCGTTGGCAGCAAAGGATTCTTCGCACAAAGGGTGGAAGACCCAATTATTCTTCGAACAGGAAACCTGGAGATGCCAGGTAATGCCCAATTTCCACCCGAATATCCCTCCCCGACAGGAGGAGTTCCCTTCAGATGTGGAGGAATATGCCGCTCGCTTGCTGAAACATCGCCGGTCTACCGAGGAGCTAGTGACGCCGGAAAATATCGACCGGTGCCTTCTCATGCGGCTGAAGCCGTCAGGTACCACCACTTGGATTTTCCCTCAAGGGTGGAGGTCATCTTTCTTTTCCTGATCACGCCTTCTCCTCTGTTGCAGACACTAGGCGGGAGCCTCTGGAGGAAGTTGCTGAGATCATTGATCTTGGTGACGACTCGGCGGCTGATGAGCCGGGCGTCCCCGCGGGTCACTCCCAAGCCCGGGATAAGGGCAAGGGGGCGGCTTCCTAGGGGACCTCACGGCCGGGCAGTGCAAAGCGCAAGGATCCCATGGAGGGACGATTGCGAGAGGCCGCGAAGGCCAGGAAGCGGGCCCGGAAGGCCAGTCTCCTCACCGCTGCCGAGGGTGATTCTGGCTCGGCGGCGCTCCCCTCTCGGGGGCAAGATGGGGCCGACCCAACCGGGCCGGCTCCCCCATCCGCCGAGCGAGAGAGGGCCGAGGAGACTAGGGGTCCCTCGAAGGGTGGTGACGATGGGTTGGCTCTCCCCTCGGTGGGGAGAGAGGGGGCCGAAGTAGAAAAGACCATGGCCGAGACCGGGGGGCCGGTCGAGGTGGGCGAGGTCTCGGGCGGCGACGCGCGGGCCAAGATGGTTGAGATCGGGGGTTCACCTGTAGAGGCGTCGCAGCCCCAAACGTCCGAGGTGCCTGGTGCGGCCGGGCTCGTGGCGTCGGTCGAGGTCGGGGGTTCGCCTACGGAGGCATCGCAACCCCAACCGACCGTGGAGCGTGGGGTGGCCGTTCATGCAGCTCGACCTGGGCCTTCTGGCGTGGCGCCAGGGGCGGAACGGGTGCCCATGCCTGTGGCCTTGGAGAGGCTCGGTGTCTCGAGCGCTCTTTATCAACTTTGCCGCGAGGTGTCCGTGAGGATGAAAGGGGGAGATAGGCGCCATTCTCCTCCCGGGGTCCTCGACGTCATCATGGAGGGCGGCCTAGTTATGGCCCAGATGGGTGCCACGATGGCGGAGACTTACACCCGGACGAAGTCAGAGCGGTCGAACCTGGCTTGGACCCTCGAAGGTGCGAGAGGAAGTTAGCTCGACTCAATGAGGCGCATGAGGGGCTCCGGCGGTAGTTCTCTGTGATCAGGGAGTCGGCGCGGTCGAGCCGGCTGGAAGTCGGAGCGTTGACCGAGCAGCTAGCCAAGGCCCGTGAATCACTTGAGAGGAAAAGAAACTCCTTGAGGAGGAGCGCCTTCACCACCTCGAGCTGGACGGCCGTTGGGAGGCTGAGCTCGCCGAGTTGGTGGACCGAGCGGAGGCAGCGGAGCTCCTTCATCTTGAGGCCGAGGCCGACCGAACTGAGGCGGAGAAGCGATTGGCAGAGGCCAAGAACGGGCGGCCGAAGCTGAGCTGAAGTCAGTTGAGGTGAAGAAGCGATCAGCGGAGGCCGAGGAGCGTGCGGTCGAGGCGGAGCGGAAGTCGGCCGAGCTTGCCGAGAGGATGGGGCTGGTCGGAGCGGAGGCGATCGAGCAATACAGGGGCTCGGAGGCCTACCTAGTCGACTTGCAGAAAGCTGCTCTTCCCTATTACGAGGCAGCACTTCGCCGAGGCATCCGTTAAGGGTTCGAGCAGGGTTACCGCCGGGCTTTAGCCTATGCCGATGCACAAGATTTTGGGATCGACTTCCCCTCTGGCCAGTGCTATGACTCAGATGAGTCATCTTCTAGCTCCTCTGCATCGGGCGGGGAAGATCCAGAGGGCTCTTCTCCGGTGGGGTCACCAACTCCGGTTGCCTCGGGAGGGCTCGCGGCAGAGGCAGTTCCCGCGCGGGCGGGGTCAGTGCCAGGGCCAGCCGTCACCGAGGGTGCCAGGGGTGAAACACCCATGCCTTCAGTTCTTGAGCTTCAAAGTGGGCCCGAGGCCTGATGTATCTGTCCTGTTTTACCTCTTTTCCTTTTCTAAGAAATGGATTTCCTCTTTGTAAGGCAATAAATGACTTACTTGCTTCTTATCTTCCTTGCCGTGATTCGATTAGCGTATCTGTAGTAGTTGGAAATTACCGATGCGTCCTGCGTGGTTTTTGCATGCTGGTTGGACGGGCTCCTGACATGGTGTCTTTCCGTTTTCTCAAGCTTTGAATGCCAGGCTGCTTCGTGTATCCCGCAGAGGCGGAAAACGAGGGATTTGAGGTGACCGTTTAGAGGGGAGAATTCCTTTGGCGTGTTTTCGAGGAGGGAGTCATTTAAGGCAAGTAGCATCCCTTTGCCTATAAAAAGACCGAATGGCGTCCCTTCCTCTCCACCGCTTAGGATTTTCCCTAACAGTCTTTCCTCGTCCCTTCTTCATGTTGCGTTGTGCCGTTGCATTCAGAGCATGGAGGATCCTTCGGAAGATGATGTTGCCGATGATGGAGGGCTGCAGGTTTTTGTCGCTTCGGGTTTTGAGCGGGGCCGACGGTTGTCGCGCGGGTTTGAAGCGGGTCCGACGGTCATCGCGCAGATCTGGAGAGGATTTTGACAGAAAAATCATGCCGTTTCCTCTATCAGTTCCGGCGAGGCTTCCCGGAGGGGGCGAGATGGAGGACGGATGGGGGCATCCGTGATGCCCATCCCCTCCGGGCCTGACTCTTCGGAGGGTGCCTACGCTCTCTGTACGCTTCAAAGAGTTGGTAGGTTGGAGGAGAGGAGGCCTTCATAGGCGTTCCCTCTTCCCCAGCCTCTGTCAACTTGGAAGGTAGCCTTCCCCTCCGCAGTCCCTCTGTCACCTTTGTCATGGGCCACCCGAGCCAACTGGATCAACCACCTTTTATCAGTGGCTGGACGCAAGGTGTCACGCCCCGTACTCTATACCGTCGAGGTATTGTGCGCTTTGGCCTACCGGTCTCACGGTTTTCTCCCATTTTTAATAGTGATCAGCTCCAGAATGGGGGACTTCCCGGGCAGGTCACCCATCCCAGTACTACTCCCTATTAAGCACGCTTAACTTCGGAGTTCTTTCCAAGAACTGAGCCGATACATGAAAAGGCGCCTCGATGATATAGAGTACAACTTAGCTATATTTGAGGGTGTTATAATCTACCCCTCTTATATAGGCGACGTCCTCGTCGCTGGGCACATATAGCACACAATCAAACCCCCAGGCAGGTAAGATTCTAGAGGTGGCCCCTACAGGCTCAAGAGGTGGCTCCCACTATGTAGCACTTTGTCCCCCATTGCGGGTTCAAGAGGTGGCTCCCATAGCGTAGCACTTTACCCTGCATTTCACTTAGTTCTCACACTTCCGACTGGGGTATGGCTCTGATACCATTCTGTCACGCCCCGTACTCTATACCGTCGAGGTATTGTCCGCTTTGGCCTACCGGCCTCACGGTTTTAACCCCTTTTTAATAGTGATCGGCTCCAGAATGGGGGACTTCCCGGGCAGGTCACCCATCCCAGTACTACTCCCCATTAAGCACGCTTAACTTCGGAGTTTTTTCCAAGAACTGAGCCGATACTTGAAAAGGCGGCTCGATGATATAGAGTACAACTTAGCTATATTTGATGGTGTTACAATTACTAAACTGTCATGCCCCAACGCGGAATATCGGGACGTACAGTTAGAAACTAGCTAGAGATAATATTAATATGCTAAACTAAACAATCGTACAGGTGCTATGGAAAGAAATAACTTATTGATCATGAAATATTCCAAATCTAGTGCCATATCCTTAAACCAACTTAATACAAACTGAGACAATAACAACTCAATCAATAATATCATAACTGAAACGAAACACACTCTAAGGCACAACTACAAGTAGGATAACTATGCCAACTCCAACTCTAGAACTGGTGCACTCAAAGATATCACTCCTGCCCCTCCCCATCGGTATGCGCATCATCACCTGAACAGTTTGGAAAGGGGGGAAACAACAACTATGAGCTGACGCTCAGTAGGAAATAACAGGCAAGTTTATGTGATTAACAATTTAATTACATTTTCATATGCCATGCTAATAAAAGAAATAAATGACGATACAATGAAACAACGTAATAAATGATCTTGCAAGGTCAAGAAATATATGATGACAAGAATTAACAAGATAACAAGTACAAGAATTTACAACAGGAGATAGTAATAGAGAATTGGCCAACAAGCAAGTAATTTAAACATCATTTCAAGCACGATCAAGTAACAAGAGTAACAAGAGATTTTCATGTCATAGACGTCACACTAGTCATGCACTCGGTGTAATACCTCACCATGTCATTATAACATCCCATGGGCTTAATTATTTTTCGGGCGCTCTTCCCAGGACCAGACCGGACCCTTATGATGCGTTGGCATTGATTTATTGGATCAAGATCTCACGTTATCTAGACATTTAGTCAAGTTAAATGGCTAATTTAATAAGAGGAATTTCTTTCAGAAGTTCAAGATTTAAAGGACTAACCTGTCCTTGGATTCATTAACTTAAAAACTCGGTATACGGTCACTTCTGGGCCGTTTGACAGGACATACGGCTACTACTGGCCGTATTACAAGAATTGGACCAAATCTCAGTCCACGAGGTCAAGAATGAACGGTTGACAGTGCCGTTCAGGTAAGTAAGCAGTACGTGACCTTAAGACACAATTACGATACTTATACGGACTACACTAGACCGTTCATGGAGACAAGCGGTCAACTATGAGCTACTCATGTACTGATTAGCCCAAGTCGATCCGTGACTTATAACTCAGCGATTTGGTCACAATTTCCAGGTTGTACCCAGGTCATACAGGTCTCAAAATGACGGATTCTAACTTGCTGGATAGAGTGTCCGGGTAGAATCGCACTAAGGGATAGCAATTTACGTTTAATGGCCGTAATGCCATATAGATTGTTAGTGTGCTATTAGTCTATTCTACCGGGGTATAAGGGCTTTTAATTGATTTCCTAACAGCCATTTAAAAATACCTTGATTCGTGAATTATTATAAATCTCAATTCAAGAGATAAGTTAATTACAAGATGGTAACTCAAGATACTAGAACAAGCCAATAATGACAATAGATAGTAATACAAGACAGTAATTTACTTTCAAAATTACCATTTTATTATATGGGTTTCTAATTAACCATTTGTGTGCGTTGAGGTGGAGATAGTAATCAGGATGGTTTATACACTTTGTTCTTCAATTTTGGATTGAGGAACGCCGGGCTTAATTTGAGATTAATGGGTTGCATGTATGGGTCATTGGTTCCTCAAAATATGGTTTTCAATTGGACTAGGCTTGAATGGGTCGATCCCCTCACGGTCCGGATCGATCCTTGGGTCGAAAACAAGCCCACCGGGGCTGTCAGCAAATGGGTCGACCCATTGGGTCGACCCCTGGAAATCCAGGGTGTATGGGTCGACCCATTGGGTCGACCCCTGGAAAACTAGGGGTCTGCCAGCGTGTGGGTCGACCCATTGGGTCGACCATCGCACGGACAGACTCCTATCTGTGTATGGGTCGACCCAATGGGTCGACCCCCGGGGTGTATGGGTCGACCCATTGGGTCGACCCCTACGTTCGCAGACGCGAACGTGACTTCCGTAAAACGGAAAAAATCTCACCCAATTGGGGTCTAATTGGACTAAGATCTTAACCCCATGCCTCTAGGTTCTTGATGGACATATTAGGGTCATAATACAAGGGTTTGGAACTCTAAATTCACCGGAAAACCAATCGAAATCACAACCTATCTAGGAAGAACACTTAAAAACCTAGTCTTAACATGCTTCTAATCAAACACGAAATTCTCTAAGCATGGTCTATAAAAATTGGGACTTTCTATATCAAAAGAAAGCTTACTCGACGCTGATTCCAACCATATATGACATGCTATATGGGGATCAAGATTAATAACTCGAAATCATGATTTAACTCAAAAGAATACATCATAAACCACGTCTAGACATGCTCTTACTCAAATCATAAATTCTCTAAACATGATGCATAAAATTTAGGGCTTTCTACGCCAAATGAAAGCTAACATGCTTTTGATTACAACCATATATGTTAATTAGAGTTTGGTCTGTTATAACCTACCTCAATTGAAGAGAGATTTAGAAGTTAGAACGAAGAACGCCCGTTTAACAGCCCTTCACTATTTCCATGAGATCTCCCTCCACACCTAATAGACTTTAGGGCTTTTACTGCCAATGGAAAGAACTCTCCGAGAGATTAAAATGGTATACTCATGTGCAGATTTTGGTTGAGGGTACCTACCTTAATCGAAGGAATAAAGAGGGCTAAAGAAAAACCCACGAACTCGGACACTCCTCCAATAAACGCGAGAGATCTCTCTAGATCAGAATCCTCTGCGAACACCACTGCTACCAAATGAAAATAGACACATGGGGCTTTTTTTTAATAGGTCACACTCATTTTGGATCCATCCAGGAAGGGAGAAATCGACCCTTGAAGTGGAGTGTTTGAACCGCCGCCGCCAATGTTGACCTAGCCCATGCGCGACCAAATACTCCCCATAAGTTGAAATTTTCGTGGCATTGTGAGAAGGGAAATGATCCTCTCTATAATACCTTACATTTGCTCCTGGAATCACCTCATTTGGTTGAGAAATGAGCTCGAATTTGATGTTTTAAGGTGGTGGTTACTATTGAGCACGAATTTGGTTAGGTTAGTGTGAAAATTTGACTAATCCCACTGATTCAGCCTAGTTAATGATTTTATTAGGCTTAGTCATAGAAGATAAAATTGTTAAACGCAATTGATTCTACAAGAATATGATTTTTATGATTTTTATAAAATAGTTGAAATGTGACTTATTCTATTTATTAAAGAATTAATCTAATTAATTTCAAATTAATTCCCATAACTTCAAATAAATTCAAATAATTTCTAATTAAATTCAAATAAATTTCTAATTAAATATCTAAAAGAATTTGGGGTATTACACCCTCCCCCACTTAAAGAATTTGGTCCTCCAAATTCACTGCATGTTAATACAGAGATAGGGAAAGATTAGCTCACCTAGAATAAGTCAGGATACCGCTTCCGCATAGTATCTTCAGACTCCCAAGTAGCTTCCTCAGCTCCACACCGACTCCACTGAATTTTGACCATAGGTATGGAACGATTCCAGAGTTGCTGTTGCTTCCGATCCAGAATCTTGATAGGTCTTTCTTCATAGGTCAAATCTTCCTTAAATTCGAAATCCACATGCTGAATGATATGAGTGGGGTCGTACACATATTTCCATAACATAGACACATGGAAAACATTGTGTACGCCTGACAATTGAGGCGGTAATGTCAATCTGTAAGCAACCTCTCCCACTCTATCCAGAATCTTGAACGGACCAATATATCTCGGACTTAGCTTACCCTGAATGCCAAATCTTCGAATCCCTCTTGTAGGAGAGACTTTCAGAAATACATGCTCGTCAACTTGAAATTATAATGCTCTTCTCTTTGTGTCGGCATAACTCTTCTGTCTTGATTGAGCCACCTGTAACCGGTCTCGGATAATACGGATGTTCTGTGATGATTCTGAAATAAGATTCGGTCCAAGCCATTGCTTCTCACCTACCTCATCCCAACATAACGGGGACGACAACTTCTTCCATACAATGCTTCAAAAGGAGCCATTTGAATGCTGGATTGATAACTGTTGTTGTAGGCGAATTCAATCAAAGCCAAATGGTCACTCCAACTGCCTCCAAAATCAATCATGCATGCTCTAAGCATATCTTCCACTATCTAGTTGGTTCTTTCAGTCTGTCCATCTGTCTGTGGATGAAAGGTAGTACTGAAATTCAGGCGAGTACCCAAAGATGCTTGTAGTCCTTTCCAAAAATGTAAAGTAAATCTGGGGTCTCTATTAGACACAATACTGACTGGAATGCCATGGAGTCTTACCACTTCCTTCATATACAAAGCTGCCAAAACATCAATTGTCCATTTGGACTTAATGGATAAGAAATGAGCTGACTTTGTCAATCGGTCGATAATCACCCATATTGCATCAAATCCACCACGAGTTCTAGGTAAACCCATAATGAAATCCATGCCAATGCGTTCCCACTTCCATTGGGGTATGTCGAGTGGTTTCAACTTTCCTGCCGGTCTGAAATGCTAAGCCTTGACTTGCTGACAAACCAAGCATCTACTCACGAAGTCTGCAACTTCCCTTTTCATATTCGGCCACCAAAAGGATCTCTTCAAATCCTTGAACATTTTAGTGCCTCCAGGATGAATGGTGTATTTGGATCTATGTGCTTCCTCAAGAATCTTGTTCTTTAACTCAGCTTCATCAGGTACACAAGTTCTACCCTGGAATAACAATCTTCCATCGTCAGCCATCGTGAAGTCAGGTCTGCTGCTCAAGCTTCCCTTGACTCTACTAGCTCGGGATCATTATCTTGCAAAGATTTAATTTCCATCAACAATTCGGGCTTAAGTTGAATCTGTGCAATCATAACCTGATCATTGTCAACATTCAGATCCAGACAAGCTAATTGTTCCAGTATCTTCCACTGTTGTAACATGAGACTTGACAATTTAGCTATAGGCCTCCTGCTTAATGCATATGCCACAACATTGCCTTTTCCAGGATGATACTCAATCGAGAAGTTGAAGTCCCTCAAGTACTCCAACCATCTTCGCTGCCTCATATTGAGTTCCTTCTGAGAAAATAAATATTTCAGACTCTTATGATCTGAAAACACCGTGAATGTTTCTCCATACAAGTAGTGCCTCCATATCTTCAAAGCAAACACGACTACTGCAAGTTCCAAATCATGAACAGGATAATTCTCTTCATGCTTCCTCAACTGCCTAGAAGAATAGGTAATCACTTTCCCGTGTTGCATGAGTACATAGCCTAAACCGATACCTCAAGCATCCATGTATACAACAAAACCTCCTTCACCAGAAGGTAAAGCCAATACAGGTGCAGTAGTTAAACATTCTTTCAAAGTCTGAAAGCTTTGCTGACAATCTTCGGACCAATCAAATTTACTCTCCTTGCGGGTTAATCAGGTGAGAGGTACCGCAATCTTGGAGAAATCTTGAATAAATCTTCTGTAGTAGCCTGCCAAGCCTAGGAAACTTCTAACTTCAGTCACACTGGTAGGCTAATCCCAATTCTTCACTGGCTCTACCTTTGAAGGATCAACAGAAATACCATCTTTTATGATAATATGTTCTAGAAAGGACACCTCTTGCAGCCAGAAATCACATTTACTGAACTTGGCATATAGCTGATGATCTCTCAATAGTTGTAATGCCATCCTCAGATGCTCAACATGCTCCTCTTCATTCTTGGAATAGATCAGGATGTCATCAATGAACACCACGACCCATTGATCAAGATAGGGCCGAAATACATTGTTCATCAACTGCATGAAAGCTGCTGGTGCATTCGTTAGACCAAAAGGCATAACGACAAATTCAAAATGACCATACCTACTACGGAAAGCTGTTTTATAGATATCCTCTTCCTTAATTCGCAACTGATGATATCCAGATCGAAGATCGATCTTAGAAAAATACTGAGCTCCCGCTATCTGATCAAATAATTCGTCAATCCTCGGCAATAGATATTTGTTCTTTATAGTCTGCTGATTCAATTGCCGATAATCGATGCACAACCTCATCGAACCATCTTTCTTCCGGACGAATAATACAGGGGCTCCCCAAGGAGAAGTACTTGGACGAATGAAACCCTTTTCAAGTAATTCCATAAACTGTTGCTTCAATTCCCTTAGCTCCGCAGAAGACATACGATATGGAGCTTTGGGAATCGGAGATGAGCCAGGAATAACATCAATAGAGAAGATAACTTCCCGCTCAGGCGGAAGTCTTGGTAGTTCCTCTGGAAAGATATCAGAGAATTCTCGGACAACAGAAATGTCCTTAATCTCAATCTTCTGCTCAGGGGTTGCACAGACAAAGGCTAGAAAAGCCTCGCATCCTCGTCTCATCAGTTTATCAGCTCGAAGAGCCGAGATATGTGGTACGGAGTTATTGTGCTTAACTCCCACAAAAGAAAGTCTAGGGTGTCTAGTAAAAGACACAGAGCTAGAACTGCAGTGAACATTAGCCTCATATCTAGCTAACCAATCTGCTCCTAAGATTATATCATAATCCTTCATGTCCATGCAGACTAAATCGGCTGGAAAATTCTATTCATCAATCATAACCTTGCTAGAAGGATAGAAATACTGAATTGCCGATCTAGAACCAATAGGTGTTGATATTTCTAACGGAGAATTCATCAAAACAGGTTCCACAGCTAAAGACTTAGCAAATCTCTGAGAAATAAATGAATGTGTGGCACCAGTATCAAAAAGAACAAATGCTGGCTTGTCGAGTATAATAAGAGTACCTTCGACGAGTCCACCATCCTCGGCGGTTCCTGCTTCATCTGCGTGCAAAGCTTGGAGCTTGCCTTGCGGCCTTTTGATGCCTTGTGGTTTTGCCGGGGTAGCTTGCTCCGATAAAAGAGGACAGTTAGGGATACAGTGCTCCCTACTTCCACATCGCAAACAGGCGCCCAACTTGCGCCAGCACTCCTCCATCTTGTGACCAGGACGATCACAAAACTTGCACACGCCCTTGAATGGAACAATAGGGCCAGACTTCTTGTCTTCATGCTTCGGCATCTTGCCCTTCCATGATCCAGAACCACTCCACGAACCAGGCCCACTAATAGGCCTCTTCTTGCCATACCCGGGTTTGATATTCCCGGAACCCGTAGGTTGTTCCTTCTTTGTGCCTTTTCCACGGATTCTCTCCGTCATTTCTAGAGTATCTTCTAGGACTTGAGCTTTCCTCACCATCTCAGAATAGATTGAGATCTCCATCGCTGCCAATTGATTGATATAATGCAGCCTCAGTCCATTAAGAAAGCGCTTAGCCTTCATTTTCTCGGTGGATATTAAGTGAGTAGCATAACGAGAAAGCCGAGAAAACTGCGCTTCATATTCTGCCACGGATAGACTTCGCTACTTCAAAGCCGCGAACTCCGCTGCCTTCTTCCCTTGCAATCTATCAGAAAAATATTTGCCATTGAAGAACTCCTCAAACTCCTCCCATGTGACTTACTGATCACCGAGAGTCGCCTTTACCAATTCCCACCATGACCTTGCATCACGTTCCAGTTGAAAGGTCGAGAGAAGGACACGTTCTTCATTGCTACATTGCATTACTTCAAATATCCTTCCCATCTCATCTAGCAAATGCTCGGCTTCATCAGGGTCAGTCGAGCCCGCAAATCTCGGCGGATTCATTCCCCGAAAGTTTCGATATAAATCACCAGTGCCATGGTGTGCAACTCCTACTTGGGCCGCTTGTTGCAAAGCCTGAGTAAGGCCTTGAACTGTGCGCTACAAGTTCCTCCATTCCGTACGGTCAGCTGCCATTGCAATGGCCTACACGTGGAATAGATTATTTAGGTTCATTAAAAATAGATAATAACACGATTAAGATATGAACTTAACCCAAGTTTCTACCCAATCTCACCAGGTCGTCCTTAGACTTTAACAAGGTTAGGGGTCCTATGATAACACTTAGAACCCTAGAACTTGGAAAACCTAGAACTTTTAGGGAAACCTAGGAATATTAAACCTAGGCTCTGATACCAACTAAACTGTCACGCCCCAACGCGGAATATCGGGACATACAGTTAGAAACTAGTTAGAGATAATATTAATATGCTAAACTAAACAATCGTACAGGTGCTATGGAAAGAAATAACTTATTGATCATGAAATATTCCAAATCTAGTACCATATCCTTAAACCAACTTAATACAAACTGAGACAATAACAACTCAATCAATAATATCATAACTGAAACTAAACACACTCTAAGGCACAACTACAAGTAGGATAACTATGCCAACTCCAACTCTAGAACTGGTGCACTCAAAGATATCACTCCTGCCCCTCCCCATCGGTATGCGCATCATCACCTGAACAGCCTGGAAAGGGGGGAAACAACAACTATGAGCTGACGCTCAGTAGGAAATAACAGGTAAGTTTACGTGATTAACAATTTAATTACATTTTCATATGCCATGCTAATAAAAGAAATAAATGACGATACAATGAAACAACATAATAAAAGATCTTGCAAGGTCAAGAAATATATGATGACAAGAATTAACAAGATAACAAGTACAAGAATTTACAACGGGAGATAGTAATAGAGAATTGGCCAACAAGCAAGTAATTTAAACATCATTTCAAGCACGATCAAGTAACAAGAGTAACAAGAGATGTTCATGTCATAGACGTCACACTAGTCATGCACTCGGTGCAATGCCTCACCATGTCATTATAACATCCCATGGGCTCAATAATTTTTCGGGCGCTCTCCCCAGGACCAGACCGGGCCCTTATGATGCGTTGGCAGTGATTTATTGGATCCAAGATCCCACGTTGTCCAGACATTCAGTCAAGTTAAATGGCCAATTTAATCAGAGGAATTTCTGTCAAAAGTTCAAGATTTAAAGGACTAACCTGTCCTTGGATTCATTAACTTAAAAACTCGGTATACGGTCACTTCTGGGCCGTTTGACAGGACATACGGCTACTACTGGCCGTATTACAAGAACTGGACCAAATCTCAGTCCACGAGGTCAAGAATGAATGATTGACAGTGCCGTTCAGGTAAGTAAGCAGTACGTGACCTTAAGACACAATTACGATACTTATACGGACTACACTAGACCGTTCATGGAGACAAGCGGTCAACTATGAGCTACTCATGTGCTGATTAGCCCAAGTCGATCCGTGACTTATAACTCAGCGATTTGGTCACAATTTTCAGGTTGTAGCCGGGTCATACGGGTCTGTAATGTATTGGCTTTTGCCTTTCTGATGTACCAACAATCGATTGAATGAAAAGGAGAAAATTTTATTTCACTCGGATTGTTTGCACGAACTTCAAAAGTAGAACTTGTGTAGTGTGGCTGCATTCCATGCCCGAGGGATGGGTTCCCCTTCCATTGTAGATAGTCGATATGCTCCTTTCCCGAGCGTATCGACCACTCGGTAGCCCAGTTAGGGGATAGCTTGCCCGCCGCCTCTAGTGGTCGAGAGGCTTCAGCTTTCCTGAAGACGAAGTCTCCCGGTTGGAAGTGTCTGTCTCGGACTTTGGCATTGTAGTATCGAGTGAGGCGGCGCTGGTACTCCGTAGCTCGGATGCTGGTGATCTCTCGGAGCTCATCTGCTATATCGAGGTTCTCGAGTAACTTTTGCTCGTTTACCTCGGGCGAGAAGCGGATGACTCGGAGAGAAGGGTTGGCGACCTCTAACGGAATAACGGGCTCAGTGCCATACACAAACTATAAAGGACTCTCACCGGTTGCCGTTCTGGGAGTCGTTCTGTGTGACCAAAGTATGCTAGGTAGTTCCTCGAGCCAGCTACCCTTGGCCTTGCCGAGTCTGATTTTTATGCCTTTTAAGATAGTCTTATTGGCATTCTCGACCAGCCCGTTGGCCTAAGGGTGGGCGACCGAAGTGAAGTGGTTACGAATACCTAGGTCGGCGCATCGGTCTCGAAAATAGTGAGAGTCGAATTGCCGACCGTTTTCGCTCACTATCACTCGGGGGATGCCGAAGCGACAAATGATCGACTTCCAGACGAAACTCCAGACTACTGTCTCGGTGATCCTCACCGTGGCTTCGGCCTCGATCCACTTGGTGAAGTAGTCGATGGCGATGGTGATGAACTTCTTTTGGGACCGAGCCGCAGGGAACGGCCCGAGAATGTCGATCCCCCACCGAGCGAAGGGATAAGGCTCGGTAAGGGTGACGAGCTCCGTAGCCGGCTGATGGACCAAGTGGTCGAATCATTGGCATTAGTTGCATTGTTGCACGTGGGCCGTGCAGTCGCGCTACAGGGTGGGCCACCAGTAACCCTGCCGTAGCAGGGTCCTGGTGAGCGACCTTCCTCCTGAATGCGCTCCGCACAGGCCTTCATGAATCTCTTGGATGGCTCGGCTGGCTTCGTCAGGGCCGAGACACTTCAGGAGAGGACCGGAGAAAGATCTCCGGTAGAGAGTGTCGTCTTGAATGACGAAGCGTCGGGCTTCGTACTTCAGTCTGCGGGCTTCTCGAGGGTCGGAAGGCTCTTGGGAGTCCCGGAGCCAAGACAGGTAGGGGGTGCGCCAGTCACTCGGAATGGCTGAGTCAACAGCAAGGAGCTCCGAGTCAATGCTCGGGCGCTCTAGCTCTTCAAGGAGGACCGATCGGGTACCTTCAGGGTCGAGAGAGGAGGCCAACCGAGAGAGGTCGTCTGCTCAGGAGTTTTCCTCCTGAGCTATTCGGACTACCTCGAATCCCTCAAACTGTTGGGCCAGGTCTCTGACCAGTTGGAGGTATTTGATCATTGGCGCCTCTCGAGCTTCGTATTCGTCGTTGACTTGGCTAGTGACCAGCTGGGAGTTGGTGTGGATTTTGACTCGCTCAGCCCCCAACCGTCGGGCCATGCGTGCTCCCGAGATATGGGCCTCGTACTCGGAAGCATTGTTGGATGCCTGAAAGCTGAATTTCAAGGCGTACTGTTGCTCTACTCCTTCGGGGGACCTCAGGAGGATTCCGGCACCACTACTGACCGAGTTGGAAGATCCGTCTACGAACAGTTCCCAGGTTGGCCCGGGCGCAGACAGGGATCTTTCTTTAGTTGGGATGGTGCTCTCAGTGATGAAGTCAGCAAGCGCTTGGCCTTTCACAGCCGAGTGCGGTCGATAGGATATATCGTAGGCCCCGAGCATGATGGCCCATTTGACGAGTCACCCTGAAGGTTCGGGGTGGGCCAGAATCTTCTTCAATGGTTCGCCGGTCAGCACGGTGATGGGGTGCCCCTGGAAATAGGGTCGGAGGCGCTTGGCAGAGGTAACCAACGCTAGCAAGAGTTTCTCGGTTGCGGGGTACCTCCTTTCAGCCTCGTTGAGTACCTTGCTGGTGTAGTAGACCGGCCTCTCGATTCCCGAGTCATTTCTGTAGGGGACTGAGCTGACCGTAGATGGTGTTGCCGAGAGATAGAGCAGCAAGACTTCACCCGGAACGGGCTTGGAGAGCACCGGGGGCGAGGCCAAGAACTCCTTAAGCTCGGCGAACGCTCTCTGGTATTCCTCATCCCATGCGAACGTAGCAGATGCCAATTTGGGCCCCCTCAAAAGTTTGAAGAAAGGCAAGCATCGTTCGGCCGCACGGGACAGGAACCGGCTGAGAGCGGCGACACGCCCAGTTAGGCGCTGGACATCCTTGACGCAGGTGGGCGGGCGCATGTCCAGGATGGCCTGGACTTTGTCGGGGTTGGCCTCGATCCCGCGCTGAGTGACCAAGAAACCCTGGAACTTCCCAGATCTCACTCCGAAAGCGCACTTGGCAGGATTGAGCTTCATGTTGTACTTCAGGAGGGTGTCGAAGGTTTCAGCGAGGTCGGTAAAGTGGTCTTGGGCCTTGGGGGTCTTGACGAGCATGTCGTCAATGTAGGCCTCGACGTTCCGACCTAGCTGCTCCTTGAACATGTGATTGACCAGCCTTTGGTACGTAGCTCGGACGTTCTTCAACCCGAAAGGCATCCGGGTGTAGCAGTAGACGCCGTAGTCGGTGATGAAGGCGGTCTTCTCAATGTTATCTAGATCCATTCTGATCTAATGATAACCTGAATAGGTGTCCAGGAAGCTGAGTATCTCATTGCCCGAGGTTGAGTCAACCAATTGGTCGATGCTCGGCAATGGATAGCAGTCCTTAGGGGTGGCCTTATTCAGGTCGGTGAAATCCACGCACATCCGCCACTTGCCTGATGCTTTCGGTACTAGGACGACGTTGGCTAGCCACGTCGGGTACAGGACCGGTCTAAAAAGACCAGTCTCATGTCCCTTGGTGACCTACGCCTTGATGATCACCTGCTTCTCTAGTGCATGCTTCCTTCTGCGTTGCTGTACGGGTTTCATGGCAGGGTCGAGGTTGAGCTTATACATCACGGCCTCTTCTGGTATCCCAGGGAGTTGATCATCGAACCAAGCAAAGACTCGGATGTACTTAGAAATGAATTTCTTATATTGCTGCTGAACCTTGGGTGGTAGGTCGGCTCCGATCCTTACTCCTAGGGCTGGGTCATCGTTTAGGAAAACCGTCAGTAACTCGCCACCAGGCTAGGTGGTTGCGGTTTTATCCTCGACTCCCTGGGGGCCCTTATCCCTCCCGTCCGGCCTTGTGGCTTCTACCGAGATATTGTAGCACCTTCTGCCCGTGGCCTGGTTGCCTCGGACTTCCCCCAACCCATTTTTAGTGGGGAACTTCATTTTCTGGTGATAGGTAGACGGTACTGCCTTTATTCGGTTGAGGATTCCCCGGCCGAAGATGGCGTTGTACGCTATCATGCCTTTGATCACTATGAAGTCCACCATGACCGTAACGGTTCTGGGTGGGGTGCCGAGGGTAACCGGCAGGCTTAGGGATCCCTCGGGATAGGTGGCCAGGCCATTAAACCCGCAGAGGGGTGTTCAGACCGGGCGGAGATTGGATGGATCCTCCCCCATCTTAAGGAAACAGTCATAAGACAATACATCAGGGGCACTCCCATTGTCAACTAGAATCCTATCTACATTACAATGGTTTATCGTAACCGAGATCACGAGGGCGTCGTCATGCGGGGTGCTCAGCCCTTCCAGGTCTTGGTCGGAAAAGACTATGACCTGGGGCTCACTCGGCGGGGCCTTGGGAGGCTCTATGGCTCGGCTCGCCCGCTCGGCATGACGCTTCCTTCCTCGGTTGCTATCGCCTCCTGATGCCGTCCCTCTCGAGATGACGTTGATGTGGACCCCTCGGGGGGCGTTGTCGATCTCTTCAGCGGTGCCTCGGTCTTCTTTACGCTCGGCTGTGAACCGAGCTAGGTGCCCGTGGTCGCTGTGGAACAAGCAATGCTTGTCGCGATTACGGTTCTTCGACCTCATCGGCTCGGGCTGGCGGAGAAGTCCCGAGTCTTTGATGTCTTCATAGATCTCATAGACCGGTGCGGCTAGTGGGGTGTACCGCTCGTACTTCCGCTGGCGTTCCCCATCACGGTCTCGCTTTTTTCCCGAACCTAAATTTGGCTTGGAAGTCCGCTTCTTGTCCCCCTCCTGACCCGAGCCGGTTGCGTCTCAGCAAGCGTTGAGCACCTCCTCGCATTCGGTGTGGCGTAATGCCAGAATCACTAGCTCGGCAAGGGTCGAGGGAGGGTGGAGGACAAGTTCGCGGCCGAGATTCTCATCCTTGGTGGCCCCAGTCAGTGTGGTTATGGCTGAGGCCACGTCCAGGCGGGGGATTCTCAGGGCTTCCGATTTAAATCGGTGAATATAATCCCGGAGTCTTTCCCCTTGTGCTTGTTTAAGGGCCAGGAGCCCCGCTACCGACCTTGGGGGGGCACTTCCGGTGAAACTCTCTTTGAAGACTCGCCCCAATTGCTTGAAGTCTCGGATGGATCCGGGGGTGAGGGCCCGGAACCATGCTTGAGCGCCTTGGACCAGGGTGGTCACGAAGGCTTGGCACTTGATGGCGTCGGACGCTCCGTGCAGGGTCATCAGAGCGTCGAAGCTATCGTAATGATCGGCCGGGTCGCCCTGGCCGTCGTAGGGCTTGAAGGTAGGGATGGAGGTTCTGGGAGATACCTCTGCCTTTAAGATGTACTTGGAGAACGGGGATTTCTCCTCATCCTCTAGAAAAGAGGTCTTCTGCAGGGCACGGAGGGCATGCTCCTATTCTACGAAACGCTTCTCGAAATCCCGTAGCCGGAGGGATAGTTCCGGCTGCTGTCGTGTCGTGGGGCTGGGGGGAGCGTCTTGGTGATCTCCGGGAACCTCAGTTTCTGGGTTTAGACGGCGCACCCCTAGTTTTCCCCTTCTCGACGTGGAGGAAGCCTCCTGCTCCGGAGGTGGAGCCTGCGAGGGTCCTCCAATCCTGTTGCGGATGAGCTGCTGGCCGCGGAGAGTGAAGCGGCCTCCGGCGGTGTGCTGGGACATATTTTCAAGGGGAGGGCTCCCTATCGGAGTGCGGGACCTTCCATCTCTAGCCGCCTGGGACCTCATGAGTTCCACGAGGACATCCAGTTTCGTGTTGAGGGCCTGGAAGGCTTCGGCGCCACCGTTGGGTGGTATCCCTACCGCCGCAGGAGGGGGTGGTGGGTCGTCGACGGGGGCACTGGCGTTGGAGGGAGGGTTCTGTGAGGCCCGAGAAGGGCCATCCCCTGCCGCTACCATGGCCTTTCCCCTATCACCGGCGGACCTCCTCCCTGAGCTCCTTCGCACCATACTGGCTTTTTGTATGTTTCCCACAGACGGCGCCAGATGAAGAGGCGTGATCTTGCGCTGGTCCTGAGCGGATGGAGGATCACCTGGTAGTGAACTGCAAGATAGGGAAATGGATCAGGGGGCCCAGGGAGAATCCCTGGGGAAAACCCTCCGATGCTTAAGTCAGTGGAGCTATGGCGGGAGTAATAAAGGGAGGTGAGAGCTTGTGCGCGAGATCCCTCTCCACCAGAAGGGTGAAGTGGTTCTTGCTCAGGAGCTTTGAGCGTATGATTGCCCTTACCTTTCGCCAGAGGGTATCCTGGGTTTAAATAGTGTGCCGCCTTCTCGGAGTCCTGTAAGTCGCGGGGTCTCAGGGGGGCGTTACGTCCTCGACGTGGGCTTTCATTACCTTATCGTGGGAACATTATCACCTTTGGGAAGAAGAAGTCCCTCGCTTTCCTGAATTCCTGCCCGTAGTGGACTCCTAACGGCTGTAAGGATAAGCAATCGTCGGCCGTTCTGAGTTCAGAGAGGCCAGCCTTATCCGGGCGATAGGCTTAGCTCAGGAGAAGATGGGTCGGATAGGTCGGCGTACGCCTTCTTCTCCTGGGCGGAGAGATGGCTTGGGCCGGACCTTTCCTGTGACCTGACCGACACTCGGGCCCTCCGAGCCTAGAGGCCGCCTAGGAAGGTTGTGTCCTCGAGCGATTTTTTATGGGGCTTTCTTCCCTAAGTGGGTCCTGTGGACTGTCACTTAGGCGAGCTTGGCCTCGTTGGGTCCTGTCGGGCCTAGTCGGGCTGCTCTTTGAATGGGCTACAGAAATCCCCCTCTCCAGCAACTTACCTCTCTCAAAGAATTTGTGCTCAGATGATTTGGAATGGAAGTCATCCGGTGTAGCGGCTCATGCTCCCTCCTAGCCAGTTGTGGGCCATTGTAGGAGCTCTCCGCCATGGTGCCAACCTCAAGAGCCCGTTTAATGTTGATTTGAATGGTCGCACTAAGACTTACAAGGCTAGAAAGAGGGATTGGGTGTGAGTTACGAATTTGAGAGTCCCCCTACTTATAGAGCCCAAGTTCTTAGCTTTTATCCGCTAGGATAGAGTTAGGATAGGCTCAATCAAGGTTAGGATCGCTCTTATCATGGTTTGGATAGGCATATCCACTGGTTGGGACTCTCCAAGAGAGTCCCGACCGGAGTTAACAACTTTTCTGCCTAAGCGGTCTATCGAGCGACCGCTATTCATTTTTAGCGGTCTTCTCGCGATCGTTTTCATCACCGCTCATATTTCTTATCTGTCTGGGTGGTAAATGGTCTTGACCAGACTGTTATCATCTCAAAGCAGTCCACAAGAGACCGTCTCCACAACTCGGTGGTCTTAAATAAACCATCTCTATCATTCACTCGGCTGTGGCTTAGCGGCCTATCTTGAGACCGCTACGCCTGTCCAGCGGCCTTACCGTGACCATTTCTCTCTGCTGTCTTATCCCATCGCGCCTAAGTTCTTCTCCCTTTCCCGTCTCTCTCGCTCTCTATTGTGCCCTCACGCTGTCAGTCATAGGAAACATTGTTAAGTTAGTTAGTCAGTATCAACATGCACACATTCAAGCATTTCTAAGAATCAAAAAAGAAACATGTCATTCCACAAAGGCCATACATGCATAAATCTCATAAGTACATCAAGTCCGACCCTTCCCAGGGTCATCGCTCTCTCCTGAACCCTCATGGTGCTTCGTTGGTGGCACCATGGAGGTGCTCCCCTACTCACGCCGACGTCGCTGACGCTCCTCGTCCTCGTTCCTCCGATGGCTGGAGGAACCTTTGAGGTAGTCTCGGTAGGCAACGTTGGGTGCGCCGCCATGGGTCCTGCTCCATCCTGATCTCTGGCTCATATGTTGGTACGCCCGCACCTCTCCCCTCAGCTCCGCTACCTCTATGCGGGCGCGCTCTGCCTCAACTCAGTATCAGTCCGCCTCTGCCGCCCGGGCGCGAAGATGCTCCACCTCCACCTCCACCATCCCGACATGGGATCGCTCCATCTCTGCACAGAGATGCGCTGCCTCCGCAACCTTTGCACGGAGCAACTCTGTCTTGGCACTAAATCGCTCGGCCTCCTCTCTCTGATGGGCAGCCTCACCCAACGCTACTGCCAGCTCCCTCGCCTACATGTACATTCATCTTATAAATCATTTTTGCAATTTTAATCATAAAACTCAGAATGGAAAAGAAGAGTGAGTTGCTTACCCTCTCCGCAAGAGTGGCCTCGGCTCGCGCTATCACTCGCGCGAAGTCTGCATCTCGCTCGGCCCGATCCGCCGGTGGCTGTGAGGAGGAAGACGGTGCGTCTGGCGCCTGACATTGGGCACCCTCGGCTCACTGCATATAGGGGCATGTCAGTTTCATATCATTGCATTTTAAGTCTAAGGTTAAGTGAAACTCACCATGAGCTCTAGGGAGTGCTGGAGCTCATCCTGTTGCTGGACCGTCGAATGGAGTAACCCCTAGAGCTCCACAATCCGTCCCTGGGGGTCTAGCTACATAACAGAGTGTCAATCATTCACATCATAATCATAAGCATTTATAGAAAGCATGAGTTTAGAAGTCATACCGGTCGGCGTGTGCCTCGAAAAACCTGGTCTCTATAGCATCGGGCGTAGGCCGTCAAGTAGGCCTCGTCGCTGGCAGCTCGGGCCCGCACCACTCACCCCAGCCCAGTCTAGTCCTGGATCTGGCCCACCGCCCAGGTGACCTAGTCGATCTCCATCGTCAGTCCACGTGTGTGCCCTCCCACATGCTCCTCCGGCCTCTCTCGCACTAGGAACTCCACCTCTGGCTGGTGGATGCCCGTGGTCCTCATGATCAGTCGATAGTGGAGCGGCTCGACCACGTTCATGCAGTGGAGCCAGATGTCCCGTCCCGCGTACGCCAAGGCTGCCACCACCCATGTCTGGCCCTCGTGCCCCTCTCTCCCCGGTACGGTGTCCACCAGACCTGTCAAATAGGCCTATTGCATCAGTATCCAAGCATAAAGTTACATTTACAAAGTTTAAGTTCAGATCTTACTGAGGCATAGGGAAGAGCATCGAGGTCGTCCTGGATCATCCGCACCTGACGTCGCAGAGACCCCACCTCCCAAACCACTGTCCACCGCCTCCTGATGGGCACCCAGTTGGGGTACACCTCCTCTCCCCTCCCCAGTCCGGGGAGGTACATGTAGGCCCACAGCTGCATCAAAAATGTCAGCATATAGCATTTCATATAATCATTGCATAAACAATTTAGAGTTTAAGGCTTACCTGAAGTAGTGGGGAGAATCCGCCGAGCATCGTGCGCTGGCCAGTCGAGCTCAAAGTGTCGAAGAAGAAGGTGAGAACCGCTGCACCCCACGCGTACTCACCAACTCGGTCCACCTCCTCAAGAAAGCGGAGGAGCCTGCAGCTCAGTCCATCCGCCTAGATAGCAAACAACATCTTACCAAACAGTAGCATCAGGAACCGCTGTAGCACCACGTATGCCTCTGGTCCCGGCGTAGCTGCTGCCCACTCCCGGGCCCAGTCTGTCAGTCACCCCAGATGCTGCTCCGGTGGCTCTCCAACTGTGATCCCGGCTCCCCTCAAGCCTAGGCTCTCCTGCAGCCTCGCTCTTGGCAGGATCTTCGAGTGGCGCTCCGGTCTCTGCAGCTCCTGGCCCAGCAGCCTCTCGGCCAACTCTCGGTAATCTGTCAGTGTCCTCCCGCTCACTAGCGCGCTGTGCACCCGCAGTCTGGTGATGCGCACCACATCCTCTAGCATCGGGATCATACGACCCCATGGGAAGAGAAAAGCCCGACTGACCGGATCCCACCGGTCATGCAGCGTGTACAGGAGGGTGGTGTCGAGCCTTGCTACCTCCATGCCCAGAAACTCCACAAACCCCATGGTCGCCAGTCTCTCCCTCTGAAAGCCGGGCAATGCCAGGTACACTGCCCGGACCTGGAGCCATGAGATCCGGGTCCGGCGTTTTCCCTGCATACATTTAGCATTCTAGGTCGGTCATTCATTCTCATGAGTCATGCAAGAAAGATAAAAATAAAAATGCAATATGTTGAATAGGCAGTCATCACAGGACTGTTTTCTGTTAGCGCAGCAAGAGTGATATAGAAGGGGGGGGATGAATAGATCACTCCCAATTTGTAGAAACTTAGGCGAAAAATAATTTCTACTGCTAACGCACCTCCTTAATCCGTACACAGAGAAATGTAAATGAGAATGAAGAATTGATCACATGGAAGCAAAGAGACAAACAGATGAAGAGCGTAGATAACAATAGCAAACCACAGAGGAGGCACTCGGTTTTTAGGTGGTTCGATTGCAGTCCGCAATCTACATCCACCCCTCACTCCAACTAGAGTGAGGATTCCACTAGACGATGCTAGATCAATGCAGACTCAGTCTGCTAACAACATGCTGCCACACAACTTGAACACCAAGGGAAACAAATCCCTCAACCAAGATCTGCTACCCACAGAACTTGAAACCTGTTCTAGCTCCCAGCTAGAACACAACCGGAGAATCCTCTCCCTTCCTCCACACACCGGAGGGAAACTGTTAATGACAACCAGTCACTAACACCACCATAGATCACCGATCTCTCTTCCTCTGCAACTCAGAGGGAAACTGGAGTGATACTCCCTTCCTCCACACACCGGAGGGAAAACAATTCAAATCAGAAGGATGAACAAAATGAAACGAAAAACAAAGAAGAAACAAAAATCAATGAAGAAGAGATCGATTCTGAAACCCAATACAAATGTAGCTTCAAATGAAGCAATTCATCAATCCACAACTACTGCTCTCTCTCTCGAACAAACTCCTCTCGGATCTAGAACTCTCTGCTCTTTTTCTTTTCTGGATCGTGCAAACTCTCACCAATGGCTTCTACTTTATCTATTCACGATCAAGCTTCTACTGAAGGATGAAGCTCTATATTTATAGCAGATATTGGCGTGTGGCTGCCAGGTTCCCGCCCATGCACTTTTGGCCAGATCATTTGAATTTCGACCACATGGCAGCATCCTGACCAGGTTGCCATCCACGTGTCATGCGCCTGTTGTCTTGGATCACGTGCCAGGTGCCAACCTCGATTCACGTGCCCAATCATCAGCCTGAATCACCTGCAGATAGACAAATGGAATGTATAGACTTAGTTAGTTCGGGCTATTAACATGAATGTATATACTTCAGAACCATCAACTGATTAAGTGTGTACATCGTGAGAGAGTGTACAGACTTACTGAATAAAACGCATGTGAAGGTAGTGTATAGATATATGAACAGTGCGCATGAATGCCAGTGTATAGACATGTGAAAAATGCAAACGAATGACAGTGTATAGACTTATGAACAATGCATATGAAAGCAGTGTATAGACATGTGATGAATCAATGCAAACGAGCCTTACCAATGTGTAAACTTAACAAAGCTTCATCCACTGTATAGACTTGATGAAGCCTAACCAATGTACAGACTTGGAACCTGTGTGAGACTCTTAATAAGACTGTGAGCCGTGTGTAGACTTGAACCCCATCGGTGATGTATAGACTTCGACAGCCTTAGCCAGTGTATAGACTCTGCCAGGGTGAGACGATGCATTAGACACTCGGCTGTACAGACTTGGAGATTTCTGAATGAAACAATCAGCTGATGAACCGATGTACAGACTCTGAATGTAAAGGCAGTCTGTATAGACTTGAATCGCTTGAAGCGATGTATAGACTTTGTGAAGCTCAAGCACTTTACAGACTTGGAGGATCCACTAGTGAATGTATATACTTGATGAGCCACTGTGGATGTATGGACTTGAGCGAATGATGCCGATGTACAGACTTGCCTAAGACACAGCATGAGACGCTGGCTGAGACGGACGCTGTACAGACTTTGAAAAGTAATTCAATGTATAGACTTGAACGAATGAGGCCGATGTACAGACTTACCTAAGACGCAGCATGAGACGCTGGCTGAGACGGACGCTGTACAGACTTTGAAGACATTGAACGTTTGAGCAGCATGCAATGTACACACTTAGTGATGTACATACTTGGCCAGGAAAGCGTAGGGAAATGTTGAGTGTGTGGACTTGGCCAATGCGTAGGAAAAGATATCGAATGTACAGAGTTGGTGAATCACAGACCAGTGTATAGACTTAGAGAAATGAAGTCTAGTGTATAGACTTGGAGAACTGTTCAATGTGTTGAGTTGGCGTTGTATAGACTTGGCTTTGAAGACTTGGGCTGAAGGCAATGTGCAGACTAAGCGATGTATAGACTTTGCCCAAGGAACCGAATGTATAGACTTTGCTGAAGCTATCTCTGAAGCAATGTTTAGACTTTGCAAACAAGACTCTGGGTGATGTATAGACTTACACTATCGGATGTGTAGACTTCATGACAATGCAGCAGCCAGTGTATAGACATGAAGTTTGACAATCCAATGTATAGAGTTGAAGCTTGGAAGGATGTATAGGGTTGAGGTGAACTGACTTTGAGTATTGAGACCAGTGTATGGACTTCAGTTAGAAAGTGCCCGATGAACAGACTAGAAGAGGATATGCCAATGTACGGACTAAATGGATCAAGCTGGTGTATAGACTTTGTGCCCAGCCTATCAATGCTCTGATGCGTCGAACCACCCTTGCTGATGAGTCGACCCACTACTGTTCATATTAACCAAACAGTGTAGATAGAATCAAGATAGCATGCTTATCTGACAACCAAATGAACTGTACTCACTCACATGATGAAACAGCATTAATCTAGAGATAGAAGATTGATTTATAGTGTGAGACATCATCAAAACCATAGAGATGCAACAATCTCCCCCTTTTTGATGATGACAACACTATTAATCAAGCAATATCATGGTTCAACAGGAGATTTATATCAGCTGCAACAAACATATTAAATTCAAGGCATGCACATGTAGATGAATTATACAATCCCTACAACACACTCTCATCTCCCCCACAACTCATAACCATATCTTCCACGAATCAACATGACTCCCCCAAAGCTCAAGACAAATCCAAGACTCACTGATATTGCAGTACTTCTCACTGAAATTGCAGACATTGCAAACTTCTCTCCCCCTTTGACATCAGCAAAAAGAACTCCAGAAAGTATGACAGTGCTGGAAACATGAGGACTAAGGGCAATAACTTCTTAGTGCAGAAAGTCACTAGTAGGTCTTAAGAGAATAAGTGAGGTTCTAATCTCAAGAGAAGATTCTTTAAGCTCCAGTACACAATAGAGAAGTAGAATGATAGACAAGTTTATCAGCATACATAGTGGATAATTTAGAGCAGGAATTCACAAGTATGGCCAGATATAGCTGATCATTCAACTATCCCACAAGACAGCAAGAAACGAAATCAGAGAGATGTTCTCAAGGTATTGAGGACAAGCAATCCATTAGTTGCATAACAACAAGGAATTTTTTTTTTGTTGGAGATGATTTTCAAGAAGATTAATGAGTAAGTTGGTAGTTCACTCCTTTGACATTAGAGAGACACCTTGATTAGAGGCCTGAATCTCCAGTTACTCAGAGTGAGTACCTCATTACTTCCCCTTTTTTATTATTATTAGGGAACAGAGATAGTAACTGTGGCTTTTGACATGAGGAAACACCTTGATTAGAGGCCAGAGTCCCCAGTTACTCACCAGCAAGCCACCATTGCTCTGTCATATCTTTTCATTCATTTTAAGCATTTGACACCTCATGACATGGGAGAAAAATTCATTTCATTGATGAAGCTCCCAGTTTCTCAGTGATCAGAACAAAACATTTTTGTTCAGTTAAGCCCTTGAGTTAAAGAGATAGAATGATTGAAAACAATACCAACAAGGACTATTTCTTGAATTGAGTCTTGAAGTCTAGATTTCAAGTTGATTGGGTCAGATAATAAGACATACAAGTTTTTGGCCTGAACCAGAATCAATGACAATGTAGGAAGATATACTTTATGCAATTAGTCCAAATCTCTGAAGAAGTACTAAAGGAAAGATTCTAATCTGGAGATTAGAGTCACTGACTTATGGACTTAAGAGATAAGTGACACTCTACTGTCTGAGAGAACCACTCTAGATCAGTCATGCAAGACCAGCAAAGTTACACATCTAGACAGCCCTTTTGAATCTGTCAAAGAACTTCTCTTCTCACATCACAACTCAGCTCCCCCTAAGACATAGCATTCCTCAATAAAACATTTCAGCATAATCTCAAAGCTTCCCCTTACTCAAAGCATTCCTGAAAGCTAACCAGTAAGCATTCTAAACTCCCCCTTAAACCAGCATGAAAGAAGGCTAAACATCAGACAAACACAACTCTCCCTCACAACAAGAATAGGCTTCATAATTAAGACAATTTGTATAAGCCTAATTCTCTTCTCAATGTGGTGAATTTTTCATTATCCAGAGGTTTTGTGAATATGTCAGCAATCTGATTATCTGTGCCTACATGAAGCAGTTCAAAATTATTCTTAGACACCTCATCTCTTATAAAATGATGTCTTATCTCTATGTGTTTGGTTCGTGAATGCAAAACATGATTTTTAGCAAGATTGATGGCACTAGTATTATCACAGTAAATAGGTGTGCACCCCAGGTCTACTTGGTAGTCCTGAAGCTGGTGTTTAATCCATATTACTTGTGTTCCACAGCTCCTTGCAGCCACATATTCAGCTTCTGCAGTGGAGAGGGCCACAGAATGTTATTTCTTGGAGCCCCAAGACACTAAACACCCACCCAAGAATTCACAATGGCCACTAGTGCTTTTCCTATCTAGTTTACAGCCTGCATAATCAGCATCTGTGTATGCTACTAAGTTAAATGTGTGAGATGCAGGAAACCATAAACCAAGAGAATGACTAGCTGACAAATATCTGAAGATTCTTTTAACTATAGCTAAGTGTAATTCAGTAGGTCTAGATTGATATCTTGCACACATTCCTACACTGAATTGTATATCTGGTCTAGAGGCTGTCAAGTAGAGAAGTGATCCAATCATACCTCGATAAAGTTTGGCATTTACTTCTTTACCTGTCTCATCTGCATCCAATGAGGTATTGGTGCCCATGGGTGTAGTAATGTGCTTTAAGTTTTCCATGCCAAACCTTTTGAACAGTTCCATTGTGTATTTGGTTTGGTTGATGAAGCACCCATCTTCTAGTTGCTGTACCTGCAATCCAAGAAAATATTTTAGTTCACCAACCAAGCTCATTTCAAATTCAGCAGACATCATGGTAGAAAATTCATCACATAGTTCATGCTTAGTTGATCCAAATACAATGTCATCTACATATACCTGAACTATGATGAGATCTTTATTTATGCCCTTGGTAAATAAAGTTTGATCAACTTTACCTCTTTTGTAGCCCTTGCTGATCAGAAATTCAGACAATCTTTCATACTAAGCTCTTGGAGCCTGCTTTAGACCATACAAGACTTTGTTTAACCTGAAAACTTGGTTAGGTTGAGGAGAATATTGAAATCCAGGAGGTTGTTCAACAAAAACTTCTTCTTTAATAACTCCATTTAAAAAGGCACTTTTAACATCCATTTGTTAGAGTTTTATATTCCTTGAGCATGCAAAGGCAAGCAACAATCTTATAGCTTCCATCCTAGCAACAGGTGCATAGGATTCATCAAAGTCCACACCAAATTCCTGATAGTAGCCTTTGGCTACTAATCTGGCCTTATTCCTCGAGATGATTCCATCTTCATTCATCTTATTTTTGAACACCCACTTGGTTCCTATGGTATTTATACCATCTGGTCTTGGGACAAGCTCCCAGACATTATTCCTTTCAAACTGACCTAATTCCTCACTCATAGCATTGACCCAAGCTTGATCAGCTAAGGCCTCTTCTACTGTTTTGGATTCAATTTGTGAGACTAATGCAATTAAGTCATCATTATTCACATTTCTAAAGTGAGACCTAGTCCGAAGAGAATCTTCAGGATTGCCTATGACTTTATCTAAAGGATGGTCTTTAAGAAATCTGATATTTGTTGAAGACTCACATGTTTCTCTTGGACCTTCCTGATTTGGGGAATTTGTTTCTCCACTCGGCTGAGTCTTCTCTTCTTCCTGTTGGTCTTCTAGAAAATCTCCACCATGATTGGAATCCCTGTCAGGATTTTCAACATTAGAAACATCTTTCTTTTCACTAAAAAGGATGTGTGGAGACTCTTCCACTTTCTGATCTGATATGTTAAATACCCTATATGCCCTTGACACTTCAGAGTAACTCAAGAATATTCCAGGTGAACTCTTGGCTTCAAACTTGTCTAAATCTTTCTTATCATTGTTATGAATAAAAAATTTTGCTCCAAAAATTCTGAAATGAAACAAGTTTGGTTTCTTACCTTTTAGAAGCTCATAGGGTGTTTTCTTGTGTATGGGTCTTACCATGGCCCTGTTGATTATGTAGGTTGCTGTATTGGCTGCTTCTGCCCAAAACCTTCTAGGTAATTTACTTTCAATCAACATGGTTCGGGCCATCTCCACCACTGTTCTATTTCTTCTCTCCACAATCCCATTTTGTTCAGGTGTCCTGGGAGAAGAAAACCTGTGAGTTAGTCCTTCTTTGTCACAAAGATCAGTAAACATGGAATTTTCAAACTCACCTCCATGGTCAGATTGAATAGAACTAACCTTGTACTTTCCTTCTTGTTTGACCTTATTGAAAAACAGATTAAACTTTTGAAATGCATCACTCTTATTTGCTAAGAAAAATATCCATGAATATCTAGAGAAGTCATCTATGATGACATAGCCAAACCTGTTTCCATTAAGACTCTGAGTTCTAGTTTGACCGAAAAGGTCCATATGAAGTTCCATTGGTCTAGAAGACAATGGCTCAGATCTTAATTTAAAAGAGTTTCTGGTCTGTTTGCCTAGAGCACAGGCATCACATGCTTTTGATATTGAGTTGAATTTAATTCTAGGCATGCCTCTAACTAAATCATGATTGACCAATTTATTTAAAGTTGAAAAGCTAGCATGACCTAGACGTCTATGCCATTCAAAGGCATCATTTTCAGAATTGGCAGATAAGCAAATAGTAGATTCAGATTTCTCATCTAAGTCTACAATGTAGACATTATTAATCCTGTTGGCTATAAATTTAACCATGTCAGAATTTGTTTCAAGGATTTTGCATGAACTATCATCAAATACAACATTGTGACCCCTGTCACATAATTGACTAATGCTAATCAGGTTGAGTTGAAGCCCTTCCACAAGTAAGACTTTTTTAATGGAGTTTGTGGAAGACTTACCTACTGTTCCAACTCCAATTATTTTACCTTTGTTCTTTCCTCCAAACTTGACCAGACCCCCTGGCTTCATCTCTATCTTGCTAAACTTGGATCGGTCTCCTGTCATATGCCTGGAGCAGCCACTGTCGAGGTACCACTTATTGTCTTCAGCTGCCAGGCTGACCTACACAGATACATCAAGCAGAGTGATTTGGAACCCAAGATGAGTTCGGTCCAATGACATTGTTCAAATCTCTGATCAAGTGTTTAGGTATCCAGATTTGTTTCAGCATGGTTTTCTCTGGCACCTTCCTTTCTGGTTTATTAAAGTTGAATCCAGCTGAACTGGAGAGGTGAGTTCTATTCCATTCATTAGTCTTCCTATTCCTAGGAAATTTCCTGTAGGCTTGTTGATTAGCATATCTTTGACCATGAAAGTTATTTCTCCAGTAGGTCATGTTTGGACCCATCTTATTGTTGTAATTCCAGCTCTTATTCTGATTTGCTTTCTTGGTCCATCTATCATTTGTGTTCTGGTAAGTGGGCTTAGTGTTATTCTTCATAAAATTCATTCCATCTTAAATGGTTGTCCAGTACTGATTTTTGTGTTTTCTTTAGGACTTTGAATTTCCTTAGAGCTGTTTGAGCTGGATGGGGTGTCCAGCTTTTCTTTCCCCTTCTCTGGGCAGAAGGTGATGGTCTTGAATTGCAAGGGTCTCTTGTTGGTTGGGTCATAGCCTAGACCTTCCTTATTGAAATTGACCCTAGTCCATAGTATAGCATCTAAGCTAGTCTTTCCTTGGACAAACTTTTCTAAGACTTTCTGTTTGTCTTCCAGCTCCTTTTGAAGGGACTCAGAATTTTTTAGGAGCTCAGCATTTACTTTCTTCACAGCTTCATATTTCTCTGAATTCACTCTAATTTCATTCATGCTTTCTTCAATTTTAGTTTTGAATTCATTGAGCTATTTTTGACTTTCTTGAATTTCTCCCTTGAGCTTATCATTTTCTTTCCTTAGTGAGGTCATTTCTTCTAGTTGTTCTTTTAGCTTCTCATTTTCCTCACAGACCAGAGTTTGTTCTTCAACATTTGTGTTAAATTTTCTTTTCAGAACTCTGTGCTCTTTACTAAGGGAATTAAATTTATCTAGCAAGTCACCATAAGCATCCTCCCAGTCATCAATTGAGAAATTTTCAAAAACATTTATTACCTCCTCTTCACTGTTTGCCATAAGGCAAATTCCATCTTCATATTCTTCTGAGGAAGCTTCTTCTGGGTCTTCTTCTTCCTCGCTCCATGTGTAGACCATCGCCTGTGACTTCTTCTTCTTCTGCACCTTTATGTTTTTCTTCTGAAGATAGGGACCCTTCTTCTGGAGGTCTGGGCATTCGCCTTTCATATGTCCCTTCGAGGCTTTCACTTGAGCTGTACCTTCAAAGATCAATTGCAGCTCATCCCACATTCGCTTGGCAGTTCTGTATGCAGATATACGAGCATATTCCTCTGGATGAACAGCACACTGGATGATGTTCAGCGCCGTCCAGTTGAGTGAGGAGAGCTTGACATGGTCATCTGTCCAAGCGTCCTCGTTTGGTGGCAGATCATATGGCCCCACCGTGATTACTCTCCACAGTTTATGACTCTGAGCCCTGATGAACACTTCCATCCTGTTCTTCCAAAACAGATAGTTACTACCATCGAAATAAGGAGGGTGACTAATGGATTGACCTTCGGCCATGAAGGTTCTAGGACCACCAGCATTCCCTTGACCATTCGTCCACATGGCGTAAACCTGCTCTGATACCAATTGTTAGCGCAGCAAGAGTGATATAGAAGGGGGGGATGAATAGATCACTCCCAATTTGTAGAAACTTAGGCGGAAAATAATTTCTACTGCTAACGCACCTCCTTAATCCGTACACAGAGAAATGTAAATGAGAATGAAGAACTGATCACATGGAAGCAAAGAGACAAGCAGATGAAGAGCATATATAACAATAGCAAACCATAGAGGAGGCACTCGGTTTTTAGGTGGTTCGATTGCAGTCCGCAATCTACATCCACCCCTCACTCCAACTAGAGTGAGGATTCCACTAGACGATGCTAGATCAATGCAGACTCAGTCTGCTAACAACATGCTGCCACACAGCTTGAACACTAAGGGAAACAAATCCCTCAACCAAGTTCTTCTACCCACAGAACTTGAAACCTGTTCTAGCTCCCAGCTAGAACACAACTGGAGAATCCTCTCCCTTCCTCCACACATCGGAGGGAAACTGTTAATGACAACCAGTCACTAACACCACCAGAGATCACCGATCTCTCTTCCTCTGCAACTCAGAGGGAAACTGGAGTGATACTCCCTTCCTCCACACACCGGAGGGAAAACAATTCAAATCAGAAGGATGAACAAAATGAAACGAAAAACAAAGAAGAAACAAAAATCAATGAAGAAGAGATCGGTTCTGAAACCCAATACAAATGTAGCTTCAAATGAAGCAATTCATCAATCCACAACTACTGCTCTCTCTCTCGAACAAACTCCTCTCGGATCTGGAACTCTCTGCTCTTTTTCTTTTCTGGATCGTGCAAACTCTCACCAATGGCTTCTGCTTTCTCTATTCACGATCAAGCTTCTACTGAAGGATGAAGCTCTATATTTATAGCAGATATTGGCGTGTGGCTGCCAGGTTCCCGCCCATGCACTTTTGGCCAGATCATTAGAATTTCGACCACATGGTAGCATCCTGACCAGGTTGCCATCCACGTGTCATGCGCCTGTTGTCTTGGATCACGTGCCAGGTGCCAACCTCGATTCACGTGCCCAATCATCAGTCTGAATCACCTGCAGACAGACAGATGGAATGTATAGACTTAGTTAGTTCAGGCTATTAACATGAATGTATATACTTCAGAACCATCAACTGATTAAGTGTGTACATCGTGAGAGAGTGGACAGACTTACTGAATAAAACGCATGTGAAGGCAGCGTATAGACATATGAACAGTGCGCATGAATGCCAGTGTATAGACATGTGAAAAATGCAAACGAATGACAGTGTATAGACTTATGAACAATGCATATGAAAGCAGTGTATAGACATGTGATGAATCAATGCAAACGAGCCTTACCAATGTGTAAACGTAACAAAGCTTCATCCACTGTATAGACTTGATGAAGCCTAACCAGTGTACAGACTTGGAACCTGTGTGAGACTCTTAATAAGACTGTGAGCCGTGTGTAGACTTGAACCCCATCGGTGATGTATAGACTTCGACAGCCTTAGCCAGTGTATAGACTCTGCCAGGGTGAGACGATGCATTAGACACTCGGCTGTACAGACTTGGAGATTTCTGAATGAAACAATCAGCTGATGAACCGATGTACAGCCTCTGAATGTAAAGGCAGTCTGTATAGACTTGAATCGCTTGAAGCGATGTATAGACTTTGTGAAGCTCAAGCACTTTACAGACTTGGAGGATCCACTAGTGAATGTATATACTTGATGAGCCACTGTGGATGTATGGACTTGAGCGAATGACGCTGATGTACAGACTTGCCTAAGACACAGCATGAGACGCTGGCTAAGACGGACGCTGTACAGACTTTGAAAAGTAATTCAATGTATAGACTTGAACGAATGAGGCCGATGTACAGACTTACCTAAGACGCAGCATGAGACGCTGACTGAGACGGACGCTGTACAGACTTTGAAGACATTGAACGTTTGAGCAGCATGCAATGTACACACTTAGTGATGTACAGACTTGGCCAGGAAAGCGTAGGGAAATGTTGAGTGTATGGACTTGGCCAATGCGTAGGAAAAGATATCGAATGTACAGAGTTGGTGAATCACAGACCAGTGTATAGACTTAGAGAAATGAAGTCTAGTGTATAGACTTGGAGAACTGTTCAATGTGTTAAGTTGGCGTTGTATAGACTTGGTTTTGAAGACTTGGGCTGAAGGCAATGTGCAGACTAAGCGATGTATAGACTTTGCCCAAGGAACCGAATGTATAGACTTTGCTGAAGCTATCTCTGAAGCAATGTTTAGACTTTGCAAACAAGACTCTGGGCGATGTATAGACTTACACTATCGGATGTGTAGACTTCATGACAATGTAGCAGCCAGTGTATAGACATGAAGTTTGACAATCCAATGTATAGAGTTGAAGCTTGGAAGGATGTATAGGGTTGAGGTGAACTGACTTTGAGTATTGAGACCAGTGTATGGACTTCAGTTAAAAAGTGCCCGATGAACAGACTAGAAGATGATATGCCAATGTACAGACTAAATGGATCAAGCTGGTGTATAGACTTTGTGCCCAGCCTATCAATGCTCTGATGCGTCGACCCACCCTTGCTGATGAGTCGAACCACTACTGTTCATATTAACCAAACAGTGTAGATAGAATCAAGATAGCATGCTTATCTGACAACCAAATGAACTGTACTCACTCACATGATGAAACATCATTAATCTAGAGATAGAAGATTGATTTATAGTGTGAGACATCATCAAAACCATAGGGATGCAACATTTTCATACTTCTAACGGTTTTCTGTCGACCGTTTCAAGTTCCCTACGGTCCCCAACAGACTGTTTTCATTCTACAATAAATCGCTTCATTGAGCCAGGTTTTAACGGTCATCCTTTGACCATTTTTGTCTAAGTAGCAGTCTGATGGAGACCGTTTTGTTCTCTAGCGGCCCAGTTAGGATCGTTTTCATCTTTCGTAAGTGGGTTCCTATCTAACGGTTGTTTTGGGGACCACTTTATTTATCTACGGTCTGGTTCAGACCGTTTCTACCCCTCTAATGTCGGTTCGTATCCAGCGGCCACAGGAGGACCGTCTAGACACCCAAGTGGCGCCTGTTAGGATTGTTTCTTATCCCGTCACGACCGACGGCATTCACCCATCCCCCCATTCTTTACAAATGACCATATGGGCCCCGTAATCTGTCCTTAGGGGTTGGGGTGACCCCTATTTGCCCATCCAAACCCCCATGCATCTATTTAAGAATTAAAATTGAGTTTTAGACCCGTGGCCTACCTTAGACGTGGAAGCCCTTCGGGGTGGTTCCTCGGCCTCCGTGATGGCTACTCAACCCTCAGGTGTTGCTTCTACTTCCTCTGGTGCCCCGGCTGCCGTGGGAGCTTCCCCTTCTGCGGCCATGGCCGGCGGCGGCGCCACCTCCTCTGGAGGGTTCGCCGGCAGTTGGGCTTCCCTCTCTCGGGCCGTCCAGCGCTTGAGCCTTGTCAACGCCTGCTTCTTAAGCCTCATTAGCACTCGTAATCTGGGGATAAAAGGGGATAGTTAGGAGGGGAGGAGAGTTTTTGGGGGTGAGGCTGGGTGAGAAGGCTTCAGTCGTAGGTGTTTTGTGGGAGTTAGGAAGATGAGGGAGACAAAGGGAAACATTTTCTTTTTTTTTTAAATCGATGGCTCTACGGCGGTCTCGTGACTGGCCGTTTTTAGTGTATAGGCGGTCAAACGGAGATCGTCTTTGCAATCATTTCTGCATTGAGTCATGTTCCGTGAAACAGACTGTTTCTGACCGTTACTTTGTCAGATGGTCCTCCCTCTGACCGTTTAAGTGTTGATGCTTGAAGTTTAAATCTGGCTGATCTGTGCGGCCAGATCTGTGACCGTTTATTTCTCAGGCGATCTGAGTAGGATCGTCTCTATGAGGACTTTGAGTTTAAAAGACATATGCCATTTATCATCTAAATTCAAATGTTTGGCTGCACAATGTGCTCAATTGACAATTCTTATGGCTTGATTGGCTTATCCTATATTACAAAACAATTCTATGGTCTCTTGCGGCATTGCTACAGACTTCAATTCGGCGGGTAAATCACGTAAGTATTTCGCATCACTTTATCCCTTAATGCATTACTATATGTTATCTATGTTATATTATCTCGAGAACCGACCGATCATTCATATGTTCTGGGATCTGTTGCTCCCCTTTACCAAAAATGATGATGATCTAGGTGCACATGTTTAATTACTGGATAAGGCCGTTAGGTCGGAGAAGTTAGGGGATGCTGGTTCTATCTTGCACGTCGTGGTTGCGGATAGTGTCCTGGCCTTCATTAATCTGGTCTAACAATACTATTCTCGAGTATTTTCTATTTTATCTTCCTTTGCATTCGTTTTAATGATTTCTTTTATTTTAGCCGAGCATGCATCATATGTATTTTGAGCATTCATGTCCCTAATATGTCTGAAAGTATCTCATTAATAGTGGATGATTGTACGTCCATGGTTTTGGGGTGAGAAAAAGTATTCCATTCAAATCGAAAAGTTCTCTTCGGTCTGTTTGCTTGGTCGGGTTGACTAAGAGTCCCTGTCTGGAGTTTAGTCTGCTCTCTTTCTTTTTTCCGTTACTATTTATTCCGGTCCCCTCGTTGGATGTGGATTGTGTCTCCTAATGGGGATGGCCATGTGTTCTCCTTTCGTTTATTTTATTAGTTCCTCCAGATTGGTGTGATTTTGGTCTGACTGTTCTATGTGTTGGGTTCGGAGTTTTTCGGAAGATTCCTATCGCTCATTGGTTAGGAACGGGTGTCGTTTACCTTAACGCCCGCTTTTCAGTCCGCTCCACTACATTTCTGCTTCGTCTCCATGTTTCCATCTCACCTTCGCTTCACCATCGCTCGCTCCCCTGTAAAGAGGACGTTAAGGAGGGGCATCTGTTGACACCCATTTTATACCTTTGAGTTGGGCTATTTTCTTACATTTATTTATGATGTCCCAAGTTGTCCATCATTCATTGGGCCATTTTCAGATATTTTTGGGCCCATTTTTTGGGGTACTTTCTCCCTGGCTGGGTTTGTTCGCATACATTTCTCAAGTTTTGAGCCTAACGAGTTTCATTTAACTTGGTCGTTGGATAAACAAACACCATTTTTTTCATTTTTCAAACGACCACCCTCGTAACGGTCTCGCGATAGACCATTTTCATTGTGGAGCGGTCCATTGAATGACCGCTTGTTTGGATGCCCTCACTGCGTCAGCCTGTCATATTCCATGTTTTTAAACGGTCTCACAATAAACTGTCCCATGAGTGGGGCGGTCTTCAGAGAGCCGTTTCTACTTGGCGAGAATTCCCGTTTGACTCGGTCAGTGGATAATCGAGCGTATTTATCCTATTTTTATCTTTCAACGACCAGGGTAAAAATGGTCAGGCGATAGACTGTTGAGCTAACCGGTGTCTGTCAAAATACCGTATTTACTTGGCGGAATTCCTTTTGACCCAGTCTTTGGATAAATGGGCCCATTTTTATTTACTACCGGCCAGATGCGTAACGGTCATTTGATGGGCCGCTTACCATCCTGGGTGGTCTATCGATGGACCGTTTCTTTCAACCGAGATTCCTGCGTCGACGGGTGATTTCTCTCTCTATCCGTGGTCAAACCCCTTGTTGGATCCACTGATTTCTCCGTGGATTCTCAGCCAAATTGGGTGTCGTTTGATCTTGATAAAAGTTGGGAGATTTATCTTCGTTTTATTCAACAGAATCCAAGTCTCATTCCCGCCCAAAAGCCCTCCATTCCAGCTAGGGTTTCAAGGGTCCATAAATAGAACCCTTGAGTTAGGGCCGCGAGGGTGGGAGATCGAAGTTCACGTCGAACTACTGTCGCTTTCGTGAGCAAAATCTAGCCAGGGTGAAAGGCTTTCTACGTTCTCTAAGCCTTTGGTTCAGGGAGTAGTCCATTTCCTTCACGTTTTGAGTCATAGCTTAAGTCTTTTTTTGCCGTCACTTTTTAGTCATTTCATCATCATTCTCCTTCATTTTCTCCAGGTTTTTCACTGTCATTCTCGCATTTTTATAACCTCCCATTATTTTTCACGCCCCATAGGGGTTAAAAACCCAACCCCTAGGTATTTCCCCTTTCAATTATGTGCTCTCTTCAGACTTACCATGTATAGAAATGCCACTTTCATAAAGTGAGCTGGGGTCATTGTTGTCTGTCATTTGTGTTCTTTTGCAGGTCAACATGTGTTTCAGCGCGAGGCCCATCCCTCCTGGCCGGCCGGAAGGGGTGGAGGATTGAGTTCGCCGGGTTGGGAGCTGGAAGCTGTGATGCGGGATGGGACGCAAACCTGGGAGGACGTCCCTATGCGAGGGAAGTGTGTGGATCTGCGCGGTTAAGGAACCGGCAATGAGTCTCAGGTATGAGCCACGGGATAGGTCACACTCACACTCGTAGCAGTGATAAAAGTATCAGGCTAGATTAACCTATCACTCATGCAGCGGCAATAGAATACATACGAAATAAGCAAAATGCAAAGAGAGGAGCGGACACGATACCTCCATCCTACCGGACATGGGGAAGACGACCCCGGCCGAACTTCGTACTCCCGGAACAGTAAATATGTACATTACAGCAATGAATATTACTGCCCACTCAACGTAGGGAGGTAAAGGGCTACAATGTGGGACCCGGGAGTAGAAGGTTTGGGTTGATGGGCAGTGATTTGGACAACTCCGGCGGTAACGTGTGCCAACGAACGTGGGGCCCACGTCCTGGTCAGAGCGTCGATCGGGCCGGGAGTGGTACCACTGTGGTGGGGACTCTTGGAGGGAAGATCCCGAGGAGAGGGACACGCTGGTTCGCCTTGTGGAAGGCGAGGCGGCCCGACTGGGAACGATGTTACGTGCTGCCTACGAACCTGTTCTGCTGTCATAGCACTACGCGACCCGGCGAGAAAAGCTGCTGCGATCAAACCTGAGCTCAGAACGATGTGACACTAGCGCCGTTGGAAAGCTCTCTCAGAGATCTACAACCCCATGTTGTCACAAGAATTTTAATCTCTCTATATGCTCCGTGGCTGAATTTACAACAGATTGGCTCATAGAACCAAATCAGACAGGGCAAAAAGTGGATCTGCCTAACAACTCGGTTTGACCAGAGATCAAACGGTGGAGTTTGGCTATGAAATTTTCATGGATTGTAGATGGCAAGGTAAGGAACACGGGGATAATTTTTGTGTAATTTTTGGAGGTAGTTTGATATGGGAAATGGATTTCCTAACAGGGGTGGGTCGGATCTAGACTACACAGGACAGAACAGATTTAGGAAAATGCAGTGTTTTTTTGGATGGGAAATAAAATTCCTAAAATCATAAAAAAAATTAGGGATGAAGGTTTTGGTGGAAAGAACTCCCAGTTCAAATTTCAGCTCAATCTAAAATCGGAATGGGGGTGAAAGGGGTGAAGAGGTAGCTTGCTGGAACACAGATCTGCACAGAGACAGAATCTATAGGTCGGGGGAAATAAACGGTAAAGGAAGGTCAACAAAGGAGGAAAAATGTGAATTTTTTTATGAAGGCTAGGGGGAACGTGGGGAACTCATCGTCAAAATCTCATATCGATCTGATCTGGGGATTGGGAGGAAGAATTCCGACACCAGGCTGTTGTCCAGGAGTGGAAAGAACTCCGGCGTGTTGGCGGTGGCAGTGCGATGGCGGCTCGAACGGCGGGGGCGGCGGAGCTTCACACTCAGAGATGATATACCACTTGGAATCGACTAAGTTTTCTAGGGAATCCACCCTAAGAACACAGCAATCCAGCTGTAAGGGGAGAGGAGAGAGAGGGGGCGCCCAAGGCTTGCTCTTGGCAAAAATGCAATAAACTGTTCATTAATTCTTCATTAACTTCTCTCATGACACTATACACATCATTATATAGAGAATGGCAAGGGGAGGGGGGCTGGGAATTACGTGGGAGAGAGGGGAGGGAGAGGGGGTGCGCCCCCTTGACCAAGGGGAGAGGGGGGGACCAAGGGGGGACAAGGAGCCACCTAATTTTTGAAAACTAAGGGAGGGGAGTCAACATTTGGTAGGTGACTGCCTACCCTTGGACCAAGGAAGGGGGGCGCCCCCTCCACTAGCCACCAAGGCATCTTCCCATTAACCCCTTTCATACCTAGCACACCTAGCCCTTGGACTTGTCCACATTGAACCCCTTTTGGCCCAATTAAGGCCCAAAACCCATTAACTCTAGCCCATTAGCTATCATAGCCCATTTGCCATAGAATAACACAATTGTCCAACATGGACTACAATAGGGCCCAACATGTCCTAAAAATGTGAAATAAAGATGATTGCTTGGCCGATGCGTCCACGTCCTCCGCGAGCTAACCGGGCCCCGACGTGTCCTCATCCACCGGCACGTATTGCGGCATGTGTCCACGCCAATTCCCCCCGGGTGGGAAGAACTCGACCCCGTCGAGTAAGGGGTGCGGCTCCTCGTGTGGCTCCAGCGGATCTGTCACCGACCAGGTAGCGCGGAGTATGCTCCACGCCAAGTAATCGTCACCTGCTCATCCCGTATATATTCAATATACACATGCTGCTATGGGAATGAGGCTAGTGGTGGACACTCCGGGGTGGGGTCACTCTCAAAGGAAGGAGATGGCTCAATGACTCAGTAGGAATCACCGCTGGGTCCCTTTATGTGATTGGATCCGAGACATAGAATGGTAGAGCCGATCCCAAATTCCGGCAAGTCTCCAACGTACGCATTAGACCTGACTTGCCTCATACTCGAAAGGGACTGACATCGCGAGCTTACAATAGACCGACTATGCAACTCCTAATATGCTCGACACATGCAGACTCACTATGCAGTCAACAATCTTGACAAACTGGACGATAAAGAAAAACACGGACTCACACATGACCCTAGACAAACCTACTATTAGACCGACACATACATATGCAATGGTGGACCAAGACATCTGAATGTGTGCCATGCATACACAAGACTCAACCAAATGTCGGTAGAATCATGGACTCCTAGATATCCCAAAGTGCACCACTCATGCACGGACGACCTTTTGGATTTGGGAGGTTTGGGTGGGCTAGGAGTGGAATGTTTGGGTGGGCTTGGAGAGCCGAATTTTCTTTCTTCCGTACCCCAATGAATGGGCTCCTTGCGGAGTGTAGGTGGACTGGCCCTTGGGGTAGGGGTGTGATAGGGGACTTCCCTAACAAGGTGGAATGGTGGTGGTGGGTCACAAGGCTCACTAAGGAAGGGGGCGAAGGGATCAAAGAATGTGCGACCCCTCGATATGGGTTCGCCCATGACACGGTCCCAAGTTTGAGATTCTTGAAGGTGTAGGTGGTCACCTTCATGCACTAGGGTATGTGGGATGGTGGTCTCATATGGAATGTATGGTTCCTCCCTCGGGAAAAGTGGAATGAAATCAGACTCGACCGGCAAGGGGAAGAATAAGAGAACCTCCGTGGTGACACGACCCACGGTGCCCATGGAGGTAATGGACCCTAAGGAGGGGTGGGTGAAGCTACGACTTGTGGGTTGATCGAAGCCTCGGGCCAACATATATGTCAACGTCATTTGCGAGTATAATCCCATAATAAGGTCATCTAATGTATCAATATGGTGACTAGACTGGAATGTGGGATGGAATGAGTTGACCGGCACTAATGGTAGCGTGGGGTCCATGGGTGGGTAGCAAGGCGGTCTAGGGACCAAGCCTATCTTGAGCCAACTAAGTAGTTGTTCTGCGATGAAAAGCTTTCCCGTTAGAAACACGGGTGGCTCCAAATGAGGTGGCTCCGAATAAGGATCGGAAGTAGGTGGAAAAGGAGCTCTAGGGGAAGGGTTCCCTGGCTGGGGTGGGGAAGGCCGCGCGGCAGGAGCGTCCTGCCTCGGGGGTTCATGTGGCCGTCCGATCGGCTCGGCAATCCGCTGATAGGTAGATGCTCGCCGAAGGGCTCAACCTCTAGAGCGACTAGATAAGACTGCGCCAGAGTGGTCGCATCGCGGCAAAGTAATTCAAAATGGAAGTGAAGCCACAAACCTCTCCGGAACTAAAATGCGGTCGTGGTGCTCTCCTCTCCAACTCCATATTCCAACCGGTACTTATCATAGTCCCGAATGTACTCAAACACGGACTTTTTGCCTTGGACGGGTCTGATTGGGGTGCATGGGTTGGCCATAGTTGCACATAAGATGGGAATTGGTTCCCCTAGGAGTGGGCATGCATTGGAACACTTTTTTGTATTTGTTTTATGCAAAACCTTTATGAAAGACTAATGCAAGCACCTAGACACGACTCTAAATGGTAAAAAGGAGTGAAATGCGGAATCGAATATAAACCTAGACTCAACCCATATCCAATACGTGGCGAAGGGTTGATCCAAAGATCACACTCACGCAAGTGTGCTACCTTCCCGATAGGCGTAACCTATCATTTCGGAAACACCTTTTGATATATCGGGTATAGGAATGCAAATACAAACTTTGGACCGACTAGACTCTCTCTAGACTGAAATGACTTTTTTTTGTTATTTTTAATGAAAGACAACCCTAGACTCAACCTTCCGCTCTGAAACCAATTTGATGCGGGACAGGACGCGAACCTGGGACTCTAGCTCGCGAACCTCCATATGCTAGGGAAGCGCATGGATCTGTGCGGTTGAGGAATCGGCAATGAGTCTCGGGTATCGACTTTTTCGCGTGTACTCGGATTGAGTCACGGGACGGGTCACACTAACTCTCACAGCAGTGATAAAAGTATCGGGCTAGATTAACCTGTCACTCATGCAGCGGCAATAGAATACATACGAAATAAGCAAAATGCGAAGAGAGGAGCGGACACGATACCTCCACGCTACCGGGCGTGGGGAAGACGACCCCGACCGAACTTCGTACTCCCAGAACAGTAAATAATTACATTACAGCAATGAATATTACTGCCCACTCCATGCAGGGAGGTAAAGGGCTACAATGTGGGACCCGGGAGTAGCGGGTTCGGGTTGACGGGCAGTGATTTGGACAACTCCATCGGTAACGCGTGCCAACGAACGTGGGGCCCACGTCCTGGTCGGAGGGCCGATCGGGCCGAGAGTGGTACCACTGCAGTGGGGACTCCTGGAGGGACGATCCCGAGGAGGGGGACGTGCTGGTTCACCTTGTGGAAGGGGAGGCGGCCCGACTGGTAATGATGTTAGTTGCTACCCATGAACCTGTTCTGCTGTCATAGCACTGTGTGACCCGGCAAGAACAGGTGATGCGATCAGACCTGAGCTCAGAACGATGTGAGACTAGCGCCGTTGGAAAGCTCTCTCAGAGATCTACAACCCCATGTTGTCATAGGAATTTTTTTCTCTATGTATGCTCCGTGGCTGAATTTACAACAGACTGGCTCACAGAACCAGATTAGATAGGGCAGAAAGTGGATCTGCCTGAGAACTCGGTTTGACCGGAGATTAAACGGTGGAGTTTGGATCTAAAATTTTTATAGATGGTAGATGGCAAGGTAAGGAACACGGGGATAATTTTTGTGTAATTTTTGGAGGTAGTTTGATATGGGAAATGGATTTTCTAACAGGGGTGGGTTGGATCTGGATTGCATAGGACGGAACAGATTTAGGAAAATGCAGTATTTTTTTGGATGGGAATAAAATTCTTAAAATCACAAAAAAAATTAGGGACGAAGGCTTTGGTGGAAAGAACTCCCAGTTCAAATTTCAAGTCAATCTGAAATGGGAAAGGGGGTGAAAGGGGCGAAGAGGTAGCTTGCTGGAACACAGATCTGCACAGAGACAGAATCTGTAGGTCGGGGGAAATAAACGGTAAAGGAAGGTAAACAAAGGAGGAAAAATGTGAATTTTTTTGTGGAGGCTGGGGGGAACGTGGGGAACTCACCCTCAAAATCATAGATTGATCCGATCTGGGAATTGGGAGGAAGAATTCCGACACTAGGCTGCTGCCCAGGAGTGGACAGAACTCCGGCGTGTTGGCGGTGGCGGTGCGATGGCGGCTCGAACGGCGGTGGCGGCGGAGCTTCACACTCAGAGATGATATACCGCTTGGAATCCACCAAGTTTTCTAGGGAATCCACCCTAAGAACACAGCAATCCAACTGCATGGGGAGAGGAGAGAGAGGGGGTACCCAAGGCTTGCTCTTGGCAAAAATGTAATAAGCGTTTCATTAATTCTTCATTAACTTCTCTCATGACACTATACACATCATTATATAGAGAATGGCAAGGGGAGGGGGGTGGGAATTACGTGTGATAGAGGGGAGGGAGAGGGGGTGCGCCCCCTTGACCAAGGGGAGAGGGGGGGACCAAGGGGGGACAAGGAGCCACCTAATTTTTGAAAACTAAGGGAGGGGAGTCAACATTTGGTAGGTGGCTGCCTACCCTTGGACCAAGGAAGGGGGGCGCCCCCTTCCACTAGCCACCAAGGCATCTTCCCATTAACCCCTTTCATACCTAGCACACCTAGCCCTTAGACTTGTTCACATTGAACCCCTTTTGGCCCAATTAAGACCCAAAACCCATTAACACTAGCCCATTAGCTATCATAGCCCATTTGCCATATAATAATGGAGAGGCAAAAAATAACCACCCGGACGGAGAGGCCAAACGAGGTCCGATTTGACCCAACGAGGTCCAGCTCCTTAAAGTGACAGTCGCAGGGCCCACTAAAAAACTCACTCGGATCAAGCACTTCCTAGGTAGCCTTCGGGTTGGGAAGTCCGAGCATCAGTTCGATCGGGAGAGCTCCTTCGGAGCCCCGTATTCTTTGCTCAAACCACGCACTCATCGCTCAAGAGACCTCTCCTGGGCCAGTGCCTCTTGCTCGGGCCAACTGATGGAAGCTTATTTGTACGGCCGTTACGAGTCCCTTAATAGCGGGGAGCTCAAAGGGATAGGAGAGATCAAGAGTGCGCATGCTATAAAAAGCCCGCAAGGAGGACATAACCCCCCTTGAAACTCCTCAGCTTATAGGGATCATTCACTCAATGAGCCATTATTTAAACTGGAAGAACCCTACTTTGGAGAGGTAAGCCAAAAACCCTTAGCAGGAACCACTTCACTTTTGGTGGGGAGGGATCTCGCGCCCTCATCTTCCTCTTAACTCCTCCCTGTGCACCAGTGCTCTACTACGTTTGCTGACTTAAGCATCGGAGGGTCTTCCATGGGGATTAATCCCTGGGCACCTCTGACTCGTTTCCCTTCTTGCAGTTCATACTTCAAGGATACGTGGTCATCTTCCTCCCCGCTCAAGAGTAGCGCGAGATCGCCCCTCTTCATCTGGCGCCGTCTGTGGGAAACGAACAAAGAGCCATGATGGTGCAAAGAAGTTATGGCAGGAGGACTGCCGGTGACAAGGGAAAGGCCCTGGTGACGCGAGAAGGCGCACCTTCCCTCCCCACGGAGAATTCCCCGTCAGGCAACCACGCCACTGAAATACCTCCGTCGATGGCAGGGGAACAGCTTCCCGGCGGGAGTACCGACGGCCTCCAAACCCTCAATGCAAAACTGGATGTCCTCGTGGATCTCATGAGGGTCCAGGCGGCCAGGGAGGAGAAGTCGCATCTCCCCCAGAAGAGCCCCCCCCCGCGGAGGTGCCTCCCAGCAAACCGCTGGAGGCTATTTTACACTCCGGGGGCGGCGGCTCATCAGCAACCAGACAAGAGGACCATCGCATGCCCCTCCCCCGGAGTAGGAAGCCTCCTCCACCCCGAGGAGAGAGAAGTCTGGACCACACCGATTGTTCCCGGAGACCGAGGCCCCTGAGGAGCACCGGGACAGCATGCAAGTGCCCCCCAGCCCCTCGGGCCAACGACAACCGGAGCTGTCCCTCCGACTGTGAGACTTTGAGAGGCATTTCACAGAGCAAGAGCGCACCCTCCGCGCCTTGCAGAAGACCTCTCCTGTGGAGGGCGAGGAGCGATCCCCATTCTTCGATTATATCTTTGTTGGATTAGGTGGAAGGTCAAACTAGAGGGGAGGGGTGAATAGGTTGACCCTTTAAAAAATTAATGCACGATCACACTAGCTATAGAAAGCAGAATGCTAATTAGAAGTTCAGTAAACAGACACTATTAATATCATGCCTAATCAAACATCTAACGATAAGTGAATTATGTGAGAAAGCAAACCACAAAAAGGAACATAGATTTTTATGGTGGTTCGGTCTCCCTGTGGAGACCTACGTCCACCCCTCACTAAACTAGTGAGGATCCCTACTGAGCTTTACAGCTTGGCTACACCGAGGAACTACTTCCTCACACACCGTTGAGCATTACAGCTTGGCTTAACCAGAGGAATAGATCCTCTAAACCGCTGACAAACAGCTTGCATGCAACACGCCCAACTTCCCTTGATCCAAGCACAGTCTGCTGGATCAAACCCCTCCCTCTACTCAAACCAGTATGAGGGAGAAATAATATAACAGAGTTCAAATTGAAAAGACAATCAATAAACGAAATCACTCAGTAATGAAAGAATAATCTTAGATCTGTGGGGTAGCCGGATCTCAGGCTTGAATTCAGAAATCTGGGAGAAACAGCTTCAACGATAAGCTATTCTTCTTCTTCTGAAATGTAGATGAACTTGCGATGGATCACTGCTCCTAGATCTCCTCAGGTCTTCAGCAGATCGCCATCAGGAAGAAGATGAACTCACAGTTCCTCTCGTGAGCTTCTCTTGCTCTGCCTTGTCCGCAGCAACAACGAAATCTCCAAAACCTTCTTCGATAATTAAGTTCCCGCGCTCACTTCCAGATTCATGTATTATATACGTCTAGTGGGCCCCATCCAGATTTTCTGGTTAGCCCAATGATTGCTCTGCATAGAGCCTTCTGGAATCGCGAGAGAAAACCAGATCGCAAGCGCTTTTAGCTGATGTGGCCTTTGACGTCACTTACGATTAGGGTCCACTGAACTAATCTCGTAAGTGGTTCAGATGGCGTCAACCCATTGAGTTCACGGGGTTGACGCAGCCTTGAAATCCCTCACATGGCTTTGAATGTAATATTGGATGCGTTGACGCGTGGGGTCACTGCATCGACCCACTGAACTGACCCAGAGCCAACTTCACCTAAGAGTGAACTGCTGCGTCGACGCTATCATGCTGTAACGTTGACGCACTGGGGTATTCCAGTGACCCATAGCTCTGCCTTTTTTAACTGCTGCGTCGACGCTGCTCTACTGTGGCGTTGACGTAGTGAAGTTGATCTGTGAATACCTCTACTTCTTAAGCTGATGAGTTGACGTTGCAATAGCATGGAGTTGACGCACTGATATTATATCAGTGACTTATGATTTTGCCTCTTCAACTGATGCGTGGACGCCTTGAACTCCTAGTGTCGACCCTGTTCCTTTCTTGCAACAAAAAGAAATCAAATGGAAGCGTTACTGAATCAAGATTTAATTCAACATTTTGAGTTGAATTCAACATTCACATCTCATGGTTGTCATCATCAAAACCAGGGGCACAACAATCTCCCCCTTTTTGATGATGGCAACTATGAGGTGAATTCCATTGCATCTAAATAAAAATGTATCATTCAGATCAAACAAGAAAGTTCAGATCAAACAAGGAATTCACTTTAGTGACTGAAACAGACACCATTTTTTGTCATTCATTTAAGTCCAAAGATTTACATCATAGATAAGGACAAAAAGAAAGAAACTTCAGTCAGTCAACACATTTGATGCAGATGCAATGCAGTTCTAGTCTAGACATCAACTTGAGTTCATGTCTCTCCCCCTTTGACATCATCAGGAAGGGGAGTAGATGAGGAAGACTGAAGTACAGATGCAGACACAATATCCAGCTGTTGCTGAAGCTGAGCCATGGATGCTGCCATAGTGTCCATCCTTTCAGAAAGTAGTTGATCTCTGTTCACCACAAACTTGTGGAATTCTTTGACCTTAGTAGAAATACCATCAAACCAGTTGTGTAATATATCAAACAGATAGTCCACCTGAGCTTTCTGCTGAGATCCCCATTCTGGTGCAGAGGAGGATGCTTCAATGGTGGGTGAGAAGTTTTCTTTTAGAATATGCAACACATCCACAACCTCATCACCGACTAGAGTGGTTCGTTCAAACAGTTTAGCTGGTCCTGACCAAAAGATGTAATCTTTTCAAATAGGGTTTGAACCTTTTCACTGAACTCATTGTTCTTGTCAATCAGGGTGGAATATTTCAAGTTCAACTTGGATTGGTTTTCCCTGACATCATAGTTGTATGTCTGTACACTATGTATCCTGTTCAAACATTGTTGATGCAAGCTTTGTAAGTTACACATGACTGAACCAGCTTTCTGACAAGCTTGAAGAAGAGATTCCATAAATTCATGAAGCTTCTTGTCTGACTTGAATTTATCACGTGTAAACTTTTCCCATCTGCTGTCCAATTTCTGTTCAAGGTGTGACAGCCTCATATCCGTTGTTGAACTTAGGTGCATTATGGAAGAGTCAATGCTCTTGAATTTCATTTCCAAAAATTGAATGAGTGTAGGATTGATGCCAGAAAAATCATTCTGAGAGTTAGCTGGAATCTCCTCAGAAGTAGATGCAGGTCCCCTTGGTGGAGAGGGTTTTGGAAGAGGACCTTGTACTATGACAAGCTCTCTGGAAGCAACAGGAAACACAGGAGTAACATCTTGTACATTGTAATCATCCTGGATATAATTGAAATCTTGGTAGTCCATTCTGGCTGAACTAGCTTCAGGTCTATCTTCCCTAGCCTCTGATCTTTCCATTCTGTGTAGACTGGTCTCTTGTTGATTTTGTGTGTCAGTTCTTACTTCTTGACCAGTTTCCACTGAGGCAGATACATGTTTCTGACTTGGCAGAACCCTGACTGGCTATCCATTTATGACTTTAAATCCCATGAATTTCTGAATGTAGGAAAGGGAGTTCCCTTTAGGAATAGTCAGTTTCTTTTCATCACCAAAATCTACTCCAACTTTTTGAAATATGGCAGTCAATGGAGCAGCATATGGGAGTGTCCTAGATTGTGTTAAGCAAGATCCCATAGTCTGAATGACTACATCTGACAGAGAAATGTTTATCTTTTTCAGCATGCAATATAGTAAAAATCTCTGCATCTCAGTGACCCGTTCCCTACCACTGCTCTGAGGTGTTATCATTGATGTGAAAATATGGTGGAGCAGTCTATTGAATGGAGGGAACCTATTTTCTTTAAGACTAGATAAGAAAGTCTCCCTAACGTCTGCATGATCACTGGGTTTGTCAGTCAGAAGAGCATAAGCTGCATGTTCATCAAACTAAAAACTGTGTAACTGAACCCCATTCATTCGTATTTTCCAAGCTCTGGCAAACAATTTGTTGGTAAATTCGAAACTAACATTCCTGACAGTTGAAGAAATTTTGGGGATCTGAGGTTCATACTTCAAATTGTGGTAAAATTCCCTAACTAGGGTGGGGTAATAAATCTTATGATTTGTAACGAAAGACCACCAACCCTGATAATCCAAAATAGGGAATAGTTGCAGAAAAACCTCAAGCATCTCAACGTCGGTAGCAACAATATACCGTGGAATAAGGACTTTCAGAGGTTCTTCCACATTGATGATTAGAGAGGGATCAGAAGACCTTGCATGTGAACTGGCGACACCTTTCTTCCCCTTCGCAGCACCTGAAGATGTAACCTTCTCCTCTGTCCTTACGGTAGAGAGCTTTCTCTTTTTGGTTGGCGGGCTTGGATGAAGACGGCGTTTCCGAAGAGATAACTCTATCTCTTTTCCTTTCTGTTTCCTTGGAACTGAAGGAGACAATATCTCCTCTGAAGGATCTGCCATGCCCTTGTCTTTGCCCGTCTGCTTTGCTACCCTTGTCTTTGCCGGCGAGCTTTTCTCTTTTCCTTTCCGTTGTAGTGGAGCTGACTGAGACGGTGTCTCCTCTTGATATTTGGTTCGAGGCTCAATCCTGCCCGTAGCAAAGATGGGATCTCTTCTCTTTAGATCTTTTTTGTTCTTCCCCTTCTTCACTTGTTCCAGAGGCGCCATAGCGAGAATCAAAAAAAAATTGTGAGAAGGAGCTGAGAAAAAAATCGAGAGGTAGAGACCCACTAGGTCTTGGAATGAGCTGAGTAGACGGCAGCGTTTACGCTGCGGGGTTTTAAAGAAGGTGACGACTCAAGTTCAATTCAAAGGATTGAACCGGTTTACTGTTCTGAACCGGACTGGGACGAAATGGGAGTTATTGAATGACAGCGTTTACGCAGTGAGGCACTGCGTCGACGCCACCAAAGCGAGTCATGAATGTATTGTGAAGTGGACAGGAAATAGTGAAGACCCATAGTATTTAGGCATTCTAAAGACATTGAAATTATGAAGAGATGAAATTACATTCAGGGATTTTTAATCGATAAAATTCAAGTTCCCTTATAAGATATATGATGAGAAATTATGAGAGCCCCTAATTCATTTAATGATGTGGAGAAAAACAATCTTAAGACTTTGAGATAAATCCTTGAACAAGAAGAGCATAATTGTGGAATAAGGATTGAACAATTTTCACACTTGGAACTTTCTCAAATCTTGTCCCTAGAATGTTCAATTTCAAGAGACCCTTATAGTAGTGAATTTAACTCAAATTGAGGATGAACTCTAAAGGATTTTATTTTTGAGCATCAGGTCAACCCCATATGAACATTGACATTTTTCATTTTTCATCAATTGCAGTCAAGTATAGCTAGCCTTTTGACACGGGTGCACATGTTTATCAGACACCAGAGTCCCCGGTTACTTAGCATAGCTAACTATTCTGCACAACTGAAACAGAGTTGGCAACTCACATCATGACATGCCTTTTAGCACTTCAGTGGTGCAAGAAGGTAGTTTCTCAGTGGAAAGTTACCATTGCTCTGCAATGAATTATTTTTCCTTTAAAACAGAGGTAACAGCCCACATCATGACATGCTCATTAGCACTTCTTTGGTGCATAGAGACAGTTTCTCAGTGAAATTTTGCCATTGCTCTACAATTTATTATATGTATATTTTTATATATAGGGTATGTTTCTTCAGCTCTTATTACCCCTATGCTGAGTTTAAAGTCAATACAGATATTAAATTCATTTGCACAAAGGTCTCTTTACTTTTGATCATCATAGTTCAAGAAATGATGAGTTCTCAGTTTTATTAAATAGTTCTAAAACTATTCCATATGCACATCACTTTTGTGTTCATGAATTTTAGCATTCAAAGATCAAAAGATTTAGAGATCTCCAACCATTAATACAGCATAGAGATAGTCAATAAAGATCACCACCTCTTATAAGGGAATTATCATTTTAGCTCCCCCTCAATCTATGACATCAATTCACATTTCAGATCTCAAGAAACTTCCCTCATACTCAAGATTGAGTGGTTCTTCACTACATGTTGAAAAATTGAATGTAGAAGAAACAAGGTTGATGAGAGGTTGAGAAGACGACACCAAGTCTCAGACACACTGAGGTACTAGAAGATTTCAACAAGAAAAGGATATGTGAGATCCAAACTTCAGAGCTTCGGTAACCCTTCTGAAGTAATTCAATTAATTTCAGACCTCATTTGCATCAGGTTTATATCAGTGCGTTGACTCAACCAGGTGACTGCGTTAACTCACTCAACCAGTCAGTTCAGTTTCCAGCCTGTTTCCAGAAGGTTTCTGTCAGTGCATTGACTCAATCTCATAAACCACTCTTCAGATACCCAGATAACTGAATCTAACAGGACAGAATTTCCCTCCATTTATTCATGACTAAAAATATGAATGCAGATGCAATTGTTGACATGATGCCTTTTTATTTATCATGAGTTATTAAACAGATATGCTCAAAATTAAACTCCCCCTAAATCTGAGACTTATTTAGAAATCAGGCATTTTCAACTCAAGCAAGACATGTAATCAATTTATTCCTAGGCAAAGTTAATCAGACAAATTTCAAAGAAGAAATTAAGCAATCAATTTAGGCATCAAGATGAGGGTTGCACAATCCAAGCTCTCTCCTAAGACAAGAAAATCTTTCATTATTCAAAGGCTTGGTGAAGATGTCAGCTAGTTGATGTTCTGAGTCTACAAAAATCAATTTAAAGATTCCTTTATTAACTTCATCTCGCAAGAAGCGATGCCTTATTTCTATATGTTTGGTCCTAGAGTGATGGATGGGGTTCTTTACCAGGTTAATGGCACTTGTGCTATCACACAATATTGGGACACATCCAAGATCAGTTAGATAATCTTGGAGTTGATGTTTGATCCACAACACTTGTGTGCCACAACTCCCTGCAGTGACATATTCTGCCTCTGCAGTGGATAGTGCCACTGAGTGTTGTTTCTTGGATGCCCAAGAAACCAAACACCCTCCCAAACATTGGCAATAGCCACTTGTGCTTTTCCTGTCAAGTTTGCATCCAGCATAGTCTGCATCTGAGTATCATACAAGATCAAAAGTGCAAGATGCAGGATACCAAATCCCTAAGTCTCGAGTTCCAGCAAGGTATCGAAAGATACGCTTGACAGAAATCAAGTGGGATTCTTTAGGATCAGACTGAAACCGAGCACACATACATACACAAAACTGGATGTCTGGCCTAGATGCAGTAAGATAGAGGAGTGATCCGATCATACCTCAATAGGTCTTTTCATCTACTAATTTAATTTTCAGATCTGCATCCAAACTAGTATTGGTGCTCATGGGAGTGCTGATTGCCTTAAGATTCTCCATTTGATATTTCTTCAATAATTCAGAAATGTACTTTGCCTGGTTGATGAAGCATCCATCCTTGCTTTGAGTGATATGTAGACCTAGAAAAAATTGAAGCTCACCCATGAGACTCATCTCAAATTCTGTGGTCATCAAATTTGCAAATTCCTCACACATGCTTGGTTTAGTAGATCCAAAGACTATATCATCAACGTAGATTTGAACCAGAATAATATCATTATTTCTTACCTTGGTGAATAGGGTTTGGTCCACTTTACCTCTTGAATATCCTTTCTCAGTGAGGTATGAGCTGAGTCTATCATACCATGCTTGAGGTGCCTGTTTGAGCCCATAGAGAGCTTTGTCTAATCTGTAAACATGGTCAGGGCAGTCTATAGATTCAAAACCAGGGGGTTTTTCAACATACACCTCTTCTTTTATTAAACCATTAAGAAATGCACTTTTTACATCCATTTGATGGAGTTTTATTCCATGACAACATGCATATGCAAGTAATAATCTAATAGCTTCTAATCTAGCTACTTGTGCAAAGGATTCTTCGAAATCAATGCCAAATTCTTGGTTATATCCTTGTGCTACCAGTCTTGCTTTATTTCTTATCACAATTCCATTTTCACTTTGTTTATTTCTAAAGACCCACTTAGTTCCAATTACTGAGAGTTCATTGGGTCTTGGCACAAGGTGCCACACTTTATTTCTTTTGAATTGATTTAATTCCACATGCATTGCATTTATCCAGCAATCATCTTTCAGGGCTTCAGTTACATTTTAGGTTCAATTTAAGATATAAGAGCTAAATTGTACATTTCTTCAATAGCTCTAAACCGAGATCTAGTTCTGGTAGGGTCATGCAGATTACCAATAATGCTTGATAGGGGGTGGTCTTTTAGCATTCTAACATTGGTCAAGGAGTTACCTTCATTAGCATCTGCATTACCTCTAGTACTTGATTCTGCTAGATTCTCATTTGACCTTGGCTCTTCCTCTTGAGTGTATTGTTCTTCCTTTTCTTCAAGAAACTCTCCATCATCTTTGTCTCTGCAAGATTGTTCATTTTCAGACCTGATATTCATTTCATCGAATACAATATGTGGAGATTCTCTAACAGACTGAGTTTTGACATTTAGGACTCTATAGGCCCTAGAGTGATTTGAGTATCTTAGAAATATGGCTGGTTCACTCTTAGGTTCAAATTTATCTAAGTCCCGTTTGTGATTATTTTGAACAAAACATTTAGATCCAAAAACTCTGAAATGTATAACAGAAGGCTTCTTACCTTTCAACAATTCATATGGAGTCTTTTTGGACAAAGGTCTTACCATTGCCCGGTTTACAATGTAGCAAGCTGTATTTACTGTCTCTGCCCAGAACTTCCTTGGGAGTTGTCCTTCGATCAACATGGTTCTAGCCATCTCGACAAGGGTTCTGTTTCTTCTTTCCACCACTCCATTATGTTCAAGAATTCTTGGAGATGAGAATTTGTGAGTTATTCCCATTGCCCTGCAAAAACCATTGAATTCTAAATTTTCAAATTCTCCTCCATGATCTGACATGATAGATGAAATAGTATACTTACCATCCTGTTGAACTTTCCTGAAGAATGCCCGGAATTCTTCAAATGCATCATTCTTATGAGTTAAAAAGAATACCCAAGTAAATCTAGAAAAGTCATCTACCAAAACAAATCCATATTTATTGCCACTCAAACTTACTGTTCTAGTGGGTCCAAACAAATCCATGTAAACAAGTTCAAGAGGTCTAGAAGATTGGTTTTCAATTCTGGATTTAAATGACTTCCTAGTATGCTTGCCTTGAGTGCATGCATTACAAATTTTGTCATTTTGTTTAAATGATACATCAGGCAGACCATTCACCATGTTGAATTTAGCTAACTTATGCATGACACTATAGCTAGCATGTCCTAGTCTACGATGCCATAGCCAAGCCAGCTCACTTTTATTCACAGCTAGACAAAGATTGTTATGAGCAGGATCATCTAAATCTACCATGTACATGTTATTTATCCTTTTTCCAGAGAATTTGACACTATCAGACTATTTTTCAATAATGGTGCATGCATTAGAATCAAACACAACTTTGTGCCCCTTATCACATAGTTGGCTTATACTAAGAAGATCGTATTCTAATCCTTCAACAAGTAACACATCATCAATAGAGTTCAGGGGAGTTTTGCCAACTTTACCTTTTCCAATTATTTTACCTTTATTGTTCCCCCCAAACGTGACATGTCCTCCTTCTTTCTCAACTAGGAGACAGAATTTTACCTTATCGCCCGTCATGTGCCTTGAGCAGCCGCTGTCAAGGTACCATCTATTGTGTACAGCTGCAAGGCACTCCTGCAAATCACATCAAACAAGGGATTTTGGAACCCAAATACACTTGGGTCCCATCAGACCATATGATTGTGTCAAGTAAGATAACATACTTTTGGGAATCCAAATCAGTTGTTTTGAGGGTTTTTGAGATGTGGGAGTCATAGATTTGAAATTTTTCTGATTGGGTTGAGGTACCCTTTGGAATGACCTTTTTGAACCATTTCTGTTGTTGGAGAAGTATAAAGTTTTATTCTTGTTCTCATTCCAATAGTTATTGTGACTCCAAGAGGTATTGGAGAACCTAGGATGAGAGGTTCTAGAGGAATATTGAATTCTTGAAGGAATGAAGGTTCGCTGAGTAGACCCTATCATATGATTGCGTTGACTCATCCACCTAACCTTTCTGTCATATGGGTTCTGGTACATAGGGTGGGTTGACGCACTGTAGTGGCTACGTCGACTCATTCTCATATTTCTGAAAGAGTACCCACCCGGGAAGGGTATATGCGTTGACGCAGTGTGGACACTGCGTTGACGCGCCCAATGGTTTGTTCTAGCATTATTTCTGTAGAACCCCTGGGACATGGGATGAGTGGACGCATGATACTCAGTGCGTTGATGCGACTATCGTGTATCAGTCCTATGACTTCCTAAATTTCTATATTCTTGATGCTGGGTTGATGAACTAGGGTCTATAGGCTGACCTGAGGGTTTACTTCTGAACTTAGGCACATTCTTATGATGGTTCGCATTTAATGTATCATACATTTTCTCTTTGCCCTTTTCTTTTTTGATTTCATCTGTCTATTTTCCTTCTTCCTGATTTTCCTCACAAGACTTCTTTTCAGCCATTTGGCTCTGCTCAGATGTACCTTGTTCAGAAACAAATGTTATAAATCTAGTTCCTAGATCCTTCTTCTTGGTTGGATTATAACCAAGTCCTTCTTTTTCAAAATTGTTTCTTATTCCCATGACAACTTTAAGATTGTTTTTACCTTGTGTTAATTTCTCAAGAGAGGTTTGTTTGCTTGAATTCTCATCTTCCAGTTTCTTCAAATTTTCTTGGAGTTATTGATTTTCTCCTTGAATTGCTTCATATTTTTCTTTAGTAATTTTTACATCACTCTCCAACTTTTGCATTCTGAGTTTCAGGTCATCCTGAATTTTCAATAAATATTCATTTTCTCTATTCATCTCTATTAATTGATCTCTACATTGGTTACTTTCATCATGAGATTTTCTTAAACTGGTAATTTCAACTTCTAGGCACTTGATTTTATCATTCAATGAATTTTCTTGACTAGTCAGATTTTTCTTTTTCTTGAGTGATTTATTTTCTTTCTTTACATGATCATACATATCTAGCAATTCATTAAATGCTTCTTCCCAATCACTGCAAGAAAAGTTTTCAGAAGAGGAAGTTACCTCATTCTTATCATCTCCCTTAGCCATGAAACACAGCTTAACATCACTCTCTTCTTCAGAAGTGCTTTCTTCTTCATCTTCATCTTTCTCCTCGTCACTCCATGTACTTATCATGGCCTTGGGCTTCTTATTCTTCCATTTCGGTTGGACTTTCTTCATATTCTCTGGACATTCAAATTTTATATGACCTTGTTTCCTGCATTGGTAACAAACAACCTTGTCAGATTTCCTAGAGTTTTCTGATTTGAATTTTGAACTCTTTCTTACCTCTGGTCTTCTGTTGTTTCTAAATTTACCTTCCTTGCTTAGAAACTTCCTGAATTTCCTGGTGAGCATTGCTATCTCACCTGAGTCATTATCTGAGGTAGATGAATGACTGTCATCTGAGCTCTCCTTGCTACTTGGTCCTGCCTTCAATGCAAGAGGCTTTTTCTTTTTCACATCCTCATCTGTCCTTTTGAGGTTCAGCTCATAAGCCATCAAAGATCCGATAAGCTCATCAGGGGTAGTGGTAGAAAGGTTCCTAGATTCCTCAACAATAGTGGCCTTGGTGTGCCAAACTGGAGTTAGGGATCTAAGAATTTTCCTGACCAGTTCGTAATCAGTGTATGCCTTTCCCAGACCTTTAAGACCATTCACTAATAGGGTTAGTCTAGCATACATTTCAGATATATTTTCCTCTAGCTTCATTCTAAAAGCTTCATATTCAGAAATTAACATATTGGCTTTTGTCTCTCTTACCTCTGACGTACCTTCATAGATGACTTGAAGTCTGTCCCACATTTCCTTGGCACTGGCACATGAGGATACTCGTGAAAACTCCATAGGATGCAATGAGCATTGCATGATGTTCATAGCTTGCCAATTGACATTGGACTTCCGAATCTGATCCTTCACCCACAGTTCTTCATCTCCTTCTAACTGATATGGTCCCTTGCTCATGACTCTCCAAATCTCATGGTCCTGAGCTCTCAGAAATACCTGCATCCGATTTTTCCAGTAAGCATAGTTAGTGCCATCAAAGAAGGGTGGCCTATTCACTGCATACCCCTAAGGCATGAACCCCTTGTTTTTCATTCCACTAAAACTCTCTGGGTTGTGAGACCCTTGACAAGAGAGCCGAGCTCTGATACCACGTGTTGGATTAGGTGGAAGGTCAAACTAGAGGGGTGGGGTGAATAGGTTGACCCTTTAAAAAATTAATGCACGATCACACTAGCTATAGAAAGCAGAATGCTAATTAGAAGTTCAGTAAATAGACAGTATTAATATCGTGCCTAATCAAACATCTAATGATAAGTGAATTATGTGAGAAAGCAAACCACAAAAAGGAACACAGATTTTTATGGTGGTTCGGTCTCCATGTGGAGACCTACGTCCACCCCTCACTAAAGCAGTGAGGATCCCTGCTGAGCTTTACAGCTTGGCTACACCGAGGAACTACTTCCTCACACACCGCTGAGCATTACAGCTTGGCTTAACCAGAGGAACATATCCTCTAAACCGCTGACAAACAACTTGCAGGCAACACGCCCAACTTCCCTTGATCCAAGCACAGTCTGCTGGATCAAACCCCTCCCTCTACTCAAACCAGTACGAGGGAGAAACAATATAACAAAGTTCAAATTGAAAAGACAGTCAATAAATGAAATCACTCAGTAATGAAAGAATAATCTTATATCTGTGGGGCAGCCGGATCTCAGGCTTGAATTTAGAAATCTGGGAGAAACAGCTTCAACGATCAGCTATTCTTCTTCTTCTGAAATGTAGATGAACTTGCGATGGATCACTGCTCCTAGATCTCCTCAGGTCTTCAGCAGATCGCCATCAGGAAGAAGATGAACTCACAGTTCCTCTCGTGAGCTTCTCTTGCTCTGCCTTGTCCGCAGCAACAACGAAATCTCCAAAACCTTCTTCGATAATTAAGTTCCCACGCTCACTTCCAGATTCATGTATTATATACGTCTAGTGGGCCCCATCCAGATTTTCTAGTTAGCCCAATGATTACTCTGCATAGAGTCTTCTGGAATCGCGAGAGAAAACCAGATCGCAAGCGCTTTTGGCTGATGTGGCCTTTGACGTCACTTACGATTGGGGTCCACCCAACTAATCTCGTAAGTGGTTCAGATGGCGTCAACCCATTGAGTTCACGGGGTTGACGCAGCCTTGAAATCCCTCACATGGCTTTGAATGTAATACTGGATGCGTTGACACGTGGGGTCACTGCATCGACCCACTGAACTGACCTAGAGCCAACTTCACCTAAGAGTGAACTACTGCGTCGACGCTATCATGTTGTAACGTTGACGCACTGGGGTATTCCAGTGACCCATAGCTCTACCTTTTTTAACTGCTGCGTCGACGCTGCTCTACTGTGGCGTTGACGTAGTGAAGTAGATCTGTGAATACCTCTACTTCTTAAGCTGATGAGTTGACACTGTAATAGCATGGAGTTGACGCACTGATATTATATCAGTGACTTATGATTTTGCCTCTTCAACTGATGCGTGGACGCCTTGAACTCCTAGCGTCGACCCTGTTCCTTTCTTGCAACAAAAAGAAGTCAAATGGAAGCATTACTAAATCAAGATTTAATTCAACATTTTGAGTTGAATTCAACATTCACATCTCATGGTTGTCATCATCAAAACTGAATCAAGACTTAGTGAGGTCATTTCTTCTAGTTGTTCTTTTAGCTTCTCATTTTCCTCACAGACCAGAGTTTGTTCTTCAATATTTGTGTTAAATTTTCTTTTCAGAACTCTGTGCTCTTTACTAAGAGAATTAAATTTATCTAACAATTCTCCATAAGCATCCTCCCAGTCATCAATTGAGAAATTTTCAAAAACATTTATTACCTCCTCTTCACTGTTTGCCATAAGCAAGTTCCATCTTCATATTCTTCTGAGGAAGCATCTTCGGGGTCTTCTTCTTCCTCGCTCCATGTGCAGACCATCGCCTGTGGCTTCTTCTTCTTCTGCACCTTTATGTTTTTCTTCTGAAGATAGGGACCCTTCTTCTGGAGGTCTGGGCATTCGCCTTTCATATGTCCCTGTTTGTTACAATTAAACAAGTCAGTCTCTTAGGATTTCTATCCCTGTAACTAGTAAATTCAGCACTCTTGTTGAAAGAGTGTGGCTTCTTCTTCCTAAAGGTCTTTCCCTTTTTCTTCAAAAATTTTTTGAACTGTCTAGTGAGCATTGCCTGCTCCTCCTGGTCGAGATTTGAAAAACCTTCAAGCTCGGACTCAGACTCGGGGCTACTGTTGCTGCTCCCGCTGTTGCTACCCTTGTTGCGGGATGCCCTTAGAGCCACATTCTTAGCCTTCCTATCACTTCCTTCTCCACCTCCTTTGAAATTCATCTCATAGGTCATAAGAGATCCTATGAGTTCATTCACAGTCAAGATAGTCAGATCTTTTGACTCCTCAATCACAATGGCCTTAGTGTGCCATGCCGGGGATAAAGATCTAAGGATTTTCCTGACTATATCTGCCTCAGCAAGATCCTTCTCTAGCCCTTTAAGTGTGTTTGTGATCAAGGACAACCTGGCATACATTTCAGTTATATTCTCATCTGCATTCATCTTAAACATTTCATACTTAGAAGTGTAGAGGTTTACCTTCGAGGCTTTCACTTGAGTTGTACCTTCATAGATCAATTACAGCTCATCCCACATTCGCTTGGCAGTCCTGTATGCAGATATACGGGCATATTCCTCTGGATGAACAGCACACTGGATGATGTTCAGCGCCGTCCAATTGAGTGAAGAGAGCTTGACATGGTCATCTGTCTAAGCGTCCTCGTTTGGTGGCAGATCATATGGTCCAACAGTAATTACTCTCCATAGTTTATGGCTCTGAGCCCAGATGAACACTTCCATCCTGTTCTTCCAAAACAGATAGTTACTACCATCAAAATACGGAGGGCGACTAATGGATTGACCTTCGACCATGAAGGTTCTAGGACCACCAGCGTTTCCTTGACCGTTCGTCCACATGGCGTAAACCTGCTCTGATACCAAATGTTAGCGCAGCAAGAGTGATATAGAAGGGGGGGATGAATAGATCACTCCCAATTTGTAAAAACTTAGGCGGAAAATTGATTCTACTGCTTACGCCCCTCCTGAACCCGCACACAGAGAAATGCAAATGCAGTCACCAAACAAGACAGTATAAGTAAATGAGAATGACGAACTGATCACATGGAAGCAAAGAGACAAGCAGATGGAGAGCGCAGATAATAACAACAAACCACAGAAGAGGCACTCGGTTTTTAGGTGGTTCGATTGCAGTCCGCAATCTACATCCACCCCTCACTCCAAATAGAATGAGGATTCCACTAGACAAAGCTAGAACACTACAGACTCAGTCTGCGAACAACATGCTGCCACACAGCTTGAACAACCAAGGGAAACAAATCCCTCAACCAAGCTCTGCAACCCACAGAACTTGAAACATGTTCTAGCTACCAGCTAGAACAGAACCGGAGACACCTCTCCCTTCCTCCACACACGGAGGGAACCTGCTAATGACAACCTGTCACTAGCAACACCAGAGATCACCGATCTCTCTTCCTCTGCAACCCAGAGGGAAACCGGAGTAACACTCCCTTCCTCCACACACCGGAGGGGAACCAATTCGAATCAGAAGAATGAACAAAATACAAGGAAACGAAATAGAAACAAAGACCAACGAAGAAGCAGTCGGTTCTGAAACCAATACAAATGTAGCTTCAAAGGAAGCAATTCACCAAGCCACAGATATTGCTCTCTCTCTCTCGAACATACTCCTCTCAGATCTGGACAATATGGGACTCTCTGATCTTTCTCCTTTCTGGATCGTGCAGCCTCACACAAGAATGCCTTCTGCCTTTTTCTTTTCACGATCAAGCTTCTACTGAAGGACGAAGCTCTATATTTATAGCAGATATTGGGCGTGTGGCTGCCAGGTTCCCGCCCATGAACTTTTTGCCAGATCATTTGAATTTCGACCACATGGCAGCATCCTGACTAGGTTGCCATCCACGTGTCATGTTCCTGGTTTCTTGGATCACGTGCCAGGTGCCAACCTCGGTTCACGTGCCCAATCATCAGCCTGAATCGCCTGCAGACAGAGACAGATAGAATGTATATACTTAGTTAGTTCAGGCTATTAACACGAATGTATATACTTTAGAAATATCAACTGAGTAAGTGTGTACAACGTGAGAGAGTGTATGGACTTGAAACAATAGTTAACCAAGTGTATATCATGTGAGAATGTATATACTTGGAGGTCTTCAGCGAACTCAGTGTATAGACTTAGTTAGTTCAGGGCTATCCAAACCAATGTATAGACTTAATGGATAAGCTCATGAAAGGCAGTGTATAGACATATGATGAACAATGCAAACGAGCCTTACCAATGTGTAAACTTTACAAAGCTCAGCCACTGTGTAGACTTCACGAAGCCTAACCAGTGTACAGACTTGGAACGAGTATGCTGTGAGCACTGAAGACTCAAGTTATAACAACCGATGTATAGAGTTGTGGTCGGACAACCCAATGTATAGACTCGAAGCAAGAGGCCAGTGTTCAGACTTTGAGGAAGAGATGCCCAACGGTGATGTATAGACTTCGACAAACTTGAGCCAGTGTATAGACTTTGCCAGAGTGAGACGATGCATGAGACGCTCGGCTGTACAGACTTACAAAGTTCTGAATGAGACGATCGACTGTAGGACCGATGTACAGACTCTGAATGTGAAGGCGGTCTGTATAGACTTGAATCGCTTGAAGCGATGTACAGACTTGGTGTGGCTCAAGTAGTGTACAGACTTGTGAAGGCTTCAGCGTTGTACAGACATGGAAGTACCACTGTGGATGTATAGACTTGATTGAGTGAAGCCGATGTACAGACTTGCTGATTCGAAGCCACTGTACAGACTTGGAAAACGTGAAGCCAATGTACAGACTTGAAAGTCCACTGTGGATGTATGGACTTGAGCGAATGAAGCCGATGTACAGACTTGTTAATTCGAAGCCTCTGTACAGACTTTGAAAAGCAGTTCAATGTACAGACTTGAAGCCCCTGAGCTAATGTATAGACTTCACGCTGTACAGACTTTGAGGCTTTGAATGTTTGAGCAGAATGCAATGTACAGGCTTAGCGATGTATATACTTGGCCAGGAAAGCGTAGGGAAATGTATGAGTGTATGGACTTGGCCAAGCATAGGAAAAGATATGGAATGTACAGACTTAGTGAAACAAAGTCCAGTGTATAGACTTGGAGAAATGAAGTCCAGTGTATAGACTTGATGCCTTGAAGGCAATGTACAGACTTGGACTCAAGGAATGTATATACTTAGCATGAAGAGTGCCAGTCGATGTATAGACTTGGCTGAAGCTATCTCTGAAACAATGTTCAGACTTTGCTGAAGATAACGCATGAGGCGATGTTCAGACTTTGTGCAATGTATGAACTTTAGTGTGTGTAAGCATGACACTGGGCGATGTATAGACTTACACTATCAGATGTGTAGACTTCATGAGAATGGAGCAGCCAGTGTATAGACATGAAGCTTGACAAACCAGTGCATAGAGTTGAAGCTTGGAAGGATGTATAGAGTTGAGCTGTACTGACTTTGGCAATGTGCAGACTTAACTGGTCGGGTAGTGTACAGACTTAGAGTATTAGGACCAGTGTATAGACTTCAGTTAGAAGGTGCCCGATGTACAGACTTGAAGAAGTTATGCCAATGTACAGACTTAATAGATCAAGCTGGTGTATAGACTTTGGTACCCAGACAAACAATGTTCAGATGGGTCGACGCTTCAGCAAGGGTGGGTCGACCCACTGCTGTCAATACTAACTAAGCAGAGTGTAGACAGAATCAAGATAGCATGCTTATCTGACAACCATATGAACTGTACTCACTCACATGATGAAACAGCATAAATCTAGAGATAGAAGATTGATTTATAGTGTGAGACATCATCAAAACCATAGGGAAGTAACAATTCTCCTCGCTCGAGGTATATTGGGAATAGTCGGTGGAACCCCAGTCCGAGTCATAGCGTTGCCCGGAAGGAAAAATGAGCCCAGTCGCTTGGGCCTCAGCCTCTATGATGGCCCGATTGAAGCCCTGGGAGAAGCCCTTCCAAAGGCCCCGACGGTAGCCCGACTCATAATAGGGGAAGGCAGTCTGCTGAAGAGCCACGTGGTAAGCCTCTGAGCATTTATGTTGCTCGAACACTTCCACCCCAGCCAGCTCTGCCTTCCTCCCATGCTTGGCTATCCTCTGTTCTGACTTGGACAGCCTCCTCTCGGCCTCGGTCCACACATCCTCGGCCCCCCGGACTCGATCCTCGAGCCCCTCTTGCTCGGCCTTCCATTGCTCGCCACGCTTGACCTGAATCATGCGCTCCGCCTCCAGGAGCTCATTCTTCCGATCGACCATACAACGGGCCTGGGCCAACTGCTTCTCCAACGACTGAGCCTCCGCCTGGCTCGACTGCACCTGTGCCCGGAGCGGGGCCACCTCCCGATGAAGGTCCCCAAGATCGAGGGTCAAACGCTCGACCTTCCGATCAAGCGCACCACGGGCCCATGAAAGAGTCTCCCGCTCCGACTCCACCCGAGCGTACACATCCACTACCTCAGCTCCAAGCTGGGCCAAGACTAGGCCGCCTTCCATAAGTTGCTTGAAAAGCGTGGAGGGGGGACCCTTCCGGAGTTTCTCTCGCACGGCTCCTGAAGCTATGGAATGGCACCTCTAGTACAGAGAGGCCTGGACGCTGAAGGCACTGGTCGAGGGAGGGGAAATCTTCTCCAGAGCGACCGGGATTGGGGCATCTCCTCCGAGCAATCTGGCCTCGGGGGCCCCACCGGTCAGCTCGGGCTGGATTGCCTCACCGCATACCTCCTCGGCCTCGGTCGGCTGCGATCGAGTCGCTTCATCCTGCGACCCTCCAGTCTCGACCGGCTCGGATCGGACCCCTCCGTTTGGCGCCCCCTCTATTTCACTCGGCACCCCGACGTCGGCCATGACCCCTCCGTCATCCGCTCCCTCTTGCTTCATGGAGAGAGAAGGCAACAGAGGAGCCTCATCGGCCGGGCGAGCGACCTCCGCCTTCCTCGCCCATTTCTTCTCGACCGACAAAGCCTGCATTGAAGACCTCAGCAGCTTCACCACAGGATCCTTACGCTTAGCCCCCCAACATTCGGAAGCATCATCTCGGACAACCCGCTTGCCCTTATCCCGGGCGCGGGATGAGCCCTCCGAAGCTCGAAGGTCACTCGGAGCTGGCGTATGATCAACGTCGATGACCTCCAGCTCGGCTGGCGGTGCCTCATCCTCAACTGCTCGCCTCAGGTTTGAGCGGAGGAGAGCAAATTGTGAGAAGGAAGGCACTTACCTGATAAGAGGAGAACAAGTCCCTGAGACCCTTACCTATCGGCAACAGTGCTCAAGAAAGGTACTCCTCGATGTTGGATGAGGTCACCAACTCAGCAGTCACCTGGCGATTCTACTGAAGGATAGCAGCATCCCTCTCCACCTCCAAGGAGACCTCTGTTTGCTTCGGAGGGATATTTGGGTGAAAGTTGGGCACCGTCGGAAAATCCCAGACTACACCGACCGCAGATGCACCCACCCAGAAATATTGGGTCTTCCATCCCTTATGAGAAGAATCCTTTATGGAAACGGACACGCAACTCCTCTTTCGCTTCGCCGGGATGAAGAAGAAGCCCTTCCCAGCATAAAGGTTCTCTCTTTCAGCTCAAAAAAATAATGGAAGAGGTCCAGCGTGGTATTCACCCCACTCTGGCCACAGAGGAAAATGAAGGAGAAGATTAGGGTATAAGAGTTGGAGACCAGCTGAACCGGAGCCAGTTGGTAAAACTGAAGCAAATCGGCGACAAAGGAATGGTGGGGTAGGCGGAAGCCGCTCTTCCAGGCCAAGAGAAAAGAGCAGAAGATGCCAGAACGAGTGGCCAGACTGGACTCGTGAGGTTCAGGCGCCAAAAATTGGAATCGCCAAGGCAACCCATACTGCTTCTCCAGTCGCTTCACATCAGCCTCACCCAGCTCGCTGCGGATAGGTTTCGACGGTACCATAAAAGCCCTTGGGGCCTGTCCTTCACCTCGCCCATCGGCCTCAAGATTCTGGTCCGCCATGGTACAGATAGAAGAACTGGAAGAAGAAGGGGAAAGTTCTAGACCAAAGGACTCCGGAGGAGAAGGAAGCTGACGGATCATCGTCGCGGTAATCTCTTCCAGCTCCGTGAAAGTCATTGCAATTCTCTGCTCCTCCGAACTGCTCTCACGGCGCATGAGTCCCCCTCAAAATATAAATGTAATAGAAGGCAAAACCCTAAACCCTGGAGATAAAGGGACGCAAACAACGCGTAATGCTTATAACCCTTAGCTGGAAGCGACGCGGCGTTTCGATCTTCCGTAGTGGGGCCTTCTTGCAATAATTTTCAAAATTATCATCATGATGGGCATTTTTTAAGGGCAAGCAGCATCATGTGGCCCCTACTAGAGAGAGATCTCTACCCAACCAGAGCCACAAAAAGTCCAGCCCAAATGCTACTCATACGAGCGTATTTTTGGCTCAGGAGTAGGAGTGGGACAAGTGGAGAGGGGAAAAATAACCTCCCAGACAGAGAGGCCAAACGAGGTCTGATTTGACCCAACGAGGACCATCTCCTTAAAAGTGACAGCCCCAGGGCCCACTTAATAAAGTCTAATAACTCACTCGGATCAATCACTTCCTAGGCGGCCTTCGGGTTGGGAAGTCCGAGCATCAGTTCGATCGGGAGAGCTCCTTCGGAGCCCCGTATTCTTCGCCCAAACCACACACTAATCGCTCAGGAGACCTCTCCTGGGCCAGTGCCTCTTGCTCGGGCCAACTGATGGAAGTTTATCTGTACGGCCGTTATGAGTCCCTTAATAGCGGGGAGCTCAAAGGGATAGGGGAGATCAAGAGTCTGCATGCTATAAAAAGCCTACAAGGAGGACGTAACCCCCCCTGAAACTCCTCAGCTTATAGGGATCATTCACTCAACGAGTCATTATTTAAACTGGAAGAACCCTACTGTGCAGAGGTAAGCCAAAAACCCTGAGCATGAACCACTTCACCTTTTGGTGGAGAGTGATCTCGCGCACTCATCTTCCTCCTAACTCCTCCCTGCGCACCAGTGCTCTACTACGTTTGCTGACTTAAGCATCGGAGGGTCTTCCCCGGGGATTCATCCCTGGGCACCTCTAACTCGTTTCCCTTCTTGCGGTTCATACTTGAAGGATACATGGTCATCTTCCTCCCCGCTCAGGAGTAGCGCAAGATCGCCCCTCTTCAAATAACACAATTGTCCAACATGGACTACAATAGGGCCCAACATGGCCTAAAAATGTGAAATAAAGATGATGGCTCGGCCGATGCGTCCACGTCCTCCGCGAGCTAACCGGGCCCCGACGTGTCCTCGTTCACCGGTGCGTATTGCGGTGTGTGTCCGCACCAAGCTATTGCGTTCTACCTCCGACCGTTTACCTAGGATAGCGGTCTCACGCAGACCATTTCTCATGTGCATGCGGCCAGTTGGGAACCGTTTGACTCCGGCGCCCGTGTCTTCTTCCCGCGTACTGCTCCAGCACCAGCAGCGGCCTGTCGTCCGGCCGTCTCACCATTCAGTGGTCGCCTCAAGACTGTATTCATCCCATGTTGGCGCTGCATCATTTTGGCGAGTGTCATCATCCTCTCCTATTTCCAAGGTACATAGTGTACCTTTCTTTACACTATTCATCTTGGTGGCGATCACAACCTGATAGTGTGTGGATACATGAGTTTATTGATTTATTTGTTTCTTCCTATGCTTAACTTGATGCTATGTTAGTTACATTCACACACATCCATGCACCTTATTCCCTTTTAGATTTAGAGAAATCCATCTACACCAGCGTCAGCACTGATTCTCCAACAAACTCAAAAGCCAGAGGAGGAAGCTGGTGATGTCCCGCCACTAAGTGAAATGAGGCAAGGAAGAATCTATGATGTCCTCAAAGCCGAAAGGGATAACAAAGGCTTCATCGACTTGCAGCCGACTCCCCCGGAGATAGAAGATCGCCGCTAGGCTACCGTTGATGAGCTGGTCGAGGTGAACTTTGGCATGGAAAATGAGCCGAGGCCAACCTTCCTCAACGCCCTCCTTCTCCTAGAAGAGAGAGAGCGATATATACAGCTGCTCTAGGAGTTCCGGGACTGCTTTGCCTGGAACTACAAAGAGATGCCAGGCCTTAGCCCTGAAGTTGCTCAACACATACTGTCCATCGACCCAAAAGTTGAGCCGATGAAGCAGCCACCTCGACGGATGAGGCCGGAGCTGATAAACCTGATTTGTAAAGAAGTCGACAAGCTCATAGACATTGGTTGTGTAACAGAAAATCAATATACCACATGACTGGCCAACATTGTGCCCGTCAAGAAGAAGAATGACCAGATCCAGATATGTGTGGACTTTCGGGACCTGAACAAAGTATGCCCAAAAGATGATTTCCCGGTGCCGATCACTGAAGTCGTGATCGATGCTACAATTGGCCATGATGCGCTATAATTCATGGACGGCTCGTCTGGATACAACCAGATATGGGTCGCCGAGCATAAAAGAGTTTACACGGCTTTTCGATCGCCCAAGGGGATATTTCACTACAAGAGAATGCCCTTTGGCCTCAAAAATGCCGGCGCCACTTACCAAAGGGCGATGACGAAGATATTCAATGAGCTGCACTTTGACAAAGTTGAATGCTACATTGATGACTTGGTCGTCAAGACCAAGAGTAGAAAAGACCACCTGAATGATCTCAGGATCATATTCGAAAGGTTGCGACAGTTCGAGCTAAAGATGAACCTGATGAAATGCACCTTTGGCGTTTCAAGTGGGAAATTCCTCAGCTTTGTCATCAGATATCGGGGAATTGAAATAGACCCCTCTGAGATAAAAGCTATCCAGGAGCTGCCCCCTCCGAAGAATTTGACAGAATTGTTGTCATTACAAGGCCGATTAGCTTACATCCATAGATTTATTTCCAATTTGTCCGGATGATGCCAGCCATTCCACAAGCTGATGATCAAAGATACACCATTCTGCTGGAACCAAGAGTGCCAAACAACTTTTGACCGGCTGAAGGAATATCTGAAGACCCCACCAGTACTGGGGGCACAGGTTAAAGGGCGGCCGTTGATTCTATACATAGCCACCACTGAATATTCACTGGGGGCAATGCTAGCCCAGAATAACGACGAGGGGAAAGAGCATGCGCTTTAATACCTCAGTCGAAGATTAGTTGGGGCGGAATGAAATTACACCCCGATCGAGAAGGTTTTCCTCGCACTGATCTTTACGGTCAAGGAGATGAGGCATTACATGCTATCCCATGAAGTGCAGCTAATATCAAGGGCTGATCCAATCAAGTATATACTGTCCCAACCGGCTTGGAAAGGATGATTGGGAAAATGGGCCATCATATTGATGGAATTTGATATCACGTATGTGCCGCAAAGGGCCATCAAGGGCCAGGCCATAGCGGATTTCTTTGCAGTGCATCTGATGCCTGAAGATTATCCATTAATCACGGAGCTTCCAGATGATGAAACATTAGAAGTGGGCCAAGTTCGTCAAGCTGTATGGCAACTCTACTTTGGCGGGGCGTCCAAAACAAAAACATCCCAAACGGGATAAACAAGGATAAGAGCCGGTGCAGGCATCATCCTCAAGTCCCCAGAAGGAGATGTGTTGCATACATCATGCACGATCAACAAGCCTTGCATAAACAACGAGGTAGAATATGAAGCCCTGATTATCGGCCTTCAGATTGCTCTTCATATGGAGATCTAAATGCTGCAAGTATTCGACGATTCAATGCTGATTATCAAGCAAATACAAGGACAATTTGATGTCTGAAAGCCCGAATTACTTCCTTATTGTGCCAAGGTGAAGCAGCTCATGCATCAATTCTACTTCATCAAGATAGACCATGTCGGTCGAAATCATAATGCTCAGGTAGATGCGCTAGCGAAGCTAGCAAGCTCGCTGGCAGTTCTGCTAGATGGATCTCTTATATCACAGTGATAAATAGGCGCCAGGTTCCCAACATGATAGAGGGGCCCAGTGAAGAAGAATATGAAGCTACAACAGCAGAAATAGTTGGCTCACCCAACTAGAGGGAACCTCTGATACAATGGTTTAAATACCAGCAACTGCCCAAGCGAAGGGAAGAGAAGAACAGATTGATCAGAGGAAAAGATTCTTATGAATTCAGGAACGAAACCTTGTTTCGGATTGTGGAGGATGCCAAAAGAAAAGTACTCCTCCGATGTCTATCAATGGAGGAGGCTTGGACAGTTATGAAGGAAGTTCATGCCGGATCGACTGGTGCCCATGAAGCTGGGCTGAACGTGAAGATTGAAATCAAGAAATTGGGATATTACTAGCCAACTATGTTCGATGATTGCTACAAATATGCCAAGTCATGTCATAAATGCCAGGAACATGCTATGGTCCTAAGAAGACCCCCGATACAACTACATCTGATAGCACCTAGCTGGCCGTTTGCTCAATGGGGCACTGATGTTGTGGGCCCGCTACCTGCGTCCTCATCAGAATGTACATACATTCTAGCAGCAACAAATTACTTCTCCCACTGGGCGGAGGCTATAGCTCTAAAAGAAGTGACAGGAGAAATCGTAGTCAGATTCGTCCATCGAACCATTATATTCTGATTCGGTGTGCCCGATCGAATCATCTCCGACAATGGTAGCCATTTTCGGAACCATAAGGTCTACAAGCTGGCCGATAAATTCAAGATTGACTGGAGGACATCCACTCTGTACAACCCACAAGCAAACGGGTTGGTTGAAGCTTTCAACAAAACCCTCTACACACTTCTTGCTAAGACAGTCAGCTCTAGCAAGAAGGGCTGGGAAGATAAGATGCACAAGGCACTATGGGCGTACCGCATTGTGTACAAGACCCCGACGGGTTGCTCACCATTCTCGCTAGTGTACGGCTCAAAAGCGGTCATCCAGATAGAGCTGGAGATACCCTCATTGCAGGTCGCAATCCAACATGAACTGTTCAAAGATGGCCAGGCAAATATAGAAAGAAGACTGGAGGAGCTCTCCGATTTAGAAGGGCAACGGCTTAAAGCCTAGCAAAACATACAGGTCTACCAAGCCCATATGGCGCGCGCCTTCGACAAGCTTGTCAAAGAGCGAATTTAAGATGGGAGACCTTGTCATGGTCAAAAGAAAGGAAGTGATTGCAGCCAATCCAAAAGGCAAATTAAATGAAAATTGGTTAGGACTCTATGTGGTCCAAAAAGTCTACGAAGGCAGAGCTTACGTTGTCGTCAACCATCTAGGGGAAGTTCAATTTCCACCCCTCAATGGGAAGCACCTAAAGCTATACCATGCGCCACTGCCTTAGTTCGGTGGTAAGCTAAAACCCACATCCCACAATGAACAAACATCTACTTTAGAACCCTTTTGATGAGTTACTATCTCACACCAATTTTTGGCCCCATCGAAATAGGTGATTCCTTGCTCGGCATTGTACCAATGTCGATGATGCCACTTTACTCGACGCCCATGGCCTCTTTCTGGTCTTAGGCGAGGGGTTGTGACTTTGACCTTACGTCTAAAGTCACTGATACTCGATTCCTTGCAATGGCATACACCAAATGTCAACGATACCATCACGATTGATAGCTGACTTTACGTCGGGATCAATCGATACCACCCAATGGCTTAGACCTTCCGTCTATGGCCAGATGAAACTTGAATCCTTGTGTCAGCATAAACCCAATGCTGATGATATCATCATCAGTCCCACCGTGATCTTCACCATGAGAATCAATATAGCCCAACGGCTTAGACCTTCCATCTAAGATCGGATTAAAAGATATCCTTGCGTTGGCATATACCCTATGCCAATGATTTCATCAAGGTTGGTGTTTGACTTCTTATCGTGACGAGCCGCTATAACCCAATGGCTTAGACCTTCCGTCTAAGACCGAACTAAACGATATCCATGCATTGGCATATACCCTATGCCAATGATTTCATCAAGGTTGGTGCTTGACTTCTTATTGTGACCAGCCGCTATAACCCAATGGCTTAGACCTTCTGTCTAAGACCGGATTAAATGATATCCTTGCGTTGGCATATACCCTATGTGTAGCACCCCTAGAATTTTCTAGGATTTTTTTGAGAATTAAATAAAATTATTAAGCATTTAAAGAGGCTTATGTTGGGTCCCGTGCGGTGCAATGAGATATAGAAGGGGGGTTGAATAGATCCTATCACGAACTATGGCGTATTTAAAACTTGACTACCAAAAGCATAGACCACCCTTAAACACTTAGACATAAAGCACAACAGATTTAGACGGAATGGGTTAAGTTTAAACGGCGGTCTTAAGACTACACAGGTTGTGGTACAAGCTAAGGTGCTTCTCAGCAAACCTCTGATGTGTGCGTGAACAAGGTGATCCTTATTTAATGGAAGATGCTCCCTAGTGCCAGAGTGCAATGATGCAGTAGGCAGTCAAAGGAATGCTAGTACCGTCCAAGGAATGGATGATGTATATGCAAGAATGTGCAGTCCACAAAGCTTGAGTCTGCGATGGTAATGAACACGATTATATGCAATGAAGCAAGCACACCGACCTATGAATGGGGATAGAGGATATGGAGCAAGGCCACACGATGTTCAACCCACAACACAAGGATTTTAAGGTGGTTCGGTTGTAGACCCACAACCTACGTCCACCCCTGACCAAACCCGGTGAGGCTTTCCTGCTGACTCACAGGTTGATCGGGGACACGCCCCAAAACCACAGAACGGAAAACCCTTCGTCTATCTTCCTAAACACAAAACCGGTAGGGACGGTTCTCCACAGACTGGAGCACACCTCTGTCTGTCTTCCTATACACAAACTGGTAGGGACGGTTCTAGAAGTAGCCGATAAACATAAAAGGAAAATACTACTAGTGTAGTGGGAAAAACACAAGAACAGTGGGATGTAAATGAACACCAGCTGAGTCTATAGATCAGGATTTTAAAGCTGGTGACTGCAGCTATAGGGTTCAGATCTGAAGATCTGGTTCTTCAAGCTCAGGTAGACTACAGGGCTGCTCTCTCTCTCAAGGCTTCTCTTTTCCTCTTCTCTTACAGCACTGGACAGAAGTCTACAGGTACTGGGCTGCTCTTACATCCTTCCTTTCTTTCTCACAGGATTTCTTCTTAGAGGCTCAAGGGCGTGGCTCTCTCTGGGCAGCAACAACTTCTTCAGTTGAGGAAGCTTAATATATATAGGAAAGCCAAGGGAAACTTTTCCCACCACAAGGTCTTCCATTAGATCATGCAGCAACGATTTTCCCTCCAAAGTCTTCTTCCCATGAAGCATGCGCCGATGATGTACTTGAGTGCATTCCATGGCAGCTGGAATGGTAGGACGGTGGCGGCAGAGAAGAACATAGATCGTTTCTTTGTTTAGATACTTTCCAAGTCTTCACATTAAATGCCCTTTAGAAATGTGGTCTTCTCATTGGTTGGAGTTTACTTTCTGTCTTATTGAGGAGTGTTAGGACAGGAGTCACATGGGGTGATAGTAAAAAGGTGACAGACTATGAGGTATCCTTTCTACAGCTGGATTTCTGACAAAGGTAACTCCAAGAAGGTAGATTAAATGAGACATGATGACAAGGACAAAAGTCAAACCTGGGCACTCCATCCAGACCTCGAAATCCATGTATTTGGACACTTGCGGTACCTATTTTCTCTCTCTGGATTGCCCAATTGATTTGACAGACTTCTGACTTGAGAGCTTTTGGAAGACCAACGTGTCGACCTGCTGAGAAGGAGGTGTCGACACTTCTTATGAAGTCTTCTAGTATAACTATCTCTGGAAGCCCAAAGTGTCGACCTGCGGTAACTAAGGTGTTGACACTTCTTTAAGGATCCGGTCTTCAATGCTTTCTTGAAGAATCATGGCGTCGACCTCCTGTAAATGAGTGTCGACACTTCCTTGCAGAAGAACATTTATAAAGCTCTCTAGAAGACCAATGTGTCGGCACGCTGGAGCAAGGTGTTGACCCATCGTTAGGAAATCTTGTCTTCAATACTTTCTAGAAGGGCCAATGTGTCGGCACGCTGGAACAAGGTGTCGACACATCTAATGAAAGCTTCTTATATAGCGATCTCTGAAAGCCCAGGGTGTCGACCTACTGGTGGCAAGGTGTCGACACTGCTTAAGAAAACTACCAATATATTGCTCTTTGGAAGACCAAAGTGCTGACACGCTGGAACAAGGTGTCGACACTTCCTTTAAGACTTCAGCATATGCACAGACTTTCAGCAACGTGGACAGACTTGATATATGCAAGGACCTTGAAATATGCTCAGACTTAGCATGTGCTCGGACCTTCATATATGCTCAGACTTGGTATGTGCTCGGACCTTGAAATGTGCTCAGACTTGATTTGTGCTCTGACCTTGATATATGCACAGACTTGATTTCTTAGCTATATGAGTGCATGCGCATCGACCTTACATGAAGGAACAAGAATGTGCACAGACCTTCTATGCCTTAGATAAGAATGTGCATCAACCTTAGGTTCACATGTGCACAGACATTGTGCGTTGAAGTAAAACATGCACCGACCCTCTTTGTTGAATCGCTAAAGGTGCACCGACCTTAGTAGTCTTGAAATCAAACGTGCACCGACCTTCACTTGCTCATGTGCACATAGCATTGAACTTAGTTAACACAAGATCCAAACATGCCTCGGCCTTGGTTCATATGTGCACAGACTTTGTCTTCATATGTGCACCGACCTTGGTCTTATACTGGCAAAATGTGCATAGACCTTCATTCTACGCTGGCTCAATGTGCACCGACCTTAGTTCTTTACTGACAGAATGTGCATCGAACTTTGTTCTTGAAGTGCTGATGTGCATCGACCTCAGTAGCTGCACAGACCTGACTGCATGGACTTCTGTAAAATCTATTGCCTTGAATTCTGTGTTGCTAGTGCCTTGATTTCCGTGCTACCAATTACCTAGATTTGTGTGCCATTCTTGATTTCTTATACTTTACTTACAATGACCTGAAATGTATGAATATTGATGTTATCAAGTGCAAGTTAGACTCATCAGTGACTCATAGGCAAACATCATCAAAACCTCATTAAGGTGGAGAAGCATGCGTGTCACGCCCTGAGATTATGCAGCGGAAACAATCAGGAACGTGAACAGTCGGCAAGAGAAGCCTCAAGTGACAATAACAATCAGAGCGCAAATCACTCACATATAAGATGAATGGACACCATAATTGATCAAAAATCTGACTTTTATTGATAATAGTAATCAAGTACATGATCTTGACTTATTGACTAACTGGACTCAATAAAATGAAAATTACATAAGTGACTCTTGACTAGACCAACTACGGCTTCTCTCGAACAATCAATCACTCTCGGATCCATCACTTGAGTAATCCAAATCCGACCCGCTAGAATTTCCTGAAAAAGATTAAAAAGTAGGGTAATGAGCACACATGTCGAGTAGGTATCTTCGTATCAACATGAAGGCAATATTTACTAATTATCATTTTAGCTCTAGAAGAAATATAAATCATGCAAATACGATCAAACACACGGATAAAACCGAAGTAACACAATAGCATGATAAGATCACGATATATGATGAGTAAAGAACAAGATCAGGTTGAATACACAAGAATGTAACTTGACCTTTCACGAACATGAATATGCTTGCATGTATTAAGAATGTACTTTCACTTTTCACTTTCCAAAATCATAAAGGTTACAGACTAGAATGTCAAGTAACAAGCATGTAGCAATTCAATCAATAGGTCCTTGTGAATTTCACTTATTTATAAAGAAAGTACTCCGAGCGTAATGCGATGCCAGTAGCATCATATCCCATGGTTTACAGTATGTTTCTGACAATCAGTCGAGGGGACTAGCATAGAGCCCTTGGATACAATCAGTGCCCGAACTGCATCTTCACTTATAAATCAAGCTACTTTCATGAGTATAACAATAAAGTCGGCCAATAATCCAACAAGTTCAATGATAGTTCCATGATCATGTAGTCAAGGTGAGAATGCTTCATTTAAGAACAAGAGATTTCACGGAAGACTTAAATGGACATCATGCTACGGAAGAAATTCGACAGTATAACGGTACGTTCGTTACATTCCATAACTTTAACATTAACTTATTAACATAGGTTGAGACTCTAGACAATTCTAAGATCATCTAAGAACTCAAGAAAACCAACCACAAAGGTCAAACCTCGGGTTAGACAAATTCAGGAACTAGCGGTCTTTTATTGGGCCATTTCTTGAGATAAGCGATCTAGTGGAGGACTGTTTGATGTATAAAACCTCCTAGATCCTAGCGGTCACGATAAAGGCCGCTTAGTGACTTTAGAGGTCTAGGATATGGCCACAAAGGTCCAGATCTCACAAAACACCGGTAAAAGTGCTCTCTAGACAATGGAATTTTAGGGTACAACCAGCTCGGCGTCCTAGTAGGAATCCCAGGCTCACGGAGTCTTACAGAGGCCTTGAAACAAGATTTCCTAGTTAATTGGAAGGAATATCAAATAGAGAGGTTATCAAGTCCAAGATTGTGTACTTAATCTGCAAAGGTGTAACTAATAACAACATATCAGGATATGTGGCATGTACTTAAGAAAATGACTCTAGAAGATAAAGATAATGGTAACAGCGATCAAATCATGACTAGTCCATGAATCATATAAATTTAAGTTAATTATAAAAGTATATGATTTGGTCATGAAAATAACATAAGTTTAAAAATAATTCTAAGTGCATGAAAAATCACAAAATCTACTAGAATGTTCCGTTAACACAACTAGGCATATGAAATCATCACTTGAAACAAGAGTAAAACCTACTTAACTAGGCTTAACATACATTAATTAGGGCTAATCTGCATTAAGTTTCGGGTTAACTTAAATACATAATTTAAAAAATGAAAATGGTCTAGTATAGGACCGTTTCACTAGGCCAAACGGTCTATCGTACGACCGCTAGAGTTTCTGGCGATCTATAGGAGGACTGTTTCTTCCTGTGTTAACAGAAAACTCAATAATAATAAAATACAATACTAATCTAAGGCATACCATGCATGGAAATCAACATATATAAACTCTATAACCTGATAGAACAAGGATAGGTCAGCCAACATGCGTGGGTTTATGTACTAACAAGAGAATTTCCTTTTTACTCCATTAGGGCTAGTTCATGAATGAATATTATATTAGATGCATAGTCCTGATGAAAACATAAAATTCTCAGTGTATAATGCATGAAATCGACTGAAATCAGAGGGCTTTTATCCCTAATGTCATGTTTAAGCCGTTCATTAGATAACCTACCTTTGTCCTGGGCTTTAAACTTTGAATTTAGGGCTGGAAGTTAACCCTAGTTTTCTGCACGTCCTGAGCTAAATCAGCAACTTCCCGTCCTTCGATCTCCTGATTCTCTTGACCTAATTCCATGAAAATTGGAAGGTAAGGAGAGGATACGAAGGATAACAGAATGTTCTAAAGCCATAACTCCTAAATACCTTGTTTAGGGCATCTAATTCCATGATCTTCACTGGGCCGTCGCACTGGTTTCTGGGTTGCTTGTGCTAATCCAGCGACTTTGCAAGCTTCTAACTTCTTGTAGGCTTGATCTCCGAGAACGAAATTGGAGGGTAGTTAGACCTTAACATTATGAATAAAATACTCTAAAGAACCTACCAGAAATAATACCTCCTTACCTTAGTTCCACGCGAGCCAAAAGTAGGGGTCACACATGTCAAACTTAAGGTCTATTTATAGGGTTAGCTAGGGATTTGAACGAACCTAGAGTCCTAAATCAGAGTAGAGTTAATCCTTGGAGAGTTCTAGAGAGTCATCCATGCCAGGCAGCTTTGATGTAAGGTGATTAGGTCGCCCAAACTCCAAACTTTTCACGGTTTCTCCCTTTCACGGAACTGGGGTTAGCTAGCGATCTAGTTAGGACCGTTTTCCAGAGCCTGGCGGTCACGCGATAGACCGCAAGGGTGCATTTAATTCGAAAAATCTGGATTTCCTTATTATCTCTTATTTATCCTCTAAGTTGATGTGTATATCCCATTTAAATCCATAAATTACCTAATTTATGTTTCTATTAATAGGCTTGGGCCTAAAAGACTTAGAAATTGGTCTATGGGCCAATTTAAGTTGGGCTGAGCCTTTTAATGAATATAAGGCTTTAAAATAGTTTAAATAATCCTTAACTTTTTCTTAATAGCCCATTAGGCCTTTAAAATTACTTAGTAATTATATTTTAATTCCAAAAAATTGCTAGAAAAGTCTGGGGTGTTGCACCCTCCCCCACTTAAGAGAATTTGGTCCCCAAATTCATTGCATATATTTTTTGGGAGAGCGTGTATGTTTTAATTAGCTAATCACTTACACTAATAATTAAGACAATGTAAATAGGGATGGTACCTTCAATCGTTTTACCTTCCTCCTCTAGGATGGCATTTAGTTGGCCTCGTCGCCCGCGTCCGTTGTTATCCCTTGAAGATTATTCCTAGATAAGAGGACACATGGGGAAGCGATGCTCCCGACTTCCACATTTGAGACAAGCGCCAAGACGCTTCCAACACTCTTCAGTCGAGTGCCCAAATTTTTCACAGAAAGAACAAGCCGTGGCAACTTGCGTTCCTTCTTCTCCCTTAACTCTTTTACTTTTCCCATTGCTATTTCCCTTTCTTTTTACATTATCGTTCCCATTACGGGACCTCTTACTGTGATGGGGTTCGTCATCATCGGCTTCTCTCTCTTCTTGTCTATTATGTTTCCGGCTCGACCTTTCTTCCCTCCCGCGGAGCTTCTCCACCTTCTCCAAGGTTCTTTCACATAGATGTGCCCGTTGGACCATTTTCGTATAGGTCCGGATATTTTGAGACCCAAGTTGTTGAATAAATACGGGCCTTAAACCGTCCATGAATCGGTTGGCTTTTAATAGGTCTGTGCTAACCAGGTGGGGAGCATAAGGTGCTAATCGAGCGAATTGAAGTTCATATTCCGCCACTGACATCATGCCTTGGCAAAGTGCGGTGAATTCCACGGCCTTTCTCTCCTTAACGTGCTTAGAGAAATACTTTGCACGGAAGAGTGTGAGGAACCCCTCCCAAGTGTGCGGTGCGTTTGCAGGCGGTGCCGAAATAGCTTTCCACCAAGTACGTGCATCTTTGTTCAATTGGAAGGTGGCGAGACAGACTTTTTCCTGATCAGTGCGTTGCATGACGTCGAATATACGATTCATCTCATCAATCTAGTTCTCTACTTCATCTGGATTAGAAGATCCAGAGAATCGTGAGGGATTTAAACTCCGAAAATTACCGTGCAAGCTACCCTCGCGAGCCCTTGCGCCAGCTTGGGCCACGGTTTGCAGAGCCTACGTAAGACCTACGACTGTTTGTTGCATCTCATCCCAGTTGATACGGTGAGCCATTAGGAGGATAGGGTACCTGAGAAGAAGAACATTATGTCACTTCCTACGGAGTAAAGAGGAATTTATCCTAGAGGTAATTTCTAATTAGCTACCTCATCCCGGGTTCTACCCAATTCTCACATAGGTGGGAAATTTCTTTCCTAGTTCATAGGTATGGATCCTTAAACCTTGGACTTAGCCTATGACATGACTTTTCCCTAGGACTTCGAGTCCTATGCTCTGATACCACCTTAACTGTCACGCCCCGAGATTATGTAGCGGAAATAATCAGGAACGTGAACAGTCGGCAAGAAAAGTCTCAAGTGATAATAACAATCAGAGCGTAAATAATTCATATATAAGATGAATGGACACAATAATTGATCAAAAATCTGACTTTTATTGATAATAACAATCAAGTACATGATCTTGACTTATTAACAAACTGGACTCAATAAAAAGAAAATTACATAAGTGACTCTTGACTAGACCAACTACGGCTTCTCTCGAACCATCAATCACTCTCGGATCCATCACTTGAGTAATCTGAATCCGACCTGTTAGAATTTCTTGAAAAAGATTAGAAAGTAGGGTAATGAGCACACATGCCTAGTAGGTATCTTCGTATCAACATGAAGGTAATATTTAAGTAATTATCATTTAAGCTCTAGAAGAAAGATAAATCATGCAAATACTATAAAACACACGGATAAAACCAAAGTAACACAATAGCATGATAAGATCACGATATATGATGAGTAAAGAACAAGATCAGGTTGAATACACAAGAATGTAACTTGGCCTTTCACGAACAAGAATATGCTTGCATGTATCAAGAACGCACTTTCACTTTTTATAACCGTAACGGTTGTGCACTAGAATGTCAAGTAACAAGCATGTAGTAATTCAATCAATAGGTCCTCGTGAATTTCACTTATTTATAAAGAAAGTACTTCGAGCGTAATGCGACACCAGTAACATCATATCCCATGGTTTATAGTATGTTTCCGACAATCAGCCGAGGGGACTAGCATAGAGCCCTTGGACACAATTAGCTCTTGAACTGCATCTTCACGTATAAATCAAGCTACTTTCACGAGTATAAAAATAAAGTCGGCCAATAATCCAACTAGTTCAATGATAGTTCCATGATCATGTAGTCAAGGTGAGAATGCTTCATTTCAGAATAAGAGATTTCACGGAAGACTTAAGTGGACATCATGCTACGGAAGAAATTCGACAGCATAACTGTACGTTCATTACGTTCCATAACTTGAACATTAACTTATTAACATAGGTTGAGACTCTAGACAATTCTAAGATCATCTAGGAACTCAAGAAAACCAACCACAAAGGTCAAACCTCGGGTTAGACAAATTCAGGAACTAGCGATCTTTTATTGGGCCGTTTCTTGAGACAAGCGGTCTAGTGGAGGACCATTTGATGTATGAAACCTCCTGGATCCTAGCGGTCACGGTAAAGGCCGCTTAGTGACTTTAGTGGTCTAGGATATGGCCGCAAAGGTCCAGATCTCACAAAACACCGGTAAAAGTGCTCTCTAGACAATGGGCTTTTATGGTACAACCAGTTCGGCGTCCTAGTGGGAATCCCAAGCTCACGGAGTCTTACGGAGGCCTTGAAACAAGATTTCCTAGTTCGTTGGAATGAATATCCAATGGAGAGGTTATCAAGTCCAAGATTGTGTACTTAATGTGCAAAGGTGTAACTAATAATAACATACCGGGATATGTGCCATGTACTTAAGAAAATGACTCTAGAACAGAAAGATAATGATAACATCGATTAAATCATAACTAGTCCATGAATCATATAAATTTAAATTATTTACAAAAGTATATGATTTGGTCATGAAAATAACATAAGTTTAAAAATAATTCTAAGTGCATGAAAATTCACAAAATCTAATAGAATGTTCTGTTAACATAACTAGGCATATGAAATCATCACTTGAAATAGGAGTAAAACCTTCTTAACTAGGATTAACATACATTAATTAGGGCTAATCTGCATTAAGTTTTAGGTTAACTTAAATATAGAATTCAGAAAATGAAAATGGTATAGTGTAGGACCGTTTCACTGGGCCAAACGGTCTATCGTACGACTGCTAGAGTTTCTGGCGGTCTACAGGAGGACCGTTTCTTCCTATGTTAATAGAAAACTCAATAATAATAAAATACATTGCTAATCTAAGGCATATCATGCATGGAAATCAACATATATAAACTTTATAGCATGATAGAACAAGCATAGGTCAGCCAACATGCGTGGGTTTATGTACTAACAAGAGAATTTCCTTTTTACTCCATTAGGGCTAGTTCATGTATGAATATTATACTAGATGCATAGTCCTAATGAAAACATAAAATTCTCAGTGTACAATGTATGAAATCGACTGAAATTAGAGGACTTTTATCCCTAATGTCATGTTTAAGCCGTTCATGAGATAACCTACCATTGTCCTGGGCTTTAAACTTCGAATTTAGGGCTGGAAGTTAACCCTAATTTTCTGCACGTCCTGAGCTAAATCAGCAACTTCCTGTCCTTCTATCTCTTGATTCTCTTAACCTAATTCCATAAAAATTGGAGGGTAAAGAGAGGATACAAAGGAGAACATAATGTTCTAAAGCCATAACTCCTAAATACCATGTTTAGGGCTTCTAATTCCATGATCTTCACTGGGCCATCGCACTAGTTTCTGGGTTGCTTGTGCTAATCCAGCGACTTTGCAAACTTCTAACTTCTTGTAGGCTTGATCTCCTAGAACGAAATTTGGAGGGTAGTTAGACCTTAACATTATGAATAAAATACTCTAAAGAACCTACCCAAAATAATACCTCCTTACCTTAGTTCTACGCGAGCCAAAAGTAGGGGTCGCACAGGTCAAACTTAAGTTCTATTTATAGGGTTAGCTAGGGTTTTGGAGATTTGAACGAACCTAGAGTCCTAAATCAGAGTAGAGTTAATCCTTGGATAGTTCTAGAGAGTCATCCATGCCAGGTAGCTTCGATCTAAGGTGATTAGGTCGCCCAAACTTCATACTTTTCACGATTTCTCCCCTTCACGGAACTGGGGTTAGCTAGCGGTCTAGCTAGGACCGTTTTCTAGAGCCTAGCGGTCACGCGATAGACCGCAAGGGTGCATTTAATCCGAAAATTCCAGATTTCCTTATTATCTCTTATTTACCCCCTAAGTTGATGTGTATATCACATTTAAATCCGTAAATTACCTAATTTACGTTTCTATTAATGGGCTTGGGCGTAAAAGACTTAGAAATTGGTCTATGGGCCAATTTAAGTTGGGCTGAGCCTTTTAATGAATATAAGGCCTTAAAATAGTTTAAATAATCCTTAATTTCTTCTTAATAGCCCATTAGGCCTTTAAAATTACTTAGTAATTATATTTTAATTCCAAAAAATTCCTAGAAAAGTCTGGGGTGTTACGATGCGTGTATCATACATGCACAACACTCTCCCCCATTTTGATGATGGCAACTAAAAGTCATATGAGTACATTGTGAGTCAAGGTGCAAGGAAATATAATCATGAATTAAAGCACAATGACTTTCTCTCCCCATATAAGTCGTTCCCCTTTATGCATTCAAGACTCTCCCCCTTTTGCATACCCTAGTTAATGACACATATAATTCTCTCCCCCTTTGACATCATCAAAATAAAAGAATAGAGAGAATATATGGCACAGTTATGAAAGAAAGGAGTAGAGTCGGAGATTATTAGCATAGGATGTGCAGAGTGAAAGTAAGTACATACCTATAGGGAGCAAAGAAATGTGCAACAACCTGAGATACCTTGTCAGTGTTCACAAATTGATGTGGAAATACATGCCAATGGTTGTACACTGATTAAAGTTTTCAATTGTTGAGTCCTTGAAGGTTCTCTTGTTGGGTCCCTCATGAATGCAAGTAATGCAAGTATTATGCAGAGTGAAGACCGTGCAGATAAGGAAATGATACCACTTGTTAGAGAGTGATACTAAGTGTTTAGAGATCGAGTGATACCAATTGTTAATGACCAGCACAATGTTAATTGTTAGGTCCTTTAGCATGGAAGAAACATATTTACACAAATAGTCATCAAATGTCATGATGACATGGCAAGACAACCTGAACTGAGTCATGAAAAACAAATGTATGCAAGACATTTAACCATGGCAACATGATACAACACGAGAGAGGTACAACACCCAAATTCAAGAGCAGCTTGTTGGGTCCTTTGTTGATGTTGGGTCCCATGGTTTGGCATGAGAAGTTCAGATAAGGTAGCATCGGATGCCATGAAGTCACATCAAAGTAATATGGACTAAATCACTTTAGACATATATGTGCATGAGATTTGAGCATAATAAAACAATGCAGTTCTTTTTGGTTTTCTATTTTTCAGATTTTTAAGATTTTCTATGCAATGCATGGAGATGGAAAATGCACACTAACCATATGTTGGACGAACTGAAGCCAGTAGCTTTAGGGACTTGATACCACTAGTTGATGAGCAATTATTGAACAAGGTTATGTCCCTTGGCATGGCAGAGGCAGATCACGACACAAGAGCAACATGAACTGAGTTATGAGAGGCAAATAGATGCAGAAGATGTTATCATAGCAACATGATGCAATTCGAGAGTAATATAGCAGCCACATCACAAATTTGATTTTCAGTTTTTTCAGGTTTTTAATGGTTTTCTGGTTTTCATATTTTTAAGATTTTCTATGCAGTGCATGAAAAATGCAGACCACCCATGTATGCGAAGACTGAAACTAGCTGCATGGGAATCATGATATAGCCTGTTGCCAGTTGATGAGAAGGCGGATGCTAGATACCACTTGATAAGAAAGTGGTGCTGCTTTCATGACAGCTTGAGTGAATTATGTAGATTGGTTCAGAGAAGGCAAATAAGGAAGGAGCATCAAAAGATAGTTTATCTTAAGATAAGGATGTAGGTTCTTTAATCTGGAGCTAAGTTCATAAATGCAGAGTTATAGATTTTTCAGAATCTCCATTTATAAAATTTTAATGAAGCAGCCCTTATAGTAAGATTGGTTTAACTCTAATGAATTCTGAACTTCTCAATAAAAACACTTGAAAGCATCTATATTCAAGATTAATAGAAGTCAACCAGAAATTCATACTAAAACCAAGTTAACCTCCTCTTATCTTGCTCATTCAATTCCATTAGCTCCTTTGAGAGTTACTATGAAAAGTATTGAGATTAAACAAGCATGAAGACTAAATGGAATTCTAGAATTTTAGTAGATTTGCTTTTAACTTTTGCTATCACACTCATAATTTTCATTGAGCACAAGATGATTTTTACGAGCATTTAAGTCCAGTCATGCCTTATATCTTGAGGATACACGTTGGTTAGACGCCAGTATCCCTAGGTACTTGGTGTGACTAACTGTCATGCCACGAATGAAACAGAGATACCATTGTCACCTCATGACATATCGAACCTCATTTTGTTGATGAGGGGACATATTTCTCAGCAACTTTGCCATTGCTCTGCCTTGATTTTTCTTTTACATTACTGCAGAGATAACAAGGGCACTTCATGACATATCCTACCTCATTTCTTTTATGAGGAGACATATTTCTCAGTGAGCCAATGTCATTGCTCTGACAATTTTAGCTTTTATAAATTTCAGCAAAATAGATTGTTTAAAAATAATACTAGACTGAAGTTTCTCAATCAAAGATGTCTTTGTACTTAAAATAAACTTTCAGATTCAAGAAGGCATAACTCATCAAAACATGAAAAGCTAGTTTAAGTCTATTAAACATGAGCACAAACATTTTCAAGATCATTTAAGCAATAAGGCTAAAGAAATCATTAATTTTAAACCAGTAACTTTCATGTTCAGGCTAGTGATAAAGCTCCATAAAGGAAGATTCTTCTAGAAGATTTACTCTGATAAATGAATTCAACAACATGCCAAAAATCATCCAAGAAGTTCAAGGCATTTAATGAATTCTGGAAACATTCAACTAATGATTCAAGAAATAGCAGATTCTAGATAATCCAAAGTAATTTAGACCCAAGATGGAATTTAGTGTAACAGTATTAGGAAGTAGGGTCTGATTTCAGCAGAGAGGACAGATGATTACACAGTGAGATGGAATAAGGAACACTCCCCTTGAGGATATGCAGTAAGCTCAGGCTGAAATAAGTGAGATAGGACCAGTAGCCTCAAAGGAGTGTCGAAACTTGCTCTCATGGTGTCGACACACTGAGCTCAGACAGAGAGCAATTTTCAAACAGAATGAACTGAGAGTTTGACCTGAGTAGGTCTACGGTCTACTTGAACAACTCTCCAAGAGGATGCAGTCTTTACAAATGTCAACAAAATGAGTGCATGAATGTAGACTAAAATTTGATGTTTACTCCCCCTAAACATGTGCATGGGTTGACAAAGGAGTATGCAACCTATTACTTAAGTGAACACACTACGCATTAAACATGATACCATTTGATATGCAGTCTTTGGGTCCGTTTAACATGGTGTGCATTGGCGTGTATTAGACCACAATATGATGTAATCATGGATTATTTGCAATGCATCCTAAACTGAAATGCAAACAGAATTTTTAATGTGCAGATGGATACATGCTACTTACTCCCTCTTTTTGATGATTTCAATATTGTGTGCAATCAATTCTGAAATCAGTATATGCATGATAACAAATGCACATGGGTAAACTATGAAATACAGGAACTGCCCCTGACTTTATGCATTGAATGTCTAAATTCTGAGTGCATCATATGCAATGAAATAAATGGAGAGAATGCGATGAATTATTCATATGAACATCTAGACAATTCTAATGATTGGTTGGCCCTTGGTACCTGGCGGAGAACTGAGGTCTTAAGACCACTTCACGCATGATGTGGGTTTTCAGACAGAAGAGATCTGCCCTTCTCCCAGCTTACCATTTTTATATACCAAGAGGTCATGCAGAGTTGGGTTCCTTGATCATGAAATGCATGACAATGCATGAAATTCCAAGATGATGCTTAGTGACCACAACACGTGCAGATTCAACCATATGCTATACATTTCTACACTTAGGTGCAAACTCTTAAACTCCCCCTTTGTTGAATGCTCATGGAAGTTAAGACAGACAATTAGCATATTATCAGTCCATATGAGTGATGAGTTGAGATGTGGGTGTGTCACGCCCCGAGATTATGCAGCGGAAATAATCGGGAACGCAACAGCCGGCATGGTAAGCCTCTTGCAAGCAGGAATAATCAGAGCGTAATAACAATCACACAAAGTAATTGCACAATAATTTACTCAAACATTCACTTTTATTAATAATAACAACCATACTTCAAGTACATGAGACATTGACTTTCTCAAATTTGCTAGACTTAATAAGAGAAAATTACATAGACTCAATCTAGACATTTTGACTTCCTAAATCTTCACTCTTTAATCGCTCTCGGACCCATCACTGGAATGACCTGAATCCGAATCTGACCCACTGGTACTTCTTGAAAAGGATTGGAAAATAGGTAATGAGCACACTTTCCCAGTAGGTATCTTCGCATCAACATGATTGGCAATGTTAAAGTAATTAATATCTTTAACTCTAAAGAAAAAAGATAAATCATGCAAATACGATTAAACATGCGATTAAAGCCAAAGTAACAAGATATGATCAAGCTTGAGATATGAGAATATGAATTGAGTATAATGCGATTAAATCATACTTGCTCAATTCAAGTATAATCCAGCAAGAATGTAACAAGAATGTAATAGCAAGTCATGTAACAAGCAAGAATGTACTCTTCACTTAGTAACAAGTACTTCGTGAATTCATGTAGAATTACGTGATTTTCATGGATATTTTCACTTATTTATAAAGAAAGTACTTCCAGCGCAATGTGACGCCAGTAGCATCATACCCCATGGTTTATATAGTATATTTCTGACAATCAGCTGAGGGGACTAGCATAGATCCCTTGAACACAATCAGTGCTCGAACTGCATCTTCAAGTATAAATCAAGCTACTTCCACGTATATAACAATAATGTGGCCAACATTGCACAATTTCAATTATAGTTTCATGATAAAGTAACAAAAATAAGAATGCTTCTATTGAGAATAAGAGTTCAATAAACACATTGATAACTAGGTTATGCCGTGGAAAGAAATCGACAGCATAACAGTACATTTCTTAACTTTCATAATTTACTTAGGTATCTTTGAAATAATGTGACAGGTTCTAGATAATCAATTAGACTATCTAGGATCATAGGAATATTAACCCTTGGGTCAAACCTCGGGTTAACTGTACTCAGGAAATATCGGTCGTTTACTGGGCCGTTTTATGGAGAAAGCGGTCTAGTTCTGGACCGTTAAGGACAATACTATTCGATATTTAAACAGATTATTTAGAGTCGTTAGCGGTCAAAGAAAGAACCGTTAAGGATCTGTTAGCGGTCTAGTTAAGGTCCGCAAGCAGACTATGGCGGTCAACCATAAGGCCGTAAAGTTCCAGAAATATAAAACACCGGTATAAGTGCTTTCTAGACAATGGGCTTTAATGGTACAACCAACTCGACGTCCTGGAGGGAATCCCAGACTCACGGAGAATTACGGAGACCTTGAAATAAGATTTTCTACTCCGTTGGAAGGAATATCCAAAGGAGAGGTTATCAAGTCCAAGATTGTGTGCCTAATGTGGATAGGTGTAACTAATGGTCATATACCGGGATATATGCCATGTACTTATGAAAATGACTCTATAGATGAGAAGAGAATGTGTATTCTGTGACAATCAATAATAAATCAAGTCAATGTATCATTTAAACCATGGATTTAATACAAAAATATATGGATTTGGCATGAAACTAACTTATTCTTAAAATAATCCCAAGTATAGTAAGGAACCATGAAATCCATTGTTATGACAGTAATAAAATACATAGTAAGAAATAATACTTAAAACAGGCTTGGAGCATAATTAACTAGGCATATTATAAGTTTAATGGGTTGTTCTTTATTCAGTCTCGGGTTGACAGAATTCAGAACGTTGGTAGTCTAATTTACAGCCGTTTGTAGGGCTTAAGCGGTCTATCGTACGTCCGCTTGTGGTTTGATAACAGTGAAACTGCGAGAACACTAGCGGTCTAGATATTGGCCATTAACCCTTGATAAGCGGTTTATCGTAGGGCCGCTAACCAATTGCTGGCGGTCCATTTTTAGGCCGTTTGTCTTGACAAAAACTAAACAATTGAACTAAATGATAATCCAAGACACATCATGCCTGAAAACCAACATATATAAACTCTATAACATGCTGGAACGAAGAATAAGTCTACAATGTGCATGGGTTCTACGAAATTTACAAGAGAAATTCCTTTTATTTCATTAGGGTTAGGATTTATGCATGAACATTACACTAGATGCATAGACTCAAATAAAACATGAAATTCTCGGTCTATAATGCATGAAATCAAGTGCAACAAGAGGGCTTTTAATCCTAGAATGATGTTTTAGCCGTTCATGAGATGACCTACCTCTATTCTTGGCTTTTAACTTTGAATTTAAGCCTGGAAGTTAACCCTAGTTCCCTGCACTTCTTGTGCTAAAACAGCAACTTCACGTCCTAATAACTCTTGATTCTCTTGACCTAAAGACGTGAAATTTGGAGGGTAAAAAGAAGATATAAAGGAGAACAAAAAGTTCTAAAGGTACAACTTCTAAATACCTCGTTTTGGGTCTCTAATTTCCTGATCTTCACCACACCGTTGCACAGTCTCCTGGGTCGTTGATGTGAAACCAACAACTTTGGGTGCCTCTATCTTTCTGATGGGTTGATCTCCTAGCATAAAATTTTGAGGCAAGTTAGTCCTTAGTATTAGGAATAAAAACCTCAAAAGAACCTACCTGAATTAAAGCCGTCTTACCTTAGTTCCACGCGAGCCAAACATAGGGGCCGCGCAAGTGAAACCTAGGGTCTATTTATAGGTTTTTGCTAGGGTTTTATGGATTAGATCAATTCCAGAGTCCCTATTTGGCATCGAACCAACTTCTGAGAGTCCTAAGAATGCTTACCGGTCCTTCCATCGCGATCTCTAGGAGTTAAAATGTCAAAAATCCTATCTTTTTGCTCTTTCTTCATTTCACGGAACTGACAGAAATTAGCGGTCTAGGACTGGACCGCCAACTTTCCCCTAACGGTCTCGCGATAGACCGCCTCTACTATTGGGCGCTGAATTTGAATTTAATTCAAACTCTTTCATTCATTTATCTACTTAATTATCTTAACAAGGAGTATGTATCCCTTGTATTCCGTGAATAAACTAATTAACCTTCTAGAATATGGGCCAAACTTCATGGACTTAGTCCTTAAGTCCTTTGGACTTTATTTAAATAGGCTAGGTTAATTGGTTATCACACTTGGGCCTTAATAATGATTTATTTAACCCAGAAATTTATTTATAAATCCATTTAGGTCTATAAATTTTTTTTATAAATTCTTAGAAAATTCTTAAATACTTCAGAAATATTCTATAAAATTTTCGGGGCATTACACCCTCCCCCACTTAAGAGAATTTAGTCCCCAAATTTAATGTATGGATTTTATGGAGAGTGTACTTACAGTTAAATAATTTCAAAAATCTTTTACGCATAGCTTCTTTGGTTTCCCATGTTGCTTCATGTGGACACAACTTGGTCCATTGGACTTTGACCATCGGAATAGTTTTATTCCAAAGTTGACGAACCTCTTGTTCAACGATCCTTATTGGCTTTTGCTCGTATGTCAAGTCCTTCTTAATCTCCAGATTGTCGTAAGTGATGACATAGAAATGATCAGGTACATACTTCTTGAGCATTGAGACATGAAATACATCATGGACTTCAGAAAGTTGAGGGGGTAAAGAAATTTTATATGCAACCTCACCAATCCTTTCGAGAATCTCAAAAGGACCAATGAATCTTGGAGTAAGCTTCCCTTTAATACCAAATCTTCGAATACCTCGACCTGGAGAAACTTTAAGGAACACATGATCACCTAATTGAAACTCCAAGTCACGCCTTCGATTGTCAGCATATGATTTCTGTCTATCTTGTGCCATTTAAAGTCTTTCTCGAATGAGTTTTATCTTCTCGATAGTATCCCTAATAATGTCGGGACCGAGAAATTACCTTTCTCCTACTTCATTCCAACAAATAGGCGAACGATAGCTTCCTCCATATAAAGTTTCAAATGGTGCCATTTGAATACTAGCTTGGTAGCTATTGTTGTATGCGAATTCTACTAGAAGTAAGTGATCGTGCCAACTTCCTCCAAGATCAATAGCACAAGCTCTGAGCATATCTTCCACCACTTGATTTGTCCTTTCTGTTTGACCATCAGTTTATGGATAGAATGCCATGCTAAAGTTTAGTCGAGTCCCTAAAGAATATTGTAGACCCTTCCAGAATTATGATGTAAACTGAGGATCTCGGTCAGATATGATGCTGACGGGGACACCATGCAATTTGACAATTTCCCTCATGTATAATGTTGCTAGTACATCCACGGACCATTAACTTTTGATCGGTAGAAAATGTGCAGACTTAGTCAATCGGTCTATGATCACCCATATACCATCGTGTCCTCCTCTTATCTTAGGTAAACCCATGATAAAATCCATCCCTATACTTTCCCACTTCCACTCGGGGATATTTAAGGGGTGTAATTTACTGTGAGTTTTAAATGTTCTACCTTGACCTATTGACAAGTGAGACAGCGGGACACAAAATCTGATACCTCCCTCTTCATGTTGGGCCACCAAAAGATTCTTTTTAAATCTTGATACATCATGGTAGCACCAGGATGAATAGCATACATTGACATATGTACCTCTTCCATGATTAATTTCTTAGTGTCATTATGATTTGGCATGTAAATCCTACCTTTAAATAGTAGTCTTCCATCAGTTGAGATAGAAAAAATTGGTCTCTGATCAATATTATCCTTGATCTCTATCAATGCAAGGTCATTCTCTTGTAATTTGACTATATCCTCAATCAATGTAGGTTGAGACCTTATATTGGCAATTATACATCCATCTTCTTCCTTGTCAATATCAAGATTCAAGTGAGAGAAATCTTTGATAAGATAATTCATACCTTTCCTGAGGCTTGCTAGAGTAGCCCTTGGTCTTCTGCTAAGAGCGTCAGCCACAGCATTTGCTTTCCCTGGATGATATTGAATTGTAAAGTCGAAGTCTTTGAGATACTCCAACCATCTGCGTTGTCGCATATTTAATTCCTTCTGGGTGAAAAGATACTTCAAACTTTTATGATCTGGGAATATAGTGAATTTCTCCCCATAAAGGTCATGTCACCATATCTTCAAAGCGAAAATAACCGCAGCTAATTCCAGATCTTGCACAGGGTAATTCTCTTCATGACGCTTCAATTGTCTTGAGGAATAACTAATCACCTTCCCATTTTGCATGAGAACACATCCTAGGCCAATGCTAGATGCATCCGTATAGACTTCAAATCTACCACCTTCAACAGGCAATGTCAGAATAGGGGCTGTGGTGAGGTGATCCTTAAGAGTTAGAAAACTTTCCTTGCAGTCCTTCGACCATATAAAAGGATTTTCTTTTCTTGTAAGTCTAGTCAAAGGAACGGCGATCTTAGAGAAATCCTTAATAAATCTCTGTAATAGCCAGTTAGCCCTAGAAAGCTTCTTACTTCTGACACGGTCGTTGGCCGACTCCAATTCTTAACAGCTTCCACCTTAGAAGGATCGATATCGATACCTTCCTTTGAAATAATATGGCCGAGGAATGAGACTTCATTTAGCCAGAACTCACACTTACTAAGCTTTGCATAGAGTTTGTGTTCTCTTAGTGTCTGCAAGGCTATTCTCAAGTGCTCTTCATGTTCTTCCTTAGTCTTGGAATAAATAAGGATATCGTCAATGAAGACGATAATAAACTGGTCAAGATAAGGCTGGAAGATATTATTCATCAGTTGCATAAAAGCTACCGGGGCATTGGTTAACCCGAACGGCATTACTATGAACTCATAGTGGCCATATCTGCTCCGAAAAGTAGTTTTGTAAATGTCTTCATCTTTGATCCTGAGCTGATGATATCCTGACCTGAGGTCTATCTTGGAGAAATATTCTGCTCCCGAAATTGATCAAAGAGCTCATCGATACGTGGCAACGGATACTTATTCTTGATAGTAAGCTGATTCAGTCACCGGTAATCGATACATAATCTAAGAGATCCATCTTTTTTCCTGACAAATAGAACTGGCGCACCCCAAGGGGATGTGCTAGGTCGTATGAATCCCTTGTCCAATAACTCCTGAAGCTGTTTCTTCAATTCCTTAAGTTCTGTGGGGGACATCATGTAGGGAGCTATTGAAACAGGTGCTGCTCCGGAAAGGAGTTCAATGAATAAGTTTATTTCCCATTCGGGTAGTAAACCGGGTAAATCCGATGGGAATACATCCAGAAATTCATTAACAATAGGGATACCTTTTAAGGTAATCTCTTTGGATTCAGTGATAATGACGGAAGCAAGAAAGGCTTCACATTCTTGCGAGATAAGTTTGCAAGCGTGAAGAGATGAAATAATGGCATGGTGCTTCCAATATTTGATACCAAGGAAAGAAAATCTTGGAAGACATGGTTTCCGAAAAGAGATAATCTGGTTACGGCAATTTATATAGGCATCATGATCTACAAGCCAATCTACACCTAATATAGCATCGTAGCCCTCCATGTCAAGGCATACGAGGTTTGCAGGAAGATTGTGATCTTCCACCCTTACCACACTATTAGGATAATAGTTTGTGAGTTTGGTTCCAAGACCTAAAGGTGTAGTAATAGCAAGGTCCGATGGTAAAGGAACTGATGAAACTGGTAAGGTCTTTGCAAAGGCGGTAGATATAAAGGAATGAGAAGCACCAGTATCGAATAGTACAAAAGCAGGATGGGAACAAATGTCAATGGTACCTTCCATAAGCCCATCATTTGGGGGCGCTTCTTCCTCTTCCAGAATAGCATTTAAACGAGCCTAACGCTTACGTCCACTTCCAGAAGATAGTTCCTTCATAAGGGATAATCCGGCATGCAGTGCTCCCTGCTGCCACAACGTAAACAAGCGTCGAGACGCTTCCAGCATTCTTCGGCTGAATGGCCAAACTTCTCACAAAAAGTACAGGCCGTGGTGACCTACTTGTCTTCTTCCTTGACTTTCCTATTTTTATAGGAACCACTACCACTCCCATTTCGGGACCTCTTCTTGCTATCACGGGATTTAAAGGGTTCCGTGATGCTGAACTTGCCTTTCTTATCACGTCGATCTGATCTTCGGCTCGGTTCTTCACCTTTTCCTTTTAATTTTTCGACCTTCTCTAAGGTCCTTTCCCACAGATATGCCCGTTGGACCATCTCGGCATAAGTACTGATATTTTGAGTCCCGAGCTGCTGAAAAAAATTGGGTCTTAAACCATCCATGAACCGATTATCCTTTAGTAAGTCGGTATGACCAGATGAGGAGCATACGGTGCCAACCTGAAAAATTGAAGCTCATATTCTGCCATCGACAACATGCCCTGGCGCAAAGAAGCGAATTCCATAGCCTTCCGCTCCTTAACATGCTCAAAGAAAAACTTGGCACGGAATAGCGTAAGAAAACCTTCCCATGTATGGGGTGCATCCGCTGGCGGTGTCAGAACTGACTTCCACCATGTACGTGCATCTTTGTTAAGTTGAAAAGCGGCTAGACGCACTTTCTCTTGGTCAGCACATTGTATGACCTTAAATATGCGGTTCATCTCATCAATCCAGTTCTCAGCTTTGTCTGGATTAGAAGAACCATAGAATCGTGGAGGGTTTAGACTCCTAAAGTTGCGATGTAAATCTCTAGCTCTTGCCCCTGCGCCAGCTTGCGCCATAGTTTGCAATGTTTGAGTAAGACCAGCGACGGTCTCTTGCATTCCGTTCCAATCTACGCGATGAGCCATTGAGATAATATTATACCTGAGAGAAATAACAAATCATTAACTCTCATGGAATTTAAAAGGGTTAATCTAGAGCTAATTTACTATCTCTTCCCGAGCTCTACCCAATTCTCACATTGGTGGGGAAATTTCTTCCTTAATTCATTGGTATGGGTCCTTCCTTAAGCCTCGGACTTATCCTATGACATGACATTTTCCTAGAACTTACTTATGCCTAGACTCTGATACCACCTTAACTGTCACGCCCCGAGATTATGTAGCGGAAACAATCGGGAATGCGAATAATCGGCATGGTAAGCCTCTTGCAAGCAAGAATAATCAGAGCGCAATAACAATCACACAAAGTAATTACACAATAATTTACTCACAAACCTTCACTTTTATTAATAATAACAACCATACTTCAAGTACATGAGACATTGACTTTCTCAAATTTGCTAGACTTAATAAGACAAAATTACATAGACTCAATCTAGACATTTTGACTTCCTAAATCTTCACTCTTTAATCACTCTCGGACCCATCACTGGAATGACCTGAATCCGAATCCGACCCACTGGTACTTCCTGAAAAGGATTGGAAAATAGGTAATGAGCACACTTGCCCAGTAGGTATCTTCACATCAACATGATTGGCAATGTTAAAGTAATTAATATCTTTAGCTCTAAAGAAAAAAGATAAATCATGCAAATACGATTAAACATGCGATTAAAGCCAAAGTAACAAGATATGATCAAGCTTGAGATATGAGAATATGAATTGAGTATAATGCGATTAAATCATACTTGCTCAATTCAAGTATAATCTAGCAAGAATGTAACAAGAATGTACTAGCAAGTCATGTAACAAGCAAGAATGTACTCTTCACTTAGTAACAAGTACTTTGTGAATTCATGTATAATTACGTGATTTTCGTGGATATTTTCACTTATTTATAAAGAAAGTACTCCCAGCGCAATGCGACGCCAGTAGCATCATACCCCATGGTTTATATAGTATCTTTCCGACAATCAGCCGAGGGGACTAGCATAGAGCCCTTGAATACAATCAGTGCTCGAACTACATCTTCAAGTATAAATCAAGCTACTTCCACGTATATAACAATAATGTGGCCAACATTGTACAATTTAAATTATAGTTCCATGATAAAGTAACAAAAATAAGAATGCTTCTATTGAGAATAAGAGTTCAATAAACACATTGATAACTAGGTTATGCCGTGGAAATAAATCGGCAGCATAATGGTACATTTCTTAACTTTCAAAATTTACTTAGGTATCTTTGAAATAATGTGACAGGTTCTAGATAATCAATTGAACTATCTAGGATCATAGGAATATTAACCCTTGGGTCAAACCTCGGGTTAACTGTACTCAGGAAATAGCAGTCGTTTACTGAGCCGTTTCATGGAGAAAGCGATCTAGTTCTGGACCGTTAAAAACAAGACTGTTTGATATTTAAACAGATTATTTGGAGTCGTTAGCGGTCAAAGAAAGAACCGTCAAGGATCCGTTAGCGGTCTAGTGAAGGTCCGCTACCAGACTATGGCGGTTGACCATAAGGCCGCTAAGTTCCAGAAATATAAAACACCGGTATAAGTGCTTTCTAGACAATGGGCTTTAATGGTACAACCAACTCGGCATCCTAGAGGGAATCCCAGACTTACGGAGAATTACGAAGGCCTTGAAACAAGATTTCCTACTCCGTTGGAAGGAATATCCAAAGGAGAGGTTATCAAGTCCAAGATTATATGCCTAATGTGCATAGGTGTAACTAATGGTCATATACCGGGATATATGCCATGTACTTATGAAAATGACTCTATAGATGAGAAAAGAATGTGTATTCCGTGACAATCAATAATAAATCTCGTCAATGTGTCATTTAAACCATGGATTTAATACAAAAATATATGTATTTGGCATGAAACTAACTTATGCTTAAAATAATCTCAAGTATAGTAAGGAACCATGAAATCCATTGTTGTGACAGTAATAAAATCTATAGTAAGAAATAATACTTAAAATAGGCTTGGAGCATAATTAACTAGGCATATTATAAGTTTAATGGGTTGTTCTTTATTCAGTCTCGGGTTGACAGAATTCAGAACGTTGGCGGTCCAATTTATAGCCGTTTGTAGGGCTTAAGCGGTCTATCGTACGTCCGCTTGTGGTTTGATAATAGTGAAACCGCGCGAACACTAGCGGTCTATATATTGGCCGCTAACCCTTGATAAGCGATTTATCGTAGGGCCGCTAACCAATTACTGGCAGTCCATTTTTAGGCCATTTGTCTTGACAAAAACTAAACAATTGAACTAAATGATAATCCAAGACACATCATGCCTGGAAACCAACATATATAAACTCTATAACATGCTGGAACGAAGAATAAGTCCACAATATGCATGGGTTCTGCGAAATTTACAAGAGAAATTCCTTTTATTTCATTAGGGTTAGGATTTATGCATGAACATTACACTAGATGCATAGACTCAAATAAAACATGAAATTCTCAGTCTATAATATATGAAATCAAGTGCAACAAGAGGGATTTTAATCCTAGAATGATGTTTTAGCCGTGCATGAGATGACCTACCGCTGTTCTTGCCTTTTAACTTCGAATTTAAGCCTGGAAGTTAACCCTAGTTCCTTGCACTTCTTATGCTAAAATAATAACTTCACGTCCTAATAACTCTTGATTGTCTTGACCTAAAGACGTGAAATTTGGAGGGTAAAAAGAAGATATGAAGGAAAACAAAAAGTTCTAAAGGTGCAGCTTCTAAATACCTCATTTTGGGTCCCTAATTTCCTGATCTTCACCACAACGTTGCACAGTCTTCTGGGTCGTTGATGTGGAACCAGCAACTTTGGGTGCCTCTATCTCTCTGATGGGTTGATCTCCTAGCACGAAATTTTGAGGCAAGTTAGTCCTTAGTATTAGGAATAAAAACCTCAAAAGAACCTACCTAAATTAAAGTCGTCTTACCTTAGTTCTACGCGAGCCAAACATAGGGGTCGCGCAAGTGAAACCTAGGGTCTATTTATTGGTTTTTACTAGGGTTTCGTAGATTAGATCAATTCTAGAGTCCCTATTTGGCATCAAACCGAATTCTAAGAGTCCTAAGAATGCTTACCAGTCCTTCCACCATGATCTCTAGAAGTTAAAATGTCAAAAATCCTATCTTTTTGCTCTTTCTTCATTTTACGGAACTGACAGAAATTAGCGGTCTAGGACTGGACCGCCAACTTTCCCCTAGCGGTCTCGCGATAGACCGCCTCTACTATTGGGCGTCGAATTTGAATTTAATTCAAACTCTTTCATTCATTTATCCACTTAATTATCTTAATAAGGACTATTTATCCCTTGTATTCCATGAATAAACTAATTAACCTTCTAGAATATGGGCCAAATTTCATGGGCTTGGTCCTGAAGTCCTTTGGGCTTATTTAAATAGGCTAGGTTAATTGGTTATCACACTTGGGCCTTAATAATGATTTATTTAACCCAGAAATTCATTTATAAATCCATTTAAGTCTATAAAAATTCTTATCAATTCCTAGAAAATTCTTAAATACTTCAGAAATATTCTATAAAATTTCCGGGGCATTACAGGGTGTGTAGCCATAGCCCATGGCAGACATCATCAAAAGCAATGATCATCAATGCTAAGCAAGAAGTTCACATGGCTGCTAAAGGTAGCAGGAATCAAATAGCAACTCATCATCATAGCAATTCCATCAGCATGACAAATTTTTCATGGATTACACAGTTGAATTAATTGATCTCTGGTACAAGGCGGAGGTTTGGATCTTAGACCTTACTCACGCATTGTGACGACCCAAGATCCGGATACTGGAAAGAACCCGATACCATTCGAATCTTGGCCAGCCGCCCACGAGCCGGGAGGGCTCGAAAGGGCTAAAAGGAGTGTGGACGCACAAAGAAATAGGAAATAATACAGGATAAATCAATAATTAACAGAAATAAATAAACAACTACTACAACAGAGTCCAGTCTAATAGAAAGTACAGTCTAAAGCAGTAAAACGTACCACATGCCAAGTGAACACTCAGCCCGGCGAGCTGACAACTAAGAACCTCCGAATAGCACCCTCGAACCTCGAGGAAGAACCGCAGCACCTGAAACGCAGGGGTGAGCCTCCTGTCACTGGCTCAGTAGGGATCCCATGGAACCCCAACTGAGGACAACGGTGGCACAGAAAGTAGTAACTACAAGAACAATAGTAGTAGCAGGAACAGTAAACACGGTGGCCGGTCAAAACTCGGCACTACAACTACTCCTACTATATCGGTCAAGCAGAAAGAGAAATCTCGATCTCACCATCGGGAACCAGACCATACTAACACCACTCATCGAGGTAAAACCCACGGCAACCCTGCCGTAGAGGCCTGTCTCCCAAGACAAGGCCAACCTAGACACGCTGTCCAAGGTCAAGCCGCGACCGCCTCGTCGCGAACACAACACTAACAAGACGCAACCTTGGTGAAGCTACTAGCACACTGGCCACTAACTCGGAAACACCGGACGGTCCGAAAAACCAGGTCTCACAGATGGGAAATGGAACCTGGAAATAGGAGAGTCATGTCTCACATGACAGGAGTACCTGCCCACCAGAAGCAAGGCCGGATGCGGCTACTGCTGACTTAGATCGCGTCTCAGGTGTCTCCCTCAGGCCCAACGGGAACTGAGACACCGTACAAGTAACCACAGAACAAGCGACTAGCTGGGGTCACGCTGGTCGGCGCGGGTCCACTGCCCCCAACCACGTATGCACACACAGACCACACGTCCTAGGTCTGGCCCTCTGACTGGTTTTCCCCTCAGCCGTACTCTAGCGTCAAACGTGGGGCCCTACAAAAACCAGTCTAAAAATCATCTCTCGAGGTAGCCTCGCCACCACTCCCTGGTGGGACCACTCACGTGTCGGAAGGCTACGACTACTGGGGAGTCACTGGTGTGACCACTCTCCGAAGAGAAACTCCAAGAACCACACACGCACCCTGCGTGAAAGTCACGAGGAACCAAGTGGCGATGAGCCACTAGACTCTAGACGATCCTCTAGACTCACTAAATCCAATGGTCCTTGAGTCACGAGACTCGGGGTCAAGACCATCGTACGCAACAGTACAAAACCGTTAATCTAGCCTAATCCCTAGGTCTAAAACTACGGTAGCATGAATACCGAGATAGCTCACGAGCTGCCGAGACCATTCCCTTGAAAAGGGAACTAAGAAACCCCCCAGCCCCAGGCTGGGTAATTGGACTCACAGTCCACATGCCACACACACGGCCCACGCGGAAAGCACCGAAGCATGATTCCCAAGGTAGCTCACAAGCCGCCACGCTAATTCCCCATCCCAGGTAAAAGTGGGAAACCTCCAACCCCAGGCCGGATGACTGGACTCGCAATCCAAGGCCAAACATATGGCCCACTCGGGAATCATCTTCTGCAGAAACCCAAAACGTGCGGGGGAACCCCACCGCACACACACTGATCCACGGTGACTCAAGCTGAGAACACCACCTCCCAGGATCCCACAACACCCTAACGTGTGGCCCCCACATGATGCCTAGCATCAGTCAGACCACGGGTCAGCACGTGGATCGAGGTCCACTCACCCGAGACTAGAATCGGTAAAACATAACTCTGGTCGGACATGAACCACTGGCGGTCCACCTTTGGGCCACCACAAGAGCTAGGGGTCCAACATTGGGCCGCCACAGGGACTGTAGTGGTTCAACGGTAGGCCGCCACACCCTGGGTCACGAAAGGACAAGCAGTCCTATATAGGGCCGCCAAAAGACATGAGGCGGGCGTACCCTCGACCGCCAGACCCAAAAGCCTCCAACGGTCAAAAACCAACGGTCAAAATGCCTCGAAGGCCACACCGGCCAACTGGGCTTAGCGGTAGGACCTTTGGCCGCCACCTAGGCTCAGGCAGCTCATCGTGAGGCCACCAGGCCCAACCCACGCACGGAAAGATTGAAACAGTCAAACGGGGACCACCAGAAGGAAGTGGCGGTCACTAGAAGGACCGCCACACTTTCGGAAAATCGAGAACGGCGGGAAACTCATTCCACGCCCCAATCACCCCCGGGTGGTGGGGAAACAAAGGGGAAACCCTTCCCCAAGCCCCTAGGCATTCAAAGATGCCCTCAAACCACCGATTAACACATTAAAACGCTAGATCGGGCTCACACCCCAAAATCATGGTTTTTCCCCAAAATGCACAAATAAGCCCGCTCGGCTCTTCACGGCCTACAAAACTCACGGGAAAGGAAGTGCACGAGCTGGGGGTCCATCTCCCTACCTCCACTGAAGATTTTGCACCCTGAGGTCGCCGATCCACGAAGAAAATGCCGTGAAACCCTCGCCGTTCTACGAACCCACGGCTGAGCTTCCACGCGCCACCGGCCCTCGATCCTCGACCCATTCCTCGTTCCTTGCCTCCCTCCATCGCCGCTTGGCCCTCCTCTGCCACCATCGGCCGCCCGGGAGAGGGGGAGAGAAAGATATGAGAAAGAGTGAGAAAGAGAGAATGGGGAGAAAGAGAGGAAAAAGGGGTTAATATATAGAAAAAACTTGGAAATTTCAAAAATTTAAAAAAATACCAAAAAATACCTTCGCGATCCTCGGGAGGAGCACAACGCAGTGGTAACGTCCCGGAGTCAGGGAACACCACGGTTCACCCTGCACAGAGTTCCGAAGACACATTAGGGGAAAATACGTGTAAAACATAAAATACACTCGGAGACCCACAAAAATGATCCGAAAAATCCGGGGCATTACACACATAGTGAGAGTTCCAGGCAAGCTTGACTTGCCTTTCAATTCTACACCATTTAATATACCAGAGGTCAAACAAGGTGTAAGCAAGTAATCTAGGTTAGATGTTCATCTCACACCTTGGGGGAATTTAGATGGAGCATGGAAGTTTTCAGACATGTAGGATTTATTTAGAACAAGAAGGTAATTCTAAATACAGTGACTCATATTAACCCTAGCATGCATATTTAACATGAATTAAATGGCTTATTTACATACATGTGCCTTGAGCATTTATTTGTTGGTTAGGCTTTGCTCAGCTCCAAGGCACCTGCAACCACAATTCTCATTTTCACTTTTGTGGTACCCAAACTTGCTTGGGTCCTGGTTGGTCAGCAGCACTTCTAGCAATTGACTTTATTTACTTTGCTGCTTTCAGGTCATCCACTCTCATCCAAGGACAGTAATTAGATGTATGCCCATATTCACCATAATAGAAGCAGAGCCCAAAGATTTTACCATTCTTTGTGTGCAGGTGCATTGATCCTTTGTGAATGAGCATGTATACTACCATGTTGATCATGAGAGTAACTCCTACCTTTCAGACGCCAACAGTCTTTGACTGTGTGGCCAATTTTACCACTATGGTGGCAGCAAGGAGAGGGATTTCTTCTTATAGCCGTTGAAGGTGTCGACCTATCCAGATGGGTGTGTCGACGCGCAGGGTCATTCCTGGGCTTTTGAGCATGAGAGTGCCGGGGATGCTTTCCCCCAGTGTTAACCTTCCCTCTGTCAGTGCCTCCTACATTGTCTCTACTGATTTTGCCTGCTCCTAATTCATCATTCCTCAAGGTGAGACAATCATGCACAGTGTGAGAAAGCATACCACAATAGAAGCAATAAACATTCATTTTATGAGTAGCATGGTACTTAGCATGAGATTTCCTAGCATGCATTTCCACATTAACAAAATCATATTTCTGTTCATGCCAGAAAACATTCTTTTTCTAATTGCCATTTCGATTTTGGTTTTTCTTTTGAGCAACATGCGGTTTTGGATGACAATAAGAGGTGCTGGCTTCAAGTGAGCCAGTGACAAACGAGGTATCCACCTTGCTTCCAAGGGACTTTTTGTTCACAAGTTTGTACCTCAAACCTTCTCTTTGAAGGTTGACCCTAGTTCCAATTCTATCTAAATTATCTTTGCCCTAGTCAAACTTTGACAGAGAATTCTTTAGGTCTTTGTTTTCACTCTCCAATGAGGAGACATGTAGTTCAGACTCAGCAAGGTCCTCTTCGCACGCAGCCAACTGCTCATTGAGCATGGCATTCACACCCATGTAGTTTTCAATTTCCAATTGAAGTTCATTCAGTTTCTCAGGGCTATCATTAACAATGCCCTTGCCTTTTTCACAGATAAACAATCTTTCAAGCAACATGTCAATTTAAGGTGAAGAAAAAATTGGTGGAAAAATGCCTTCTTCGGTTGCAATGATAGACTTTCAAAGTTTTATTACTGCTACTGGTCTTATAGATGCCGGATACTCTAGTTCTTCCTTCACTTGGTCTAACAATCAGGCCGGAAATTCTCATATTCGAGCCCGGTTGGACAGGGTTTTGTATAATGCTAACTGGTTACATTTCCCTTTCACCTTATCAGTTAAACATTTAGCAAGAGGGCCTTCTGATCATGCTCCTCTGCTTATTTCCTTGCATCCATCGCAATCCACTCCTGGAAGATTTATATATCAACAGATGTGGCATGATCATTCTGAATTTTTTGAATTTGTCAGATAGGAATGGAATAAGCAGGAGGATACATATCACCCTTTTTATTCCCTGCAGGAAAAACTCAAAAAGCTTAAGGTTGCATTGAAAAGATGGAATAAAGAGATTTTTGGCAATGTCCATTTGGCTAAAGAGAATGTAGAAGCTTATTTGTTACAAGCTCAAAATTGCTTTGATGATGATCCTTCTCTGCAAAATCGAGAGAATCTTCAAAAAGCTAATGCTCAGTTGAGATCAGCCCTGCATAGAGAAGAAATTTTTTGGTTTCAGAAATCCAGAATTCAATGGATTACATATGGAGATCGCAACACAAAATGTTTCCATCATTTCACTAAGATCAGAAGACAGAGAAATTATGTTCATAGGCTGAAAATTGATGGCAAATGGGAAGAGGACCAAGCAGTATTAATGGATGGAGATGTGGATTTCTTCAAAAATTTGTTATCTTCTGAAAGTCACTGCATTGATGATCAACTTCTCTCAATTATTCCAACTATGATCATTGAAGAACAGAACATGGCTTTATGTGCTATTCCTTCATATGAGGAAATTAAACATAATGTTTTCTCTCTTTCTGGTAACAGTTCCCCTGGTCCTGATGGGTTTTCAGGTAGTTTTTTCACTCACTGTTGGGACATTGTAGGGACAGATGTTGTCCATGCTGTTCAGAGTTTTTTCCAAGGTTGGGGTCTTCCGAAAGGAGTTACTTCCACTATCTTGTGTTTAATTCCTAAGATAAAGCAACCTATCTCCTTTGCGGATTTCAGGCCATTAGTTTATGCAACTTTGAATATAAAATTGTATCTAGAATCATTTGTGATCGTCTGAGAAACATTCTTCCATTGATTATCTCAGAACAACAGAGTGGTTTCATCAGTGGCAGATCTATTGCTGATAATTTCTTATTAGCTAAGGAGATTTTCATGGACATTGATAGACCGGTTCGAGGTCACAATCTGCTGATTAAACTTGATATGGCTAAAGCTTATGATCGTATTGAATGGGATTTTATTCTTAATGTCTTGAGGAAATTTGGTTTTTCTAGTAGATTTACTTATCTCATATCTCAGCTTCTTATGAATCGCTGGTTTTCTATTGCCTTTAATGGTCAAATTCATGGCTATTTTAAATCCACCAGGGGGGTGAGGCAAGGTGATCCATTAGCTCCTGCTTTGTTTGTGTTAGCTGAGGAAGTTCTAAGTCGGGGTCTCAGCCATCTTTTTAATTCTGGCCAATGCAACTACTACCATCTTGCTCGGAATGTTCTGCCTATTTCTCACACCCTATATGCTGATGATTCCATTATTTTCATGAATGGTGGTCTTTCATCTATTAAAGCTTTGATTAATTTTTTGAGAAGATATGAAGTCTCCTTTGGTCAACGGATTAACACAAACAAAAGCTTTTTCTTGACATCAAAATCTATGCCCCCGCTTGTTGTTGATCGGATATGTCAGCTCACTGGCTTTCTGCACAGAACTGGAAGTATTACTTATTTGGGAATCCCTCTTTTCAAAGGCAGAACCAAAATACCTCATTTCAAATATTTACTGGACAAAGTTAATGCTAAACTTGCTGGATGGTAAAGTAAATTCTTATCTCAGGCTGGCAGAGCAACATTGATCAGGTCAGTTCTTTTGTCTATCCCAGTTTATTCTTCAAGTGCAGCGGCTATACCTCAATCAATTCATAAACAAGTGGAGAAGATTTGTGCTAATTTTTTCTGGCAAGGTTTAGAAATTATCCATAGGAAGCATTGGGTATCTTGGGATAAAATTTGTCGTCCCACTTCTGAAGGCGGTTTGGGCATTTGCAGATTGAGAGACATTCAATTATGTTTTTATGTCAAGCAGTTATGGTCTTCCATACATAATAATTCTTTATGGGCTAAATTTACTAGAAGTAAATACATGCAAAATCAGCACATTTCTGATTGCAAAATTCCATTTCCTATTGGTATCAAGGCTAGAGATTTTGATAAAGCTCGGTTAGTATTGATGGCAGGCAAGAGGAAGATTGTTAATAATGGTTCAAACACTTATTTTCTCAAAGATGCTTGGATCAAAGATAAACCTATGCTAGAACTTTCTTTTTTTGGAAATATTTCCATGCTCGGAGATTGCTCGGTTCAAATTGCTCTGGCTGACTGTCAACATCCTGTATGGCAAGATATTGATGACAGCACTTTAAGGTCTGAAATTAACAGATTTACTTTACAAGAAGGGGATGATATTCCTATTTGGTCCTTTACTACAACTGGAAAATTTGACATTAAGTCTACTCATAGCTATATTAAAGGACAGTATGCTGGCTCTCCTCTTATCAAATTGTGGCACAAGAAATTTCCACCCCGAGCATCTCTATTTTATTGGAAAGTTCTTAACCATGCAGTGCCAATAGACTGTCAGATTCAGAAAAGTGGTGTGGTTTTTGCATCCTGTTGCAATTGTTGTTTCTTATCTCATGCAGTTGAAGATTTAGATCATCTCTTTTTACATAGTGAAATGGCTAAGTTTCTTTGGAATAAATTTGGTTCTGTTATGGACAATGCCTGTTTGGTAACAAGTGATCTAAATAGCCGCCTAAAGCACATTCTCAATACAGCTAGTATGAACAATCCAAAAGGTTTTCTTACTCTGCTAGTGGCTTTGTTGATAATATGGAATATTTGGAAGAATAGGTGCAACAACAGGTTTGAAGGCACTAGAATTAATCTATTTCGTATTGCAGATCAAATTTTAGGTGAAATTATCTACATCATGTAGCAGATTACTTTCAAAAGTGGTGCTGGTAACACTCTCAATCAAGCTCTCAATTCCTTGGGCATCACGGTTAAGCATAAGGTTCTTTCTTGTCTTATTGTTCAATGGATTGCTCCTCAATTTCCTTTTTCTCTTAATGTGGATGGTGCCAGTAAGGGTAACCCCGGTCCTTCAGGGGGGGTGGTTGTTTTAGAGATTCTAGTGGTAAACTTCTACTGGGTTTCTCGTACTTTTATGGCTGTGGATCTAACATGGTGGCAGAAGGACGTGCTTTTCTAGATGGTCTCAGACTGGCTCAGCAGTATGGCATTCCTATTTCCATTATATACTCTGATTCCAAATCTCTTATTGATATGCTCAAAGACAAACGTAGTCCACCTTGGTCTCTTATTCCATGGTGGAGCAAGCTTCTGAATATTCTTAATACATTGCAGTGCCCAATTGTTCATACATACAGAGAAACTAATCAAGTTGCGGATGCTTTGGCTAATTATGCAGTCTCTTCGGGCAGTAATAGGGAATACTTCTCTGTTAAAGAATTACCTCTGATGGCAAGAGGATATTGTACAGCTAATGCTTCTTGCATTCCTAATATTCACATCCAATTCCAATAATATGGCTTATCACAATGCTGAGTGTTACTGTTACTTGTTATCCAGAGCCTCGTGCATTTGTCTTCTATTCTTGGCTTGAACCAGGCTTTCAGGATTCGTGCTTGGACCGGGGCCTCTGAATTAGCCGAACAAACGAGCCTTTTGGAATTTGTTTGGTCCTTCTATGCTCGAAGGTTTCATGCTCTCGGGTTAGCACTGTGTTGCATGCTTTCAAAGACATCAAACTCTCGGGTTTGCACTGTATGTGTACGGACTGTTTTGTGGTGGTATGCATGGACCGGGCTACAGTCAGGAAGTGGGTTGCACGTTCAGCTGCACCGATTTCCTTTGCTACTTTATTCATGGACTAATTATATATGGTCTTTTGCACCGAGGCGACAATCCTGCTAGCAGATTAATAGGATTATGCATCTATTTTAATCAGAGCTTTGCCTTTTGTAATTGCTCGGATGCAGATTTGCTCGAGGACTCCTTTCCTTTCGTTAACTCTGTTTAGAAGTCTTTCGGTTGTATAGATTTTAGTTTTCTTCTCATTGTACTTAAGAGGATGGCCTCTCCTGAAGTTGTATCTTTTTGATTTATCAATAGAAAAAGCATCTAGTGGCTTTTTTGGTGGAGTGAGAACATTCCCTTCCTCTGGAATGGGGGTGCACTCTCCCTTAAACCTACTAGATGACTGAGTTTATGTATATAAAAAAAAAGCAACATGTCAATTTGTTCTTTTAGACTTTTATTTACTTCAATCAACCTCTCATCATGGATTAACCCCTCAAGCGTAGTTTCATCATTGGTGATTGATTTAGGTTGGTTTTGAAGTTGTCTCACAATTTCTTCCAACCTAGTGATTTCAGCTTGAAGGATTCTATTTTCATCTTTAAAGCAGGCAATGCTTGCTTTATGTGCTACATCAATTATTAGAGTGTCGTTGAGCTCCTCAAATGTAGCACAATTATTACAGAAATGGCTCTCATTCTCACTATTTTTCTTAAGATCCTTTTTCAATTTTTTGTTTTCAGATTTCACCTTTTTGTACTACTTGATCAACTGATCATACGCATCCATAAGCTCTTTAAAAGAGAAATATTCGGAGTAAGAGCTTACCTGAGATGAAGATGGATTGCTTGACTGCTCTGATTGGTCGGCCATGAGACATTCCTGCTCTTGTTCTACTTTTTCATGGTTGTTCACCAATTTGTCCAAGATTTGTTTGGCTGTGCTGCAGGTGGACACAAGATAAGATAACTTGAAATCAGATCAATATGTTTAGTCTCTTGTTTAGCAGACCATTCATCTGGATTTGACAGCAGCACATGAGGACCAATGTATATAAGGTTCCACAATTGTGGATCTATGGATTTAACATAGATGAACATTATCTCTATCCATATAGAAAAATCTGAACCATCATAAGTAGGCGGAGAAGCCATCGAAGCATGTGTAGCAAATGAAGCCATTTGATTAAGATGCACTGGGATCTTTCCCTACAGATCGTAGGATCATGGAATAGCAGAGCTTGGCTCTGATACCACTTATTGGGTCTCATGCAGTGCAATGGGATCTAGAAGGGGGGTTGAATAGATCCTATCACGAACTATGGCCTATTTAAAACTTGACTACCAAAAGCACAGACCACCCTTAAACACTTAGACACAAAGTACAATGGATTTAGACGGAATGGGTTAAGTGTAAACGGCGGTCTTAAGACTACACAGTTTGTGGTACAAGCTAAGGTGCTTCTCAGCAAATCTCTGATGTGTGTGTGAACAAGGTGATCCTTATTTAATAGAAGATGCTCCCTAGTGCCTGAGTGCAAAGATACAGCAGGCAGTCAAGGGAATGCTAGTACCGTCCAAGGAATGGATGGTGTATATGCAAGAATGTGCAGCCCACAAAGCTTGAGTCTACAATGGTAATGAACCCGATTATATGCAATGAAGCAAGCACACCGACCTATGAATGGGGATAGAAGATATGGAGTAAGCCCACACGATGTTCAACCCACAACACAATGATTTAAAGGTGGTTCGGTTGTAGAACCACAACCTACATTCACCTTTGACCAAACCTCGTGAGGCTTTCCTGCTAACTCACAGCTTGATCGGGGACACGCCCCAAAACCACAGAACACAAAACCCTCCGTCTATCTTCCTACACACAAAACCGGTAGGGACGGTTCTCCACAGACCGGAGCACACCTCCGTCTGTCTTCCTACAAATAAACTGGTAGGGATGGTTCTAGAAGTAGCCGATGAACATAAAAGGAAAATACTACAAGTGCAGTGGGAAAAACACAAGAAGAGTGGGATGTAAATGAACACTAGCTAAGTCTATAGATCAGGATTTGAAAGCTGGTGACTGCAGCTATAGGTTTTAGATCTGAAGATCTGGTTCTTCAAGCTCAGGTAGACTGCAGGGTTGCTCTCTCTCAAGGCTTCTCTTACAGCACTGGACAGAAGTCTACAGGTACTGGGCTGCTCTCACATCCTTCCTTTCTTTCTCACAGGATTTCTTCTTAGAGACTCAAGGGCGTGGCTCTCTCTGGGCAGCAACAACTTCTTAAGTTGAGGAAGCTTAATACATATAGGAAAGCCAAGGGAAATTTTTCCCGCCACAAGGTCTTCCATTAGATCATGCAACAATGATTTTCCCTCCAAGGTCTTCTTCCCTTGAAGCATGCGCCAATGATGTACTTGAGTGCATTCCATGGCAGCTGGAATGGTAGGACGGTGGCGACAGAGAAGAACAGAGACCGTTTCGTTCTTTAGATACTTTCCAAGTCTTCACATTAAATGCCCTTTAGACATGTGGTCTTCTCATTAGCTGGAGTTTACTTTCTACCTTGCTGAGGACTGCTAGGACAGGAGTCACATGGGGTGACAGTAAAAGGTCATAGACTGTGAGGTATCCTTTCTCCAGCTGGATTTCTGACAAAGGTAACTCCAAGAAGGTAGATTAAATGAGACATGATGACAGGGACAAAAGTCAAACCTGGGTACTCCATCCAGACCTAGAAATCCATGTATTCGGACACTTGCGGTACCTATTTTCTCTCTCTGGATTGCCCAATGGATTTGACAGACTTCTAACTTGAGAGCTTCTGGAAGACCAACGTGTCGACCTACTGAGAAGGAGGTGTCGACACTTCTTATGAAGTCTTCTTGTATAACTGTCTCTGGAAGCCCAAAGTGTCGACCTACGGTATCTAAGGTGTCGACACTTCTTTAAGGATCCGGTCTTCAATATTTTTTAGAAGAATCATGGTGTCGACCTCCTGTAAATGAGTGTCGACACTTCCTTGCATAAGAACGTTTATAACGCTCTCTGGAAGACCAATATGTCGGCACGCTGGAGCAAGGTCTCGACACATCATTAGAAATCTTATCTTCAATGCTTTCTCGAAGGGCCAATGTGTCGGCACGCTAGAACAAGGTGTCGACACATCTAATGAAAGCATCTTATATAGTGGTCTCTGGAAGCCCAGGGTGTCGACCTGCTGGTGGCAAGGTGTCGACACTACTTAGGAAAATTGCCAATATATTGCTCTCTGGAAGACCAAAGTGCTGACACGCTGGAACAAGGTGTCGACACTTCCTTTAAGACTTCAGCATGTGCACAGACTTTCAACAACGTGCACAGACTTGATATATGCAGGGACCTTGAAATATGCTCAGACTTGGCATGTGCTCAGACCTTGATATATGCTCAGACTTGGTATGTCCTCAGACCTTGAAATGTGCTCAGACTTGATTTGTGCTCTGACCTTGATATATGCACAGACTTGATTTCTTAGCTACATGAGTGCATGTGCATCGACCTTACATAAAGGAACAGGAATGTGCACAGACCTTCTATGCCTTAGATAAGAATGTGCATCAACCTTAGGTTCACATGTGCATAGACATTATGCGTTGAAGCAAAACATGCACCGACCCTCCTTTGCTGAATCGCTAAAGGTGCACCGACCTTAGTAGTCTTGAAACCAAACGTGCACCGACCTTCACTTGCTCATGTGCACATAGCATTGACCTTAGTTAACACAAGATTCAAACATTCCTCGACCTTGGTTCATATGTGCACAGACTTTGTCTTCATATGTGCACTGACCTTGGTCTTGCGCTAGCGAAATGTGCACATACCTTCATTCTGTGCCGGCTCAATGTGCACCGACCGTAGTTCTTTACTGACAGAATGTGCATCGACCTTTGTTCTTGAAGTGCTGATGTGCATCGACCTCAGCAGCTGCACAGACCTGACTGCATGGACTTCTGTAAAACATGTTGCCTTGAATTCTGTGTTGCCAGTGCCTTGATTTCCATACTGCCAATTACCTAGATTTGCATGCCATTCTTGATTTCTTATACTTTACTTACAATGACCTGAAATGTATGAATATTAACGTTATCAAGTGCAAGTTAGACTCATCAGTGACTCATAGGCAAACATCATCAAAACCTCATTAAGGTGGAGAAGCATGCGTGTATCATACATGCACAAAATTCTACCAACAACTTAATGGGTTATTAAGTGGATTATGACTTAATTAAATTAATTTGAAGGCCCTATATTACCCAAAGGGTTAAGCCCACTTAGATCAGGCCCATAAACTCAATTCTTAGGCTTTTAGGCCCAAGCCCAATTCTAGAAATGTAATTAGGGCTATTTTTGGATTTAAAATAGATAAATATGATAATTAGGGATAAATAGCAGATAAATAATAAAATTCTAAAATTTTCAGATAAAAGGTCAGAAGGCGCTCTATCGCGCAACCGCGTCTTCCAAGAGGCGGTTCAAACATGACCGTGTTCTGCTTCCGAAAATGAGATCTTTAGAAGAGTGGGAAAATGGGATTTTTACCATCCCAATCGTCATAGATCGATGCTATCCAATGAGGGAGTATGTCTAGGACTCTCAATGTCACGCCCCGAGCCATTAGGACAGCGGAAGACTCGCTCGAGAAACGTGAACAGTCGGCATGGTAACCCTCTTGCAAGCAAGAATGATCAGAGCGCGAGACAATCACACACATAAATGCAATTGCACATGATTTTAATCAAACTCCAACTTATTTCATTGATAATCAGTATTCAAAATACAATAACTTTCAACTTCTTTCAATCTATCAGACTCAAGAAATAGGAAAATTACAGGGACTCGATCTAAACAATATAGACTTTCCTAAGTCTTCACTCTCTTCTTGACAACACTTTCATTCACTCTCGGACCCGCTACTTGTATAGCCCGAATCTGAATTTGAATCACTTTCATTTCCTGAAAAGATTAGAAATAGGTAATGAGCACACTTGCCCAGTAGGTATCTTCATATCAACATGAAGGCATCATTAAAGTAATTAACATTTTAGCCCTAAATAAATAAGGTAAATCATGCAAATGCGATCAATTACGCGGTTAAATCAAAGTAATAAGATGATCATGTAAGATAGAATGAGAGCAAGAATGAACTAGCAAGAATGTAACAAGAACATGTTATTGGCCTTTCATGAACAAGAATGCATCGAGAATGTACTAGCAATGCCACATAATCATCACTCCAGTATCTTTTACTTATGAGCAAGTACTTCACGAATTTCTGTGGAATATCAAGCAAGAAAGTCATGTTGTACCGTATCGTGGATCTTCACATATTTATAGAGAAAGTACTCCCAGCGCAATGCGACGCCAGTAGCATCATACCGCATGGTTTATAATAGTATGTTTCTGGCAATCAGCCGAGGAGACTAGCATAGAGCCCTTGAACACAATCAGTGCTCGATCGCATCTTCAAGTATAAATCAAGCTACTTCCACGCATGTAACAATAAAGTATGGTTAGGAATATACAATTCAATAAGTTCATGATAACACTATTCAATGAATGAATACTTCAATTTAATAATGCGAGAGTCAAGAATGACTTAAACAAGGTTATGCTTATGGAAATAAATCGGTAGCATAACGGTACATTTCTTTAACTTCCATTCATTATGTTAAGTTTCTTGATCAATATGATAAGTCCTAGACCATTATCAAGCCATCTAGGAACTTTAGAATATCAACCCTTGGGTAAAACCTCGGGTTAACAAGCTCAAGCATTGTGACGGTCAAGTACTGGGCCGTTACACTCATGTGACGCTCCAGGATTGGGCCGTTACAATGGTCTGAATCCTGAACGAAGAAAGTAGACATAGTTCGATGTGACGGTCTTGTACTGGGCCGTTACGTTCATGTGACGCACCAGTAGTGGGCCGTTACATTAGTCTGAATCCAGAAATAGCAAAATAGACTTAGTGAAATGTGACGGTCGTATATTGGCCGTTAAATGCTCCTGACGGTCCAGTATAGATCCGTTATATTGCTAGAACCAGAAACATCGATAGTGTAATCTACTAAGTAGGCTTTAATGGTACAACCAACTCGGCGTCCTAGTGGGAATCCCAGGCTCGCAGAGAATTACGGAGGCCTTGAAATAAAATTTTCTAGTCCATTGGAAGGAATATCCAATAGAGAGGTCCTCATATCCAAGAATAATATTTGTATAGTGTAAAGTGTAAATAAATGGACAACATATCGGAATATGTGCCATACACTTAAAGAAATGACTCTATAGATAGAGAGAGAATATGTAACAACGTGAAACCAAGACAAAACCCCGTCAATACATCATTTAAAATCAGGGAGTTAATACAAACTATAGTGCTTTGGCATGAAAGTAACATATCCTTAAAATAATTCCAGATGCTTTGAACATGTGATACCTATCATGAACCAAGTAATAAATTTAAAGTCATATCAACATGTCAAAACTTAGATAACTTGGCATATTTATAAGTTAATGTGACTGTTCTTTAATTCTGTCTGTAGTTACTCTGACGGTCGAGAATGGGGGCGTCACAGTGATTGTGACGGTTTATCGTGGGACCGTTACAGTGTTGTAACGCACTTAGTTTGGGCTGTCAGAGATAACAGAGAAATTTAAAAACAACAGAAGGTGTGACGGCTTGTCGTAAGGTCGTTAGATAATTGTGGCGGTCTTACCTTGATATGTTAGATCGTCTGCTGGCAGAAAAGATATTAAAAAAAATCTATGGGTTCAACTTACATGATGTCTGGAAATCATATATAAACTTCCACATGATAGAATGAAGGCTAACCTACTAGTATGCATGGGTTTTCTATGAATTTGACAAGAGAGCTCCTTTTTAACTTAGTTAGGGTTAAGAGTATACATGTATGCATAGAACTATTAAAACATGAAATTTATGATCTATCATGTATGAAATATATCAAAATCAGAGTGCTTATATCCCTAACAAGATGTTTTTACCAATCATGAGATAACCTACCTCTTAAATGAGCTTTAATCTTCCAATTTGGGACTGCAAGACACGCCCTAGTTCTTCCCTTCCTGAGGTTTTTCAGCAACTTCACGTCGATCTATCTCTCCAATCTCTTGACCTAAGGACGTGAAATTTTGAGAGTAAGAAGTTGAAACTAAGGTGAACAAAAAATTCTAAAGGGCTGAACTCTAATTACGTCGTTTAGACGTCCTAATATCTTGATCTTCAGAGGTCTTTTGCTCTGAATTCTGGGCTGCTATGACTGAATCTGTGACTTTGGAAGCTTCTATCTCCTTGGTTGCTTGATCTCCTAGCATGAAATTTGGAGAGCTATTAGTCTAAAGTATACTAAACAAAATCTTCTAAAGAATTTACCCGAATTTATGACTTATTACCTTGATTCTTCATGAGCCAAAAGTAAGGGTCGTTCAGTTCAAAACTAGGTCCTATTTATAGGGTTTTGGCTACGGTTTGAAGATTAGATCGATTCTAGAGTCCTTAATTTGCCAGAACCTGATCCCTAGGAGTCCCTAGTAGCCTTACAAGTTCTCCCAGTTAGGTCTCTTGTAGATAGGATCCTAAAGATCCAATCTTTCTACTCGTTCTTCCATTCACGGAACTGACAGGGTGTAACGCATCAAGACTGGTGCGTTACATGGCTGTGGCGGTCGCACGATAGACCGCTACATCCAACGTGCACAGAATTCAACATAACTCAATCTCTTTTGTTAATTATCCATTTTATTATCTATAAAATTAGTATTTATCCGTAAATAGGCTAAATAACCTTCTAGAATAGTGGCCAAACTTAATGGGCCTGGTCCTTAGACCTTTTGGATTTTATTTAAATAGGCTAGGTTGATTATTGGGCCTTATAATGACTTATTAATCCAATAATCCACTTATAAATAAATTCCTAATAAATTCCAGAAAGTTCTATAAATAATCCAAAAATCATTACATAAATTCTGGGGCACTACACCCTCCCCCACTTAGAAGAATTTGGTCCCCAAATTCAATACATGGATTATGGCGAGTGTACTTACAATTGAATAATTCTGGAAATTTTTCCGCATGGCTGCTTCGGTTTCCCATGTTGCTTCATATGGCCATGTTTTCTTCCATTGGATCTTGACTATAGGAATAACTTTATTTCTTAGTTGACGCACTTCTCGTTCCAGAATCTTTATTGGAGTTTGCTCGTACGTCATATCCTTCTGAATCTCCAGATTGTCATAAGTGATAATATGGTCAGGATCATATACATATTTCTTCAACATAGAGACGTGAAATACGTCATGAACTCCTGCTAATTATGGAGGTAAAGCTAGTCTATAAGCCACTTCACCGACCCTTTCAAGAATTTCAAACGGGCCAATGAACCTTGCAGTTAGTTTGCCCTTAATGCCAAATCTCTGAATACCACGACCTGGAGAAACCTTGAGATACACATGGTCTCATACTTGAAATTCCAAGTCGCGTCTTCGATTATCAGTATAAGATTTCTGCCTATCTCGTGCCATGTTTATTCTCTCTTGAATAAGCTTGATCTTTTCTGTAGAATCTCTGATAATATCGGGCCTAGGAATTATCTTTCCCCTATTTCATTCCAACATATTGGTGATCGATAACTTTTTCCATATAGAGCTTCAAAAGGTGCCATTTGTATGCTGACCTGATAACTGTTGTTATATGTAAATTCTACTAGAGGCAAGTGATCATGCCAACTACCTCCAAAATCAATGACACAAGCCCTGAGCATGTCTTCTACCACTTGATTCGTTCTTTCTGTCTGACAATCAGTTTGTGGATGAAAGGCTGTGCTGAAATTCAATCTAGTCCCTAGTGACTGTTGTAGACCCTTCCAAAACTGTGATGTGAATCGAGGATCTCTATCGGATATAATGGTGACTGGGACACCGTGTAATTTAACAATTTCCCTTATGTATAATGCTGGCATGATATCCACAGACCATCGACTTTTGATTGGTATGAAATGTGCAGATTTAGTTAATCGGTCTATGATTACCCATATACCATCGTGTCCACCTCTTGTCTTAAGTAACCCCATAATGAAATCCTTCCCTATACTCTCCCATTTCCATTCGGGAATATTCAAGGGATGCAGTTTGCCTGCGAGTCTAAAATGATTGGCCTTTACTTGTTGACAAGTGAGACAACGAGAGACGAAATCAGCTATTTCTCTCTTCATGCTGGGCCATTAGAAATTTCTTTTGAGATCCTGATACATTTTTGTACTACCTGGGTGAATGGTATACCTGGATTTATGTGCTTCTTCTAGAATCAATTTCTTCGTATCCTCATGATCCGGTACACATATTCGGTCTTTAAATAGCAATCTTCCATCCTTAATAGAAAAATCCGGCCATTGTTCAACATTGGCCTTGATCTCCAATAATATAGGATCATCATTTTACAGCTTGACCAGATCTTCTATCAATGTAGGTTGAGCTTGAATATTAGCTAGGAAACAATCCTCCTTCCTGTCAATATCTAAGTTCAACTAAGCAAATTGAGGAATAAGATTAGTCATACTAATCATGAGACTTGATAGCATACCCATTGGTTTTTTGCTGAGTGCATCCGCAACAGCATTAGCCTTGCCAGGATGATATTGAATAGCAAAATCAAAGTCTTTGAGATATTCTAACCATCTCCTCTGCCTCATATTTAGCTCTTTTTGAGAAAATAAGTACTTCAAACTTTTGTGGTTCGAGTAGATCGTAAACTTTTCTCCATAGAGATAATGGCACCAAATTTTCAAGGCAAAAATGACAGCTGCTAATTCCAAATCATGCACAGGATTGTTTTCCTCGTGACGTTTCAATTGTCTTGAAGAATAACAGATTACTTTTCCATTTTGCATGAGGACACATCCTAAGCCAATACCTGATGCATCCGTATATACTTCGAATCCACCACCATCCATCGGTAGTGTTAGAATAGGAGCTGTAGTAAGATGCTTTTTAAGAGTTTGGAAACTCTTTTCACATTCCTCTTACCAGACAAAAGGATTTTCTTTTCTCGTGAGTCTAGTTAAAGGAACTACAATCTTTGAAAAATCTTTAATGAATCTTCTGTAATAACCAGCTAGACCCAGAAAGCTTCGTACTTCCGATACAGTCGTTGGTCGACTCCATTTCTTGACAGCTTCTACCTTAGAAGGATCCACGACGATACCTTCTTTTGAAATAATGTGGCCTAGGAATGAAACTTCCTTGAGGCAGAATTCACACTTATTAAGCTTGCCATAGAGTTTATGTTCTTTAAGTATTTGTAAAGCTACCCTCAGATGTTCTTCATGTTCTTTCTTTGTCTTGGAATATTTCAAGATGTCATCGATAAAGACGATAATGAATTGGTCCAGATATGGCTAGAAAACACTGTTCATAAGTTGTATAAATGCTGTTGGGGCATTAGTTAACCCGAATGACATTACCACGAATTCATAATGGCCATAACGACTTCGAAAAGCCGATTTATAAATGTCCTCTTCTTTAATTCTAAGCTGATGATAACCTGATCTGAGGTCTTTCTTAGAAAAATATTCTACTCTTGAAAGCTGATCGAAGAGTTCATCAATACGCGGCAACGGATACTTATGTTTGATTGTAAGTTGATTGAGTCGCCGGTAATCGATGCATAGCCTGAGGGAACCATCCTTCTTCTTGACAAATAGAACCGGCGCACCCCAAGGGGATGTGCTAGGTCTGATAAAGCCCTTATCCAGTAGTTCTTGCGACTGCTTCTTTAGTTCTTTGAGTTCTGTGGGGGACATCCTGTAAGGGGCTATAGAAACAGGTGCTGCTCCTGGAATGAGTTCAATAGTGAAGTTTACTTCCCTCTCGGGTGGTAAACTGGGTAATTCGGATGGGAACACATCGGGGAACTCATTTACAATAGGAATGTTTGCTAAGATAATCTCCTTAGATTCGATAACAATGATAGAAGCAAGAAAAGCTTCACATCCTTGCGAAATAAGTTTGCAAGCGTGAAGAGAAGATATGATAGTAGGATGCTTCTTCTACTTGATGCCAAGAAAAGAGAATCTTGGAAGACTGGGTTTTTGGAAGGATATAATCCTATTTTGGTAATTGATATAAACATCATGATCTATAAGCCAATCTACCCCTAAAATGGCATCATAACCTTTCATGTCAAGGCATACTAAGTTTGCGGGGACATTATGACCTTCTACTATCACTTTACTATCAGGATAATAGTCGGTAAGCTTTGTTCCAAAATCTAAGGGTGTGGAAATAGAGAGATCTGAAGGTAAGGGGACTAATGTAATTGATAATATTTTTGCAAAAGTAGTGGAGATAAAAGAATGAGAGGCACGAGTGTCAAATAGTACATATGCAGGACGAGAACAAATTTGAAGAGTACCTTCCATAAGTCCACCATCCATGGGCGCTTCCTCTTCTTCTAAGAAGACATTGAGGCGAGCCTGCCTCCTACGTCCTCCACCAGACGATTGGTTTTTCATAAGGGGGCAATCTGGCATGCGATGCTCCCTGCTTCCACAACGTAAACAAGCACCGAGACGCTTCCAGCATTCCTCAGCCAAATCACCAAATTTTTCGTAAAACGTGCAAGCGGTAGCAACTTGTTCCTTCTATTCCTTGACTTTCTTTTGCTTATGGGAACTTCCACCATTCCCATTCCTGGATCTTTTCTTACTATCACGGCTTTTGTAGGGCTCCGTGATGCTGAACTTTTCTTTCTTATAACGCCGATCTGAGCGTCGGCTGGATTCTTCTCCTTTCCCTTTTAATTTTTTGACCTTCTCTAAGGTCCTTTCAAACAAATACGCTCGTTGAACCATTTCCGCATAAGTACGGATGTTTTGGGTCCCGAGCTGGTGAATGAAACCGGGCCGTAACCCATCCATGAACCGATTTACCTTCAATAAATCGGTGCTGATAAGATACGGTGCGTAAGGTGCAAGCCTTGAGAATTACAGTTCATATTCGGCAACCGTCATCATTCCTTGCCGAAGAACGGTGAACTCCATAGCCTTTCTCTCTTTTACGTGCTCAGAAAAGTACTTGGCACGGAATAGGGTAAGAAAATCGTCCCAGGTATGAGGTACATCGGCCGGAGGTGCCGGAACCGACTTCCACCATGTACGGGCATCTTTGTTAAGTTGAAAGGTTGAGAGACACACCTTCTCCTGATCGGTGCATTGGATAACATCAAAGATACGATTCATTTCATATATCCAGTTCTCTGCCTCGTCAGGATTAGAAGAACCGAAGAAATGCGGAGGGTTTAAGCTCCGAAAGTTGCGATGCAAATCACCAGCCCTTGCTCCTGCGCCAGCTTGCGCCATGGTTTGTAATGCCTGAGTGAGTCCAGCAACAGTTTGTTACATACCATTCCAATCTACGCGATGAGCCATGGTAATAATAGGGTACCTGAGAAAAATAACAACTTGTTATTTCTTGTGAAACTGGAAGGAAAATCAATCTTAAAACTAATTAACTATCTCATCCCGGGTTCTACCTAATTCTCGCATGGGTGTGGAAATTTCTTCCTTAGTTCATAGGTAGGGGTCCTTAAACCTTGGACTTATCTTATGACATGACTCTTCTTCCTAAGTCTTGAGACTTAGGCTCTGATACCAACTTAATTATCATGCCCTGAGCCTTTATGACAGCGAAAGACTCGCTCGAGAAACGTGAACAGCCGGCATGGTAAGCCTCTTGCAAGCAAGAATGATCAGAGCGTGAGACAATCACACAAATAAATGTAATTGCACATGATTTTAATCAAACTCCAACTTATTTCATTGATAATCAGTATTCAAAATACAATAACTTTCAACTTTTTTCAATCTATCAGACTCAAGAAATAGGAAAATTACAGGGACTCGATCTAAACAATATAGACTTTCCTAAGTCTTCACTCTCATATTTACAACACTTTCATTCACTCTCGGACCCGCTACTTGTATAGCCCGAATCTGAATTTGAATCACTTTCATTTCCTGAAAAGATTGGAATTAGGTAATGAGCACACTTGCCCAGTAGGTATCTTCGTATCAACATGAAGGCATCATTAAAGTAATTAACATTTTAGCTCTAAAGAAATAAGATAAATCATGCAAATGCGATCAATTACGCGGTTAAATAAAAGTAACAAGATGATCATGTAAGATAGAATGAGAGCAAGAATGAACTAGCAAGAATGTAACAAGAACATGTTATTGACCTTTCATGAACAAGAATGCATCGAGAATGTACTAGCAATGCCACATAATCATCACTCCAGTATCTTTTGCTTATGAGCAAGTACTTCATGAATTTCTGTGGAATATCAAGCAAGAAAGTCATGTTGTGCCGTATCGTGGATCTTCACTTATTTATAGAGAAAGTACTCCCAGCGCAATGCGACGCCAGTAGCATCATACCGCATGGTTTATAATAGTATGTTTCTGGCAATCAGCCGAGGAGACTAGCATAGAGCCCTTGAATACAATCAGTGCTCGATCGCATCTTCAAGTATAAATCAAGCTACTTTCACGCATGTAACAATAAAGTATGGTCAGGAATGTACAATTCAATAAGTTCATGATAACACTATTCAATGAATGAATACTTCAATTTAATAATGCGAGAGTCAAGAATGACTTAAACAAGGTTATGCTTATGGAAATAAATCGGTAGTATAACGGTACATTTCTTTAACTTCCACTCATTATATTAGATTTCTTGATCAATATGATAAGTCCTAGACCATTATCAAGCCATCTAGGAACTTTAGAATATCAACCCTTGGGTAAAACCTCAGGTTAACTAGCTCAAGCATTGTGACGGTCAAGTACTGGGCCGTTACACTCATGTGACGCTCCAGGATTGGGCCGTTACAATGGTCTGAATCCCGAATGAAGAAAGTAGACTTAGTTCGATGTGACGGTCTTGTATTGGGCCATTACATTCACGTGATGCACCAGTAGTGGGCCGTTACATTTGTCTGAATCTAGAAATAGCAAAATAGACTTAGTGAAATGTGACGGTCGTATATTGGGCCGTTAGATGCTCCTGACGGTCCAGTATAGATCCATTATATTGTTAGAACCAGAAACATCGATAGTGTAATCTACTAAATGGGCTTTATTGGTACAACCAACTCGGTGTCCTAGTAGGAATCTCATGCTCACAGAGAATTATGGAGGCTTTGAAATAAGATTTCCTACTCCATTGGAAGGAATATCCAATAGAGAGGTCCTCATGTCCAAGAATAATGTTCCTATAGTGTAAAGTTTAAACTAATGGATAACATATCGGAATATGTGCCATGTACTTAAAGAAATGACTCTATAGATAGAGAGAGAATGTGTAACAATGTGAAACCAAGATAAAACCCCATCAATACATCATTTAAAATCAAAGAGTTAATACAAACTTTAGTGCTTTGGCATGAAACTAACATATCCTTAAAATAATTCCAGATGCATTAAACATCGATACCTATCATGAACCAAGTAATAAATTTAAAGTCATATCAACAGGTCAAAACTTAGATAACTAGGCATATTTATAAGTTAATGTGACTGTTCTTTAATTCTGTCTATAGTTACTCTTACGGTCGAGAATGGGGGCGTCACAGTGATTGTGACGGTTTATCGTGGGACCGTTACAGTGTTGTAACGCACTGAGTCTGGGCCGTCAGAGATAACAGAGAAATTTAAAAACAACAGAAGGTGTGACGGCTTGTCGTAAGGCCATTAGATAACTGTGGCGGTCTTACCTTAATGCGTCAGATCGTCTGCTGGCAGAAAAGATATAAAAAAAAATCTAAGGGTTCAACTTACATCATGTCTGGAAATCATATATAAACTTCCACATGAAAGAATGAAGGCTAACCTACTAGTATGCATGGGTTTTCTGTGAATTTGACAAGAGAGTTCCTTTTTAACTTAGTTAGGGTTAAGAGTATACATGTATGCATAGAACTATTAAAACATGTAATTTATGATCTATCATGTATGAAATCTATCAAAACCAGAGGGCTTTTATCCCTAACAAGATGTTTTTGCCAATCATGAGATGACCTACCTCTTAAATGAGCTTTAATCTTCCAATTTGGGACTGCAAGACACGCCCTAGTTCTTCCCTTCCTGAGGTTTTTCAGCAACTTCACGTCCCTCTATCTCTCCAATCTCTTGACCTAAGGACGTGAAATTTTAAGGGTAAGAAGCTGAAACTAAGGTGAACAAAAAGTTCTAAAGGGCTCAACTCTAATTACCTCGTTTAGACGTCCTAATCTCTTGATCTTCAGGGGTCTTTTGCTCTGAATTCTGGGCTGTTATGACTGAATCATCAACTTTGGAAGCTTCTATCTCCTTGGTTGGTTGATCTCCTAGCACGAAATTTGGAGAGCTATTAGTCTAAAGTATACTAAACAAAATCTTCTAAAGAACTTACCCGAAATTATGACTTATTACCTTGATTCTTCACGAGCCAAAAGTAAGGGTCGCTCAGTTTAGAACTAGGTCCTATTTATAGGGTTTTGGCTACGGTTTGAAGATTAGATCGATTCTAGAGTCCTTAATTTGCCAGAACCTGATCCCTAGGAGTCCCTAGTAGCCATACAAGTTCTCCTAGTTAGGTCTCTTGTAGATAGGATCCCAAAGATCTAATCTTTCTACTCGTTCTTCCATTCACGGAACTGACAAGGTGTAACGAATCAAGACTGGTGCGTTACATGGCTGTGGCGGTCGCACGATAGACCGCTACATCCAACGTGCACAGAATTCAACATAACTCAAACTCTTTTGTTAATTATCCATTTTATTATCTATAAAAATAGTATTTATCCGTAAATAGACTAAATAACCTTCTAGAATATGGGCCAAACTTAATGGGCTTGGTCCTTAGACCTTTTGGATTTTATTTAAATAGGCTAGGTTGATTATTGGGCCTTATAATGACTTATTAATCCAATAATCCACTTATAAATAAATTCCTAATAAATTCCAAAAAGTTCTATAAATACTCCAGAAATTATTACATAAATTCTGGGGCACTACACTTAAGAGATCAAGTTGACCCCTTCTTGGAGTCTTAGTTTGATCAAATCCCTTAACCCTAGATCATTTCCTATAAATAGACCCTAATTTCGTTTTGCGCGAACCCTAGTTTTGGAGCACGTGGCTCGAAGGTTAGACGTTATCATCTCTTGTTAAGTCTTTAGAACTTTTTTTTCCCTTTAGTATTGTCTAACCCCTCTCCAAATTTCATGTTAGGAGATCAAGCCGTTGAGAAGTTAGAGGATCCGAAAGTAGCTATTCATCTGCAGAATGCACAGGAACGAGCATGTTCGTTCGGCAAAGACACGAGGTTTAAGGATCTTAGCTGAGGTAATTTCATATCTAGCCTTTAGAATAAATTGTTCCCCTTTATGCCTCCTAACTTCTCCAAATTTCATGAAATTAGATCAAGTGGTTAAGGAGTTAGAAGGTCGGGAAGTTGTTGGTTCCACGCAGGACGTGTAGGAACGGGAGCATACTTTCAGTTAGAAATTTGAACTCTATGAGCAATCCTTGAGGTAGGTTATCTCATGAACGGCTTAAACATCAAGCTAGGAACAAAAGCCCTCAATTTTCTCATGATTTCATGCACGATACTTAGAGAATTTGATGTTTTTCTATGCTTGCGTAGTTAGGTTTTCATAACGTATATATCCCTACATCTAATGAAAAAAGATGATAAAGTTATCCAAATCCATGCACCCCCATGCAAGTATTTTGTTCAAGCATGCTTAATCTCTTAGTTCTCTATGATTTCCATACGTTTATTGCCCTAGAATAGGCCTCACCCGCACTATTTTACGTTCTGTCTATTGCCGATAGAAGGCAGTTCATCAGAGACCGCATCCATCATAAGGCAATTCTAGACTGACCGCTTTATCCATACCGCAATCACCTCTAGACCGCTTTTTATTTTCTATTTCTGAGAAACAATGTCGTGATTAACCCTTTTTCTTAGCTTGTAGCTAATGCCTTATGCTATATTTTTTCCTAATTCTCCTTGTAGTTATGTTACTGATTATATTATAGATATAATGGTTCCAATTTCATGCCATATCATGTTTTAGAACATATTTTACTCTTATGCTAATTTCATGCCAAAACCATAGTCTTATATTAAAGATAATTTTCCATGGTTTGTAGAACTTGCTATTTTGGTGTTTTAATCACCATTTTTTATTCTCATCTCCATGTCTTTCTTAAGTACATAGCACGTATCCCGGTACGATGCTATTAGTTACACACGCACTTAATAGGCACATCTCTTGGACTTGAGATCCTCTCCGTGGGATATTCCTTCTGTCAGACTAGGTGATCATGTTTCAAGGCCGGTGTATGTCTCCGCGAGCCTGGGATTCCCACTAGGACGCCGAGCTAGTTGTACCCTAAAAGCCTAATGGTCTAGAAAGCACTTTGTGAAATTCACGTTTTCTACGAGCTGACCTGAACGCGGCCTTCAGGCGACTGCTAATTCATGAAGGCGGTCTTCACGTGATCGTGTTCTGCCAAGCTTACTTGTTGCGTCGACCTGTTCTTCCTCTGCGTCGACTCCACCCTGAATGCAGTCTTGACTTGACCGCCTCTTCAAGAAAATGGTCCTCACTTGACCATGTTTTCCCAAATTGTGTCTAACCCATGGTTGACCAAAATGGTTAACTCTACTCTGTTCTTAGGTGGTCTTTTGAACATCTGGAACCTAATTCCTTATTCATCAAGACATTAATGAAAGATAAAACTTTATTAATGTACCGTTATGCTGCCGGACTTCCTCTGTGGCATAATGTCCAAATAATTCTTTCTTGAACTCATATGTATTCACCTTGGTACGTTCTTACCTTAATTTTTGCTATCAGGAAACTATTGTTGGAATTGTTATTATTGGTCTACATTATTATTTCTTGTGGAAGTAGTTTGATTTATAACTTTGAGATGCAAGAGCGGGCACGGACAGTGTCCAAGGGCTCGACGCTAGCCCCCTCAGTAGATGGCCGAAAATATACTATAAACCATGGGGCATAACACTAACATCGCATTGCGCCGGAAGTACATTTTTTATAAACGGGTGAAATCCACGAGAATATCTTATGAAATTTACATGCCAACTAGTACATTATTGTTACATGACTTTCTAGAACATAGCCTTCTCAAGGTTATGAAAAGTGCATTATCGATAGATGATAGAACATTCTTGTTCATTAAAGGCCACATTACAATCTTGCTTGATCATGATCCCATATTTCTCATATCTCCATATTTGTCTTGTGATTTATATCAATTTTAGCACGTGTTTTATCGCGTTTTACATTATTACCTTTCATAAAGCTAAAATGTTAATTACTTAACTTATGCCTTCATGTTGATATGAAGATACCTACTGGACAAGTGTGCTCATTCCTACTTTCCTGATCTTTTCAAGAAACTCTAACGGGTCGGATTTAGACTACTCAAGTGGCGAGTCCGAGAGTTACTCAAGATCCGAGTGAAGCCTAGTAGTGTCTTATTTAGAGTCATAATGATGTAATCTTTCTTTTATTGAGTCTAGTTCATCGCGATGTCAAGAGAGTCAAATGACAATGTACTTTTGGTTATGACTTAATAAAGATTGGAGTTTTGATTAAATACGGTGCATTCCTCTTTTATGTGTGGATGTTTAGCGCTCTGATTATATTACTCGCTAGAGGCGTATTGACGGCTATTCATGTTCCCAACTTAATTTCACTCCATATTTCAGGGCGTGACAGTTAAGTTGGTATCAGAGCTTAGGCATAAGTAAGTCCTAGGAAAATGTCATGTCATAGGTTAAGTCCAAGGTTTAAGGACCCATACCTATGAACTAGGAAAGAAATTTTTGAACCCATGTGAGATTGGGTAGAGCCGAGATGAGCTAGTTTTCTAGAAATTAATCTCTAGATTAATGTCCATAGATTTCATTGGAAATAACCAATTTCTTTTTAATTTCTCAGGCACCTTACTTACATAATGGCCGTGAATCCTGCAAATTGGGAAGCAATGCAACAGACTATTGCGGGTCTTACCCAGACCCTTCAGACTGTGGCTCAGGCTGGCGCGCGGGCAGGCGCTGGTGATCCACATCACAATTTTTGGAGCATGAACCCTCCGTGATTCTCGAGGTTGTCAAACCCTAACGAGGTAGAAAATTGGATTGATGAAATGGATCGGATCTTCAATGTCATGTAATGCGCAAACTAGGAGAAGGTCATATTGTCCACATTTCAACTCAATAAAGTTGCGCGCACATGGTGAAAGGCCACTTCGGCCCATCTTCATAATGCATGAATTAATTGGGAGGAGTTCCTCGAACTCTTCTGGGAGAAATACTTCTCGGAGCATGTCCGTGAACGAAAGGCGTCAGAATTTGCATCCCTTCAGCAAGGTATGATGACCGTAGCCGAGTATGAATTGCAATTCTCAAGACTGGCACCATATGCTCCTCACCTGATTAGCACGGACCTATTAAAGGCTGACCGATTCATGGACGGATTGAGGCCCATCTTCATAAATCAACTTGGACCTCAAAATATCTGTACATATACGGAGATGGTCCACATGGCTCATTTATGTGAGAGGACCTTGGAGAAGGTCGAGAAATTCAAAAGTAAGGGTGAGGAGTCTAGCCGCAAGTATGACAAGAAAGGATAAAAAGAAGAAAGGTTTAGCATCACCGGGTCTTACAAATCCTGTGACAATAAGAAGAGGAACCGTAATGGCAACGGGAATGGCAACAACGACAAGAACAAGAAGGTTAAAAAGGAAGAGAAGCAAATCATGGCAGCTTGCACATTATGTAATAAGTTTGGTCATTCGGTTGAGGAATGTTGGGAGCGTCTTGGCGCTTGTTTACGTTGTGGAAGCTGGGAGCACCGCATGCCGGATTGCCCCCTCATTAAAGATCAACCTTCAAATGGCGGGTGAAGACGGCAAGCTCGCTTAAATGACGTGCTGGATGAGGAAGCACCCAAGGATGATGGGTTAATGGAAGGTACCGTTCAAATTTATTCACATCCTGCTTTTGTGTTATTTGATATTGGTGCTTCTCATTCCTTTATATTTACTGCTTTTGTAAAAACATTGCCAGTTTCACCTGTTCCTCTACCATCGGACCTAGCTATCACAACACCCTTAGGTTCTGGAACCAAACTTACCACCCACTACCCGGATAGTGAAGTGACCATAGAAGGCCATAATCTCCCAGCAAACCTCGTATGCCTCAATATGGAGGGCTACGATGCCATTCTAGGTGTAGATTGGTTATGTAACCATTACGCCGATATCAATTGTCGCAATAGGAGAATTTCCTTTTGTAAACCGGATCTTCCACGGTTCTCTTTCCTTAGCATCAAATATAGGAAACATCTTGTTCTCATTTCTTCTCTTCATGCCTGCAAACTTATCTTGTAAGGTTGTGAAGCTTTCCTTGCTTTCGTGATTGTTACCGAATTCAAGGAAACCATCCTAGAGGAAATTCCCATTGTAAAATAGTTTCTCGATGTCTTTCCATCCAAATTACTCAGTTTACCACCCGAAAGGGAAGTAAATTTCTCTATTGAACTGATCCCCAGAGCAGCACCTATTTCAATAGCTCCTTACAGGATGTCCCCTACGCAACTAAAAGAATTGAAGAAACAAGTTCAGGAGTTGCTAGATAAGGGCTTCATTCGACCCAGCACATCTCCTTGGGGTGCGTCGATCTTATTTGTCGGGAAGAAGGATGGATCCTTTAGGCTATGTATTGATTATCGGCAACTAAATTAACTCACCATCAAGAATAAATATCCGTTGCCACAGATAGATGAGCTATTTGATCAAATCTCGGGATCAGAATATTTCTCGAAGATAGACCTCAAGTCTGGTTACCATCAAATAAGAATCAAAGATGAAGATATTTACAAGACCGCATTCCGTAGCAGATATGGACATTATGAGTTCGTGGGGATGCCGTTCGGGTTAACCAGTGCCCTGCAACTTTCATGCAACTTATGAACAATGTCTTCAGGCCTTATCTCGATCGATTTGTAGTCGTATTCATCGATGATATCTTAATATATTCCATGACCAAGGAGGAACATGAAGAACACTTAAGGATAGCTTTGCAAATATTAAGAGAACATCAGCTCTATGCAAAGCTCAACAAGTGTGAATTCTGGCTAAAAGAGATCTCTTTCCTTGGCCACATTATTTCAAAAGAAGGTATTGCCGTAGACCCTTCTAAAGTTGAAGCTATCAAGAATTGGAGCCGACCGATAATGATATCCGAAGTTAGAAATTTTCTTGGTCTGGCTGGCTATTATCGGCGGTTCATCAATGATTTCTCAAAGATCGCCGTCCCTTTAACCTGGCTAATAAGGAAAGAAAATCATTTTATATGGTCGAAGGATTGTGAAGGAAGTTTCTTGTCATGGAACATCTTACAACTGCCCCTATATTGGCACTACTTGTTGAAGGTGGTGGATTCAAAGTCTATACGGATGCATTAGGCATTGGCCTTGGTTGTTTCCATATGCAACACGGCAAGGTGATTTGTTATGCTTCGAGACAATTGAAGCGTCATGAGGAAAATTATCCAGTGCATGATCTGGAATTGGCTGCTGTCATTTTCACCTTGAAGATATGGATGCACTACCTTTATGGGGAGAAGTTCACCATATTTTCGGACCACAAAAGTCTGAAGTATTTATTCACCCAAAAGGAGTTAAATATGAGGTAAAGAAGATGGCATGAGTACCTTAAGGACTTCGATTTTTCTATACAATACCACCCTGGCAAAGCAAATGCTATAGCAGATGCAGTCATTTGAAAACCTCTGGCCACTCTATCAAGTCTCAAGAAAGGTACGACTAATCTTATAGGATATTTTGCAAATTTGAATTTAGATGTTGATGTAGAACAAGAAAAGGATATCATTGCTAATATCTAGTCGCAACCTACATTAATTGAAGACCTAGTCAAGTTACAAGAAAATGACCCCCACATTGGTGGAGATCAAAGCCAATATTGACCAACGGCCGGATTTTTCTGTCTCGACCGATGGAAGGATATTATTCAAGGGTCGCATTTGTGCGTCGGATCATGCCGACACTAAGAAGTTGATTATGGAAGAAGCTCATAAGTCAAGGTATGCTATTCACCCTAGTGCGACCAAGATGTATCAAGATCTAAAAAGGAATTTCTGGTGGCCCAACATGAAGAGAGAAATAGCGGATTTTGTATCTCGCTGCCTCACTTGTCATCAAGTTAAGGCAGAACATCTAAAGTCCACATGTAAACTGCATCCCTTGAAAATTCTCGAGTGGAAATGGGAGAGCATAGGGATGGATTTCATCATGGGTCTATCAAAGACAAGAGATGGACATGGTGGTATATGGGTGATCTAGACCGATTGACTAAATCTGTACACTTCTTACCTATCAAAAGTCGATGATTTGTGGATATATTAGCAGTTTTGTATATGAAGGAAATTGTCAAGCTGCACGGTGTCCCTATCACTATTATTTCTGATCGAGACTGTCGTTTCACATCACAATTTTGGAGGGGTCTACAACATTTTTTGGGGACCCTACTTAACTTTAGCACTGCTTTCCATCTGCAAACAGATAGTCAAACTGAGAGAACAAATCAGGTGATAGAAGATATACTTAGAGCATGTGCTATTAATTTTGGTAGGAGTTGGCACGATCACTTGTCTCTAGTTGCATTTGCCTACAACAATAGCTATCAAGCTTGCATCCAAATGGCACCATGCGAGGCTCTATATGGAAGAAGTTGCCGCTCACCTATCTGCTAAAATGAAGTTGGGGAAAGATAACTTCTAGGCCTTGAAATCATCAGGGATACTACTGAAAAGGTAAAGCTTATTCGAGAAAGACTATAGATGGCTCAAGACAGAAAAAAGTCATATGTTGACAATATAAGGCGAGACCTGTAACTTCAGGTGGGAGACCATGTGTTTCTCAAGGTTTCTCTAGGTCGAGGTATTCGAAGGTTTGGCATCAAAGGCAAGGTCACTCCGAGATATATCGGCCCTTTTGAAATTCTTGAAAGGATTGGCCAGGTCGCATATCATATTGCTTTGCCGCCTCAATTAGCTGGAGTCCATGATGTATTTCATGTCTCGATACTTAAAAGGTAGGTCTATGACCCATTCCACATTATAAGTCATGATGATCTGAAAATTCAAAAGGATTTGACGTACAAGCAAAAAGCCAATCAAAATAATTGATCGAGAAGCGCGTCAACTTTTGAACAAGAGCATTCCCATGGTAAAAGTTTGATGGAATAAAAAAATAGATCAAGAGGCCACATGGGAAACCGAAGAAGCTATGCGCAAGCGGTTTCCAGAACTATTTCAATTGTAAGTAATACGCCCTCCATAATCTCATGTAATGAATTTGGGGACCAAATTCTCTCTAAGTGGGGGAGGGTGTAGCACCCCTAGAATTTTCTAGGATTTTTTAAGAATTAAATAAAATCATTAAGCGTTTTAAAAAGCTTAATGGGTTTTTAAATGGATTATGGGTTAATTAAATTAATTTGAAGGCCCTATATTACCCAAAGGGTTAAGCCCACTTAGACCAGACCCATAAACTCATTTCTCAGGCTTTTAGGCCCAATCCCACTTCTAGAAACGTAATTAAGGCCATTTTCAAATTTAAAATGGATAAATAGGCTAATTAGGGATAAATAGTGAATAAATAAAAAAATTCTAAATTTTTGGGATAAAATGCCAGAAGGCAGCCTATCGCGTGACCGCGTCTTCCAAGAGGCGGTCCAGACATGACCGCATTCTGCTTCCGAAAATGAGATCTGTAGAAGCGTGGAAAAATGGGATTTTAACCATCCCAATCGCCATGGATCGATGCTATTTGAAGAGACGTGATCTCGTGCTGAAGCCTGAGCCGTACGATCCTTGATAGACACTGATCACCGCCACTAATGATGAGAATTCAGGAAGGTAGAAAATAGATCAGAGGGGCCCAGGGTGATGATCCTGGGGAAAACCCTCCGATGCCTAAGTCAGCCAATTGATAGAGCGTAGGCAGAAGAGTTGTAGGAGAAGGAAAGAGATGGGCATGAGATTGCTCTCCACCAACAAGTGTGGCTTTGAGTGCTCAGACTTGCTTACCTTTCTGGGGGGTTTCCTTGGAGTTTATATAGTCGCTCGCCCCCTATACTAGAGTCAAGGAAGCTTGAGGGACTAGGGGGGTTATGTCCTTACTGAGGGCTCTTCACTACTTGAGGACTCTTGCCCTCCCTTATCCCCTTGAGCTTCCTAGTCTTGGGCGGCAACATAACATCAGCCTGGATAAGCTCCCGATTGGCGATTCGAGCATGGGGCGGTCACTTAGGGGGCGCTCAGACCTTTACCGGGTGACGGGGGCGTCATCGGTCGGTTATGCTCGGATGCCGCTTGGGATTCTCCCGAGTGACCATTACCTAGTCTTCCGGGCCTGAGGGCCGCCTAGGAAGTATGGGTCCGAGTGATTTGGGCTTCAGACTAAGTGGGCCCATTGAATGGGGCAATCACTTGGGGAGTTCGGCCTGGTTGGGTTGAGTTGGACCTAGTTGGGCCGCTCTGGGCCACATGTTTTTTGGGCCGCTGATTTACCCCTCTCCACTTGCCCCCTTACTCCCGAGCCAAAGGTCGGGCTCGGAGAGTAAGGCATAATCGGGCTATATTTGTGGCTTAGTCGAGGATTGGCCGATGCGAGCTGTCCCAATTTTTTAGAGGCCATTTAATGTGGCTGTCCTATTGCTTGGGGGCTCGAGCATTATGATGATGCCTTCATGTTGGTTCGGTGAGGCCTCTCTTGGAGTTCTAAATGGCGCGACAATTCTTCTCAAGACCGCTTGGGCCTATAAGTATCTTACATGCTTGCGCCTTACGTTTCCCCTGTTTAGGGCTTTTCCCTTCGTCGTGCTCGTAGATTCGCAGTGGGGATTTATGCGTCGGGAGAGTAGCCAAAGGGAGAGGGAGATCGTAGAAGCCTTCGTAGAGTTAGCAGAGATTACTGCATCGGCCATCCGTCAGCTTCACCCTCCTGCCAGCTCGTTCGATTCCAGCACCTCTTCTTCTTCTCCCCGTTTTTCCATGGCAAAACAGGATGTTGAGCTTGAGATTCAGGAGTTCGAGCAAGGGACGGGAGGCTCAGGGCCTACACCTAGCTCTCACCTCCGTGGCGACCTGACTGAGTTTGAGGTGAAGGAGCTCGAGGTCCGCTTCAAGTTGCCATGGCGGTACTACTTTTCTCCAGCCAAACCTCAATAGAGTCTAGTCTGGATACCCATTCGGGACTTTTTGTACCTTCCTTTTGGCTTGGAAATGCTGCTTCTGTCTTCCTCTCCACCCCTTCATTGTCGAGTTGCTGAGATTTTATCAGCTGGCTCCCGTTCAGTTGGTTTCCAACTCCTTTACCTTCATTTTTTCCTTCATCCTCTCTGTAGCTTGTGTGGTGTGGCCACATCTTTAGACCTCTTTCATGCATTCTTCGAGCTGAAGGAGCACACCCATGCTGGGGAAGGTTTCTTTTACCTTAAGACGAGGAGGGGGAGGAGTTGCGTGACCGTCTCTTCTCGGGATTCTTTGCACAAGGGGTGGAAAACTCAATTCTTCTGGGTAGGATTCACCAAGCATGCTACTTATTGGGAGTTCCCCAACAAGCCGAACTTCCGACCTGTATTCCCTACGAAGCATCAAGTGATCTCCTCAGAGCTGGAGGAGGCAATCATAATTCTTTAGGATAATCGTTGGTCGACTGTGGAGTTGATGATTTCGGCCAACATCGAGGACTATCCGCATTGTGCATTGCCTCCTTAGGGCTCCGCTTTGCCCATCCTTTTTCTAATTGGTTGAGCCTCTGCTGATGGTTTGCCTTTCGGTGGGCAAAGATGAGGTGCAATTTTATTCAGAGATGAGGTGCGGTGACGATGGGGAACGATCGTCGGAGCAGGAGGTTGCCGAGCGAGTGGAGGTGACCACCCCGGGCGCGCCTCGAATCCTTGAGGGTCCTTCCTCTGCCCGAGATAAGGGCAAGTAGATCGCTCGGGAGGATGGCACAGAGCATCAGGGATCCAAGCGTAATGATCTTGGGGAGCGGTTGCTGTTGGCTTCGATGAAGGCCCTGACCACCGAGAAGAGTAGGCGGAAGAAAACAAAGGGCCTTCCCCCGATTGAGGAATCTCCAGCCGAGGGTGCCCTTCGCCCGGGCTCTTCGGTTGCTGAGCTGGAGTTGCCTGCTTCGGTCGAGAGAACCTCTGTCGAGCCTACAAGAGCGCGCGGGGAGGAGGACAGTTCAGAAATTTCGACAGAGTCTACTGGAGCACGCGTGGAGGAGAAGGTTGGTTCTCGGGTCCCGACCGAGGTAGGTGTTGTTTCCCCGGATCTAGGGGCGTCCGAGGGAGGTATCCCAGCCTCGAATCTTTAAAGGGGGGATTCCGCCAGGCAATGAGGGCGATCCGGCACCCGGGCTTCCTTGTATGATCTTTGTCGAGCTCTGGCTCCTTCGTCCTTCCAAGATGAATTCTGGAATTGTTCCCCTCCGACGCTCCTGGAGAGGCTCATGGAGGGCGGATTGTTCATGGCTCAGCTTGGGGCTGAGTTAGCAGATTACTTAATGCGATTGGAGAGCGAGGAAGGGGCCCAGTCTTGAGCTCACGCTGAGTCCAACCGGAGGGTTGGACAGTTAACCTCCGAGCTCTGGGTTCTCCAATGGAAGTGGCTTCACTCTGCTCACGCGACCGGGCAAGCCATGAGGAATCTCGATCGTTGTCCGAGCAACTGTCCCAAGCTTGATATATGGCCGAGCTTAAGGGCAAGCTCCTGGAGGAGGAGCGTCAGGCCCATGCGGTGAGTTTGGGATGGTGGACGGTCGAGCGAGAGGAGCTTGGGAGTCCCACCCTGGAGGCCAAGCGGACTAAGATGTTGTGTCTCCTATGATTTTGATGTCTAGTTTTGATGATGACAACAGTGTTTTTGATCTTAGTTTGACTCTGGCAACATTGTTATCCTAAAGCTTTTCTTTAGTCAGAATGAGTTCTTGTGCATATGAAAGGCGATGCATGTTGCATATGAACGTCGATGCATGTTGCATATCAAGGTCGATGCAGGTTGATGCATGCTCATAGTGTTGCATATGAAGGTCGATGCATGTTGCATATCAAGGTCGATGAAGGTTATGCATGCTAATAGTGTTGCATATAAAGGTCGACGCATATTCATACTGATGCATATCAAGGTCGATGCATGGTCATATTGTTGAATATGTAGGTCGATGCATATTCATACTGCTGCATATTAAGGTCGATGCTAGTGAGCTAACGACTGAAGGACAAGTCTATGCATGTGTTAGTAAGGTGGATGCTAGTGAGCTAGCGACTGAAGGACAAGTCTACGCATGTGTTAGTAAGGTCGATGCTTGTTGTAGACACGTCAAAATTGACGTTACTGTGGGTACATCTCGTATCGCCTTGTAATGCCCCAATTTGACCCTCAAATTAACTTTGTTTGAGTGGTTTTTCTTACTTTTCTCCCCTTTTCCGCTATTTTCCTATTTTTCCCTATTTTTTCCGGATTTCCTGGGCATTTTTCTCTATTTTTAAGAATTAACGGCGTGAGGGGGGGCGTCATTTTAATTAACGGCTTGGCCAAGGGTGTTTCTTTTAAAATAGACGACTACCAATAGGGGCAATAATTAAACAAATAACGACTTAAGGGTGGGCGTCAATTCTATTCTGAAGTCTATACACCCCTCCGTTTGTTCCACTGCCTTCCCTTCGTCTCATTCTCTGTCTTCCCTTCTTCGTTCTTCACAAAGTCCATACACTCTATCATCTTATTCCACCGTCCTTCCCTTCTTCGTTCTTCACAAAGTCCATAGATCGCCAGCCAAAGTTTGTACACCCGTTTCCATTCTTTCTTCACAAACCAAGTCTGTACATCCCATTCTTCCTTCACAAACAAAGTCTATACATTCCTTTCCCATTCTTCCTTCACAAGCCAAAGTCTATACGTTCTCCACCTTCTCACAAGCCAAAGTCTGTACACTCCTCTCCTTCTCACACGCCCAAGTCTATACATTCTGTCTCTCTATTTTCCATCGTCCCCCCATAAAAAAAAAATAACGCCCCTATGAAAGTCGTCCTTTTTTTTAATTCACGCCTTGATCAAGGGTGTCTTTAAGAATTAACGGCTTGCTCAAGGACGCCCCTTTTGCAATGGACACCCATCAGAGGAGGCGTCATTTTCTGGAATTTTATCTAAAGGACGTTGATATTTAACGCCGTTGGAGCAGGCGTCTCCTCGTCATTTTTCAAATAAGGAAGGTTTTATTGCTAAAATTAAATTCATGAATTAACGCCTTTATCCCAGTCGTGATTTCAATTAACGCCTCAAGACAGGTCGTCAATTTCAATTAACGCCCGTCTGAGAGCCGTCTTTTACCCTTCCGTGTCCTGTTCGAAACAACCTTTCCTGAAGAGTTCCCTGTCTATTTTGGTCACCGTGCTCGATTGGGGAAGTAGAGTCCTTGCCGTAGTTGATTATTGCCCGTTCTAATCCCATCAGATTTGTGGTTTGTGCCCTATAAATAGAGCCCTGTGGCTCTCGTTCGAGGGGGGTGGTTTTGATTTTTTTACAGGGAGATGCCGCTGCTGCTTGGCACAGGAGGGAGCTCCCCACGTCCAAAAGTTTCAGCTCTTGAAAGCTTCCTCCCGAATGCATATCAAAGCCAATGCACAGACAGGCTTCTCCATCTTATTGCCTCTTTGCCCCACTGATTTTTTTTGTCTTGCTTTATTCTTTTGTGTTAATAGCATGCATTCATCTTAGTCATTGTTATGCTGTCAAACTCCCTTCTCAACCACGTTGAGACTCCCACAGTGCAACTCTTGCACACCTCCATATTTCCATATCATTCATCATATGTTTTTATCCCACCCTTTGCATAGGGGTTTTAAAGGGCAACACCCAACAAGGTGTGTTCTTATACATGAACTTCATGCTCATCTTTATTATGAATTTGATGCTACACTCACCTTGGTTCTAATCCATATTCTTTATTGGTGTTTGTTAATTTTGCAAGGGTAATCAATCAACGAAAACTCTCTTCATTGGTCGGCCGATCGGAAGAGAAAGGTGCACTCACAATCTCCCCCGCATTTGAGGTATTTATATTCGCGATCCCTCCCTTTTATTATTGTTTATATCCTTTGAGGCCCTCGCGTTTCTGGCGATCACTCTCCTTATTAGCACCTCGTGCATGTCTTAATTCTTTTTATTTTTAATTATCTTAAGTGGATTTTCTTAAGAATCTACAAATTGGCGATCACGGTGGGACCCCACTATTTTTCTTTTGATTACCCCCCTCCTATTGGCACCCAGGTGTGCCCTTTCCTATTGGCACCCACCTGTGCCCCTCCCTTTGGTACCCACGGTACCTCTCCATTGTGCCCCACGGGCGCCTTCCCTTGTGCCCCACTAGGCACCCTCCATTGTCCACACTGCGGATTAGCCAGTTTGTGAGCATCGCTGCTGTTTTCTTATTTGACACCTTCCCTCAAGGCATTTCTTTTCTTAATTTAACGCCTTTACCCAAGGCATCTTTTTGTTAATTAACGCCTTCTGCAATGGCGCTATTCATCATATCTCGTGGTTGGTTTATCACTCCCTGTGAATTCACGCCCTTTGGTCTGGGCGTCCTTTGTTTATGCAGCGCCTGACATCAAGGCGTCTTTTAGTTAGAGCTTGCGCACCATCTTTTTTTTGACGCCCTCTGCTAGAGGCGTCCTTTTCACAATCAGCGCCTCACACCAAGGCATTTCTTCTGCACCGTCGGTCAGCATTTCACAGATTAGCAGCAGCCCCCTTGTCGTTTCTTCTGCTTGTAGCGACTGATGCTAAGTCGCTTCTTACCTGTGTGTTTACAGAAACCTGTTTGCTCTGTTTGTTCATGCTGGATTGATTCATATGTTCATCATCTGATTATACTTGTTTGATTTGATTATATTATCCTGCATTTTATGACATTTGGTTGAGAGACCTTCTCTCTCTACATTAGGATTCCACGCACCTTTCTTGGAATTGAAATGACCCTCCATTGAGCATTCCGTCTCTTTGGACCAGAAATTCCTTTTCCAAGACCTTCGTAAGTCCCCGCACCCGTGGATTCTCTCACGGACGCTGGGCAGATTGTACCTTTGAAGTCCCGGGTTTAGTTGGCCTATGTACGGTGAGAGAGTGTTCCTAGTCGGCATCGAAGTAAACTTACATTGAAACTAGGTTCCTCCCTTGTGTGAATCACTCCGAAAGTTTGTTAAAAGTCATTAATTCACCAAGGTTCAAATAAAAAAATCAACGGTAACTATTCCAACTTGTGTGCTTCTTTGCAAATTATTTTACTTGAACTTTGATTGCAAATGGCTTACCTTGATAGACAAAATAACATGTTTAATCTTAATTGTGTTAATGAGGATGCACAACCTAGCACATCCTATACTCCTCAATCTCAACATGTTCATCATGATTCTCACCATATTTTCAAGGGACCACGCCCTCATTCTTATGGTGTTGCCTGACCCATGGGCAATGTCAAATCTCATGGTCCCTCACCTCAATCGCGAGCCACTACTCCTACGGGACCGTCTCCTCCCAACGATGAGAAGGTCTCCCAGATCTTGCATGCATTAGATCATCTCACCCCTCAACAAATCCAAGCCCTTAAGGCCGTTGTTGAGGGTGCATATCATTCCTCTCATCCTCCTTCCAATCATATGCGGGTGGCCCATCACCCACTTCCCTCTTCTATTCACATTCCTACTCGGGTAGCCCATCACCCATCTCCTCCTATTCACCCTTCTCCTCGGGTGGTCCAATATCCGCCTCCTCCTATTCCTCCTCTACCACGGCCCCAAAGCCCATTTATTCCTTGCAACCCGACCCATCCGGGTTCTTCTATGGGTCATCCCATTAATCCCCTTTCACAGCCTTTTTATGCGGCCCCTCCTTCAAGGCCCTGCCAACCCTCTGTTACTCAGGTCACACCCCTCCAACAAACGCTTCTCGACAAAGTCACTTCGTTGGAGGAACAATTTAAGAGGGTTACGAGCCCACGGCCCGCTCCTTCTACTCCAGTCAATCCCCTCCACGCCGCTCTGAATGACATTACAAAGATGGAGAAAGCTTGGAAGGATAGGAGAGACGACTACGGCATCGACAGTGCGAGCAAGCAAGAGCCGGCGGGTTTCAATGTTCAAGTGGACGCCGTCCATCCTCCACCCATTCACCCAATTCACGCATATGGCCCTCCACCTCCACATACACAATACCATTACATTTCACCACCCACATACACGCCTTCACTACGGTGTCCACTTGAACCTGCTAATGAAGAACCGGCGATTGAAGAATTTGAGGCGGCATACGACGAAGCTCTGCAAGCACCCCTTCCGAGTTTCCTTCGCTTCCCTCTCCCTTCGCTACCACTTGATGAACCCTTTGCTCAGGACGAAGCCACCATCCCCAATCCAACCCCCGTTTCTAAGACTTACTGGTGTTACGATGATGGGTCGATACTTCGATCACCCACACCAACACATCATGAGTCACCTTCTATCCCTAACACCGTTCTCCTCATCCGGCATTTTCAACGCACTAAACCTTCTCCATTCGTACCTCCCGTAACCACACCAGTAGCCTCCATTCCATCAGCCTCCGCCGAACCTCCATCACTCTCCACTATGCCAGTCTCTGCCAAGCCTGCTATTACTACTCCTCTTTGTTCACCACATCAACCCTCCATTATCCCTTTAACCCCAAAACCCACTATGCCTATAACCCCTACTCCACTACTTAACTTATCACCCTTACCCGTGGCTAATCCTGAGCAAGGTCCACCCCTTTTTGCACTCGAGCCAACCCCGGCTGCTTCCGAGCAAAGGGAGAAGCTCGACGTGTTTGAACCTTCACTTCCACTCACCCTTTCTCCAACACCTTCCATTATACCTCCACCATCCATGGAACCTTCCGCCTCCACTTCACCCCCCTTTACTACTCGGAACGGGCATCCTTCTGCAAGTACTTGTACCGAAGATGATCAAGAGCCGGGAAAGAAAGATTTGGCCACGGCCATGTTGTTCAAGATGCAAGAGTTTATATGCCGGATGCCAATCCATGTTGTCGTGCCGAGCATGGTTGAAGAGGCCAAGTCCCCGCCACTGCTCACTAAGAGAGAATGTCAAGCTTTGATGCCATGTAGGCTTGTGCCCAAGGGCCGGGCAGGGCACCCCTTCTTCAAACTTTCAAATCTTGAACCTTTTCTTCCATACAAGGGGCGAATGACCATTTTGTTCAAAACTCCCTATACGCCACAACCCCTGGGCAACACAATGCTTCCTATCCCAACTTTCCAACTCCCTCACACTATTGCTTTCCACTCTCCTAGGGAGTTGTCGTTTACCATTGAAGCTTCATCATAGGCTTGTACTTTATCTATTGGGCATACACTTTCACTGCCATAGAGGGGCGGTTATCTTGGTGCTAAGGGGCCTTCCACTATTTTATCCACCTTCTATTCAACGCCATCCATATTTCTGTCTATCACCGATTCTTCATGGGCCACTCCAAGGGTAAAGAGGAGGATCTCAGCCTCTCGCCCTTCATGTTCTTCATATTCTCCGCATCTCATGCATTCTGTTGCATCCATCGCATCCATTCTATTGCATCCACATGCATTTACACTTCTTCTTTCCCGGGTTTCAAAACCCGTATCTTCCCCGCCTTCCGGAACCTCCGAATCCCCTACGTTTCCTATATCTTCCGCCTCTATCTTCGGGATCCCCAGGTCCCCTTACACTCACCGGGCATTGTGCCCTCTCCAATCTTCCCTCAGGGCATCGCACCCCTTTCCAGCTCTTGCATCCACACTCCCCGGATTTCTTTCCCATCCTCATTGGGCATCACGTCCTATGGTATCTTCCCCCTCCGCAACCTCCGGATCGTGCTCTTTGGGCATCGCACCCCTACACACCCTCAAGTGCGGATTTTCTGGGCTTCTTACTGATTCTCCCTGGGCATCGCGTCCCTCGATATCTTATCCCTCCGGAACCTCCGGACCTCCCTTTTAGGGCATCACGCCCCTCTACACCTCCATATCTGGATCCTCCGGATTTCTCTCCCATCCTCCTTGGGCATCACGTCCTATGGCATCTTCCCCCTCCGGAACCTCCAAATCCTCCTGACCCTTTTCATCCACTCTTCCCGGGGCACCGTGTCCCTCAGCATTTTCTTCGTCCAGAACCTCCGGACCCTCCATCTTCCTTCCGATTCATCTTTCTGCTCCTCCGGGACATCACATCCTTCATTTTCTTCTTCCTCTTTCATCATCTTTTTCCCTATTTCTTCCCTGGGCACCGCGTCCCTCGATATTTTATCCCTCCGGAGCCTCCGGACTCTTTTTCCCTTCATGATTCTCCTCCTCTGCCTCCAGACCCTGAGGATCCATCTCTTTCCATCTATCAATTTCTTCTTCTAATTCCTCCTGATCATGGGTCCGACCCAACTTCTTCCACATCAACTGCCTTGGGCATCTGCCCTTTCTCCCACTACTTCCGAGGCTTTAGTCCTCACTCCTCCTTCTAATTCTCCTCTCCTTATGTAGACTGTTCCATGTGATCAGGGTCTCCGTGCCTTAGCAAGGGAGTTCTAGCCCTCGCCTCTCTTCCTTTTCTCCTTATTCGTCTGAGTCTGGTCTTGGCACCACTCCTTCTTGTTAAGCCACTTCCAAATCCTTTGCTTCCAATCCTTTTATCTGCCTAAGAGGACTATCCCACGATGATCAACCCCCTCTCTCGCGGTAGCTGCTTCAACAAAGATCGCAAGGTAATATGTTGACGTAAGTAAGCATTTTTATGATATTATTTTCTCATTGCTTCATGCATGATTTTCAAAATGAAGTGCTTCTTAACAAGATTAAAAGTGGTGTTTTAGACCTTTATCTTAGAACCATCATCAAAAGAGTCTTTAGGATTGCTATTCAGCACTTTGGTTATAAGAACCCCGCGTTTGGAATTCAACATTCTCTCCCCGCTTGTTAAGAGCAACCCTTAGCTGGGTATTCCACACACTTCACGGCGCCCTTTAGCCGGCTCCTTGATAAAACACCATTTCTACTTTGGCCATGCCATGAGTATATCTGAAAGTCTTTTCTCCTCTTTACTCAGCTGAATGCAGGTGCAAGAGGTTGACGGATGAGATGACCAACCTAAGTAATCCCCAATACGAGAGAAGTCTCAAATAGGGGCAGTCTTGACCCAAACTAAAATCAAATTTCATGATACATCTAGCCAAAAAGGGCTATTATGAAAATCAAGTCAAGATTTCGATAAATGCAAAATTATGAATTATGGCATGTCAAGAGAGGTAAAGTCCCCGCAGGGAAAACCCTGGTCGTATGCATGTCAAGGGTCTAAAAAAATAAAGGTACAAAGTCCCGGCGCAACAGACTACCTCTTTGAGGGGTAATACCCCGGAAGAATTTAAGTCTCGATATCTCCCATCCTGCATAAAGCTTATCTCCAATTGTTCTTCTCTTCTCCCTCTAAGACCGAATGTTTCTCAGGTATGGCCTTGGTAGGGGCACCGTTAACCATGGACAGTCGGCTGTAGGGCGCCACCTTTAAATGCACGCCCGGCTTTGGGTATTTTTTTTAGCGAAAGGGGAAGGAACGAGGACATCTAGCCAGTGGTTCAAAAACACCCTTTGATGCTGCATTAACAAAGTCTAAATCAAAATCCAAAAAAAATTGAATATTTCCTGATCAAAATCCAAAAAAATTAAATATTTCCTAAATCAAAATCCAAAAAAAATTGAATATTTCCTGATCAAAATCCAAAAAATGAATGTTTTTAAAAATTCATAAAAAAAATTTCAAATATTTTCTAAAAATCCACATAAAAATTTGAATATCTTTTTAAACCCATAAAAATTTACATATTCCAAAATCCAAAAATTTGCATTATATTTTCTGATGGTGTTTTTGCAGGAACAACAATTTTGTAAGGACCAAGAGCACGAGATGAGTCCTCTCCCTTCACCGCTATCAATCTTTTGATTCTTCCCAATATCATCATGATTCGTCACTATGGACACTCCTGATTATCATCTCTCTATACTGGGCATTAATTGATCGTTCATCTCTAGAATCTTCTTAATCAACTCCTACTAATCACTTTGCCAATGGGCATTATCAGATCCTGATCATTCAACTCCAAATCTCACACGCCAAGATTGTCATCCTCATGACAAAACAACAAACAATGATGCTTTGCATTGCTATGATTTAACTCATGCTATCCATGCTAAACATACTTTGCCTTGCTAATACATGCTTGAATGCTAATTCACACCAAGCTTTGGTTGCTTTGATGACTATGTTGTGATTGCTTATTGATGGCTATGTTTCATGCTATGCTTGCCATGCTTAAATGCCTTATGCATTGCTTGTTATCTTTTATATCTTGGCTAATGAAATTTTAAGCGCAGGGAAAGAAGCTCTGTGGTCCCACCGACTGGGCATCATCATCCAAGTCCCACGGTGTTTGCACCTCATTTCTCAGTTCCCCATATGCTTATTGCTATCACCATCCCCTTGTATGCATTTTTACTATATGTTACATACGCTACTAGGTTGTATCAAGGACCTTGTGGCTTTGGTAAATCTGGAATTTGAGTTCCCTTTCATCAAAAATAATGATGATTCCAGAGGAGTCTTAGTCACACGGATAGGCCGTTGAGCCGTCCAAGACTGAGGACGATGGTTCCCTTTTACGAGTTGGTGCGTGGATAAACGGGCTTCGGCTTAGTATCAGCTCGTAAAATCGGTTTCTTAACTCAGTCTTGGCACTTTAACAATATTATCCTTGATTATCTTATATTTTCATTTGTTTTATTTTTCCTTTAAACCCAGCATGCATTCATGTAGGAACTTGAATCAACGTTGAAAAATCATTCTGATAAGCTGATTGGAAAGTCAAATTGATTTTAATCTTTCCAGATATGAGATATTCATTGTTGAATGGAATCCTTAGTTCGTTTTGTCGCTGTTTTGGGTCATTTTCTCGAAAGCTCCTTGTTTGGATTTCTATCCTCCTATTTTAATTCTTTTCCTTTGATCCACCTTGGCTGCAGCACGTCCACATTGGCTGGTAACCGCTCCCCAATGGCGAAACCTACAGGTTTGTGACTTGGGGTACTTCCACCGCGCTGGAAGTTGATCATTCTCCCTCGTGCCCGCGTGCACACTCCCTCTTTTATCCAAACATCGTTGATTTCATTGAATTTCCCAAGATTGCTTCATCTCGAGCTTTTGATTTAATTCTCATCAAGTGATGTTGATTGCGTGTCTCATCACACCTTGGCATCTACTTTTCAGTTTGCTCTGCTCCCTTGCAAAGCAGACGCCAAGGCGGGGCAGCTGTAGACACGTCAAAATCGACGTTACTGTGGGTACATCTCGTATCGCCTTGTAATGCCCCAATTTGACCCTCAAATTAACTTTTTTTGAGTGGTTTTTCTTACTTTTCTCCCCTTTTCCTCTATTTTCCTATTTTTCCCTATTTTTTCCAGATTTCCTGGGCATTTTTCTCTATTTTTAAGAATTAACGGCGTGAGAGGGGGCGTCATTTTAATTAACGGCTTGGCCAAGGGTGTTTCTTTTAAAATAGACGACTACCAATAGGGGCGTTAATTAAACAAATAACGACTTAAGGGTGGGCGTCAATTCTATTCTGAAGTCTATACACCCCTCCGTTAGTTCCACTGCCTTCCCTTCGTCTCATTCTCTGTCTTCCCTTCTTCGTTCTTCACAAAGTCCATACACTCTATCGTCTTATTCCATCGTCCTTCCCTTCTTCGTTCTTCACAAAGTCCATACATCGCCAGCCAAAGTCTGTACACCCGTTTCCATTCTTTCTTCACAAACCAAGTCTGTACATCCCATTCTTCCTTCACAAACAAAGTCTATACATTCCTTTCCCATTCTTCCTTCACAAGCCAAAGTCTATACATTCTCCACCTTCTCACAAGCCAAAGTCTGTACACTCCTTTCATTCTCACACGCCCAAGTCTATACATTCTGTCTCTCTATTTTCCACCGTCCACCCACAAAAAAAAAAAATAACGCCCCTATGAAAGTCATCCTTTTTTTAATTCACGCCTTGATCAAGGGCATCTTTAAGAATTAACAGCTTGCTCAAGGACGCCCCTTTTGCAATGGACGCCAATCAGAGGAGGCGTCATTTTCTGGAATTTTATCTAAAGGACGTTGATATTTAACGCCGTTGGAGCAGGCGTCTCCTCGTCATTTTTCAAATAAGGAAGGTTTTATTGCTAAAATTAAATTCATGAATTAACGCCTTTGTCCTAGTCGTGATTTCAATTAACGCCTCAAGACAGGTCGTCAATTTCAATTAACGCCTGTCTGAGAGCCGTCTTTTACCCTTCCGTGTCCTGTTCGAATGAACCTTTCCTGAAGAGTTCCCTGTCTGTTTTGGTCACCGTGCTTAATTGGGGAAGTAGAGTCCTTGCCGTAGTTGATTATTACCCGTTCTAATCCCATCGGATTTGTGGTTTGTGCCCTATAAATAGAGCCCTGCGACTCTTGTTCGAGGGGGGTGGTTTTGATTTTTTTACAGGGAGATGCTGCTGCTACTTGGCACAGGAGGGAGCTCCCCACGTCCAAAAGTTTCATCTCTTGAAAGCTTCCAACCGAATGCATATCAAAGCCAATGCACAGACCTCTTTGCCCCACTGATTGTTTTTATCTTGCTTTATTCTTTTGTGTTAATAGCATGCATTCATCTTAGTCATTGTTATGCTGTCAAACTCCCTTCTCAACCACGTTGAGACTCCCACAGTGCAACTCTTGCACACCTCCATATTTGCATATCATTCATCATATGTTTTTATCCCACCCTTTGCATAGGGGTTTTAAAGGGCAACACCGAACAAGGTGTGTTCTTATACATGAATTTCATGCTCATCTTTATTATGAATTTGATGCTACACTCACCTTGGTTCTAATCCATATTCTTTATTGGTGTTTGTTAATTTTGCAAGGGTAATCAATCAAGGAAAACTCTCTTCATCGGCCGGCCGATCGGAAGAGAAAGGTGCACTCACAATCTCCAAAACATTTGAGGTATTTATATTCGCGGTCCCTCCCTTTTATTATTGTTTATATCCTTTGAGGCCCTCGCACCTCTGGCGATCACTCTCCTTATTAGCACCTCGTGCATGTCTTAATTCTTTTTATTTTTAAGTATCTTAAGTGGATTTTCTTAAGAATCTACACTTGTGAGCTAGCGACTGAAGGACAAGTCTATGCATGTGTTAGTAAGGTCGATGCTAGTGAACTAGCGACTAAAGGACAAGTCTATGCATGTCTCAGTAAGGTCGATGCTATTAAGCCAACTACTGCAGCATAAGTCTATGCACGTTAAAATTGGGTCGATGCTTGTTAGTTATTATTCTCAAGGTCGATGCACCTTGCGCATTTACCATAAGGTAAGGTTGATGCATCTTCATTTCAAGTCAGTGCGTCTAACAATGAAAGTCTACCTGTATATCTCTAAGGTCGATGTTGTTACTCTGACCTACTGCATGTGTTAGCTATATAGGTTGATACACTTCATTTATGCATCGATGCACTTGAAGAGTTTCTGAGCATTCACCTAGAGAAACTGCATAACCACATAAAGCATCTGAAAGTGTATTTACTATCAACTATTACATGCTTCATTAAACTGATAATTCTTGGATTCTATTTTGGATAGAAAAAGGAAGATCCAGCCCAATCTTATGATCAAACACTTGGGCAGCATAAACGCAGTCTGGAATCAATCTCACGTGGAACTTAAAGAACCAGATTAAAGGCACGTGATCCAAGTCAGGGAGCAGAACTGATATTCTTCCACATGGACCGTCACAACCTCCACTCCTGACACGTGGCCCATCGAAGTACGAGTTCTGGATAATTATAGTGATCGAGAGTGTGTCTTCCATGCGCCCAAAATTCAAAAAGCTCAGGGGACCACCTGGCTCAGCCTGCGCCTATAAAAAAGGGATCTCTCAGACGAGAGACAATAGAGAAGTCATAGAGAAAGAGGAATACACGAAGCAGAAGAGCAGAAGAGTTCAGAGCGGCTAAGAAGAGTTAGAGTCTGAGAGAGAAGAGTCAGAGAGGAGATCGAGAGAAGGAGCATGCTGTAAAGTATAGAGAGAAAAACATAGTGCCGTAAGATGGTGAAGATCGTTTGAGTGAGAAGAGAGTCTGAGTGGAAATGTTGTTGTCTTGACTCCTGGATCAGATCTAGAGTCAATTTGCTCCGTATTGAGCTATATTGTTTCTTTTCATTGTCATTTTGGTTTTCTATTTGTTTTTAACATCATTCATAAGCTGTGTATCAGCGGTCAGCAAGCTGTGAAGCTTAGCGGGTTAAGCTGTGAAGCAGTGGTCTTAGCAAGCTGTAATGCTCACCAGTTTGTAGGGATTTGATCCCCAAAGCTATGGATCAGCAGTTCAAGATGTTAGTCAGTGGTAAGCCTTACTCGATTAAGTAAGGGGTAGACGTAGATCTCAAGGTTGAGATCACATCACCTTAAAATTTATTTTGCACTGTGCTTATGTGATTGCTGCTTCTTTATGTTGGTATCCGAGATTTGATTTGTAGTTCTCTCTTGATTGAATTAACTATTGTAACGAGGTATATCAAAAGAAGTAACTCGAAGGATAGGTCAAGCCTATCTGAAAGGTTGTCTCCCTTGCGTGAGTGACTCCTGAGTCAAATCTCCGCCAAGTATCTCGTCTGCAACCTGTGTGCTTCTACATATTCTATCGTCTGTCACTACTGTTATTTGAGATATCCTTGTTTTACATCTCAGTTATCTGTGTATCATCTGGTTGATCTCTTACTTGTTTCAGCTTGTGTGCTTGAATTAGTGGTGTCTACCTTAGCATTTTAATTCCTCAACTTAAGTGCTTAAATTTCAAAAGAATTTGGGGTAGATCTATTCACCCCCCCCTCTAGATCTGCTAGTCATCCGACTCAACGCTTGGTATCAGAGCCTAACTCTCCTTAAAGGCTTAACATCCCCGAGAGATCTGGTAAAATGGAAGCTAGAGGTCTAGCAGCTGAGGGGCAATCTCTAAGTAAGCCTCTGTTCTTTAATGGAACTGACTATGGATACTGAAAGAATCGTATGCAGGTCTTCTTAATAGATAAGGATCACGAAGTCTGGAAGGTTGTCAACTGAGGTCCTTTTGGAGCTTCCTGAAGATGAAGATGTTTGTACTCGGGAGCAATTCGAAAGTCAACTCTAAATTGGAGTGCAATCAATGCCATACAATGTGCTCTACATCCTACCAAGTTTTCCAAAGTATCTTCCTGCACCATAACAAAAGAAATGTGGGACAAACTTCAGGTAATATATGAGGTAACATCTTAGGTAAGAGAGACTAAAGCAAACATGCTCGTTTCTGAATATGAAGCTTTTAAGATGAAACCTGTTGAAACAATTTCTGAGATGTATGCTAGATTAATGTTACTTACTAACAGTTTGAAGAGTTTGGGCTAGGTTTAGAGTGAGTACGAGCTTGTCAAGAAGATTCCTTGGTCCTTGACACCAATCTGGCATATGAAGGCCACTGTAGTGGAAGAGTTTAGGAACCTGGCGACTATTGGTGTCGACGAGCTAATCGGATCCTTCATGACGTATGAGCTGAATCTCAAGAGGGTAGATGACTTTGAGAAGAAGAAGAAACCACTGGCACTTAAGGTAAACTCCAACTGCAGAGGGTCTTCTAGCGAACAAAGCTCATCCAGTTCTGAAGAAGATTCAAGTGAGTTTACCATGTTGACAAGGAAGTTTAAGAAATTTCTGAAGAAAGAATGTAAACATTTCGGACGCAAATACTCATCTGGTAGAAGACATTCTAAATTTAAATATGAAAATGTTAAAAAGTCTGATATCATAGTTTGTTATAATTACAGGAAGTCAGGACATTTAAAAGCAGACTGTCTAGAGCTGCAAAAAGAGAATCAGCTCAGATGGAAAAATAAGAAGGCAAAGGCTATGTGAGCACCTGGAGCAATGATGAAGAAGATAGTCATAGCAGCTCTTCTGATAGTAATGAAGAAGACAAACTATGTCTGATGGCTAGAAAAGAGGATGAAGAGAAAACTGATGATGAGGTAAGTTCTCACTTTGAAGATTACACTCATAGTGATTGGGAAGATGCATATGCTAAAATCCTAGATAAATATGATAATGTGCGTAGGGAGAACAGACATCTCAAAAAAAAAATTAATTCTCTTGTTTGTGATACCTCGTTAAATGATAGGATTGTATGCTTAGAGAAAGAAAATTCTGATTTACAAAACTCTATTGCTAAAAAAGATGAATACAAGGATGTTTTGAAAGAACTAAGATGTGAAAATGAAAATTTGAATAATGTCATTGATGAATTGAAAATTAGAATGCAAATGTTTGAAGAGGAAACAAAGACAGCTAATGAGAAATATGAGACTGTGAAATGTGTGAATGAAGAATTGAAGAAAACTGTTGTAGTGCCCCAGAATTTTATATAAATAATTTTCTAGAATTTATAAAGGCCTAAATATATTAATAAAAGAATTCTAAGACTAATAAGTCATCATAGGCCCAATTAGGTTGAATAATTAACCAAGCCTATTTACACATCATCTAAAAGGGTTTAAGGCCCAAAACCATTAAGTTTGGCCCATATTCTAGAAGGTTACTTAGCTTATTTAAGGATAAAAATGAATTATATAAATAATAATATAAGAAAATGAATAAAAGAGTTTTATTTATTTAAAACATCATATACGTTCAATGTAACGGTCTATCGTGCGACCGTCACATGCTTGTAACGCATGGGTCCACGACCGTTACACTCTAACGCACCTGCATTAGACCGTTACATCCTGTTAGTTCCGTGAAGGAAAGAACAAGTACAAAGATCAAAACTTTGGACTCTTATTCACTAGAGATCAACGTAGGAAGAGTTATAACATTACTAAGGACTCTTAGAGATCAGGTTTTAGTAAATTAAGGACTCTAGAATCGATCTAATCTTCAAAACCCTATAAATAGGACCTAGTTCTGAACTGTGCGACCCTTACTTTTGGCTCGCAAGGAATCAAGGTAAGGAGGTGTAATCTTTGGTAAGTTCTTTAGAAGTATTTGTTTACAATACTTTAGACTAACTCCTCTCCAAATTTCACGTCTTTAGGTCAAGGGGTCGTGGAGTTTTATATAAATAATTTTCTAGAATTTATAAAGGCCTAAATATATTAATAAAAGAATTCTAAGACTAATAAGTCATCATAGGCCCAATTAGGTTGAATAATTAACCAAGCCTATTTACACATCATCTAAAAGGGTTTAAGGCCCAAAACCATTAAGTTTGGCCCATATTCTAGAAGGTTACTTAGCTTATTTAAGGATAAAAATGAATTATATAAATAATAATATAAGAAAATGAATAAAAGAGTTTTATTTATTTAAAACTTCATATACGTTCAATGTAACGGTCTATCGTGCGACCGTCACATGCTTGTAACGCATGGGTCCACGACCGTTACACTCTGTGAATTCCGTAAGCTAAAGAATTTGATTCATGTTGAACTCTGGGAACAATAAATGTAACGGTCTATCGTGAGACCGTTACATGCCTCTAACGCACCTGCATTAGACCGTTACATCCTGTTAGTTCCGTGAAGGAAAGAACAAGTACAAAGATCAAAACTTTGGACTCTTATTCACTAGAGATCAACGTAGGAAGAGTTATAACATTACTAAGGACTCTTAGAGATCAGGTTTTAGTAAATTAAGGACTCTAGAATCGATCTAATTTTCAAAACCCTATAAATGGGACCTAGTTCTGAACTGTGCGACCCTTACTTTTGGCTCGCAAGGAATCAAGGTAAGGAGGTGTAATCTTTGGTAAGTTCTTTAGATGTATTTGTTTACAATACTTTAGACTAACTCCTCTCCAAATTTCACGTCTTTAGGTCAAGGGGTCGTGGAGTTAGAGCCCAAATAAGTTGCTGAAAAATCATAGGAAGAAGGGAATTAGGGTTCGGTGTTCAGACCATAATTATAAGTTTGAAGCCTAGACAAAAGGTAGGTTATCTCATGAACGGCAAAAACAACTTGATAGGACTATAAGCCCTCTGGTTTGATTGAATTTCATGCATAGTAGAGCATCAATTTCATGTTTTACTAAGTTTTATACATTACATGCATCTCTTAGCCTAATTGGAAAATTAAAAAGATGTATCTTGTATATCTCACGGGTACCCACGCATATAGATAGCCTATACTTCGTTATCATGCCTAGAATAGACATGGTATTTGATTTACAGACATGATGTGAGTTGATACCTTAGGTTTTATGTCACTTTCTGTTAGCAGACCCTCTGACGCATCAGCGTAGGACCATCACACTCATGTAACAGCCATACGATGGACCGTCACAGTCCCTGATTGCCAATTGATTTCTCTATTGACTCTGACGCATCTATGCAGGGGCGTAACGTTACTATAACGGCTGTTTGATAGACCGTCACACTACTGTGACACACCACTTATAGACCGTCAGAAGCCCTGTGTTCTGTCAACCCTAGACAGAATAACATTCGTCAATCTTACTTATTATTAAGCCTAGTTGATTAGAATTTTTCACCTGATTATGTGAATTTAAGGTTATTTTAATTATTCATAATAGGGGTTGCATGATTTCGGGAAATTAATGGTATTTTAAGTTATGTTAGTTTCATAAGCCAAAAAGTCTATAGTCTTGTATTCTAAATCATGATTCTTTTAACTATTGTATTATCGGAGTTTTCATCACGATTTTCACGTTGATACTTGTATCTCTCTATCAATAGAGTCATTTCTATAAGTACATGGCACATACTCCGGTATGTTGACCATTAGTTCACACTTTGCACTATAGGAACACAATCTTGGACTTGAGGACCTCTCTATTGGATATTCCTTCCAATGGACTAGGAAATCTTGTTTCAAGGCCTCCGTAATTCTCCGCGAGCCTGGGATTCCCACTAGGACGCCGAGTTGGTTGTACCATTAAAACCCATTAACTAGAATACACTATCGTTATTTTCTGATTCTAGTAATGTAACGGCCTTGTATTGGACCGTCAGGCTCATGTAACGGCCCAATATACGACCGTCACATTCATCTGAGGTTGAATTCTTGATTCTGGATTCAGACAAATGTAACGGTCCTATACTAGACAGTCACACAATGTAACAGCCCAGTGAATGTCCGTCACATGACTTGAATATCTCAACCCAAGGTTTGACCAAGGGTTGACATTTCAATATTTCTAGATAAACCTTGATGATCTAGAACCTATCATTTTGCTTAATAGACTTAATATAATGAATGAAAGTTAAGAGAATATACTGTTATGCTGCCGATTTATTTCCATAAGCATAGCATAGTCTAAGTCATTCTTGATCTCATATATTCAAATTGAAGCGTTCATTCATTGATTTTCATTATTTGGAATTGTTATATTCTTGGCCATACTTTACTGTTACATGCGTGGAAGTAGCTTAATTTATACCTGAAGATGTGATCGAGCACTGATTGTGTTCAAGGGCTCTATGCTAGTCCCCTCGGTTGATTGCCGGAAACATAATATTTTTTAAACCATGGGGTATGATGCTACTGGCGTCGCATTGCGCTGAGAGTACTATTTCGATAAATAAGTGAAGATCCACGACACGACATGACATTCTTGCTTGATATTCCACAGAATTTCACGAAGCACTTGCTCATAAGCATAAGATGCTAAAGTGATGAATATGTGGCTTGCTAGTACATTCTCGATATATTCTTGTTCATGAAATACCAATATCATGTTCTTGTTCTATTCTTGCTAGTTCATTCTTGTTCTCATTCCATCTTATATGATTATCTTGTTACTTTGATTTAATCGCGTGATCATCGCATTGCATGATTTTATCTTATTTCTTTAGAGCAAAAATATTAATCACTTTAATAGTGCCTTCATGTTGATGCGAAGATACCTACTGGGCAAGTGTGCTCATTACCTATTTCCAATCTTTTTCAAGAAATGAAAGTGAGTCGGGTTCGGATTATTCAAGTAGCAGATCTGAGAGTGATTAAAGATGAGCGAAGACTTAAGAAGTCTATAATGTCTAGATTGAGTCAATGTAATTTTCCTATTTCTAGAGTCTAGTAGAATGAAAGATGATGGAAAGTGGTTGTATTTCGAGTATTGATCATTTATGAAATAAAGTTGGAGTTTGAATAAATTTTGTGCAATTGCATTTATGTGTGTGATTGTATTGCGCTCTAGTCATTCTTACTTGCATGAGGCTTACCATGCCGGCTGTTCACACTCCCTGAGCGAGTCTTCTGCTGTAATAAAGGCTCGGGGCGTGACAGTTAAGTTGGTATCAGAGCCTAAGTCTCAGGACTTAGGGAAAGGAATCATGTCATAGGATAAGTCCAAGGTTTAAGGACCCCTACCTATGAACTAAGGAAGAAATTCCATACCCATGTGAGGATTGGGTAGAGCCCGAGATAAGATAATTAATTAGCTTTAAGGTTGATTTTCATGAGAAATAACAAGTTGTTATTTTTCTCTCTCAGGTACCCTATTTTACAAATGGCTCATCACGTAGATTAGGACGGTATGCAACAAACAGTTGCCGGCCTCACTCAGGCATTGCAAACTATAGCACAAGGTGGTGTAGGGCAAGGGCTGGTGACCTACATCGCAACTTCTGGAGTCTAAATCCTCCGTGATTCTATGGATCTTCAAATCCCGATGAGGTAGAAAATTGGATCGATGAGATGAATAGGATATTTGACGTTATTCAATGCACTGATCAGGAGATTGTCCTAGCAAACATTCCCATTGCAAATGAGTTCCCAGACGTGTTCCCATCTGAACTACCTTGTTTACCGCTCGAGAGGGAAGTAAACTTTACCATTGAACTCATTCCAGGAGCAACACCTGTTTCTATAGCCCCTTACAGGATGTCCCCCACAGAACTCAAGGAACTAAAAAGGCAGTTGCAGGAACTACTAGACAAGGGTTTCATCAGACCTAGCACATCCCCTTGGGGTGCGCCGGTTTTATTTGTCAAGAAGAAGGATGGTTCTCTCAGGCTATGCATCGATTACCGGCGACTGAATCAGCTGACAATTAAAAACAAGTATCCATTGCCGCGTATTGATGAGCTCTTCAATCAGCTTTCGGGAGTAGAATATTTTTCTAAGATTGACCTCAGATCAGGTTATCATCAGCTTAGAATCAAAGAGGAAGATATTTATAAATCGACTTTTCGAAGTCGTTATGGCCACTATGAATTCGTGGTAATGCCATTTGGGTTAACTAATGTCCCAGTAGCATTTATGCAACTTATGAACAGTGTCTTCCAGCCATACCTGGATCGATTCATTGTCGTCTTCATCGATGATATCCTGATATACTCCAAGATAAAAGAAGAACATGAAGAACATTTGAAAATAGCTTTGCAAACACTTAGAGAACACAAGCTTTATGCCAAACTTAATAAGTGTGAATTCTGGCTCGAGGAAGTCTCATTCCTAGGCCACATTATTTCAAAAGAAGGTATTGCTGTGGATCCTTCTAAGGTTGAAGCTGTCAAGAATTAGAGTCGGCCTACGACTGTGTCTGAAGTAAGGAGCTTTCTGGGTCTAGCTGGTTATTATAGAAGATTCATTAAGGACTTCTCAAAGATAGCAGTTCCTTTAACTAGACTCACAAGAAAAGAAAATCCTTTTGTCTGGTCAGAGGAATGTGAGAAGAATTTCCAAACTCTTAAGAATCATCTTACAATAGCCCCTGTTTTGTCACTACCAATGGAGGGTGGTGGATTTGAAGCATATACGGATGCGTCTGGAATTGGCTTAGGATGTGTCCTTATGCAAAATGGAAAGGTGATTTGCTATTCTTCAAGGTAATTGAAACGTCATGAAGAAAATTATCCTGTACATGATTTAGAATTGGCAGCGGTTATTTTTGCCTTGAAAATTTGGCGGCATTATCTTTATGGAGAAAAGTGTACGATCTACTCAGACCACAAGGCTTGAAATATTTATTCTCTCAAAAAGAGCTTAACATGAGGCAAAGGAGGTGGTTAGAACATCTCAAGGACTTTGATTTTACTATTCAATATCATCCTGACAAGGCAAATGCAGTAGCAAATGCACTCAGCAGAAAACCAATGGGTATGTTATCAAGTCTCATGATTAGTGTAACTAACCTTATTCCTAAATTTGCTCAATTGAATTTAGATGTTGACATTAAGGAAGAAGATTGCTTCATAGCTAATATCTGAGCTCAACCTACATTAGTAGAGGATTTTGCCAAATTACAAGAGGATGATCCAGTTTTACTGGAAATTAAGGCCAATATTGAACAAAGGCCGGATTTTTCTACTTCTAATGATGGAAGATTGCTATTCAAGGGCCGAATGTGTATACCGGATCATGAGGATACAAAGAAATTGATCCTAGAAGAAGCACATAAATCAAAGTACACCATTCATCCAGGAGGTACGAAAATGTATCAGGATCTCAAAAGAAACTTTTGGTGGCCCAATATGAAGAGGAAAATAGCTGACTTCGTGTCTCGTTGTCTAACCTGCCAACAAGTTAAAGCTGAACATTTTAGACCCGCAGGTAAATTACATCCCTTAAATATTCTCGAATGGAAATGGGAGAGCATAGGGATGGACTTCATTATGGGTTTACCTAAGACAAGAGGTGGACATGATGGCATATGGGTAATCATAGATCGATTGACTAAATCTGCACACTTCATACCAATAAAGAGTCTATGGTCTGTGGATATTCTAGCAGCATTGTACATAAAGGAAATTATCAAATTACATGGTGTCCCCGTCACTATTGTATCAGATAGAGATCCTTGATTCACATCACAGTTCTGGAAAGGTCTACAACATTCACTAGGGACCAGATTAAATTTTAGCACAGCCTTTCATCCACAAACTGATGGTCAGACGGAAAGAACAAATCAGGTGGTAGTAGACATGCTCAGGGCTTGTGTCATTGATTTTGGAGGAAGTTGGCATGATCACTTGCCTCTGGTGGAATTTGCATATAATAACATCTATCAAGCAAGCATACAAATGGCACCTTTTGAAGCTCTATATGGGAAAAGTTGTCGATCTCCAATATGTTAGAATGAAATAGGGGAAAAGTAATTTTTAGGCCCCGACCTTGTCAGGGATTCTACGGAGAAAATCAAGCTCATTAAAAAGAGAGTGAAAATGGCACAAGATTGGCAAAAGTCTTATGCCGACAATCGAAGACGTGACTTGGAGTTTCAGGTAGGAGATCATGTATATTTAAAAGTTTCTCCAAGTCGTAGTATTCGAAGATTTGGCATTAAAGGAAAGCTAACTCTAAGGTTCATTAGCCCATTTGAAATTCTTGAAAGGGTCGGTGAAGTGGCTTATAGATTGGCTTTACCTCCACAATTAGCAGGAGTTCATGACGTATTTCACGTCTCCATGCTGAAGAAATATGTATATGATCCAGATCATATTATCACTTATGACAATCTGAAGATTCAGAAGGATATGACATATGAGCAAACGCCAATAAAGATTCTGGATCGGGTAGTGCGTCAACTAAGAAATAAGGTTATCCCTATGGTCAAAATTCAATGGAAGAAAACATGGCCATACGAAGTAACATGGGAAACCGAAGCAGCCATGAGAAAAAGATTTCTAGAATTATTTAACTGTAAGTACACTCTCCACAATCCATGTCTTGAATTTGATGACCAAATTCTTCTAAGTGGGGGAGGGTGTAGTGCCCCAGAATTTTATATAAATAATTTTCTAGAATTTATAAAGGCCTAAATATATTAATAAAAGAATTCTAAGACTAATAAGTCATCATAGGCCCAATTAGGTTGAATAATTAACCAAGCCTATTTACACATCATCTGAAAGGGTTTAAGGCCCAAAACCATTAAGTTTGGCCCATATTCTAGAAGGTTACTTAGCTTATTTAAGGATAAAAATGAATTATATAAATAATAATATAGGAAAAAGAATAAAAGACTTTTATTTATTTAAAACTCTATATACGTTGAATATAACGGTCTATCGTGCGGCCGTCACATGCTTGTAACGCATGGGTCCACGACCGTTACACTCTGTGAATTCCGTAAGCTGAAGAGTTTGATTCATGTTGAACTCTGGGAACAATAAATGTAACGGTCTATTATGAGACCATTACATGCCTCTAACGCACCTGCATTAGACCGTTACATCCTGTTAGTTCCGTGAAGGAAAGAACAAGTACAAAGATCAAAACTTTAGACTCTTATCCACTAGAGATCAACGTAGGAAGAGTTATAACATTACTAAGGACTCTTAGAGATTAGGTTTTAGCAAATTAAGGACTCTAGAATCGATCTAATCTTCAAAAACCCTATAAATAGGACCTAGTTCTGAACTGTGCGACCCTTACTTTTGGCTCGCAAGGAATCAAGGTAAGGAGGTGTAATCTTTGGCAAGTTCTTTAGAAGTATTTGTTTACAATACATTAGACTAACTCCTCTCCAAATTTCACGTCTTTAGGTCAAGAGGTCGTGGAGTTAGAGCCCAAAGAAGTTGCTGAGAAATCACAGGAAGAAGGGAACTAGGGTTCGGTCTTCAGACCATAATTGGAAGTTTGAAGCCTAGACAAGAGGTACGTTATCTCATGAACGGCAAAAACAACTTGATAGGACTATAAGTCCTCTGGTTTGATTGAATTTCATGCATAGTAGAGCATCAATTTCATTTTTTACTAAGTTCTATACATTACATGCATCTCTTAGCCTAATTGAAAAATTAAAAAGATGTATCTTGTCTATCTCACGGGTACCCACGCATATAGATAGCCTATACTTCGTTATCATGCCTAGAATAGACACGGTATTTGATTTACAGACATGATGTGAGTTGATACCTTAGGTTTTATATCGCATTCTGTTAGCAGACCCTCTGACGCATCAGCGTAGGACCGTCACACTCATGTAACGGCCATACGATGGACCGTCACAGTCCCTGATTGCCAATTGATTTCTCTGTTGACTCTGACGCATCTATGTAGGGGCATTACGATACTATAACGGCTGTTTAATAGACCGTCACACTACTGTGACACACCACTTATAGACCGTCAGAAGCCCTGTGTTCTGTCAACCCTAGACAGAATAACATTCGTCAATCTTACTTATTATTAAGCCTTGTTGATTAGAGTTTTTCACCTGATTATGTGAATTTAAGGTTATTTTAATTATTCATAATAGGGGTTGCATGATTTCGGGAACTTAATGGTATTTTAAGTTATGTTAGTTTCATAAGCCAAAAATTCTATAGTCTTGTATTCTAAATCATGATTCTTTTAACTATTGTATTGTCGGAGTTTTCATCATCATTTTCACGTTGATACTTGTATCTCTCTATCAGTAGAGTCATTTCTATAAGTACATGGCACATACTCCGGTATGTTGACCATTAGTTCACACTTTGCACTATAGGAACACAATTTTGGACTTGAGGACCTCTCTATTGGATATTCCTTCCAGTGGACTAGGAAATCTTGTTTCAAGGCCACCGTAATTCTCCGCGAGCCTGGGATTCCCACTAGGACGCCGAGTTGGTTGTACCATTAAAACCCATTAACTATAGAATACACTATCGTTGTTTTCTGATTCTAGTAATGTAACGGCCTTGTATTGGACCGTCAAGCTCATGTAACGGTCCAATATACGACCATCACATTCATGCTGGATTCAGACAAATGTAACGGTCCTATACTAGACCGTCACACAATGTAATGGCCCAGTGAATTTCCGTCACATGACTTGAATATCTCAACCCAAGGTTTGACCAAGGGTTGACATTTCAATGTTTCTAGATAAACCTTGATGATCTAGAACCTATCATTTTGCTTAATAGACTTAATATAATGAATGAAAGTTAAGAGAATATACTGTTATGCTGCCGATTTATTTCCATAAGCATAGCATAGTCTAAGTCATTCTTGATCTCATATATTCAAATTGAAGCGTTCATTCATTGATTTTCATTATTTGGAATTGATATATTCTTGGCCATACTTTACTGTTACATGCGTGGAAATAGCTTAATTTATATCTGAAGATGCGATCGAGTACTGATTGTGTTTAAGGGCTCTATGCTAGTCCCCTCGGTTGATTACCGGAAACATACTATTTTATAAACCATGGGGTATGATGCTACTGGCGTCGCATTGCGCTGAGAGTACTATTTCTATAAATAAGTGAAGATCCACGACACGACATGACATTCTTGCTTGATATTCCACAGAAATTCACGAAGCACTTGCTCATAAGCATAAGATGTTAAAGTGATGAATATGTGGCTTGCTAGTACATTCTCGATATATTCTTGTTCATGAAAGGCCAATATCATGTTCTTGTTCTATTCTTGCTAGTTCATTCTTATTCTCATTCCATCTTATATGATTGTCTTGTTACTTTGATTTAATCGCGTGATCATCGCATTGCATGATTTTACCTTATTTCTTTAGAGCAAAAATATTAATCACTTTAATAGTGCCTTCATGTTGATGCGAAGATACCTACTGGGCAAGTGTGCTCATTACCTATTTCTAATCTTTTTCAGGAAATGAAAGTGAGTCGGGTTCGGATTATTCAAGTAGCAGATCCGAGAGTGATTAAAGATGAGCGAAGACTTAGGAAGTCTATAATGTCTAGATTGAGCCAATGTAATTTTCCTATTTCTTGAGTCTAGTAGAATGAAAGATGATGGAAAGTGGTTGTATTTCGAGTATTGATCATTTATGAAATAAAGTTGGAGTTTGATTAAATTCTGTGCAATTGTATTTATGTGTGTGATTGTATTGCGCTCTGGTCGTTCTTACTTGCAAGAGGCTTACCATGCCGGTTGTTCGCGCTCCCCGAGCGAGTCTTTCGCTGTAATAAAGGCTCAGGGCGTGACAACTATTAACAATCTGAATATGGAAGTAAATGATAAGCAAAAATCTCTTGAGGCCATGACACAAGGCACTGAAAATCCGAATGCCATTCTTGGAACAAAAGTGAATTTCAGGAATGAGGGATTAGGATTTAACCCAACTGGCAAGAAAAGCTTTGAAGCTAAAACAATTTCATTTGTTGTTGAAAAGGGAAAAGGAAAATACAATCCCCTGATAAAAATGAACATTGAATAAAATAGAATAAGTGCCAAGGACAAGGGAAAAGGAAAAGTGAATGTTGTTAGGGAAAGTAGCATAAACTTCACTGCACCTAAACCCAAGGGTCAGGGTCAGAGTCTAGCTACTAGAACTCAAATCCAAGGAGGTCTCAAGACCAAGATAACCTAGCCTCAACAGAAAGGTCGAGGTACTAGCCATACTGCACCGATGTACATTTCTTCTAGACTCCAGTTCTTTACACACAAAGGTCAGAGCAGGGGTACTTCAAGTCACTGGGTGCATCGACGCAATCCTTGGGGTACTTCAACACAGCCTAGGCCTTGGTCATCTAGAAACCATAATTTCTATGGTCATCTCAAAAATACTCAATCTAGGCTCTATGATGCATGCACACATCCTAATGCTTCTCAGACCAACAATTGGCACGGAAATTCCAATATTCTAAAAACTTAGAAAGGTTCTAAAAGGCCAAACAATCTCCAGAATAAGCACAATAACCAAAAAAATAAAAATTCCATAAAAACAACTAAGTCAACGAAACAAATGTGGATCCCAAAATATCTGCTATCTTGCTTGCATGAGTTGACTACTACAATGTGGCCCAAACATTCTTGGGTTCCAAAACTTTCCACTTAGTTGATTTTGCAGGTATGCCTAGCATCCCACCACAACAGATGGTTTCTTGATAGTGGCTGCTTCAGGCACATGACTGGGGACAAAGAAAAGTTCTGTATGTTAACTGAAAAGAATGCTGGTCATGTTACTTTTAGTGGAAACACGAAGGACAAAAGCATAGGATCAGGTAAGGTAGGTAAATGTTATTCATGTTGCATTGATGATGTCTTATTAGTAGAAGGACTTGCATATAATCTGCTTAGCATCAGTCAACTGTGCGATAAGGGCTATAAAGTTATTTTTGACTCACTTGTTTGCACCATTTTTGAACCTAATTCTAAAATTATAAAATTCACTGGAAAAAGAGTCAATAACATATAGATGGTTGACTTTTTTTTTTGAAAACCCAGTCAACTAATGGGACGAAGGGAGAGTGCACCCCCATTCCATAGGAAGGGAATGTTCTCACTCCACCTACTAGCCATTAGATGCTTATTTTATTGCTTTTCCAAAAGAATACAACTTCATAAGAGGCAAGCCTCTGGAATTCAATGAAAAGAAAATAAAAAGGGAAACACTATACACTCCTCATACGAAAGTTAGGTATGCCACTTGCATCAGTTATGGCATAACCTTTAGCTAACAAAGGCAACTCTCGAGTGGAAAAAAATTCCACATTGTGTCCCACAAGGACAGCGTGATTTGTCAAAGCATCTGCAAGTTGATTAGCTTCTCTATATGAGTGGACAATGGGGCAGTGAGTTGTTGAAAAAAGTTGCTGTAGAGAGTTCCACCAAGGAAGAAGTGACCACGGAGGATCTCTTTTGAAGTTCAGCAGATCAATCGGCGCCAAGGAATCAGTGTATATGACAGATAAAGGAATGGCATGCAGCTGTGCCAATCGAAGCCCATCAAGTAAAGCCCAACCTTCAGCAGCCATATTGGAGCCAAGGCCATAATAATATGAAAAACCCAGCACTAGCTGCCCATGAGGATCTCTGAAACAACCACCACCCCCGGAATGACCAGGATTACCTTTACTAGCACCATCCACGTTTAAAGAAAAATTTATAGTAGGAGCTATCCAACGAACAATGATACATGCAGGGCAACTACAATTGATTGATATTCCACAGCTCTGCACAGTATTCAAATATTCGGAGCTAGCCCCTTGCTTGAATCTGAACTGACTTATAATGTGATTGATCTCTGCAAGGATCTGATCTGATATCATAATGAAATTAGTACGATCACCTTCATACCTTGCACGACATCTATATTTCCGAATTTCCCAAACAATCATAATTATTACCATAAGAGATATAAAACCTTTGGGTTTATATATTGCTGCCCCATTTATGATTGATCTCAGCTTGCTGATAATGTTGGTGTCTTCCAAGCATTGTTGACTTGGATGATGAAGTCCACATGAACATGTGTCTGTCTGCAAATAAAGATGACCTTGCATTCCTTTGGCATCGTAGGCTAGGCCATGCTAGCTATAGCAATTTACATAAGGTGAATAAATTTTGCATGGTAAAATGATTACCTAAAATATCATTCAAAGAAAAGAATAAAATCTGTGAAGCTTGTACTCAAGAAAAACATACTAGGAAATCTTTAAAATCTAGAACTGAAAGTATGTCTTCTAAACCATTTGAGCTGATTCACATGGATTTGTTTGGACCAACTAGATCAACGAGCTTAATTGGTAGAAGATATGATTTTGTCATTGTAGATGATTTCTCTAGGTTTACTTGGGTTTTCTTTATAATTCATAAAATGAAGCATTTTATGAATTTCAGGAATTCTTCTATAGAATAAAATAGGATGGTAAGTTTTCCATATCTAATATTCTGTCTGATCACGGTGATGAGTTTGAAAACTCACATTTTGATGTTTTCTGCAAGGAAAATGGAATAAAACATAGGTTCTCTTCACCCAGAACTCTAGAACAAAATGGAGTAGTTGAAAGAAAAAATAGAACCTTGGTAGAAATGGCTCGAACTATGCTATTTGAGAGTTAATTACCTAGAAGGTTTTGGGCTGAAGCCGTGAATACTTCATGTTACATCATCAACATGGCTTTGGTAAGACTTTCGATTCAAAAGACTCCTTATGAATTACTAAAAGGTAAGAAACCCTCACTAGCTTACTTTAAGGTTTTTGGATCAAAATGTTTCATTCATGTTAATTCTAAAAGAGATCTTGATAAGTTTGAGGCAAAGAGTGAACCTGAAATTTTCCTAGGATATTCTGAAATATCAAGAGCTTATAGAGTCTACAATAAGCGATTTGAAACTGTTGAAGAGACACCTCATGTGATTTTAGATGAAACAACTAACAGGTTTAAAAGTGACTTTTGCAGGAATAAGGATGAAGGAGAAATTTTTTAGATAATAAAGAAGAGGAAAAAGCAGAACAAGGGACTGATGATGAAGTTGAAGAGCCAAAAGTTCAGGGGGAGGTAAATGGGGACTCAGGTAATCAGCTTATCAATATTAGAAATCTTAGAGATCACCCATTACAAAATATCATTGGTAATATTAATGAACCCCGTAGAACTAGGTCTCACTTTAGGATTGAAAATGAGCTTAACTCTTTTGCTCTTGTGTCTCAAATAGAACCCAGAAATATTTATGATGCTCTAAAAGATAATCATTGGATAAATGCCATGCATGAGGAACGTACTCAGTTTGAAAGGAACAAAGTATGGCACCTTGTTCCCAAACCTACACATGGCTCCATCATAGGTACAAAATGGATTTTTAGGAATAAAACAGATGAACATGGAAAAATTGTTAGAAACAAAGCTAGGCTAGTTGCTTAAGGGTATAATCAGAAATTTGGGGTAGACTTTGAAGAGTCTTTTGCCCTTGTGGCCAGGCTTGAAACTATTAGGATTCTTCTTGCATTTGCATGTAGCTTAGGAATAAAGCTTCAGCAGATGGATGTCAAATCTGCTTTCTTAAATGGCTTAATAAAAGTAGAAGTTTTTGTCAAACAACCTCCTGGCTTTGAATGTGTTGATTTCCCTGATTATGTGTACAAGTTGGATAAGGCCTTATATGGACTGGAATAGGCTCCCAGGGCCTGGTATGACAGGCTGACATTATTCCTCACAGGTAAGGGCTTCACAAGAGGTGAGGTTGACCAAACTTTGTTTACTAAAGTAGATAACAAGGATATTCTTGTTGTTCAGATTTATGTAGATGACATTGCATTTGGCTCAACCAAACCATCTATGTGTGAGGAATTCTCTAATCTAATGACTGACGAATTTGAAATGAGTTTAATGGGTGAGTTGAAGTTTTTCCTTGGACTGCAGATTTGCCAAACCTCAGAAAGAAGCTTCATCACAGAGGAAAGAAAAACAAGTTGCAGAATCTTAAGGAAATTGCTACACCAATGGGTACATCAACTAGTCTTGATGTTAACCCAGAAGGTAAATTGGTTGATTCCAAAACCTATTGAGGTATGATCGGATCCCTGTTGTGTTTAACTGCATCTAGACCTGATATTCAATTCTCAATGTGCTTGTGTGCTAGATTTCAAGCTAGTCCTAAGGATTCACACATGAGTGCAGTCAAAAGGATTTTTAGATACCTATCTGGCACCCTGGATTTAGGTCTATGGTATCCTGCTAGGTGTGAGTTAGAGCTTGTAGCTTACACTGATGTAGACTATGCAGGGTGTAGGATAGACAGGAAAAGCACTAGTGGATATTATCAATATCTAGGTGGTTGTCTAGTGTCGTGGGCATCTACAAAACAGCATATTGTTGCTCTCTCCACAGCTGAGTCAGAGTATGTTGTTGTAGGGAACTGTGCAGCCCAAGTCCTTTGGATTAAGCACCAGCTTATTGACTATCACATTAAACTTGGTTGTATTACTATTCTCTGTGATAACACTAGTGCCATATCTCTAACAAAAAATCTTGTTCACCATTCCTGAACTAAGCATATTGAAATAAAACACCACTTTCTTAGAGATGAAGTTAATAAAAGGAAATTGAATTAAATTTCATTGAGTCTGAAAAATAGATTGCTGACATCTTCACCAATGTAATACCCCGGTTTTAAAAATTGAAATGAAATTGAAATGAATGAATTTCGGAATTTAATATTTAATTCCTTAGTGAATAGGACAAGTGAAAATTTTGACTACCTTATAAAAATCTAAAAAAATGATAATTTGGTAAAGGACAATTTATTTAACAACTTTATCTTCTATGGTCGACCCATCAAAAATCCGTAACTAGGTCTAATCATTGGTTTGAGCCCAAAGTGCACACTTACCTAACCTTAACTTAAACCACAAAATTAGGGCTTAATACTCCATCAAATGAGCCCAAATCGGTGGCAAATGAAAGGCCACGATCTATGGATCGTTTCCCCTCTGCCAATTCATCGAAGCCCTAACCCTAAAACTTGTAATCGACCGAGCTTGGGTGAGGTCAACGATTGCGGTGCCGTTTCCAATCACTCCACTTGCTCCGACGAATTCTCCCAGCACGGAAGGATCCAAAAGGTGTATGAGCTATAAAAATAAAGCTCTGAAACCCTAGAATCCTTTGGGAGTAGTGGCGGCCGCAGTGGAGATAGATCTAGGGAGATCTCTGGTGATTAGTGGAGACGTGTCGGCGTCCCTTCTTCTTCCTTTCTTCTTCCTTCTTCACTCGATTGAGGTAGGTAATAACGAGCCTAATATAAAGTGTTATATATGGATGGAATCAGCGTCTAGTCCTCTTTCTTTTGAGCCAAAAAGCCCTAAATTCTATTAGGTATCCTGCGCAAATTTAATGGTTTGGTAGAGGCATGTCAGAATTAGGGCAGAACTTGTTCCCCTTTGATTTCAGTAGCGATTTCAGGTTGTAAATCTAAAATTGATTCATGCATCTTGTAGAGTTTTTCATGCTCTTTCTATTGGTAGTAAAAGCCCCAAATTCCATGTTGTATACCCTTTGAATTTCGTGTTTTATTGTAACCCTAAAAACCTCGCCGAGGGCGGGCTAGGGTTGGTTCGATCGGATTTTACCAGACTTGGACGGTCTTACGATAGACCACACATCCTGGATGGGCGGTCACTTCATGACCACACATCCTGGGATGGGCGGTCCTCACCTAACCACATATCTAGATGGACGGTTTTACTTGGACCACACAACCCTGACAGGATGTGCGGCTCCCAGAGGACCACATATCTGGATGTGCGGCTCTCAGAGGACCACACAACCCTGGGATGGGCGGCCATCATTGGACTGTCCAACCCAATGGGAGGCCCTCACTGAACCGTTCAACCCTTCAGTCCAGTAGATTCATGTAAGGTCCTGTAACGACCGCACATCTATGCAGAATGACTTAGTGTGAGCTCTACAGGATTCATATTAGTATCTTAATTGTTAATTAGTAAATTAGAAACCCATATAATAAGTGGTAAATTATGCAAGTAAATTTCTGTAAAATGCATACTTTTTATTCCCACATGATCTTGTTCATTATCATTATCATCTTGATTAATCTTTTTGGCAATCAAATTAATGTAAATCATGATCCTTTATAAATTGACATGAAAATTAGGACTGAAATGAATACTAGGTTGCTTGACAGCCATTCTACTCCAGTAGAACGGTTTGACCAATTCACCGACTTTTAATAAGTCATTAGCCCTATTAGTTGTGCTAGCCTTGAACTTACCTCTGGACACTCCATCTGGCGGACTTAACATCATCTTGGGATCTCTGTATATCCCTGCTAAGAATCTAATGAACCACCAGAACTCCGATTTACATGACTGAACCGATGGATTATGAGTCTCGGATCGAATTGGGCTAAGAGAGGCATGTGCGACCAGTAGTGGACCGCATATCCTTATAGGCGGCCCAATAACGACCGCATATTCCTGGCTTATGCCATTAAGTGTTGGTCGATTAACCTTGATCAATCTTCGACCAAAACATTAAGCCCTGGACTGACCAATAGACAGTAGACTAGGCCCTGGTTTAGCTTTACCCTGTCTTTGGCAGCCCGAAGTCCAATAGGGTGATTTCTTAGCCTTCTAGCCAAGCCCGGGTGGTGCGGCTGGAATATGACCATTCAAACCTTATGCGGATTCTCTTGGACCGCATATCTTTAATACGGCCCCGTATGGCCCGTACATCATGTTCATGGGTCTTAAGGTCTCCTGGACCTGCGCGGCCCAGAACTTACCGTTCATCCTTTAGAGCGGCACACTGTCAGCCGTTCATTCTTGACCTCATGGGCTAAGTTTCAATCCATCTCCTGTAAGTGCGGCACAGTATTAGCCGCATATATCCTTTGAGCGGCCTCTGTATGACCGTACATCTGTCAGAGATGAGTTTTATCGTGTTTTATGCTCTTGAATCCAAGGATAGATTAGTCCTTTAAATCTTGAACTTCTGGACAGTAATTCCTTTGATTATTTGGCCATAAACTTGACTACAATGTCTAGACGGAACTTGGGATCTTGGATCCGATAAATCAATGCCAACGCATCATAAGGGCCCAGTCTGGTCCTGGGGAGAGCGCCCGAAAAGTACTTGTGCCCATGGGAGTTTGTAATGACAATGTCAGGCATTGCACCGAGTGCATGACTAGCGTGATGTCTACGATAGAAATATCTAGTTATCTCTTGTTACTTGATCGTGCTTGACTTGTTTACAATACTTGATGGTGGCCATTTCCTCGTTACAATTTCCTGTTACGCTTGTTACATGATATTCTTGTTGAAATCCAGGTATCTTATATTTTCTTGACCTTGCAAGATCTTTATATTACGTTGTTTTTCTTCTGTATCGTCATTTCTTTTCTTATCATTTCATATAAAAATGGAATAATTGGTTAATTACGTAAACTTGCCTGTTATTATCTACTGAGCGTTTGCTCATATAGTTGTCTCCCTCTTTTTTCCAGGTAGCTCAGGTGACGATGCGTTTACCGTTGGGGATGGGCAGGAGTAGTGATTGGAGTGTCCCAGTTCTAGATTTTGAGTTGGCATAGTTATCGTACTCTTAGTTGTGCCTTAGAGCGTGTTTAGCTACAGTTATGATATTATTGTTAAGTTGTTATTGCCTCAGTTTGTATTAAAGTTGGTTTAAGGATATTGTACTAGATTTGAGATGTTTCATGACCAATAAAGTTATCTCTTTTCATAGCACTTGTGTTAATGCTTAGATTAGCTTATCTTTATTTCTAGCTATTTCTGACTGTACGTTCCGATATTCGGCGTCGGGGCGTGACAACCAAGCCCCTTAATAATGAAAGGTTTAAATATTTGAGAAGAGAACTTGGTTTGTGTAAATTCTCAGCATAAATGACTATCTCTATTTACTTAAACACATGATTCTGTCATTAAATGATGTATATGGTACTGTCAGTGTCTACATGGTTGTGTGCTGCTCCTCACACTCTGACCCATAGGTATATCAAATGGTACGCTGGGAGAAGGACAGATTATGTCTGTCTGGAAACCCACATCATGTGTAGAGGTTCACCTCCACCTGGTACCATGGCTCAATAGTGCATACATCTAAATTTTGCATATCACTCCTTTATGCATGTAGTAAGGGGGAGTTCATGTTTGGCATGCCTGTCCTTGAGTTTGTGTATTCAATGTTGTGTCTAGCAGTAGTGCATATAGACAGGAGGAGTTTGTGTCAAAAACATTCTATTTCATCAAGGCAATTATGTGTCCTATTTGGTTGGCAAAAGCTTTGTCTGCTGTATATTTGTACTGCTCTCTGATCCAACCTGAATATAATAACAATATGGTCTTCAATTCATTATTCTGAGCTACTGAAATTCAAAAATCTTCTCCTATAAGAATTCTTGATGCACCATAAAAAAAAAATTTGGTTTAAGTCTAATGAATCAAAGAATCTAAAGTTTGAACTCAATGAAAAGGCTACAATTCACATTTAATAGTCTTCAACCATATCTTCCACAGTATGTTTTGTGAGGACTCTCTAAATCTAAAAATTTAACATTCATGATAATCTTGGTCGAAATCTTGCATTGTGTATTATTTTTAAACATAAAATCTTATGCAAAACCAAAGTGCAGCTATGAATCAGCATACATGTAGGCAGAGCAATGGCAGATTACACTGAGAAACTAGGCTCTTCATCAAGGAAATGAAGATAACCTATGTCATCAAGAGTATTGCTAGTTCTGATTCAATAGATTGTAGTAATGATTGAAAATTTTATAGGCAGAGCAATGACATTATATGTGGTGAGTAACTGGATCACTTCACCTGAGACGTGTTGTGCCTCATGTCAAAAATAACTCTAATGTTATCTCTGTTCAAAATGTCACAGAATGGTGAATTCTACTGAGTAACTAGGGGAACTGGCGTCTAATCAATGTGTACCCTTATGTCAAAAGGTATGGATTACACCTGACTGTTCTGAAAAATTATGTGCAGAAAGGAAACAAAAATCATGCTGTCACCCTGTGGTAAATGGAAATTAGAATTTTCAAAAGTGTTTAATCTCAATACATGTTATGAGAATATCCTAAGAATTTCATTGGGTTTGAATGAGTAAGATGAAGTGAGATTGAACATAACATCACTATGTAGGTCTGGTACATTACTATTAAATGCATATGCAACATTATTCAAAGAGTTTGGATACTGAATTCTTCTTTCATCATTCTTAAACCAAATCACTATCAGAGTTGCATTATGTGAAATCTTACAGTCAGAAGAATCTACATTTTCTATGCTAAGCTAATGAAGGATGAATCAGATTGTGCTTATATTCATACTTCTGTTTCTCTCTTTTTGATATTGTCTTACACCCTTAATCTCCAATTTCTGTCATTTTCCTATCAAGCACGACTTCTCACTATCATTGTTTGTTTGCTGATGGCAAAGGGGGAGAGATCTTGATAGCAGAATTAGATCTTCTTGATTCTAGCAGGGGGAGAGCTCTTGAGAGAGATTGCCTTGGGAGAGAGTCTGCCTTGTTTCTGTCTATGCATGTGCATGTCTGCATGTCTGTCAATGCATATCTATCTCTTATTGCACTTGACTGTGATATTTGCATAATCTGACTCAAAGTAATAGGTGTTGCCATCAAAATAATAGTAGCGTTGCCATCATCAAAAAGGGGGAGAATGTTGTGTCTCCTCTGATTTTGATGTCTTGTTTTGATGATGGCAACAATGTGTTTGATCTTAGTTTGACTCTGGCAACATTGTTATCCTAAAGCTTTTCTTTAGTCAGAATGAGTTCTTGTGCATATGAAGGTCGATGCATGTTGCATATCAAGGTCGATGCATGTTGCATGTCAAGGTCGATGCAGGTTGATGCATGTTCATAGTGTTGCATATGAAGATCGATGCATGTTGCATATCAAGGTCGATGCAGGCTGATACATGCTCATAGTGTAGCATATGAAGGTCGATGCATGTTGCATATCAAGGTCGATGCAGGTTGTGCATGCTAATAGTGTTGCATATGAAAGTCGACGCATATTCATACTGATGCACATCAAGGTCGATGCATGGTCATATTTTTGAATATGTAGGTCGATGCATATCCATACTGCTGCATATTAAGGTTGATGTTAGTGAGCTAGCGACTGAAGGACAAGTCTATGCATGTGTTAGTAAGGTCGATGCTAGTGAGCTAGCGACTGAAGGACAAGTCTACACATGTGTTAGTAAGGTCGATGCTAGTGAGCTAGCGACTGAAGGACAAGTCTATGCATGTCTCAGTAAGGTCGATGCTATTAAGCCAGCTACTGCAGCATAAGTCTATGCATGGTAAAATTGGGTCGATGCTTGTTAGTTATTATTCTCAAGGTCGATGCACGTTGTGCATTTACCATAAGGTATGGTTGATGCATCTTCATTTCAAGTCAGTGCATCTGACAATGAAAGTCTACTTGTATATCTCTAAGGTCGATGCTGTTACTCTAACCTACTGCATGTGTTAGCTATACAGGTTGATACACTTCATTTATGTATCGATGCACTTGAAGAGTTTCTGAGCATTCACCTAGAGAAACTGCATAACCTCATAAAGCATCTGAAAGTGTATGTACTATCAACTGTTACATGCTTCATTAAACTGATAAATCTTGGATTTTGTTTTGGACAGAAAAAGGAAGATCTAGCCCAGTCATATGATCAAACACCTGGGCAGCATAAAGGCAGTCTGCAATCAATCTCAAGTGGAACTTAAAGAACCAGATTAAAGGCACGTGATCCAAGGCAGAGAGTAGAACTGATATTCTACCACGTGGATCGTCACAACCTCCACTCCTGACACGTGGCCCATCGAAGTATGAGTTCTGGATAATTCTAGTGAGTGGGAGTGTGTCTTCCACGTGCCCAAAATTTAAAAAGCTCAGGGGACCACCTAGCTCAGCCTGCGCCTATAAAAAAAGGATCTCTCAGACGAGAGACAACAGAGAAGTCATAGAGAAAGAGGAATACACGAAGCAGAAGAGCAGAAGAGTTCAGATAGGCTAAGAAGAGAGGCTGAGAAGAGTTAGAGTCTGAGAGAGAAGAGTCAGAGAGGAGATAGAGAGAAAGAGCCTACTGCAAAGTATAGGGAGAAAAATAGAGTGCCGTAAGATGGTGAAGATCGTTTGAGTGAGAAGAGAGTTTGAGTGGAAATGTTGCTGTCTTGACTCCTGGATCAGATCCAGAGTCAATTTGCTCCGTAGTGAGCTATATTGTTTCTTTTCATTGTCATTTTAATTTTTCATTTATTTTTGACATCATTCATAAGTTGTGTATCAGCGGTCAGCAAGCTGTGAAGCTCAGCAGGTTAAGCTGTGAACCAGCGTTCTTAGCATGCTGTAATGCTCAACGGTTTGTAGAGATTTGATCCCCAAAGCTGTGGATCAGCAGTTCAAGTTGTTAGTCAGCGGTAAGCCTTACTCGATTGAGTAAGGGGTGGACGTAGATCTCAAGGTTGAGGTCGAACCACCTTAAAATTTGTTTTGCACTGTGCTTATGTGATTGCTGCTTCTTTCTGCTGGTATCTGAGATTTGAGTTGCAGTTCTCTCTTGACTGAATTAACTATTGTAACAAGGTATATCAAAAGAAGTAACTCGAAGGATAGGTCAAGCCTATCTGAAAGGTTGTCTCCCTTGCGTGAGTGACTCCTGAGTCAAATCTCTGCCAAGTATCTCATCTACAACATGTGTGCTTCTACATATTCTATCGTCTGTCACTGCTGTTATTTGAGATATCCTTGTTTTACATTTCAGTTATCTGTGTATCATCTGGTTGATCTCTTACTTATTTCAGCTTGTATGCTTGAATTAGTGGTGTCTGCCTTAGCATTTTAATTCCGCAACTTAAGTGCTAAAATTTCAAAAGAATTTGGGATAGATCTATTCACCCCCCCTCTAGATCTGCTAGTCATCCGACTCAACATAAGAGGGAGGCCGAGGTGACACGGGCCGACGCCGAGGCGAAGCTGACCAAGGCCGGAACAAAGATAGCCGAGCTTGCAGAGAAGGCTGCTAGAATCGGGGCGGAGGTGATCAAGCGATATCAGGGCTCGGAGGAATATCGTGAAGCCTTAAAGAAGAGCGATTTCACTTATTATGTGCCGAGCTATCGGCGGGGGCTGCGGAAGGGTTTTGCACAAGGCTTCAGGCGGGCAGTCATTGTGGTCGTGAAGTAGGTCCTTGATGAGCTTGTCTTCGTCCCTGGGCAACGCTACGACTCGGGCGAAGAATGCTCGACTCCTCCTTCTTCTTCAGTGTCGAGCGCCGGGGAAGGTAGCGAAGATACTTCTACTGAAGGTTCGCCAACTCTGACTGTCTCGGGAGAGCGCACGGTCGAGGTAGTTCCCACACAGGTGGGGTCAGTGCCTGAGTCGGCCAACACCGTGGGAACTGGGGGTGAACCTTCGTTAATTTCGAGAACGGACTCGAGTGTCACAGGCCTTCCGACCATCGAGCCTCGAGGAGGGGCGCAGACCTCCCACTCCTCTCTGATCTCCATAGATTAGATTTGTTTTTGCTAGCCTTTCCTTTTTGTTTTTTGAGGGGGCCGTCTAGAAACTTTCTATGTACTTACTTATATATATATATATATATATATATATATATAATGGCAATAGTGTCTAGAGCGTATTTAAATGCTTCTTACTATGTTTGACTTGGTCTGATTCTTCGTATCCGTGGGCGTCAGCGTATCGGATATCTTGTGCGATTTTCCTGCCCAAAAATTAGGTCATGCGCCGATCGGTCGAATCGTTAGTGCTGATCTGGTTCCTTTCTATCTTTCCAAGCATTGAACACCTTGCCTTTTCACATATCCCCGTAGAAGGAATTTGGTGACAGGGAGGTGTAACTGCTCCTCGGAGAGAACGTCTGCCTTCTATTTGAAGTCCCTTCGCGTCTTTTCGAGGGGAGGGTCAATTAAGGCAGAGGTCTCCCCCTTTGCCCTTTAAAAGGTCTCGAAGGGCTCCTCCTCCTCTTCACGCTGCACAAGGGACGTTCACTGCGTTCCCTATCTTTTCTTCTCTCTACGGCGAAACCGCCACTTCTTCCGTTGGTGAAAACACCGCCTTCTTCTTTATTGTCGTTCTCGGGTGAAGTATGAAGGCCGATGATGAAGGTGAAGGCTTCACTAGTAGCTGGAGCGTCCGGGCTACTTCGGCGTGGAACAATGGGAGACAAGTGGGTGGACGGCGTGCAAGAATGGGAGACGCCTAATGGGGCGTTCTCCTAGGACTTCCGGGTTGTCTCCCACACCCGGAGGGGGATGGCTCGGAGGATGGTTCGAGAGAGGAAGGCATTCAACACCATGGCCGTACCTCTCTCCCTCCGTTGCTTTCCTCTCCTCCCCTCTAACTCCCTATACCCCAAGGGAGTGTTCAAATCTTTCTCCCTCTTCTATTCTTCTTCTTTCTCTTGCTTCTTCTTGCCTGCCCCTCCTTTCTAGTCAGCACCACCTCCTCTTGAGGGGGCCTTCTCTTGTTTTCTACCAAGTTGGTTGTCGGGCATACAACTCTTTTTCTTTTTCCTTATTTTCTGATACCATCTCTTCCAAGCTACCCGAGCAAATTAAGTCAACCGCCTAAATACCCGAGCCAGTTTCCACACTGGGTGGAGTTAATGGCTCGGTTTGAAGCTGCTAACTTTGTCCGCACCGAACTATCAACTTGTGTTGTATCAGTTGATATATATATATATATATATATATATATATTATATGCACGCTATACTGGCTACGACCTATCTGATGTACAAAACTTTTGATGCAATAAAAATGAGAGTTGCTATTTAAATTACTTTCTTACATGTATGGAAGGAGCTCAGAAAAAGAATTTTCGTAATGCTATAGCATTCCACGTCCGATGGATACGTGTTCCTTCCGTGGTAGACAACCTGTACGCTCCTTTTCCTAGCATCTCGACCACTCGGTGGCGTCCTTCCTAGTTAGGGGCCAGCTTCCCCACCACCTCCAATGGTCGAGAGGCTTTGGCTTTTCTCAGAACGAAATCTCCCGATTGAAACTGTCTGTTCTGGACCCGTGCGTTGTAGTAGCGAACCATGCGATGCTAGGACTCCATTGCTCAGATCCGCGTAGCCTCGCGTAGCTCGTCCGCCAGGTCCGAATTTTCTAGTAACTTCTACTCGTTTGATTCGGGTGAGAAGTTGATCACTCAAAGGGACGGGCTTCCGACCTCTTGTGGAATTATAGCCTCGGTACCATATACTAATTGGAATGGAGTTTTACCAGTGGCAACTCTTGGAGATGTTTGGTATGACCACAATACGCTAGGTAGTTTCTCAAGCCAATTACCCTTAGCTTTCCCGAGCTTGCTTTTAATGCCTTTGAGGATAGTTTTGTTGGCATTCTCGACCAGTCCGTAAGCCTAAGGGTGGGCTACTGAGGTAAAGTGATTGCGAATGTGTAGGTCGGCGCACTTATTCTTAAAATAAGCATAATTAAATCACCGACCATTATCGCTCACAATTACTTGGGGGATGCCAAAGCGACAAACGATCTACTTCCAAACGAAACTCCATATCACCATTTCAGTTATCTTGGCAGTGGCTTCAGCCTCGACCCACTTGGAGAAACAGTCGATGGCGACGATGATAAACTTCTTCCGAGCCTGGGTCACCGGGAACGGGCCGAGGATGTCAATTCCCCATCGAGCGAAGGGGTAGGGCTCGGTTATGGTCACGAGCTTCGAGGCTGGCTGGTGGACTAAATGGCCGAACCATTGACACCGATCGCACGTCCGAACATATGTCGAGTAGTCGCGCTGGAGGGTGGGCCACTAGTAGCCTCTTGGCAACAGGATCCTTGCAATCGACCACCCCCCTTGGGGGGCACTACAGATGGCTTCATGCACTTCTTCAATTGCCTGGCGAGCTTCCGGAGCGTCGAGGCACTTGAGGACGGGGCTGGCAAAGGATCTTCTATACAGGGTTTCATCTAGGAGGATGAACGTCAAGCTTGATACTTCAATCTTCTAGCTTCCCGAGGGTCGGTGGGCTCTTCAGAGTCATGGAGTCAAGAGACATATGTATTCCTCCAGTCGTCAGATGATACTTGCACAACGGCCACGAGCTCGGTTTCCACGCTCGGTCGTTCTAATTCCTCGAGGAGGACCGACTGGGTCCCTTCAGGGCTGATGGAGGAGGCCAAACGAGAGAGGGCGTCCGCTTGAGAATTTTCTTCCCGAGCTATTTGGATCACCTAAAAACTCTCAAAAAGTTGGGCTATATCCTTTACTAGCTGAAGGTACTTGACCATTTGCGGTTCCCGAGCTTCGTAGTCCCCGTTGATCTGACTGGCGACTAACTACGAATCGGTGTGAATTCTGACTCGCTTAGCTCCCAGGTGCCATGCCATCCTGGCCCCAGAGATTAGGCATTATATTAGGAGATGTTGTTTGATGCCGGGAAGCTGAATTTCAGAGCGTACTATAGCTCCGCTCCTTCTGGGGATCTGAGGAGAATGTCGGCGCCGCAGTCGGTCGAGTTTGAGGATCCATCCACGAATAGATCCCAGGCGAGGCCAGATGCTGGCCGGAATGTTTCCTCGGGTGGGACAGCACTCTCCGCGATGAAATCCGCGAGAGCCTACCCCTTGACGGCCGCGCAGAGTCGGTAACAAATGTCGTAGGCCCTGAGCAATATTGCCCACCTGACGAGATGACCAGACGCTTTGGGGTGAGTTCACTGGTCAGCACCACTATGGTGTGTCCTTGGAAGTAAGGCCAGAGCTGTTTAGCCGAAGTCACCAACACTAACACGAGTTTCTCGGTTGCAGGGTATCTTCTTCAGGTGCCTCCAGGATGAATGGTGTATTTGGATCTATGAGCTTCCTCCAGAATCTTGTTCTTTATTCCAGCTTCATCAGGTACACAAGTTCTACCCTAGAATAACAATCTTCCCTCGTCAGCCATCGTGAAGTCAGGTCTGCTGCTCAAGCTTCCCTTGATATCTACTAGCACGGGGTCATTATCTTGCAAAGATTTGATTTCCATCAACAATTCGGGCTTAAGTTGAATCTGTGCAATCATAACCTGATCATTGTCAATATTCAGATCCGGACTAGCTAATTGTTCCAGTAGCTTCCACTCTTGTAACATGAGACTTGACAATCTAGCTACAGGCTTCCGGCTTAATGCATCAACCACAACATTGCCTTTTCCAGGATGATACTCAATCGAGAAGTCGAAGTCCTTCAAGTACTCCAACCATCTTCTCTGCCTCATATTGAGTTCCTTTTGAGAAAATAAATATTTCAGACTCTTATGATCTGAAAACACTGTGAATGTTTCTCCATACAAGTAGTGCCTCCATATCTTTAATGCGAACACCACTGCTGCTAGTTCCAAATCATGAATAGGATAATTCTCTTCATACTTCCTCAATTGCCTAGAAGAATAGGCAATCACTTTCCCATGCTGCATGAGTACACAGCCTAACCCAATACCTGAAGCATCAGTGTATACGACAAAACCTACTTCACCAGAAGATAAAGCCAATACAGGTGCAGTAGTTAAACATTCCTTCAAAGTCTGAAAGCTTCGCTGGTAATCTTCTGACCAATCAAATTTGTTCTCCTTGCGGGTTAATCTTGTCATAGGTACCGTAATCTTAGAGAAATCTTGGATAAATCTCCGGTAGTAGCCTGCCAGGCCTAGGAAACTTCTAAATTCAGTCACACTGGTAGGCTGATCCCAATTCTTCACTGCCTCTACCTTAGAAAGATCAACAGAAATTCCTTCCTTTGTGATGATATGTCCGACAAAGGACACCTCTTGCAGCCAGAACTCACACTTACTGAACTTGACATATAGCTGATGATCTCTCAAAAGTTGTAATGCCATCCACAACTGCCTAGAAGAATAGGCAATCACTTTCCCATGCTGCATGAGTACACAGCCTAACCCAATACCTGAAGCATAAGTGTATACGACAAAACCTCCTTCACCAGAAGGTAAAGCCAATACAGGTGCAGTAGTTAAACATTCCTTCAAAGTCTGAAAGCTTCGCTGGTAATCTTCTGACCAATCAAATTTGTTCTCCTTGCGGGTTAATCTTGTCATAGGTATCGCAATCTTAGAGAAATCTTGGATAAATCTCCGGTAGTAGCCTGCCAGGCCTAGGAAACTTCTAACTTCAGTCACACTGGTAGGCTGATCCCAATTCTTCACTGCCTCTACCTTAGAAGGATCAACAGAAATTCCTTCCTTTGTGATGATATGTCTGAGAAAGGACACCTCTTGCAGCCAGAACTCACACTTACTGAACTTGGCATATAGCTGATGATCTCTCAAAAGTTGTAATGTCATCCTCAGATGTTCAGCATGCTCCTCTTCATTCTTGGAATAAATCAGGATGTCATCAATGAATACCACGACCCATTGATCAAGATAGGGCCGAAATACATTGTTCATCAACTACATGAAAGCTGCTGGTGCATTCGTTAGACCAAAAGGCATAACGACAAATTCAAAATGACCATACCTGTTGCAGAAAGCTGTTTTATAGATATCCTCTTCCTTAATCTGCAACTGATGATATCTAGATCGAAGATCGATCTTAGAAAAATATTGAGCTCCCGCTATCTGGTCAAATAATTCGTCAATCTTCGGCAATGGATATTTATTCTTGACAGTCTGCTGGTTCAATTGCCGATAATCGATGCACAACCTCATCGAACCATCTTTCTTTCGGACGAATAATACAGGGGATCTCCAAGGGGAAGTACTTGGACGAATGAAACCCTTCTCGAGTAATTCCATCAACTGTTGCTTTAATTCTCTCAGTTCCGCAGGAGACATATGATAAGGGGCCTTGGAAATAGGAGATGTGCCAGGAATGAGATCAATAGAGAAGATAACTTCCCGCTCAGGCGGAAGTCCTGGTAGTTCCTCTGGAAAGACATCAGAAAATCTCGGACAACAGAAATGTCCTTAATCTCAATCTATTGCTCAGGGGTTGCACAGACAAAGGCTAGAAAAGCCTCGCATCCTCGTCTCATCAATTTATCAGCTCGAAGAGCCGAGATAAGTGATACGGAGTTATGGTGCTTAACTCCCACAAAAGAAAGTCTCGGGTGCCTAGTAAAAGACACAGTGCTAGAACTGTAGTGAACACTTGTCTCATATCTAGCTAACCAATCTGCTCCTAGGATTACATCATAATCCTTCATGTCCATGCAAACTAAATCAGTTGGTAAATTCTGTTCATCAATCATAACCTTACTAGAAGGATAGAAATACTGAATTGCCGATCTAGAACCAATAGGCGTTGAGATTTCTAACGGAGAATTCATCAAAACAGGTTCCACAGCTAAAGACTTAGCAAATCTCTGAGAAATAAATGAATGTGTGGCACTAGTATCAAAAAGAACAAATGCTAGCTTGTCAAGTATAATAAGAGTACCTTCGACGAGTCCACCATCCTCGGCGGTTCTTGCTTCATCTGCGTGCAAAGCTTGGAGCTTGCCTTGCGGCCTTTTGATGCCTTGTGGTTTTGTCGGGGAAGCTTGCTCCGATAAAAGAGGACAGTTAGGTATACGGTGCTCCTTACTTCCACATCGCAAACAGGCGCCCAGCTTCGCCAGCACTCCTCCATCTTGTGACCAGGACGATCACAAAACTTGCACACGCCCTTGAATGGAACAATAGGGCCAGGCTTCTTGTCTTCATGCTTCGACATCTTGCCCTTCCACGATCTAGAACCACTCCACGAACCAGGCCCACTAATAGGCCTCTTCTTGCCATACCCGGGTTTGATATTCCCGGAACCCGTAGGTTGTTCCTTCTTTGTGCCTTTTCCACGGATTCTCTCTGTCATTTCTAGAGTATCTTCTAGGACTTGAGCTTTCCTCACCATCTCAGAATAGGTTGAGATCTCCATCGGTGCCAATTGATTGATATAATGCAGCCTCAGTCCATTAAGAAAGCGCTTAGCCTTCATTTTCTCGGTGGATATTAAGTGAGTAGCATAACGAGAAAGCCGAGAAAACTGAGCTTCATATTCTGCCACGGATAGACTTCGCTGCTCCAAAGCCACGAACTCCGCTGCCTTCTTCTCTTGCACTCTATCAGAAAAATATTTGCCATTGAAGAACTCCTCGAACTCCTCCCATGTGACTTGCTGATCACCGAGAGTCGCCTTTACTGATTCCCACCATGTTCTTGCATCTCGTTCAAGTTGAAAAGTTGATAGAAGGACACGTTCTTGATTGCTACACTGCATTACTTCTAATATCCTTCCCATCTCATCCAGCCAGTGCTCAGCTTCATCAGGATCAGTCGAGCCACCAAATCTCGGCGTATTCATTCCCCGAAAGTTCTGATATAAATCACCAATGCCATGGTGTGCAGCTCCTGCTTGGGCCGCTTGTTGCAAGGCCTGAGTAAGGCCTTGAACCGTACACTGCAAGTTCCTCCATTCCGCACGATCAGCTGCCATTGCAAAGGCCTACACGTGGAATAGATTACTTTGGTTCATTAAAATATGATAATAACACGATTAAGATATGAACTTAACCCAAGTTTCTACCCAATCTCACCAGGTCAGGTCCTTAGACTTTAACAAGGTTAGGGGTCCTATGATAACACTAAGAACCCTAGAACTTGGAAAACCTAGAACTTTTAGGGAAACCTAGGAATATTTGACCTAGGGCTCTGATACCAACTAAACTATCACGCCCCTACGCGGAATATCGGGACGTACAGTTAGAAACTAGCTAGAGATAATATTAATATACTAAACTAAACAATCGTACAAGTGCTATGGAAAGAAGTACTTCTATTGATCAAGAAAGACTCCAAGTTTTATTACAATAACCATCAATGCTTAAACACGATCAACCATAACTTCCAAACTGATTCTAATACAATAACTGACTCCCAAAAGGTAAATAAAGTGCTATCACAACACTAAGGAGTAACTAATGTAAACAACTATGCCAACTCGGCATCTACTAATAGGTACACTCAAGGGTATCACTCTTGTCCCTCCCCTTCAGTATGTGCATCGTCACCTGAATAGCCCTGAAAGGGGGAAAACAACTATATGAGCTAACGCTCAGTAGATAATAACAGGCAAGTTTACATGATTAACCAATTAGTTACATTTTCAAATGCAATGACAAGAAAGGAAATAACTGACGAGATAATAAAATAGCGTAATATAAAATCTTGCAAGGTCAAGAAATATATGATGACAAAAATTAACAAGAATATCAAGTACAAGAATGTTCAATAGGAAATTGAAATATAGAATTGGCCAACAAGCAAGTATGTTAAACATCAAGTCAAGCACGATAATGTAACAAGTATAACAAGAGATTTTCTGTCGTAGATGTCACGGTGATCATGCACTCGGTGCAATGCCTCACCATGTCATTACAAACTCCCATGGGCACAAGTACTTTTCGGGCGCTCTCCCCAGGACCAGACCGGGCCCTTATGATGCGTTGGCATTAATTTGTTGGATCCAAGATCCCAAGTTTTGTCTAGACATTTAATCAAGTTTAATGGCCAATTAATCAGAGGAATTTTGTCAAAAGTACGAGATTTAAGGACTAACAGGTCCTTGGATTCATTATCTTAAAAACTCGGTATATGGTCACTTCTGGACCGTTTGACAGGACATACGGCTATAACTGGCCGCATTACAAGAGCTGGACCAAACTCAGTCCACGAGGTCAAGAATGAACGGTTGACAGTGTGCCGTTCAGGTAAGTAAGCAATACGTGACCTTAAGACACAATTACGATACTTATACGGACTACACTAGACCGTTCATGGAGACAAGCAGTCAACTATGGGCTGCTCATGTGCTGATTAGCCCAAGTTGATCCGTGACTTATAATCCAACGATTTGGTCACAATTTCCAGGTCGTAGCCGGGTCATACGGGTCTCAAAACGGCGGATTATAACTCGCCGGATAGAGTGTCCGGGTAGAATCGTACTAAGGGAAAGCAATTTAGGCTTAATGGCCGTAATGCCATATAGATTGTTAGTGTGCTATTAGTCTATTCTACCGGGGTATAAGGGCTTTTAATTGATTTCCTAATAGCCATTTCAAAATACCTTGATTCGTGAATTATTATAAATCTCAATTTCAAGAGATAAGTTAATTACAAGATGGTAACTCAAGATACTAGAACAAGCCAATAATGACAATAGACATTAATACAAGACAGCAATTTACTTTCAAAATTACCATTTTATTATATGGGTTTCTAATTAACCATTTGTGTGCGTTGAAATGGAGATAGTAATCGGAATGGTTTTTACACTTTGATTGAGTGCAGGGACCATTGTTCTTCAATTTTGGATTGAGGAACACCGGGCTTAATTTGAGATCATAGGGTTGCATGTATGGGTCATTGGTTCCTCAAAATATGATTTTCAATTGGACTAGGCTTGAATGGGTCGATCCCCTCACGGTCCGGATCGATCCTCGGGGCGAAAACATGTCTACCGGGGCTGACAGCATATGGGTCGACCCATTGGGTCGACCCCTGGAAAACCAGGGGTCTGCCTGTGTATGGGTCAACCCATTGGGTCGACCCCTGCACAAACAGACTTCTGTCTGTGTATGGGTCAACCCCATGGGTCGACCCCCTGCATAGACAGACTTTGTCTGTGTATAGGTCGACCCTATGGGTCGACCCTCGGGTTCGCAGACGCGAACGAGACTTCAGGAAATCGAAAAATCTCACCCAATTGGGGTCTAATTGGACTGAGATCTTAACCCCATGTCCCTAGGTTCTTGATGGACATATTAGGGTCATATTACAAGGGTTTGGAACACTAAATTCACCGGAAAACCAATCAAAATCACAACCTATCTAGGAAGAACACTTAAAAACCTAGTCTTAGCATGCTTCTAATCAAACATGAAATTCTCTAAGCATGGTCTATAGAAATTGGGGCTTTCTACGCCAAAAGATAGATAACATGCTGATGATTACAACCATATACATTAATTAGAGTTGGGTCTGTTATCATCTACCTGAATCGAAGAGAGATTTAGAAATTAGAACGAAGAATGCCCGTTTGACAGCCCTTCACTATTTCCACGAGATCTCCCTCCACACCTAATAGAATTTGGGACTTTTACTACCAATGGAAAGCTAACTAAGAGAGTAACAAAATGGTATATTTACTTGCATGTTTTGGCCAAGATTACCTACCTCAATCGAAGGACGGAAGAGGGCCTAAGAAAAACCTGCGAACTCGGACACTCCTCCAATAAACGCGAGAGATCTCACTAGATCGGAATCCTCTGCGACCACCACTGCTCCCAAATGAAAATAGACACATAGAGATTTCTTTTAATAGGTCATACTCATTCTGGATCCTTCCAGGAAGGGAGAAATCGACCCATCAAGTGGCGTGTTCAAAACACCGCCAAAATTGTTGACCTAGCCCATGCGCGACCAAATGCTCCCCATACGATAAAAATTTCGTGGCATTGTGAGAGGGAAAATGATCCTCTCTTTAATACCTTTCATTTGCCCCTGGAATCACCTGATTTGGTTAAGAAATGAGCTCGAATTGAGGATTTTAATGTGGGGTTAACATTGAGCACGAATTTGGTTAGGTAGGTGTGAAAATTTGACTAATCCTACTAATTCGTCCTAGTTAATGATTTTATTAGGGTTGGCTACAGAAGAAAAAATTGTTAAACGTAATTGATTCTACAAGAATATGATTTTTATGAATTTTTATAAAATAGTCAAAATGTGACTTATTCTATCAATTAATTCCCATTAATTCAAATAAATTCAAATAATTTCTAGTTAAATTTCTAAAAGAATTTGGGGTATTACACCCTCCCCCACTAAAAGAATTTGGTCCTCTAAATTCACTGCACTTTAATACAGAGATAGGGAAAGACTAGCTCACCTAGAAAAAGTCAGGATACCGCTTCCGCATAGTATCTTCAGACTCCCAAGTAGCTTCCTCAGCTCCACGCCGACTCCACTGAATTTTGACCATAGGTATGGAACGATTCCGGAGTTGCTGTTGTTTCCGGTCTAGAATCCTGAGAGGTCTTTCTTCATAGGTCAAATCTTCCTTCAATTCGAAATCCACATGCTGAATGATATGAGTGGGGTCGTACACATATTTCCGTAACATAGACACGTGGAAAATATTGTGTATGCGTGACAACTGAGGCGGTAATGCCAGTCTGTAAGCAACCTCTCCCACTCTATCCAAGATCTCGAATGGACCAATATATCTCGGACTTAACTTGCCCTGAATGCCAAATCTTCTAATCCCTCTCGTAGGAGAGACCGTTAAGAATACATGCTCACCAACCTGAAACTCCAATTCTCTTCTTCTGTTGTCGGTATAACTCTTCTGTCTTGATTGGGCTACTTGTAATCGGTCTCAGATAATACGGATGTTCTGTGATGATTCTGAAATAAGATCTGGTCCAAGCCATTGCTTCTCACCTACCTCTTCCCAACATAACGGGGAACGACAGCTTCGCCCGTACAATGCATCAAAAGGAGCCATCTGTATGCTAGATTGATAACTATTGTTGTAGGAGAATTCAATCAATGCCAAGTGATCACTCCAACTGCCTCCGAAATCAATCATGCATGCTCTAAACATATCTTCCACTATCTGGTTGGTTCTCTCAGTCTGTCCATCTGTATGTGGATGAAAAGCAGTACTGAAATTCAAACGAGTACCAAGAGACTCTTGCAGTCCCTTCCAGAAATGTGAAGTAAATCTGGGGTCTCTATCAGACACAATGCTGACTGGAATGCCATGGAGTCTTACCACTTCTTTCATATATAAAGCAGCCAATACATCAACTATCCATTTGGACTTAACGGGTAAGAAATGAGCTGACTTTGTCAATCGATCGACAATCACCCATATTGCATCAAGTCCACCACGAGTCCTAGGTAGACCCATAATGAAGTCCATGCCAATGCTTTTCCACTTCCATTGGGGTATGTCGAGTGGTTTCAACTTTCCTGCCGGTCTAAAATGTTCAGCCTTGACTTGCTGACAAACCAAGCATCTACTCACGAAGTCTGCAACTTCCATTTTCATATTCGGCCACCAAAAGGATCTCTTCAAATCCTTAAACATTGTAGTACCTCCAGGATGAATGGTGTATTTGGATCTATGAGCTTCCTCCAGAATCTTGTTCTTTATTCCAGCTTCATCAAGTACACAAGTTCTACCCTGGAATAACAATCTTCCATCGTCAGCCATCGTGAAGTCAGGTCTGTTGCTCAAGCTTCCCTTGATCTATACTAGCTCAGGGTCATTATCTTGCAAAGATTTGATTTCCATCACCAATTCGGGCTTAAGTTGAATCTGTGCAATCATAACCTGATCATTGTCAATATTCAGATCCAGACTAGCTAATTGTTCCAGTAGCTTCCACTCTTGTAACATGAGACTTGACAATCTAGCTACAGGCTTCCGGCTTAATGCATCTGCCACAACATTGCCTTTTCCAGGATGATACTCAATCGAGAAGTCGAAGTCTTTCAAGTACTCCAACCATCTTCTCTGCCTCATATTGAGTTCCTTCTGAGAAAATAAATATTTCAGACTCTTATGATCTGAAAACACTGTGAATGTTTCTCCATACAAGTAGTGCCTCCATATCTTCAATGTGAACACCACTACTGCTAGTTCCAAATCATGAATAGGATAATTCTCTTCATGCATCCTCAACTGCCTAGAAGAATAGGCAATCACTTTCCCATGCTGCATGAGTACACAGCCTAACCCAATACCTGAAGCATAAGTGTATACGACAAAACCTCCTTCACCAGAAGGTAAAGCCAATACAGGTGCAGTAGTTAAACATTCCTTCAAAGTCTGAAAGCTTCGCTGGTAATCTTCTGACCAATCAAATTTGTTCTCCTTGCGGGTTAATCTTGTCATAGGTATCGCAATCTTAGAGAAATCTTGGATAAATCTCCGGTAGTAGCCTGCCAGGCCTAGGAAACTTCTAACTTCAGTCACACTGGTAGGCTGATCCCAATTCTTCGCTGCCTCTACCTTAGAAGGATCAACAGAAATTCCTTCCTTTGTGATGATATGTCTGAGAAAGGACACCTCTTGCAGCCAGAACTCACACTTACTGAACTTGGCATATAGCTGATGATCTCTCAAAAGTTGTAATGTCATCCTCAGATGTTCAGCATGCTCCTCTTCATTCTTGGAATAAATCAGGATGTCATCAATGAATACCACGACCCATTGATCAAGATAGGGCCGAAATACATTGTTCATCAACTACATGAAAGCTGCTGGTGCATTCGTTAGACCAAAAGACATAACGACAAATTCAAAATGACCATACATGCTGCGGAAAGCTGTTTTATAGATATCCTCTTCCTTAATCCGCAACTGATGATATCCAGATCAAAGATCGATCTTAGAAAAATACTGAGCTCCCGCTATCTGGTCAAATAATTCGTCAATCCTCAGCAATGGATATTTGTTCTTGACAGTCTGCTGGTTCAATTGCCGATAATCGATGCACAACCTCATCGAACCATCTTTCTTCCGGACGAATAATACAGGGGATCCCCAAGGGGAAGTACTTGGACGAATGAAACCCTTCTCGAGTAATTCCATCATCTGTTACTTTAATTCTCTCAGTTCCGCAAGAGACATACGATAAGGGGCCTTGGAAATAGGAGATGTGCCAGGAATGAGATCAATAGAGAAGATAACTTCCCGCTCAGGCGGAAGTCCTGGTAGTTCCTCTGGAAAGACATCAGGAAAATCTTGGACAACAGAAATGTCCTTAATCTCAATCTACTGCTCAGGGGTTGCACAGACAAAGGCTAGAAAAGCCTCGCATCCTCGTCTCATCAATTTATCAGCTCGAAGAGCCGAGATAAGTGATACGGAGTTATGGTGCTTAACTCCCATAAAAGAAAGTCTCGGGTGCCTAGTAAAAGACACAGTGCTAGAACTGTAGTGAACACCTATCTCATATCTAGCTAACCAATCTGCTCCTAGGATTACATCATAATCCTTCATGTCCATGCAAACTAAATCTGTTGGTAAATTCTGTTCATCAATCATAACCTTACTAGAAGGATAGAAATACTGAATTGCCGATCTAGAACCAATAGGCGTTGAGATTTTTAACAGAGAATTCATCAAAACAGGTTCCACAGCTAAAGACTTAGCAAATCTCTGAGAAATAAATGAATGTGTGGCACTAGTATCAAAAAGAACAAATGCTAGCTTGTCAAGTATAATAAGAGTACCTTCGACGAGTCCACCATCCTCGGCGGTTCTTGCTTCATCTGCGTGCAAAGCTTGGAGCTTGCCTTGCGGCCTTTTGATGCCTTGTGGTTTTGTCAGGGAAGCTTGCTCCGGTAAAAGAGGACAGTTAGGTATACGGTGCTCCTTACTTCCACATCGCAAACAGGCGCCCAGATTGCGCCAGCACTCCTCCATCTTGTGACCAGGACGATCACAAAACTTGCACACGCCCTTGAATGGAACAATAGGGCCAGGCTTCTTGTCTTCATGCTTCGGCATCTTGCCCTTCCATGATCTAGAACCACTCCACGAACCAGGCCCACTAATAGGCCTCTTCTTGCCATACCCGGGTTTGATATTCCCGGAACCCGTAGGTTGTTCCTTCTTTGTGCCTTGTCCACGGATTCTCTCTGTCATTTCTAGAGTATCTTCTAGGACTTGAGCTTTCCTCACCATCTCAGAATAGTTTGAGATCTCCATCGGTGCCAATTGATTGATATAATGCAGCCTCAGTCCATTAAGAAAGCGCTTAGCCTTCATTTTCTCGGTGGATATTAAGTGAGTAGCATAACCAGAAAGCCGAGCAAACTGAGCTTCATATTCTGCCACGGATAGACTTCGCTGCTTCAAAGCCACGAACTCCACTACCTTCTTCTCTTGCACTCTATCATAAAAATATTTGCCATTGAAGAACTCCTCGAACTCCTCCCATGTGACTTGCTGATCACCGAGAGTCGCCTTTACTGATTCCCACCATGTTCTTGCATCTCGTTCAAGTTGAAAAGTTGATAGAAGGACACGTTCTTGATTGCTGCACTGCATTACTTCTAATATCCTTCCCATCTCATCCAGCCAGTGCTCAGCTTCATCAGGATCAGTCGAGCCACCAAATCTCGGCGTATTCATTCCCCGAAAGTTCCGATATAAAACACCAATGCCATGGTGTGCAGCTCCTGCTTGGGCCGCTTGTTGCAAGGCGTGAGTAAGGCCTTGAACCGTACGCTGCAAGTTCCTCCATTCTGCACAATCAGCTGCCATTGCAAAGTCCTACACGTGGAATAGATTACTTAGGTTCATTAAAATATGATAATAACACGATTAAGATATGAACTTAACCCAAGTTTCTACCCAATCTCACCAAGTCAGGTCCTTAGACTTTAACAAGGTTAGGGGTCCTATGATAACACTAAGAACCCTAGAACTTGGAAAACCTAGAACTTTTAGGAAAACCTAGGGCTCTGATACCAACTAAACTATCACGCCCCAACACGGAATATCGGGACGTACAGTTAGAAACTAGCTAGAGATAATATTATTATGCTAAACTAAATAATCGTACAAGTGCTATGGAAAGAAGTACTTCTATTGATCAAGAAAGACTCCAAGTTTTATTACAATAACCATCAATGCTTAAACACGATCAACCATAACTTCCAAACTGATTCTAATACAATAACTGACTCCCAAAAGGTAAATAAAGTGCTATCACAACACTAAGGAGTAACTAATGTAAACAACTATGCCAACTCGGCATCTACTAATAGGTACACTCAAGGGTATCACTCCTGTCCCTCCCCTTTAGTATGTGCATCGTCACCTGAATAGCCTGGAAAGGGGGAAAACAACTATATGAGCTAACGCTCAGTAGATAATAACATGCAAGTTTACATGATTAACCAATTAGTTACATTTTCAAATGCAATGACAAGAAAGGAAATAACTGACGAGATGATAAAACAGCGTGATATAAAATCTTGCAAGGTCAAGAAATATATGATGACAAGAATTAACAAGAATATCAAGTACAAGAATGTTCAATAGGAAATTGAAATATAGAATTGGCCAACAAGCAAGTATGTTAAACATCAAGTCAAGCACGATAATGTAACAAGTATAACAAGAGATTTTCTGTCGTGGACGTCACGCTGATCATGCACTCGGTGCAATGCCTCACCATGTCATTACAAACTCCCATGGTCACAAGTACTTTTCGGGCGCTCTCCCTAGGACCAGACCGGGCCCTTATGATGCGTTGGCATTGATTTGTTGGATCCAAGATCCCAAGTTTTGTCTAGACATTTAATCAAGTTTAATGGCCAATTAATCAGACGAATTTCTGTCAAAAGTACGAGATTTAAGGACTAACAGATCCTTGGATTCATTATCTTAAAAACTCGGTATACGGTCACTTCTGGACCGTTTGACAGGACATACGGCTATTACTGGCCGCATTACAAGAGCTGGACCAAACTCAGTCCACGAGGTCAAGAATGAACGGTTGACAGTGTGCCGTTCAGGTAAGTAAGCAATACGTGACCTTAAGACACAATTACGATACTTATATGGACTACACTAGACCGTTCATGGAGACAAGCAGTCAACTATGGCTTGCTCATGTGCTGATTAGCCAAAGTTGATCCGTGACTTATAACCCAGCGATTTGGTCACAATTTCCAGGTCGTAGCCGGGTCATACGGGTCTCAAAACGGTGGATTCTAACTCGCCGGATAGAGTGTCCGGGTAGAATCGTACTAAGGGACAGTAATTTAGGCTTAATGGCCGTAATGCCATATAGATTGTTAGTATGCTATTAGTCTACTCTACCGGGGTATAAGGGCTTTTAATTGATTTCCTAACAGCCATTTCAAAATACCTTGATTCATGAATTATTATAAATCTCAATTTCAAGAGATAAGTTAATTACAAGATGGTAACTCAAGATACTAGAACAAGCCAATAATGACAATAGACAGTAATACAAGACAGCAGTTTACTTTCAAAATTACCATTTTATTATATGGGTTTCTAATTAACCATTTGTGTGCGTTGAATTGGAGATAGTAATCGGAATGGTTTTTACACTTTGATTGAGTGCAGGGACCATTATTCTTGAATTTTCGATTGAGGAAAACCGGCTTTAATTTGAGATCATAGGGTTGCATGTATGGGTCATTGGTTCCTCAAAATATGGTTTTCAATTGGACTAGGCTTGAATGGGTCGATCCCCTCACGGTCCGGATCAATCCTCGGGCCGAAAACATGTCTACCGGGGCTGACAGCATATGGGTCGACCCATTGGGTCGACCCCTGAAAACCAGGGGTCTGCCTGTGTATCGGTCGACCCATTGGGTCGACCCCTGCACAAACAAACTTCTGTCTGTGTATGGGTCGACCCCATGGGTCGACCCCCTGCACAGACAGACTTTGTCTGTGTATGGGTCGACCCTCGGGTTCGCAGACGCGAACGAGACTTCCGAAAATCAGAAAATCTCACCCAATTGGGGTCTAATTGGACTGAGATCTTAACCCCATGCCCCTAGATTCTTGATGGACATATTAGGGTCATATTACAAGGGTTTGGAACACTAAATTCACCGGAAAACCAATCGAAATCACAACCTATCTAGGAAGAACACTTAAAAACCTAGTCTTAGCATGTTTCTAATCAAATACGAAATTCTCTAAGCATGGTCTATAAAAATTGGGGCTTTCTACGCCAAAAGATAGATAACATGCTGATGATTACTACCATATACATTAATTAGATTTGGGTCTGTTATCATCTACCTAAATCGAAGAGAGATTTAGAAGTTAGAACGAAGAATGCCCGTTTGACAGCCCTTCACTATTTCCACGAGATCTCCCTCCACACCTAATAGAATTTGGGACTTTTACTACGAATGGAAAGCTAACTAAGAGAGGAACAAAATGGTATATTTACTTGCATGTTTTGGCCAAGATTACCTACCTCAATCGAAGGAAGGAAGAGGGCCTAAGAAAAACCCGTGAACTCGGACACTCCTCAAATAAACGCGAGAGATCTCACTAGATCGGAATCCTCTACGACCACCACTGCTCCCAAATGAAAATAGACACATAGGGCTTTCTTTTAATAGGTCATACTCGTTCTGGATCCTTCCAGGAAGGGAGAAATCGACCCATCAAGTGGTGTGTTCAAAACGCCGCGGAAATTGTTGACCTAGCCCATGCACGACCAAATGCTCCCCATACGTTAAAAATTTCGTGGCATTGTGAGAGGGGAAATGATCCTCTCTTTAATACCTTTCATTTGCCCCTAGAATCAGCTGATTTTGTTAAGAAATGAGCTCGAATTGAGGATTTTAATGTGTGGTTAACATTGAGCACGAATTTGGTTAGGTAGGTGTGAAAATTTGACTAATCCCACTAATTCGGCCTAGTTAATGATTTTATTAGAGTTGGCCACAGAAGAAAAAATTGTTAAACATAATTGATTCTACAAGAATATGATTTTTATGGATTTTTATAAAATAGTCGAAATGTGACTTATTCTATCAATTAATTCCCATTAATTCAAATAAATTCAAACAATTTCTAATTAAATTTCTAAAAGAATTTGGGGTATTACAGTTCCATCCCGACCGCCTCCCAGGGAGCAACCTTCTAGGAGTCCCCTTCGCAACAAGATCAACCTCGCCCCAGTCTGCCGCCCGAGCAGAACGTGGTCCCCACAACCGTCAGCTCGCGTCGTCTGGCCAGCATTAAGTAGCAGTGCGCCATCACCAATAGGGGGACTCAAAACGTTACCCGTCAACCCAAGAGTGCTACTCTCCGGTCCCACTATAGCCCTTTACCTCCCTGCGTGGAGTGGGCAATAAAATTTTAATTCTGTAATTTATTTGGTAATTGTCTAACCGGGAGTACGGATCTTGGCGAGGGTTGTCTTCCCCACGCCCGGAGCGTGGAGGTAACGATCTCTCCTCACTCGGCATTTTTGCTTATTTCATATATAATTCTATATGCCGCTGCTAGAGTGTTAGGAATTCTCGCCCGCTCAATTTTTATCACCGCTGTGAGAGAGAGCGAGCGTGACCCGTCCTGTGACTCGATCTGAGCACGCGGAAAAGTCAATACCTAAGACCCATTGTCGGTTCCTCAACTGCGTAGATCCACGCGTTTCCCTCCCTTAGGGACGTCCGCGAGCTAGAGCCCCAGGTTCGCATTCCGTCCCGCATCAATACCTCTGGAGGGTGTTGAAGGTCTCAACCAGGTCGGTGAAATGGTCCTCGGCCTTGGGTGTCTTGACGAGCATGTCATAAATATAGGCCCGATCTGGTCTTCAAAGATCTAGTTGACCAGCCTCTGATAAGTTGCTACGACGTTCTTTAGCTCGAAAGGCATTCGGGTGTAGCAGTATACGCCGAAGTCGGTGACGAAGGCGGTCTTCTCGATATCTTCGGGGTTCATCTGGATCTGATGGTACCCTGAATGGGCGTCCAAAAAGCTGAGAAGTTCATTACACGACGTTGAATCAACCAGTTGGTCGATGCTCGGTAATGGATAGCAGTCCTTCAAAGTGGCTTTATTGAGGTCGGTGAAGTCCATGCACATCCACCATTTGCCTAAAGCTTTTGGTACCAAGACGACAATGACGAGCCAAGTCGGGTAAAGGACCGGGCGGAATAGTCCGGTTTTCTTCCCGTTATTGATCTGCTCTTTAATGATTGCCTATTTTTCTGGGGCGTTCTTTCTTCTTCGCTATTGGACTGGTTTCACCGATGGGTCGAGGTTGAGCTTGTGCATCACCATCTCCCCGGGAATTCCGGGAAGATCCTCATCATACCATGCGAAGACTTAAATGTACTCTGAAAGTAGGTCTTTATATTGCTTTTGTACATTGGGTGATAGATCTGCCCCAATTTTTACTTCGAGAGCCGGGTCGTCTTTGAGGAAGATCGACAGTAACTTCCCGCTGGGTTTGCCTGCCTTCATTTTATCCTCGACCTCCCCGAACTCTTTATTTTTTCCCTGGCCTTACGGCTTCGACCGAGATTACATAGCACCTTCTAGCTATTGCTTTATTACCTCGGACTTCCCCAATACCGTATTTGGTGAGAAACTTCATTTTCTGGTGGTAACTGGAGGGCACTGCCTTTATCTAGCCGATAATACCTCGGCCGAAGATGGCATTATAGGTCGACATCCCTTTAATCACCACAAAGTTTTCCATAAACGTGAGTATTTTTGGAGGGGTACCGAGAGTGACAGGCAGGCATAGGGCCCCCTCAGGATACGTTGCCTGGCCGTTGAACCCACAAAGAGGGGTTCGGATAGGGCGAAGCTTCGATGGGTTTCCACCCATCTTTAAGAAACATTCATATGGCAAAACATCAGGGGCGCTACCATTATCTACTAAAATCTTATCTACGTTATAATGGTTTATAGTAGCCGAGATTACAAGGGCATCATCGTGTGGGGTTGCTACACCTTCCTGGTCTTGGTCTGAGAACACCAGGGCTTGCTGGTCGTTTGCCGGTGGAGCTTTGGGGGGCTCGGAAGCCTTGCTAGCTCGCTCGGCGTGACGCTCCTTCCTTGACTACTGTCTGCTCCTAAGGCCGATCCCCCTGAAATGACGTTGATGTGGACTCCGCGGGGATGATTATCAATTTCTTCTGGGGGGGACTCCGCGGTCTTCCCGTTGCTCGTCCACATATTGGGAGAGGTGTCCTTGGTGGACGATGCATTCAATCTCGTCCTTGAGCTGCTGAGAGTCACCAGTGTGATGGTCGTGGTTGTTGTAGAACTGGCAGTGCTTTCGACGACTGTGGCGTCTTGGGTCAGCTTTCATTGGCTCGGGTCGGTGAAGAAGGCCCAAGTCCTTGATTTCTTGATATATCTCGTAGACGGGGATGGGTAAAGGAGTGTACCGTTCGAACTTACGCGGAGGCTCCCTACGGTCTCCTTCTCGGTTCCTCCTTTTCCCCGGGCCCGAGGTTTGCTCGGACAGTCGCTTCTTTTCTCCTTCTCTCCCTCCCGAGCTCGCCGGGTCTTGGCATGAGTTGAGGACTTCTTCGCACTCGGCATGGCGCAGAGCCAAGGTCACTAAGTCGGCGAGAGAGGAGGGAGGGTGGAGCACCAATTCTCACCGGAGGTTTTCATCTCGGGTGGCTCTGGTCAGTGTGGTGATGGCTGAGGCCATGTCCAGGCGGGGGATGTGTAGAGCTTCCGACTTAAAGCGGTTGATGTAAGCCCACAACTTTTCCCCCTGTGCCTAATTGAGGGCCAACAGTCTCGCGATCGACCTTGGAGGGCCACTTCCGGCGAAGCTTTCTTTGAACAATCGCCCGAACTGTCGGAAGTTCAGGATGCTCCCTGGCGCGAGTGCTCGAAACCGGGCCTGAGCGCCTTGGACCAGAGTGGTCACGAACGCTCGGCACTTGACGGTGTCAGACGCCCTGTACAGGGTCACCAGGGCATCGAAGTTGTCGTAATGGTCGGCCGGGTTGCCCTGGCACTCGTAAGATTTAAAGGTCGGCAAGGAAACTCTTGGTGAGATCTCTGCCTAAAAAATATGGTCAGAGAACGGGGATTGCTCCTCATCATCCTTTGTGGAACTCTTTTGTAGGGCGTGGAGGGCGAGCTCCTGCTCGGCAAAATGCCGCTCAAAGTCTCGCAGATGGAGGGACAACTTCGGCTGACGTCGAGGTAGAGCCGGGGGGCTCTGAGTACTTCCCCGACTATTGCCCCATTACACCTTTACGGCAGCGTCCGCTTCCGTGTGTTTTTGAGGTAACCCGGACTTCTTCCCTCGCAGATTGGAGGAAGCTTCTTGTTCCAGGAGTGGGGGTTGTGAGGGCCCGCCTGGCCCGTTACAGATGAGATGTATGCCTTGGAGCGTAAAGCGGCCTCCAGCCGTCTACCGGGAGGCTTCTACATAGGGGGGACTCATCCGGGGAAGCCATGACCTCTCCTCCCTAGCAGCCTAGGTCTTCATCAAGTCGACGAGGATATCTAGTTTAGCGTTGAGGGTCTGGAGGGCGTCTGGGTTCTTGGGAGGGTGTTGTCCCCCCGTGGCCGGCAGAGGTATGGCGTTAACTTGATTGTTGGCGTTGGAGAGGGGACCCATAGATGAGAGGGAAGGCACATGTTCCCCTCCCACGGCTGCCGATACCTTTCCTTTGTCACCGGCGTTTCTCTTACTGGAACTTCTTCACACCATATTGGCACTTTGCTCGTTTCCCACAGACGGCGCCAGATGAAGAGGCGTGATCTCATGCTGAAGCCTAAGCCGTATGATCCTTGATAGACACTGATTTTCGCCACCAATGACGAGGATTCTGCAAGGTAGGAAACATATCAGAGGAGCCCAGGTGATGACCCCGGGGAAAACCCTCCGATGCCTAAGTCTGCCAATTGATAGAGCCTAGGCAGAAGAGATGTAGGAGAAGGAAAGAGATGAGCATGAGATTGCTCTCCACCAACTAGTGTGGCTTTGAGGTCTCAGACTTGCTTACCTTTCTGGAGGGTTTCCTTTAAGTTTATATCGTCGCTCGCCCCCTATACTAGAGTCAAGGAAGCTTGAGGGACCAGGGGAGTTACGTCCTTGCTGAGGGCTCTTCACCGCTTGAGGACTCTTGCCCTCCCTTATCCCCTTAAGCTTCCTAGTCCTGGGCAGCAACGTAACATCCCCCTATGATAAGCGCCCGGTTGGCGGTTTGAGCATGGGGCGGTCACTTAGGGGGTGCTCGGACCTTTCCCGAGTGACGGGGGCGTCATCGGTCGGTTATGCTCGGATGCCGCTTGGGATTCTCCCGAGCGACCGTTACTCGGTCCTCCGGGCCAGAGGGCCGCCTAGGAAGTATGTGTCCAAGTTATTTGGGCTTCAAACTAAGTGGGCCCATTAAATGGGGCTATCACTTGGGGAGTTCGGCCTGGTTAGGTCGAGTTGGACCTAGTTTGGCCACTCCGAGCCACATGTTTTTTGGGCTGCTGATTTACCCCTCTCAACTATCCAATGAGGGAGTATGTCTAGGACTCTTAAGGTATCGAATTGACCCTTTCTAGGACTCCTAATTTGATCAAATCGCTCAGCCCTAGATCATTTCCTATAAATAGACCCTAATTTCGTTCTATGCGAACCCTAGTTTTGGAGCGCGTTGTTTGAAGGTAAGACGTTGCCATCTCAGGTTAAGTCTTTAGAACTTTTTGTTCCCTTTAGTATTGTCTAACCCCTCTCCAAATTTCATGTTAGGAGGTCAAGCCGTTGAGAAGTTAGAGGATCTGGAAGTAGTTGTTCTTCTGCAGAATGCACAGGAACAAGCGTGTTCGTCCGACAAAGACCCGAGGTTTAGGGATCTTAGCAGAGGTAATTTCATATCTTAGCCAAGGTTTAGGGCAAATTTTATATCTCTTGGACTTGAGATCCTCTCCGTCAGATATTCCTTCTGTCGGACTAAGTGATCATGTTTCAAGGCCTCCGTAAGTCTCCGTGAGCCTACGATTCCCACTAAGACGTCGAGCTGGTTGTACCCTAAAAGTCAATGGTCTAGAAAGTATTTCGTGAAATTCGTGTTTTCTACGAGCTGACCTGAACGCGGCCTTAAGGAGACCGCTACTTCATGAAGGTGATCTTGGCATGACCGCATTCTGCCAGGCTTACTTGTTGCGTCGTCCTATTTTTCCTCTGCGTCAACTCCACCCTAAATGCTGTCTTGACTTGACTGTCTCTTCAAGAAAATGGTCCTCTCTTGACCGCATTTTCCCAGATTGTGTCTAACCCGTGGTTTGACCAAAAGGGTTAACTCTACTATGTTCTTAGGTGGTCTCTTGAACATCTGGAACCTAATACCTTATTCATCAAGACATTAATGAAAGATGGAACTTTATTATTGTACCGTTATGCTGCCAGAATTCCTCCGTGGCATAATGTCCAAATAATTCTTCCTTGAACTCATATGTATTCACCTTGGTACATTCTTACCTTGATTTTTGCTATCATGAAACTATTGTTGGAATTGTTATTATTGGTCTACATTATTATGTCTCATGGAAGTAGCTTGATTTATAACTGGAAGATGCAAGAGCGAGCACGGACAGTGTCCAAGGGCTCGACGCTAGCCCCCTCGGCAGATGGCCGGAAACATACTATAAACTATGGTGTATGATTAACACTGACGTCGCATTGTGCCGGGAGTACTTTTTTTATAAACGGGTGAAATCCATGAGGGTATCTTATGAAATTTACATGCCTGTTAGTACATTCTTGTTATATGACTTTCTAGAACATAGCCTTCTTAAGGTTATGAAAAGTACATTCACAATACATGCTAGTACATTCTCGTTCATTAAAGGCCACATTACAATCTTGCTTGATCATGATCCCATATTTGTCATATCTCCATATTTGTCTTGTGATTTATATCAATTTTAGCACGTGTTTTATCGCATTTTACAGTATTGCCTTTCATAGGGCTAAAATGTTAATTATTTAAATTATGCCTTCATGTTGATACGAAGATACCTACTGGGAAAGTGTGCTCATTCCTACTTTCCTAATGTTTTTAGGAAACTCTAACGGGTCAGATTCAGACTATTCAAGTGGTGAGTCCGAGAGTTAATGAAGATCCAAGTGAAGCCTAGTAGTATCTTATTTAGAGTCATAATGATGTAATCTTTCTTTTGTTGAGCCTAATTCATCGCGGTGTCAATAGAGTCAAATGTCAATGCACTTTTGATTATGGCTAAATAAAGATTGGAGTTTTGATTAAATACGGAGCATTCCTCCTTTATGTGTGGATGTTTAGTGCTCTGATTATATTGCTTGCTTGAGGCGTATTGCCGGCTATTCACGTTCTCGACTTAATTCCGCTGCATTTCTCGGGGCGTGACACTATGCTAATGATTTCATCAAGGTTAGTGCTTGACTTATTGTCGTGACCAGCCGCTATAACCCAACGGCTTAGACCTTTCGTCTAAGACCGGATTAAACGATATCCTTGCATTGGCATATATCCTATGCCAATGATTTCATCAAGGTTGGTGCTTGACTTCTTGTCGGGACCAGCCGCTATAACCCAACGGCTTAGACCTTCCATCTAAGACCGGATTAAAAGATATCCTTGCATTGGCATATACCCTATGCCAATGATTTCATCAAGGTTGGTGCTTGACTTCTTGTCATGGCCAGCCGCTATAACCCAATGGCTTAGACCTTCCGTCTAAGACCAGATTAAACAATATCCTTGCGTTGGCATATACCCTATGCCAATGATTTCATCAAGGTTGGTGCTCGACTTTGTTGCATTCTGTGTGTTTTTATGATGTCAATACAATATGGTTCATTAGCTAATAATATAAGTCTTAGTTGTAGGTGGTTTGGCTGCTGGAGCTATATCAAAAGAGTGAGGAAGATCTGAGAAATGACAGGGTAATTTCACCTTGAAACAAGGTTATACTTCTAGAAGAAAAGATCAAGAGTACAAGTGTCGAGCTTACCATAAGAGGTTGAGGCAGAATCGACACAACAGAGGACGGCCTTTATGCAGTGATGCTCAAGGAAGCCATTTCTAGAGTTCTGCCTCGATGCAGTAGAATATTGCCTCGATGCATCAAGCTTAAAATTGGTTTGCGAATCACACCACATCGAAGCACCAAGAAGCTGCCTCGACGCACCAAGTCAAAAGCCAGCATTCGAAGCCTTTGGCCAAAGGTTCTATCTTCAGACTACACCGTCGCTTCAGAGGAGTTCATCGACGCACTCAGCTCGGAACCAACAATTGGAAGCCAACAACGTCGAAGCATCCAAGCACTGCATCGACGCACCAAAGGCCATGCATTTCGAAGCCAACAGCTCAAAAGTCTCTTAGCTACACTACCTCGATGCATTAAGTAGCTGCATCGACACAGCTTCATTTAATTCTCAAAAATGTGAGAATCAAGTAGATCACATGCCAGCAACCTGAAGCCTTTTGGCACACAATCCAATATACGTGGCTGAGTTCTAGAAGGATAAAAAGTGACAGAATATTCTTTGCCACATGGACCAATGAATTATTCCGGCTATGGATCACTTTTCTAATCTGGAAGGGGCGATTTCTCTGCTATATATAGGAACCGATCAGAACAAGGGATGCTACTGCATTCCCTGCAAACTCAAAAGAGAAAAGCTGCCTTTGTTGATGAAATAGAGAGAGCCAAAGAGAAAGAAAGAGAGAAGATAAAGAGAGAAGAGATTGCAGCCCAGTAGAGAGAGGATTGATCCTGAGTTTCTTAAGCTCTTGAATCAACATTCAGAGCTACGCTTGTTTTTCTCTTCAGCTATCTTTTGGTTTTCGTTTATGTTCTTCTCAATTTAGACCGAAATTTCTTTTGTTTCTGTTCCTTTTGAGATTTCAGAAGAAGGGAAACATAGTCTTCGGGTTGCTCCTTCTGAGATTTCCGAAGAAGGGAGACATAGTCTCCGGGTTATTTCACTCTGTGCAGACAGAGGAAGGGAGAATCATCTCTGGGGTTCCTTCTGATAAATCAGAAGAAGGGAGGATTGGTCCTCCGGGTACTACATTGTGCAGTGGGTTCGATCTCTGCTGGAAGCAGAATCGTAGTTCAAGGGATTTGTCTCCCTTGGGTGTTAAGCTGTGGTTTCAGCCATTATTTGCAGACTGAGTCTGCGTTTGATTTGCTTTGTGCAAGGAATCCTCACTCTGCAGAGAGGGGTGGATGTAGATTGCGGATTGTAATCGAACCACCTAAAAATCCTCTTGTTCATTGTGTGGTTTTCCTTGCTTGATTTCATTCGTATCTTGCAACAACTAGATAGTATATCAAAAGTCATAGCTAGAAAGATAGGTCAGGCCAATCTGGAAAGTTGCCCCTTGCGAGAGGAGATCTTTGGATCAACCCTCCGTCTAGTACCGGTCTCAGTTGTTGGTTGAATACTGGCTTGCTACGTGGTTAGCTTTCATTGTTGATGTTTGTGGTTGCACGTATTAATCTCACTTCAATAACCTCTGCCTCTGCATATCAATTGTTCATTCGTTTATCTAATCTAGCATCTGTGGTTGAATTGCTTCAGTTTTTAGTGCTATATCATAGCTTAGCTCGTGGGTTATTAAATTGGTTTAATTTGGGGGACAGATCTATTCATCCCCCCCTTCTAGATCTATCTCTCTATTTCTGTCAATTGGTATCAGAGCAGGTTTCTCACAATGTGGTCCAACGACCAGGGAAGACTTGGAACTAGCAATGCTCACAGCTTCATAGCTGAAGGGCATTCAATTAATAGACCCCCATTTTTCGATGGTGCTAACTATTTGTACTGGAAGAACAGGATGGAGGTGTTCTTGCGAGCTCAAAGTCATGAGCTGTGGAGAGTTGTCACCAGCGGTCCATTTGAACTCGTTGAAGATGAAAACACATGGACCAGGGAACAAATTCGTTTGTCAACCGTCAACTGGACAGCTCTGAACATCATGCAGTGCGCCGTGCATCCAGATGAATATTCAAGGATCTCTACTTGTAAAACTGCCAAGAAAATGTGGGACAAGCTGGAGCTTATCTATGAAGGAACGTCCTAGGTGAGAGCAACTAAGGTAAAGATGCTCACCTCTGATTATGAACTGTTTAAGATGAAGCATGATGAAAGTATATTTGAGATGTATGCGAGGCTCTCACTGATCACTAATAGTCTTAAGGCTCTAGGAAAACAATTTCAGGAAAGCGATCTAGTAAGGAAGATTCTTAGGTCCCCAACCCATGCGTGGCACACGAAAGCCACGGTGATAGAAGAATCCAGGGATCTGTCCACTATGACAGTCACGGAGCTGATGGGATCATTAATGACATATGAGATTAACCTCAAGAGGAGTGTGGAAGAAAACAAGTAGGGGAAAACAATAGCTCTCAAAGTGTCTCGGAGTAGTGAAGAGAGTAGTGAGAAATATGAGAATTTTTTTGATTTAGATGATGTTCAACAAGCCATGTTGACTCGACAGTTCCAAAAGTTATTGAGAACCAAAGGTAAGACCTTCAAAAGAAGAAGGCCATAGCAGGCTGGTAAGAATTCTAACTTTAAATCTTATAAGAATAAAAATTCTGACAAAATCACTTGTTTTCATTGCAAAAATCCAGGTCACATGAAAGGAGACTGCCCAGAGTTGATGAGGAAGAACTTCAAAGCTCAGAAAAAGAAGCCTCAGGCCATGGTTTGTACATGGAGCGATGAAGAAGAAGATATCGAAGGTGAAACCTCAGATGAAGAAGAACAAGGGCTATGCCTTATGGCCAACAATGATGAAGAGGTAAACAATCCCTTCGAAAAATATTCAATTGATGATTGAGAGGACGCATATGCCGATCTATTAGATAAATTCAATTGTCAAACCAACGAATACAAAATGATGAAGAGAAAATTGAACAATGTTATTCAGGATCAAACTTCTGTTAAAGAGGAAACTGAAAAACTCAAAACAAAGGTTGAAGAATTGAATTTGCTAAAAATTGACCATGATAACCTAAAAACTAAAAATGAGGAGATTATGAAACACCTGGATGATTTCAAAATAAAATTTCAGGAAATCCATAAAGAAAAAGAATTAACAACCGAGAAATATGAAGTTATCAGGAATACAAATTCTAAAATTCAAAAACAATGCGAGAAGCTTGAAAAGGAATTAAATGATAAAGAAGCCATGCTTGAAAATTTTGTTCAGGGAAAGACAAATCTAGATACCATGCTAGGTATGAAAATAAATTTCAATAAAGAAGGATTGAGATATGATCTCTCAAGCAAAAAGCCTTTTGAATTCAAAACACTGACCTTCAGTCAAGAGAAGGGTAAAGAGAAACTGGACACCCCATCCAATTCAAACAGCAACAAACATGTCCAGCAACCAAAGATGATGAAATTCATAAAAGCCAATTCAACAAATCCCACTGGACAATCAACCATAATTCAGGCTAATCAAATTGTTAAAACAACCTTGCATCGACCCAGCCCAAGCGGTGAGTCGAGTCACCATGTCCCTGACAGAGCTAAAATTAGCCTTCAAGCTAAGATGCATCGACGCAGCCAAGACCATAGGTCAATGCACCCTAACCAGAACAGAAGCTCTAAGAAATATAGAAATCTGAATAATGACAAGACACATTGGTCACATCTTGATTATTCTCAAAGATATTTCAATAAACACACCTTCCAAAGTCAGAACAGTTTCATGAGGTACCCCACAAATCACTTTGGAAGTAGGTGGAATAAACATGTGTCTAACAAAGCTCAAGTAAAACCAAACCCAAATCTTACAAACTCCAAATCTGTCAATGTTGAAAACAAGAAATTCAACAACAATCAGAAGAAAATTGTTAGACAGGTTTGGATCCCAAAAAATTTGTTGAAGGGTTTGAATGATCTATCTGGACCCAACTTTTCTTGGGTTCCAAAATTTTCTGCATAATTTGCTTGCATGTCGGCTTGCCAGCCATGCAAAACCGGTGGTATTTAGACAGTGGCTATTCGAGGCACATGACAGGAGATCGAACCAAGTTCAGCAAGCTGGAGATGAAGGGAGGAGGAATGGTTAAGTTTGGATGGAAAAAAAAGGGTAAGATAATTGGTTCAGGCACCATTGGTAAGTTTCCCTCAAACACCATTGAAAAGATTTTACTTGTTGATGGACTTGAGTATAACCTGTTAAGCATCAGTCAACTCTGTAACAAGGGTCACAAAGTTATTTTTGATAACCATGCATGCAAAATATTTGAAATAAATTCTGACATAGTCAAATTTTTAGGACTCAGAGTCAATAATGTCTACATAGTAGACTTAGATGAAAACTCTTCATCTAATCTTTGTTTGTCTGCCAACCTAGAGAATAATGCCTTCAATTGGCACAGGAGGTTGGGTCATGCTAGTTACAACACTTTAAATAAATTGGTCAAGCATGATTTAATTAGAGGTCTACCCAAGCTTCAATTTAAATCAAATGTAAAAATCTATTATGCATGTGCACTAGGGAGACAAAAAAGAAAATCTTTCAAAACAAGATTAGAACCCCTGTCATTTGAACCACTAGAATTCCCGTACATGGACTTATTTGGTCCCACAAGAACCCAAAGTTTCAATGGCAAAAGATTTGGGTATGTAATTGTGGATGATTTTACTAGATTTGCATGGATATTTTTCTTGGCTCACAAAAATGATACATTTCCAAATTTTCAACATTTCTTAAATAAAATAAAGCAGGAAGGTAAGCACAAAATCTACACAATTCAATCTGATCACGGGGGGGGGGGGAGTTTGAGAATACACTATTTTTAGATTTCTGTAAACAAGAGGGACTGATTCACATGTTTTCTTCTCCCAGGACCCCAGAGCAAAATGGTATAGTGGAAAGAAGAAATAGAACGATCGTGGAGATGGCAAGGACAATGCTCATTGAAAGTCAACTACCACGAAGATTTTGGGCAGAACCTGCAAACACATCCTATTATATAATTAACACGGCAATGGTAAGACCTGTCCATAAGAAAACTCCATATGAACTGCTGAAAGGTAAGAGACCCAACTTGGCTTATTTTAAGATTTTTGGTTCTAAATGTTTCATTCATAACAATGACAAAAAGGACTTAGACAAATTTGAAGCCAAGAGTAGCCCAGGGATTTTCCTATGATATTCTAAATTATCAAGGGCATATAGGGTCTTTAACATTTCTGATGAAAAAGTAGAAGAATCACCTCATGTCATATTTGATGAAACATTCAATTCTACTGACATGAATAATGATGACAGGTAATCAAGAGATGATGGAGAATTTCTGGAGGACAAGCTGAATGAGGAAACAAATGAACCAGCTGCACAAAATGATCCAGAGCAAGGAGAGTCAGTCGAGCAAGGTGAGTCCTCAAACAATATCGGATTTCTAAAAGACCATCTTGAACATAACATAATAGCAAATCTGCATGATCCCCTAAGGACTAGATCTTTTTGTCAAGAAGTCAATAATCAAGATCTAGTAACTTTAGTTTCACAAATTGAACCCAAAACAATTGAAGAAGCTTTAAAAGATGCGTCATGGATAAATGCTATGAATGGAGAATTGGGTCAATCTGAAAGGAATAAAGTATGGAACCTAGTTCCCAGACCCGAAAATGTGTCTGTCATAGGAACTAAGTGGGTCTTTTGAAATAAGGTGAATGAAGATGGAATAATATCTAGAAACAAAGCTAGGTTGGTGGCCAAGGGCTACTGTCAGGAATTTGTGGTGGACTTTGATGAATCCTATGCACCACTTGCTAGGATGGAAGCAATAAGAATATTGTTAGCATTTGCCTGCTCAAATAACATTAAACTTCATCAAATGGACGTAAAAAGTACTTTCTTAAATGGGTTTATAAAGAGGAGTTTATGTTGAGCAACCCCCCGATTTTGAACTATCAGAACTGCCTAAGCATGTTTTTAGACTAAATAAAGCTTTGTATGGATTGAAGCAGGCCCCTCGGGCTTGGTATGATAAGCTGACAGAATTTCTACTCAGCAAGGGCTATAGCAGAGGTAAAGTGGACCAGACACTTTTTACAAAAAATCTGAAACACCAACTCATCATAGTTCAGGTATACATAGATGATATTATTTTTGGTTCAACATGCACTGAACTATGTGATGAATTTGTAAGTCTAATGCCAAATGAATTTGAAATGAGTTTGGTTGGTGAACTGAACTACTTTCTTGGTCTACAGGTACAGCAAATGAAAGATGGTTGTTTCATCAGTCAAACAAAATACACATTGGAGATCTTGAAAAGATTTGGAATGTACAAAGTGAAGCATATAGCCACTCCAATGGGTACTAATACTTCTTTGGATGCGGATGAGTCAAGTAAAGACGTAAATGCAAAACTCTACAGAGGTATGATTGGATCCTTACTATACCTTACTGCCTCTAGACCTAATATCCAATTCAACGTATGCATGTGTGCTAGATTTCAGTGTAGACCTTCTGAATTACATCTTGCTACTGTTAAAGAAATTTTTAGATATATTTCAAGCACACATAATCTAGGACTTTGGTTTCCTGCATCACTCACATTAGATTTAAAATCTTACACTGACGCAAACTATGCTGGTTGCAAGTTAGATAGGAAAAGCACAAGTGGTTTTTGTCAATTCTTAGGTGGGTGTTTAGTTTCTTGGGCTTCCAAGAAATAACATTCTGTTGCCCTCTCCACTGCAGAGGCTGAATACGTAGCTACAGGGAGTTGTGGCACTCAAGTTATTTGAATAAAACACCAGCTCCAGGACTATAAAGTAGACCTTGGTTGCACACATATTTTCTGTGATAACACTAGTGCAATAAACCTATTTAAGAACCCTATTCTGCATTCACGAACCAAGCATATAGAAATCAGGCACCACTTCATAAGAGATGAAGTTTCTAGGGGAAACTTTGAAGTAATCCATGTAAGCACAGCACATCAAATTGCAGATATATTTACTAAGCCTTTGGATAATGAAAATTTTTCTTCCTTGAGAAGAGAGTTGGGTATTTTCAGATCATCTTGAAGTCCAGGCTATTTTTTGAATCCCATTTCATGTCTGTCTGTAATTTTTTTTTGTGAGTCTGTAGCCTGCCTCGATGCACTGGTGTCACCGCCTTGACCTGTTAGTTCAAATTCTTCACATCTACAATCCATAATCTAATAGCGTAGATAACATATAGTAAAAATGCATACAGGGAGATGGTGATAGCCATAAGCATGAGAGAACTGAGGAAATGCAGTGCAATGCAATCACCGTGGGACCAGAGTGACAATGTGCGGACGGTGGGACCAAAGCTAGCTTTTTCCTACGCTCAAAATTTCATTAGCCAAGATAAAAATGGTAACAACCAATAAATTAAGGCGTTAATGCATAGAAAGTATAGCATGAATCATTCACTCAATTATAATGAAGACATAGCATGAAAAGCATGGCATTAAATAACATGGAATGGATAGCATTGAAGCGCAATATGCCCATTGAATCATGAATGAAATGAGAAAGTGTAGTATGAGCATAGCATGTGTGAAAAACATAGCTTATCATAGTAAGACAAAACATGTATAGCGTCAAAGCAAAGCATGTTTAGTTATTAAAGTAAAACATTCATGCCAGTGTTTATCATTGTTGTTACGAGGAAGACAACTTGCCCAATCATAAGATTTGGACTTGACTGATCACGATTGAAGTGATGCCCAGAGTGGCAGGGATGATCAAGTGAATAGCATAGAAAGATTTTCTCTTGAATGATTAGAATGACACCTAGAGCGGTGAATCATGAAGATAGCAATCAACATAGGGAAGAATCGAAAGGTAGATAGCAATTAATGGAGAGGACTCATCCAGTGTTCTTGGTCCTTGTAAAAAGGTTATCACTGTAAAACAACACCATTAGGAAAAATACAATGCAATGCAGTTTTTTTTGGATTTTTGAAATATGCAAATTTTTATGGGTTTTGAAAAAGTATTCAATGTTTTATGGATTTTGGAAAATATTTGAATTTTTTTATTTTGGAAAAATATTCAACTTTTTTGTTCTATTTTTTTTAGATTTTGTTGGGAAATATTCAATTTTGTTTGGAATTTTGGTTTAAACATTACTAATACAGCATCAAAGGATGTTTAAACCACTGGCTAGGGGTCCTTGTTCCTTCCCCTTTCGCTAAGAACCGCCTAAAGCATGGCTTGCATTGAGAGGTGGCGCCCCATAACCGGCTGCCCTTGGATAACGGTGCCGCTACCAAAGCGATACCCGAGAAACACTCAGTCTTGGAGGGAGAAGAGAAGAAAAAAATAGAGATAAGCTTGATATAAGTTAAGAAGATATCGGGTTATGACTTCTGTCTATAGCACAATCCCAAGAGATTCGGTCTATTGTGCCGGGGCTTTGTGTCATATCATCGAACCTCAATTCTCTTTTAGGCACGCATACGACTGGGCTCATAACGTCCCGCGGGGAAACTGTACTGCCCTCTTGCCATGCCAAAAACTTTTATTTTTTTCTCATTTTTTTACTTGATTTTTTCACTATTATGTCCTTTGGACTTTGAGAGATATTACAGTTGAGCTTTTGAATTTTGAGAATAAGGTCATAATAGACTGCCCCTATTTGAGACTTCCTCTTGTCGGGGTGTGCTTAGGTTAATCTAAACTGAAGTGAGATATAATTGTTCTCTCAATCTTTTTGATCTCACACGGACTACCAATCCAACAAATGCTGAACGATTACTAATAACAGATAGCAGATGATCAATGTGCGATGATGCAGTGAATAAAAATCTATAAACTAACCAGTGAACTGGGATAGAAGAAATGGACAATCACACAGGCAAACCACATAGAGCACAGAGATTTTTAAGTTGTTCGGGACTACGATGGGCTCCCTACTGTTGAACATATCCGAGTGATTTTGATAATAACAAAACCTAGGACTTTTATCTCCTATGTATCTTGTATTAGAACGAAGTTTCATGCCTTAAACCATTAAGTCTCATCCCACTTTCACATTAGTATTCATGAATCCTTCCATGTGTTAAATCGAGCCTAAATGAACTTGAAATCAACTATAACACAAGCCCTTTTCAAGCATCGAACCCATGGACAGTTTCAAGTAGGCTAACACTTGACTTTTGCAGGTTTGAAGATTGGCGGTCGACCTGTGGACCCTTGGCGGTCGACATGAAATCACAGCATTGAAGATTAGAAGTCTGTAAAACTAGCGGTCAACCGCCAGGAGCTAGCGGTAGAGCTATTTTCCCAGTAGCCAAATGGCTACAGGAATGCCCCTAGCGGTCGACCGTTGGCCTCTGTAGGTCGACTGCCAGCCCCGAGCTGCCAACAATTGTTGACTTTTTGTCACTTCGAGAAAAGTCATTCCTCTTGGTATTGTTTAATCCCTAAGCAACCAAACTCTCCAGAAATTGTGGATCTGGTCTGGGGGAGTCCATGGACCATTCAAAGTCTATATAACTCATGCAAGAGGGTTAAGAAAACCCTAATGCTTAAAGGGGGATCAAGGAGGCTACCAAAGGGGAGAGAAGGGGAGCTAGCACTGTAGACGTGAACAGTGCTCCGAGAAGAGTTCTTCATCCCTCTTCATCCATCCTCAAGTGAAGATCAAGCCGTATCTGAAGGAGATCAATTCAAAAGCCAAGTGAAGCTCAAGCTGCATCCAAGAAACTCTTCATCAACTAAGGGGGAGCATCAATCAAGTCCTTTCTTTTGTGTTTTCATTCTTAATCTTTCTAAGCTTCAAGTGTGGTTTCTGTAATCCTGTAACAATCTTGTGTGTGTGTGGATCTTCCTAAATCTATGTGTGTGTCTAATTAAGTTTGCTGGTTTCGTGTGTGTAGTTGGGTGTCCTTACATCTTCATCTCCCAACGTGTGTGTGTGTGTGTGTTCGATCTTGTATTTCTTTACAAGATAGTGTGTGTATCCTCACGGTCGGTGAGGGGTGGACGTAGGTTGCCGTTGTGGCATCCGAACCACCTAAATCTTGCCGTCTCATTGTGGTTTGCTCCTTTTCTCCTTCCGCCCTCTGCGCATGTTTTTGGAATTAGATTAATTGCATCTATTAGATCTATTTTATTTAGTCAGTTTCAAATCGATCCTCGGTATATCAAAAATTGGATTCGGACTGACAAGGTTATTCTTGCGGGAAAGATAACAGGTTTCGTTGAGTAAATCTACGGATTTGTCAACTCCGCCTAGTACCAAGGGTTACTGAAGTGATTGATTTTGATAGATCTATTCTCCCTCTTGCACTTATTCTATAGTGTTCTCACATATTCTTAAAATTGAGTATAGCTTTGTTAATTTTCCATTTCACCCAATTCACCCCCCCTCTTGGGTGCCATTGATAGCGGGACTTCAATTGGTATCAGAGCTTGGGCTCTATCCTTCACAGGTCTAACGATCTAGAGTGAGATCTAGATCAATGGCAAATAAGGGTTGATGCCCGAGGGTCACTCCATTAACCATCCTCCGTTCTTTGACGGTTCAAACTACTCATACTGAAAAAATAGAATGCATGTTTTCTTGAGGGCTCAAGAGTACGAAGTTTGGAGAGTTGTGGACAAGGGTCCTTACAAACTTGGGAATGATGAAGAAAAATGGACACCCGAGGAAATTAAGAAATGCACTGTTAATTTCAATGCTATGAATATTATGCAATGTGCGATACACCCTAACGAATTCTCTCGTGTTTCCATGTGCAGCTCAGCTAAAGAAATGTGGGACAAACTGCGGCTCATATATGAAGGGACATCCGAGGTCAAGGAGACAAGGCCAACCTTCTGGTTCGAGACTATGAGCTTTTCAAGATGAAGCCTGAAGAGACAATTTCAGAGATGTTCGCAAGGCTAACTGAGATCACAAATGGTCTCAAAAGTCTTGGGAAAAACTACACAAATTCTGAGCTTGTAAGAAAAGTGCTAAGATCCCTCTCTCTTGCGTGGCACACCAAAGCAACCGTTATTGAAGACGCCAAGAATCTGTCCACACTTACCCTCGATGAACTCATAGGGTCACTCATGACTTATGAGATAAATGTGAAGAGGACAGCTGAGGAAGATATCAAGAAGAAGAAAGTAATTGGATTGAAAGCTCATCAATCCGATGACGACTCTCAAGAAGAAGAGTCCAGTGACAGAAGCAACGAAGAAGAAGAATTGGCTATGATTACTCGTCAAGTAAAAAGATTTCTGAGAAAGAAAAAAAATTACCAAGACAACTTCAGAAAAGGGCAAAGGAAGCCCACTCAAACCAAGGGAGAGTCAAGCAAGCCGAGTAGCATCATATGCTACGAATGTAAAAAGCCCGGGCACATGAGGGGAGAATGCCCATACCTAAAGAAGAAATTCAAAAAGGATAATTTCAGAAAGCCCAAAGCCATGGTTGCTACGTGGAGCGATGAAGAGGACGAACCGTCCGAGGAGGAGATACAAGAGCTCATGGAGAGCTTATGTCTCATGGCTCATGAGGATGACTCAACCGAGGTAAATTCAGACCCTGATTTTATTTCAAATGAACAATGGGAATCTGAATATGAAAAACTATATGCCAAATACAAGAAAATCAGATCTGAAAATAAAACTCTTAAAAAGAAAATTGATGAACTGTCACATGAAGATATCTTTGCCAAGTTTGAAAAATTGGAACAGGAATGGTTTGAAGCAACTAAAGAAAGAGAAAGCTTGTTGCAAACTATTTCAGATATTGAAAGAACCAAAGAGGAGATTTCATGCAAAATGGCTGAAGTTGAAAAAGTGTGTGAAAATCTGAAAAAGGAAGAAGAAGTTCTGAAATCCACAAATTCAGAACTCGAAAGGAGAAATGGGATTTTGGGTGAAGAAGTTGCTGAACTTCAGTCCACCCTGACTAGGTTTGTTAAAGGGAAACAAAACCTGGATAACTTATTGGGAGTTAAAGTCAACTTCCAAAAGGAAGGCTTGGGGTATACACCTCAAAACAAAAAATCTTTTGAGCATAAGATCACCACATCCTTTGCTCATGAAAAGGACTATAATCATGCTTCATGCTCTAATTCTAAACCCCAATATGTTCAGCCTAAACCACACAGATATCAACGAATCTTCTCACATGCTAATTACTTTCATTGTGGTAGATTTGGTCATGTGATTTCTAACTGCTGGTTTATACAAAGCACACCTAAATATCATGTTCCATGGATAAAGAGAACACCCGCAAGAAGTTGGACTAACTCCTATGGACCCAAACTTATTTGGGTACCAAAAATAATTCCATGAGAATCTTTCTTCTTGCAGATATGTCTTGAAGCCAGGGGGAGCAAATGGTACTTGGATAGCGGATGCTCAAGACATATGAAAGGGGACAAGAAAGTGTTCTCTACACTGCAAGACAAGGACGGAGGCCCAGTTGTATTTGGAGGTCAAGACAAAGGTAAAATCGTTGGCATTGGCAACATTGATAAGAATCATGAAATTCTTATTGAAGATGTACTTTTGGTGAAAGATCTGAATCACAATTTGCTAAGCATAAGCCAATTGTGCGATAAGGGTTTTAAAGTTGTTTTTGATGAAACCCACTGTATTGTCTTGAACAAGAACACAAATGAGATCGAATTTCTTGGAAAAAGAAATAACAATGTCTATACTGTTGATATTGACAATGTTTCTTGTGATGATCTTTGCTTAGTTGCGAACAATCATGATAATGCATGGTTATGGCATCGAAGATTAGGTCATGCTAGTTTTGGAGTTATCTCCAAGTTGTCTAGACATGATTTGGTGAATGGACTGCCAAGATTAAAATTTTAAAGTGATAGAATCTGTGAAGCTTGCACAAAAGGCAAGCAAACACGAATTTCCTTCAAAAACAAAAATATTGTTTCATCTGCTAGGCCTTTGGAACTGTTGCATCTTGATCTTTTTGGTCCAACTAGAACCTCTAGCCTAGGAGGAAAATCCTTTGGTTTTGTGATTGTTGATGACTTTTCCAGATTCATATGGGTGTTATTTTTAGCCAATAAAAGTGATGCCCTGACAGAGTTTCAAGTGTTTTGTAGAAAATCCAAAGTGAAAAAGGTTATCTCATCACCACCATCCAGAGTGATCATGGTGGTGAATTTGAAAATCATGAATTCAAAATTTTCTGTGAAGAGCAGGGGTACACACACAATTTTTCGTCACCAAGGACGCCCCAACAAAATGGCGTAGTGGAAAGGAAGAACAGAACGTTGATAGACATGGCTCGGATCATGCTCAGTGAGAATTCCCTACCCAAGTATTTTTGGGCTGAGGCGGTAAGTACAACATGCTACATCATCAACAGGGCAATGGTAAGGCCCATTCTGAAGAAAACTTCATATGAGCTCTACAAGGGTAAGAAATCAAACATCTCCTACCTTAAACCCTTTGAATGTCCTTGCTACATTTTGAACAATGGTAAGTCCAACCTGGGTAAGTTTGATGAAAAGAGTGACAAAGGAATTTTTCTAGGTTATGCACTCAATTCTAGAGCTTACCGATTATTCAATAGAAGGACCTTGGTTGTTGAAGAAAGTCCTCATGTTATTTTTGATGAATTCGAATAAAAAATGACAAATCAAATTCTTTCTACTTTGGATGCAGATGAAGATCCTAAGAACTCATCAAATTTCCAAGCTAAGGATGAACCATTGAAGGCAATATCAAGCAAAAATGAGGAAGATGAGGATCCTACAATTGAGACACTACAAGAATCACAAGTGCAGCATCCTGACTTGCCCAGTTCTTCTATATTTCTAAAGGATCATCCAGCTGTGAACATCATAGGTAATTTGGAGGATGGGATAAAAATAAGGTCCTCTCTAAGGCAAGTAGAAGAGGAAGAATTGATGGCTTTACTTTCACAAGAAGAGCCCAAGGACATTCATGAAGCTCTTCAAAATGAATCCTGGATTCAGGCTATGCATGAAGAGCTGCACCAGTTTGAAAGAAATGAGGTGTGGACTCTCGTGTCGCGTCCTAAGAACCATCCCACTATTGGAACCTTCAGAAATAAGCTAAATGTTGTGGGATTAGTTGTTAGGAATAAGGCCCGGCTTGTAGCCAAGGGGTATAGCCAGGAGATGGGCATTGATTTTGATGAGTCCTTTGCACCGGTTGCTAGACTTGAAGCAGTCCGGATCTTACTGTCCTACGCTTGCTCTTTGAACTTTAAATTATTTCAAATGGATGTTAAATCTACATTTCTTAACGGTTATATCAAGGAGGATGTTTTTGTAGAGCAGCCTCCAGGTTTTGAAGATTCCAAACATCCACGACATGTGTATAAGCTCCAAAAGGCCTTGTACGGACTAAAACAAGCACCAAGGGCATGGTATGAACGGCTTACCTCATTTTTGGTTGAAAATGGGTTCAAAGGAGGTAAGGTTGACCAAACACTTTTCACAAGGAAATCAGGTAAGGACATTTTGGTAGTCCAAGTGTATGTGGGTGACATTATTTTTGGAGCTACTAATAATGCCTTATGCGATGAATTTGTAAAGATTATGCAAGTAGAATTCGAGATGAGCTTAATAGGAGAGCTGACCTTTTTCCTTGGATTGCAGGTAAAACAAACTTCAGAAGGAATCTTCATCAATCAAGCCAAATATACTATGGAACTACTGAAGAAATACGGGATGGCGGAAGCAAAACCCATATCAACTCCCATGGCCACCACCACAAAGCTAGATAAGGATGAAAATGGTAAAATAGTAGATTCTACACTGTTTCGAGGTATGATCGGATCACTACTGTACCTTACAGCTTGCCATCCTGATATCCAATTCAGTGTATGTCTCTGTGCCCATTTCCAGTCATGCCCTAAAGAATCTCACTTATCAGCTGTTAAACGCATTTTTAGATATCTTATTGGCACAATTGATTTTGGCTTGTTGTTTCCTATCGGTAGTTCTTTTGATTTAATTACTTATACCGATGCGGATTATGCCGGGTGCATTGTAGATCGTAAAATTACAAGTGGGTACTGTCAGTTTCTTGGCGGGTGCCTCGTTTCATGGTCCTCTAAGAAACAACATTCAGTAGCTCTCTCAACGGCCGAGACTGAATATGTAGCCGCCGGAAGTTGTGGAGGCCAAGTACTTTGGATCAAAAATCAATTGCTTGATTTGAATGTTGAAGTGGATTGTGTGCCGATCTTATGTGATAATACGAGTGCAATTAATCTATCAAAAAATCTTGTTCAACACTCCAGAACCAAACACATTGACATTCGGCATCATTTTCTGAGAGATCATGTAGGCAAAGGGGTCTTTGAGTTCAAGTTCATTGATTCACTTAACCAACTAGCTGACATCTTCACAAAACCCCTAAATCAGGATCAATTCAATAAAATTAGGAGAGAACTTGGCATGTGCAAGAGTGAGGGCATACATACTTAGGTCTGCATTAGGTTGTTTGTTCGGTTGGGTAGATTATGTGAGATGCATGCATTGTGTGTGTTTCATTTCTATTGTGTATGACTATACCTAGCATGTGTGCCTGTACTTATATTTATATACACTTCTTACTTGACATTTTCCTAAAACTGAATATTTCTTGATAGATAAATGTGGACTAGTGATCTAGCGCTCTAAGCAGTCTCTAATCAAGGGATTCCGTAGTCGACTCATGCTTGATATCATTCGTGGCTTAGCAAAAGAAAAGAAAATGATTAAAAAAAATTAGAAAGAAAAAGAAAAAGAAAAAGTGATCTGTGAAAATGGGGGAGTCCACAGGGTCATGGAGCCCACTTTTATCTCTGGTGGTCGCTGGCTAAACACTTTTCTTCTCGGGGTCAACAATGGGGTTTCTATGCCCCAGCAGTCGACTGCTGGCTTCGTGCCGGTCGACCGCCAGCGGCGAACTGGCCCGGTTCAGCCGCGTCCGAACCCCAATTTAAGGGGGTTTTCTTCCCCATTTCCTCATTCTATTGCATTCCATTCTCTTTCCCTTACTCCACCCTAACCCTAGCACACCTCTCTCCCATCTTCTAAGCCCTAAAAACCCTACATCTCCTCTCTCCGACCACGATCCGGCCAATTGATCTCCACTTCGGAACAACTCGTCGCCGACGTTCGTGCTCTTGTGTCACCCTTCCCAGAGTTCCAGAGCGTGAAGAAGGTGTTCACAGTCCTCCCCGGTGTCTCTCTCTCCATCCCAAGGTAGAGGTTCTACCTCTCAAGCGGATCATACCTTCAGTGAGTTTCTTAGTCTAAATGGCACCTAGAAGGAGTGCTCGGCATCTTCTCCAAGGGGAACCTAGTGCTCGGAGACGTGAAGCTCTGGCCGCACCACCACCACAAGCTCCCGCACCCAGGTTACCTCCAAGATCTATCATCGACCCTCGTCTTGTCGATTTTCAAGAGATGAATGAAATCCTGCCCGACATTTATACAGTTTTTTCAATGCAACCGGGGTGGCTTGATTTTGTCACTAGATACAACCGGTTCTATCCCTATCTAGTACAACAGTTCTATGGTAACTTGGTCGACAGAAATTGAAGATTTTACACAATGGTTCAGGGCATTGAGATCCGAATTACTTCAGAATTATTTAATCATGCCCTAGGTGTCTCTTCACATGGTGCAGACATGACTTTTGGGCATGGTGAGGTTGAGGCAAGTTTCATTGCCATGACGAGCTGTGATTTTGTACATGGTGTGAGTGACCTCATTGAGCTCAATGCCAACCACTTTCCCGCACTGCAACGGGTTCTCCATCATATGTTTACTACACTTATTTATCCCAAGAGTGGCAGCCGAGATGAAGTGACCGAAGTGCATCAATTCCTGTTCTATCATGTTATGAATGGCGAATTAATTAATATGAGATGGCTCATGACTCAACTGATAAGTCGATGCCGTACACATTTACGGCGGTCCTTGCCTTATGCTTCTCAACTCACTGGAGTGTTCACTTTTGTCGGGGTCCCATTGGAGGATGAGCAGTTTGTTCTGGTCCTCCATGATGACATTTATAATGAGCATAAGATTTTCTCCGATATGGGATATTACCGTGCTGCCGATGGCAAAATTCATCGTGATGTCCCAGTTTATGGGGAAGAGAATGTCAATGAAGAAGAACAAGAATCGGACCCATAGCAAGATCACCAAGATGCACCTGCACCAGTCCAGCCCGAAGATGTGCCTCTTCCAGCGGCTCTCCCTCCACCACTGCAGTACTTTCATGGGGAGTCTTCCACTCAGGGTGCTGGGCATTCCACTTGGGGGGTCTATGAGGCTCTAGACCAGTGTCTTTTAGGCATGGAAACCCGCATTGACTCCTCTCTTGGGCGTTTGGACACTTTTATGGATACCATGACTGGACGAATGGACTCCTTCACCCACGCTCTGGATGATCTGTCTACTCATATGGCCACTCTCTATGCCAGCCATGAAGACAACCGTGAGGCTTTCCACCACACCAACCAATCCCTTCTTACCATCCGTCGCCAGCTTCTTCATCATGATGAGATTCTCCATGGCCTTGAGGATCATTTTCCTCCTGCTCCTGCTAGCTCCCCCCATGGTGATGGTCCCCCTGATGATGTTCAGGGTGACGAAGCTACGGATCACCCGGCTGAGTAGCTGTTCCTGGGTCTCTAGTGTTACTTTTATCCACTTTTTGTATCCCTTGCCTCTCCTTTTTGCTGATGTCAAAGGGGGAGAAGTAGGATATTAGGCTTATATATATATGCTATGTGTGTTTGCCTACTTGCATGCATGTCTGTCTCTTGCATTGTAGTTTGAGCACGTTGTATTGCATTTGGTTGTATTGCATTAGTGGTTTGCATTTAGTTGTTGCATTCCTTCGTAGGTCGAGTCCCTTTTTCACCTCTTGCATTCAGTGTACCCTATTTGGATATAGTGAGAATGAATGGAAGAATGCACTCCTTGAATTTACAAGATTGGCTCTCTCCTCTCTCACTTCTTGTCAATGTGGCAAATAAGTATTGAATGGCTGGTATAGATACGATGACGTGCTTGTGTTGGAAGTGATATGTTGCGTTGAAATGGACATGTTGAATGCCTTCAAATCGTGAGTTCAAATGTTTCAACTTGATGGATTTCAACTGAATTTCAAATGTGATTAACTTCGTTTAAAAACTTGTTCAAAGGCACAATGGTTTGAACATGTGTATTTAATGCCTAGTTTTTGTCATCATCAAAAAGGGGGAGATTGTTGAACATATCCGAGTGATTTTGATAATAATAAAACCTAGGACTTTTATCTCCTATGTACCTTGTATTAGAACGAAGTTTCATGCCTTAAACCATCAAGTCTCATCCCACTTTCACATTAGTATTCATGAATCCTTCCATGTGTTAAATCGAGCCTAAATGAACTTGAAATCAACTATAACACAAGCCCTTTTCAAGAATCGAACCCATGGACAGTTTCAAGTAGGCTAACACTTGACTTTTACAGGTTTAAAGATTGGCGGTCGACCTGTGGACCCATGGCGGTCAACCTGAAATCACAGCATTGAAGATTAGAAGTCTGTAAAACTGGCGGTCAACCGCCAGGAGCTAGCGGTCGACCTATTTTCTCAGCAGCTAAATGGCTATAGGAATGCCCCTAGCGGTCAACCGCTGGCCTCTGTAGGTCGACCGCCAGCCCCGAGCTGCCAACAATTGTTGACTTTTTGTCACTTCGAGAAAAGTCATTCCTCTTGGTATTGTTTAATCCCTAAGCAACTAAACTCTCCAGAAATTGTGGATCTGGTCTGGGGGAGTCCATGGACCATTCAAAGTCTATATAACTCATGCAAGAGGGTTAAGAAAACCCTAATGCTTAAGGGGGATCAAGGAGGCTACCAAAGGGGAGAGAAGGGAGCTAGCACTGTAGACATGAACAGTGCTCCGAGAAGAGTTCTTCATCCCTCTTCATCCATCCTCAAGTGAAGATCAAGCCATATCTGAAGGAGATCAATTCAAAAGCCAAGTGAAGCTCAAGCTGCATCCAAGAAACTCTTCATCAACTAAGGGGGAGCATCAATCAAGTCCTTTCTTTTGTGTTTTCATTCTTAATCTTTCTAAGCTTCAAGTGTGGTTTCTGTAATCCTGTAACAATCCTGTATGTGTGTGGATCTTCCTAGATCCGTGTGTGTGTCTAGTTAAGTTTGTTGGTTTCGTGTGTGTAGTTGGGTGTCCTTACATCTTCATCTCCCAACGTGTGTGTGTGTGTGTGTGTGTTCGATCTTGTATTTCTTTACAAGATAGTGTGTGGATCCTCACGGTCGGTGAGGGGTGGACGTAGGTTGCCGTTGTGGCATCCGAACCACCTAAATCTTACTGTCTCATTATGGTTTGCTCCTTTTCTCCTTCCTCCCTCTACGCATGTTTTTTGAACTAGATTAATTTCATCTATTAGATCTATTTTATTTAGTTAGTTTCAAATAGATCCTCGGTATATCAAAAATTGGATTCGGACTGACAAGGTTATTCTTGCTGGAAAGATAACAGTTTGCGTTGAGTAAATCTACGGATTTGTCAACTCCGCCTAGTACCAAGGGTTACTGAAGTGATTGATTTTCATAGATATATTCTCCCTCTTGCACTTATTCTATACTGTTCTCACATATTCTTAAAATTGAGTATAGCTTTGTTAATTTTTGATTTCACCCAATTCACCCCCCCTCTTGGGTGCCATTGATAGCGGGACTTCACCTACGTCCACCCCTCACCGAAACCCAGTGAGGATTCACTAACACGCTATGAATCGTAGCAATCACGGGGACAAGCCCCAACACTATACACGCTGCTTCTACAGCAATCCACACACACGTTCGGTGAACTTTCCCTGCACTAAATCCCACATGGAGACGCAGCTCCGTCCGCACACACAGTAATATTTCGAGTTCGACAAAATAGAAAGATATACAATGATTAGCCCAAAATTCAATCTATGCTCAGATAAAAGTAAGAAAATGAAGGATCTAGAAATCCCCCTCAAATCTACAGTGAGTACCATCCATTGGAGTAGAAGGGTGCACTGGAGATCGTTTCCCAGAGTGGAAGTCAACCAAACTCGTTCGAGACGCCTTAGGTAGAATGCTTTAGCAATCTCGCTCACAGCTGCGACTCAGATTGGCAGAAATGGCATGAAGATGACGTTCCCCTGGTCTTCTTCTTCCTCCTCCTTCAAGGTGTGTCGCCCTCTCTGCTTTCCTGCAACAGATAAAAACACTTAGCCCCTTTTTCTTCTTCTCACCGAATGAACATCACGGCTAAATATACCAAAGGAATGAACATGCAAAAAGACTACAAAGCCCAGCAGAAAAACCCTTCAAAACAACACTAAACCAAGTATAGAAACCCTAAGGGTAAGTGGGTAAAAATCCAAGCCAATCGAACCATGAAATGGGCAGTTCGAAACCAAAATCGAAAACACGATCTGGACGCACCAGAAGAAGTGTCAACTCAAGGAGTCGACACTTTTTCTACGGTGTACTGTCCCGTTAAAAACAACCAGGACTCAAAAGGCAAGTGTCAACTCCTTGAGTCGACACTTTTTCACCTGCGTGCTGGAAACACGTAGTCTAGCCTCAGACCAGGAAGTGTCGACTCCTTGAGTCGACACTTTTCCTGACAGCAGTGAAAACCTATTAAATCCTCCTTTAAAAAACCATAATACTTCATTCATGTTCAAAGCCCTTCACCCCAAAAAAAAATGCATGAAAGTATTTTGAAAAACAGGGAATCCTCAATTAAGAGTTTAGACATTTAGACATGTAATTGCTATCCATGAAACTCATTCAAACCAAATACATCATATGTGAGAATGGTTTAGCCATCCATCAAGCAATATGAGAGTGCCATTCACCCAAATTTCACCATGATCAACATGAACTTTTAGGAATGGGTTATGCCTGTGAAAACATGGAATCTACAATATCAAAATGCATGAGCCGCCCTCATATAAGAATATGCAGTAGAAGAAGTGTCGACACCCAGTGTCGACACTTAGTTGAAACATTAAAAAAAGGCCATCCTTATGAAATATATGCATGGAGTACAATGAAGGCCTTGTTAACCCATTGAAAAACATAATTTTCACATGTAAGCTCTAAAGTCTCATGAACGATATTACATGAGCTAGTGAAAATATACTCATGAAAAACACATGCAATTGAATCCTATAAAGCAACCTGCAAAATAAGATATCAACATATAAGCTCATTTTCCCCAACACTTATACACACGAATGTCACCTTACACACACGCAACGCACACAATATCTTGTTATCATCAAAACCAATACTAAAGACATAGAGCGAGTGCAACCCAACAATCTCCCCCTTTTTGATGATGACAAGATATTGTGGCCAGCCCAAAACTTTCTTCCCCTTAGCATTATCAAAAAGTGGGGGTCAAGGGGAACAGATGAGAAATTTCCTCATGAGTAAGATGGAATTAGAAAGCCATGGCGCAAGAACCCAGCAATTTACCTACCACGAAGAGAAGGTGTGTGAAATATATGCAATTTGCAAGATGACAGAAATATATGCAAATGCTCAATATCTGAACTGTGTGCAGAATGTATGACCGAACTATGCACATTATTCTCCCCTTTTTTCATAAACAAAAATTGATTGACAACGGGGTTATTTAAACCTGTTATGGACAGTTTGACTTGAGTATAAGATTCTCCAAATTGTTCATGCAAGCAAGCATGCAACCATGAAAGACATGCAAGCATATAAGTATCTATAACTCCCCCTCAATGGGATAAAAGGATAGCAAGTGAATAGTAGATTTAAAATTAAATTGTGTCACATGAAGCATAATCAAAAACATGTAGTGCATGCATATGCTAGAGGCCATGTATAAACCATGATCAGAATAAATTCAAGATGTACATGCATCATAATATACCCAATAGTGAAAAGTGAGGCAATGAGCAATGAACTTCAAAAATATATGGATATTGTAATGCCCTGGATTCTTATCAGATTCTTATTAGGTCTTTCGGATCTTCTTCGGAGAGTTTCGGATCCCTTTTGTGGGTCCTGAGTTGAGTTTTACGATCCACGTGGGTTTTTCTCTCGTACTAGTTACGAAATCCTGTGGTGAGTTTGTTGTTCAGTTCATCAACTCTTGGACGCGGCAGTTGCGATGTACTCGTCGAGAGGATCGTTTCGACTATTTTTGCATATTTTTCTGAATTAGTCTATTTTCGGGCCAATTATCGAATTTTTAGAAATTAGAAAAATTATCTAATTCTTTTCTTTTTATTTCTTCTTCCTCTCTCCTCCTTCTCATTCGCGCCGTAACCTTCTCTCTCTCCCATTTTCTCTCTTCTCTCGCCCTTCCGGCTCTGGCTGCAGACGGAGGAGGCTCGGGCAAGTAGAGGAGATGCCGTGGGGATGGTCGGATGCGCGAAGGGGCAAGGATCGGATCGGTTTTGGCGCCATCCCGAACGGTGGATTCAAAGCCAACGGTCGAGCTCGCGAAGTGATTTTCGGCGTGGTTTAGTCGCTTCAATGCACGGTTTCTTCGGTGGAGGTAAGGAGACGGATCACCTACTTCTCCTCTGCATTTTCCCTGTAATTTCGTGTTGTTCGGTGCTAGAACGGGCGAGTTTAGGCTCGTTTAGGTAAAATCGTGATTTTAGGAGTTCGTAGGGTTTGTCGGAAAATGGCGACCATTTTTAGTAAAATTAGTATCAAACGAACCGCTAGAATGTCTGGATCCCATTCCCGCAAGTTTTGTCGTGATTGGTCGTCATTCGGGGCCGATAGGAGTCCGGGAACCCCTGTGACCCGATTAGGGTCGATTCTTCGAAATCGCCCCGATCTCTCAATTCGTTTGTTGCATGTGGTCCTTCCAGCTTGTGGAAGGCTTTTCTCATCATCCTGTACCGATTCCCCTGCGTTTTTGGCATGAATGGGGCGTGGAACGGGCCGATTCGGCCTTTTCCTTTGTTTTCCCGTCGTGTCACTTTAGCGGCCGTTCTAGAGACCGCCACAGTCTCTGGCGGCCCTACGATAGACCGCCACAACGTTGGGCGTGTCGGCGAGTTCTAGGCTGGGTTAGCGTGACGGCCCACTCTTCGACCGTCACGTGCCTCTAGCGCCCCAATACTGGTGCGTCACAGCCTTGTCATTTCTCGATGTTCGCGTATGTCGGTTCGCTCTAGCGGTTCTATCTTTGAGCGCCAGATCACTGTAGCGCGCCACTCTTAGGCCGCCACAGTATGTGTGACCGAGTCAATGTTTTAAGTCGGTTGGCTCTAGCGTCCCAACCCTCATGCGTCAGAGTCGTGTAGCGCGCCTCTGTTAGGCCGCTACAGGTCTGTTTGTCTTAGGTCTATGTCTTAGGGCGGTTTGTGTGGCGATTCATTCTTTGACCGCCAGGTCCGTGTAGCACGTCTATATTAGACCGCTACAGTGGTTTGACAGGGTAAGTCGGTTTGGGGTCAACTGTGTCTAGCGGCCTATTCCTTGACCGCCACAGTGCCCTGGCGGCCCAACCCTTGACCGCCAGAGTCCTTAGTACCTCCGTGAGTGCGGCGGCTTCTTCCTTGACTACTTATGCCATTAAGTGGCTGAGGGATAGATCGCTTGTCTCCCAGAGGTTGGTTTACCGGTGTTTCAATTTCTGATATGTCTTGGCTTGACCTTGTGGTCTGCCCACTGTCCCGTGGATGTCTCTTGACATTCTATGAGGGCTAAGATTACATTAGAAGGTACCCAAGATTTTTCTTGCTTGAAGTAGGATTCTCTTTCCTACTGTAGAGTAGTCATTGTCTGGTTCCGGTCAACCCAATGTGGCCCAGTGGTTGACAGGTGACCTTGTGTGTGTCTCGACGATTTCGTCCAGTCCGAGACATGGTTCTGGATGCCTCGAGGTGCCGTCTTACCTCAGTTTATGTGTCCAACTGTGCTGAGGGTCTTGGTGTTCCCTCATGTCCCCGTGTGTCATTTTGCGCAGTCATGTCATTTCCTCTAACTTAGGATTAGACCAATTGGTGGCTTGTACCGCTTGGTACGATGATCTTGACCTGAGTCTTCTGACTCAAGGATCATTGTGTCTACAGGTCTAGTTGTCCTATCCTGAGTTTGCTGGCAGTCGTTGTACTACCTTGGTGCTTCGTAGTACGTGCGATAGTGCTTCTTTTCCTGTCTGTACTTCAGCACTCGTGTTTTGGAGTCTGTGTCTAGTGAGCCTCCACTAGTCGTAGCCTTATGACGCGTTACGGCGTGTCGACCCACCTGGAAGTGGTGGCGTGGTAGTTCCCGAGATACGATTTTTAGGCTAGTTTCCGTGGGCTCTCTTGCCTTGCAGTAGCATCCTGCTGGGGAGAAAACTAGCTAGAGGCCTGGCTCAAGGCATTGAGCTTGTGTGTGCACACGTGGTTAAGGGCTTGGACTGACGCCGACGGGCGTTACCCTATCTAGTCACTTGATATTGTGGTTCCTATTCTGGTTTTGAGCGTGTCTTAGTCTCTGTCGTGCCTCAGGCGGCAGCGCAGACGAGACACTTGTAGGCGCAACATAAGACGTCAGTGGACTCAGCTGGCTGTTCTCCTAGTGAGGAGGTGCTTCTGTCACGTGACACGTGACTCTCGTGTTTTTCGCTTGTTGTGATCTTTCCGGGTTAGCCTTCTCGTGGTCTTGCCCGAGGTCAGTGTTGTGTCGTGTGCACAGTGTTCTAGTCATGTGTGTGTATGGTCGTGTCTAGAAGAGTGTGCACGACAATTGAGTCGTGTATGCTTTAGGCCGTCTGTGTCTGTCTAGGTCCTTTCTGGGCTTTTTGCCTATCTTTGTAGGCCCGACAGATCGGCAACTCCTGACTTTGTCAGATCAAAGTTCACCTTCCTGTTGCTGTCTGGAGTAGTGTGGGAGGCCGAGGTTAGTTCGACAGCCGCGCTTGTTCGGTACGGCTTTTCCCTTTTCTTGTAGCTGTAACTGCTCCTTCCGTTCTGATTTTCTTTTACAACTTTGTAGTTTAGTTTTCCTGCTTTACTACTCTTGTTGTTTACCTGCTATTTTAGCGTGTTACTGCGTTATTTTTCAGTGGGGATCCGCGTGACCCCTACTGGGCCAGTGACACGAGGCTCACCCCAGCTTTTCAGGTTGGTGGCGTCTTCTGTTTCCACGGTTCCTGGTATGACATGTTCGTAATTGCCAGCGGCACCTGCGTCTGGCTTCCCCCAACATCAGTGTACATTTTTCTTTCTATTGGACTGTACTTGTCTTTCCTTTGGACTGGACTCTGGTATAATTGTTAAACTAGAAATTGTTAATTAAAAAGTAATTTTATTTCTGCTACTTTAGCAAACCTGATTCATGAAATTTAATTACTTACTGTTATATCTCTATGACTTCAATGTACTACACGACATTCCTTTTTCCCTTCGGAGCTTTACAGCTCTTGGGAGGCTTAACGGGTTCCAAGCGGTATCGGGTCTACTCGGTAGTCCTATCGGGTATATCCGGTATCCGGAGTTCGGGTCGTCACAGATATGATCAGAATTTCTTAAGAACACTAGAGGGTTATTTCCTCTCTACACTTCCATTTAGATCCTCGACTTTCGGTAGCTTCGCACAACCCCTTTTTATTTGTTTCTTTTATTAAATTTCACCGTTCGGCGCAAGTCACCTCATGTGTCTGAATGGGGTTTCCCGGCTACTAGGATTCATCATAATTTTGATTCTTGTAGATTTTAGCTTCACTTTTTAACGCGAGTTTCCTCATTTATTTTAGTGGGGATTCCCAGCTACTCGATTTCACATTTCACTTATTAATTGCGGGGTAGGTAGCTTTTTCCTCACGATTGATTACTCTTCATTTCCATGTAGAGATTTATTTCCCTTAAAGTGTTGAAAAGAATTTCTATAATCCTTATCGATCGAAGTCATTTGCATCATTATGTGAATGGTGTGTGGGTAATTGCTTTGCAAGTAGAAGATGAATTCGTCATCACATGAATATGACTCCCCCTCAATGTATGCACAATTGGAAACAAATCCTCCTGTTTTGTATATGTCGTGATTCATAAATGATCTAAATTACTGCATTTTATATAACAAGGAGGTGAGGTCTTAGAAGATTTTCAATAAATGATTTTCTAGAAATATATACATATATTTAAGCAAGGATTTGAAAGTAGAGTCATGCAAGATGATTTTCGGTACGTAGCGGAGGTGTAGGTCCAAAGACCCGACTCATGCATGGTGAGTGTTTCCCGGTGGACGGAATCCACCATTCCACAACACACCATTTTAAATACCGAAGAATCATGGCATTCAAGCACGCAAGTACGTGAAGTAAATGGTCAGATGATTGGAGATTATCTTTATTTACTTGTATGAAAATATATGCATGATATGTGCAATATGTATAATGCAATTAAGTGTGTGTTCTATCTATGCAAAACTGAATTGTCATTTGCAAAATGTTAGTGAAAGTGTGAAAGATTATATGTACAGACCAAGACATTCAAAAACTAAATTTATTCACTAGTTATTAACCATTCTTTTAGGGATAGCCAGAATCAACATGACTGCCATTTGCAATTGAAAACAATTAAATTTTTGTCAAGAATCAAGTTCTTACCTGAGTTGAATGACCAAAAACATAGAATGCACTAAAAATCATTATCGGACAAGCTCATCATTTTTCTTGCCTTGAAGGATCTTAATTTATCAACAATTTCTTCCTCATCAAGGCACCCCTGCAAAGTAAAATTCTCATTTTAAACTTTTGAGTACCCAAGCCATCTTGGGTCCCGAAGGGTTAGTTTGATTTCGAACAAAAGATTTTATGTTCTTCTTCTCATACCATTCATCATTGGCCCTCACTAAATTATAAACGTACATGGAATGGCCGAACATACCACAATAGAAGCAGGTGACAATTGGTTTTCTAAAGTGGTTTCTTCTATGCATGTTTGGTGTATTAACAAATGAGGTCATGCATGGATGATCTGGGGAATCACAAAGTGAATTTAAGGATTTCTGAAATTGAGTTCTTACAAAAAAAAATTTCTTTGTGGGTGAGTGACCCACAAGTCTCGTCTCATTCCTAGCATTTTCATTGCTTGTTTCACCAACCTTTACCTTTCCCTTCAATTCCATTTGAACAACATCTTTCAGTTTCTTCAATTCATCAGACATGATATTGAAGTTGGTTTCCATTTCTTTCTTAGATTTTTCACATTCGCTTAACTTCACTTTGATTTCATCTAACACCTTTACCACTTCTTCATTTTCAATTTTTAAGTTTTTCACATTCTCATAAGCATGTTGTTTTTCAATTTTTAAGCATGAGATTTCAACCTCAAATAGACACACTTTGGACAACAACATTTCATTTTCATCTTTCATTTTTTCAAGTTCCAACTCAAGCAAACTACATTTAGTGCATGAAGATGAACTAGAATGCAAAATATCATGAAACATTTTTTTAAGCTTTTATTTCCATGCTTCAACTTCTTGCACTTTTCATATACTCTAGCATATGCAATTTACCATTCTTCACAAGTGAGGTTTTTGTTATCAGAATTTGACTCAGTGTCGTTCTCCTCATTAGCCATTAGACATAGATTCTGGACCTGCTCATCCAGCTCATTCTCCTTCTCGGATTTTGACTCGCTCTCGTCCTCGTCACTCCAAGTAGCTTTCATTGCCTTTGGCTTCTTTGCTTTACCTTTCTTGATCTTCTTTTGAAGTTCTGGGCACTCATTTTTCATGTGGCCTACCCTGTTCCATTCATAGCATCTACTATCTCTTTTCTTCACCAACGACTTTTTCTGACCTTTCCTAGAAGTGGTGCCATCTTTTCTAGTATTCTTGAAAAATTTTCTCGCTCTTCTAGGGATGAGGTCCACGAGCTCCTCCTCACTGTTATCAAGACTTGATGGTTCATCACTTTCCTCCAATGAATATGTGTTGACTTTAAAAGTAATTGATTTCTTCTTGCTCTTCTCCTCCTCTGTCCTCTTGATGATGATTTCATACGTCATTAAAGACCCAATTAGTTCATCCACCGTGAGAGTGGTAAGATCCTTGGAGTCCTCAATTATAGTCGCCTTCGTGTGCCATTGAGGTGAGAGGGAACGTAGCACTTTTCTCACTAAATCCTGGTTGGTGTAGTTCTTTCCCAATGCCTTCAATCCATTCGTTATCTCACTCAGCCTTGCGAACATTTGTGATATTGTTTCTCCCGGCTTCATGGCGAACAACTCATAGTCTCGAATCAACAAATTTACTTTTGTCTCCTTTACCTCCGACGTTCCTTCATAAATGAGTCGGAGCTTCTCCCACATTTCTTGCGCAGAAGAACACATCGAGACACGTGAATATTCATTGGGATGTATAGCACATTGAACAATATTCATAGCTCTAAAATTATCACATCATTTCCTAATATGCTCTTCAGTCCAACTATCCTCAGCATCAGGCACTTGATAAGGACCTTACTAATGACTCACCAGGTATCATAATCTTGTGCTCGCAGGAACACACTCATTCTATTTTTCCAATGTGGATAATTTGTCCCATCAAAGAATAGGGGTCTATGTATAGAGTGACCCTCCGGAAGCATGCCATTCATAGCCATTATTAAAGATTTTTACTCCTAGACTGCAAGGTCCGCAAAAAAAAAAATCAGAGACCGAGCTCTGATACCAATTGTTGGCCCAGAATAGATGGCAAACAAGAACGGGGGTTGAATTGTCCCCTAGTCGAGATGGTCGATTTTAAAAATATATAAATTAATTGTAGCAGAAATCAAATTAACTACGTTAATTAATCTAAACTGAAGCAAGATATAATTGTTCTCTCAAACTTTTCGATCTCACAAGGACTACCAATCAAACAAACGATGAACGATTACTAATAACATATCGCAGATGAGCAATGTGCGATGATGCTATGAATAAAAATCTATAAACTAACCTGTGAACTGGGATAGAAGAAATGAACAATCACACAGGCAAATCACATAGAGCGTAGAGATTTTTTAGGTGGTTCGGGACTAGACAGGCTCCCTACGTCCACCCCTCACCGAAACCCGATGAGGATTCACTAACACGCTACGAATCGTAACAACCACGGGGACAAGCCCCAACACCACACACGCTGCTTCTGCAGCAATCCACACACACGTTCGGGGAACTTGCCCCGCACTAAATCCCACACGGAGATGCAGCTCCATCCGCACACATAGTAATATTTCGAGTTCGACAAAATAGAAAGATATACAATGATTAGCCCAAAATTCAATCTATGCTCAGATAAAAGTAAGAAAACGAAAGATCTAGAAATCCCCCTCAGATCTACAGTGAGTCCCGTCCATTGGAGTAGGTGCGCTGGAGATCGTTCCTCGGAGTGGAAGTCGACCAAACTCGTCGGAGACGCCTTTGGTAGAATGCTTTAGCAATCTCGCTCACAGCTGCGACTCAGATCGGCAGAAATGGCATGAAGATGACGTTCCCCTGGTCTTCTTCTTCCTCCTCCTTCAAGGTGCGTCGCCCTCTCTCCTTTCCTACAACAGATAAAAACACTTAACCCCTTTTTCTTCTTTTCACCAAATGAACATCACGGCTAAATATACCAAAGGAATGAACATGCAAAAAGACTACAAAGCCTAGCAGAAAAACCCTTCAAAACAACACTCACCCAAGTATAGAAACCCTAAGGGTAAGTGGGTAAAAATCCAAGCCAATCGGACCATGAAATGGGCAGTTTGAAACCAAAATCGGAAACATGATCTGGACGCACCAGAAGAAGTGTCGACTCAAGGAGTCAACACTTTTTCTATGGTGTACTGTCCTGTTAAAAACAACCAGGACTCAATAGGCAAGTGTTGATTCCTTGAGTTGACACTTCCGTCGTGAACACAAGAAAATAGTGCGTAGCGTGAAGAGTGTCGACTCAAGGAGTCGACACTTTTTCACCTGCGTGCTGGAAACATGCAGTCTAGCCTCAGACCAGGAAGTGTCGACTCCTTGAGTCGACACTTTTACAGACAGCAATGAAAACCTATTAAATGCTCCTTTTAAAAACCATAATACTTCATTCATGTTCAAAGCCCTTCACCCCAAAAAAAAATGCATGAAAGTATTTTGAAAAACAGGGAATCCTCAATTAAGAGTTTGGACATTTAGACATGTAATTGCTATCCATGAAACTCATTCAAACCAAATACATCATATGTGAGAATGGTTTAGCCATCCATCAAGCAATATGAGAGTGCTATTCACCCAAATTTCACCATGATCAACATGAACTTATAGGAATGGGTTATGCCTGTGAAAACATGGAATCCACAATATCAAAATGCATGAGCCACCCTCATATAAGAATCTGCAGCAGAAGAAGTGTCGACACCCAGGGTCGACACTTTGTTGAAACATTAAAACAAGGCCATCCTTATGAAATATATGCATGGAGTACAATGAAGGCCTTGTTAACCCACTGAAAAACACAATTTCCACATGTAAGCTCTAAAGTCTCATGAACAATATTGCATGAGCTAGTGAAAATATACTCATGAAAAACCCATTCAATTCAATCCTGTAAAGCAACCTGCAAAATAAGATATCAACATATAAGCTCATTTGCCACAATACTTGTACACACGAACATTACCTTACACACACGCAACGCACACAATATCTTGTTATCACCAAAACCAACACTAAAGATATAGAGGGAGCACAACCCAACACTTTAGATCTTCAATGAGGAGGAGGTCTCCATAGGATGAAGCTTTAGCATAGGGAGACTCCACCTTGAGCCTTCAAACCGGCAGCACCTCCCCTTAGATTATTGTTGATGCCTTAAACACAAGGGAGAGAAGGGACTGATTAATAGTGCTGAAATTTGTAGTTTAATCCAAGAGAAATTAGGAAAACATGTTTAAGTTGGATTTGGAAAGAGATATGCATTGCCCAAGTGTCCCTTCAACCTTAGAAACCATTAGGATCCTTTCCCAAGTGAAAAAGAGACTCAAAACGGAGAAAGAAGGAGGCTCTGCTTGGGTTTGGAATTCTGGAAGAATTGGCGACCACCACAGTGGTCGCTAATTAAAAGAGCGTCCGCTCGAAGCGTCGCCAATTCTGAGACTTTTCGAGACTTATTAGAACTTTTCAAAATTTGAAAAGAATTGGCGTCCATGAGACGGTTGCCAATGAGGAATTAATATGAATTTTAGACGGAGTTAAAAGCTCAAAATATGACAAGGAAATTGGCGACTTGTTGTACGGGTGCCCATTTATGAATTAGCGTCCTTTCGAACAGTCGTGGAATCAAAAATAATCTGAATTCAGCTCAAAATGTGAATAAAAGAATTGGTGACCTTCTGAACGGTCGCTATTTAAGAATTACTCACTTTTCGGAGTGTCACTAATTGCTAACTCTCGAAAAACTGGCCAAAATCACACAGCAAGAAATGGGCGCCCCTGACTTGGGTGCCCAAGTCCTGGGCGCCATTTAGAGTAATGGGTGCCCCTGACTTGGGCGCCCATTAAATAGAGACTGGGAGGGTGCCATTAATTAGAAAAGGCCCGAAAAAATGGAGAAAAATCTTAAAAAATCTAAAAAAATAGGAAAACATGTAGGAATACTTGGGAAAGCTAGAGATTCAAAAAAAATGAGGAAAACCACTCAAATAAGTTGATTTGAGGGTCATATTGGGGCATCACAACGTGATAGGAGATATGCTCAAAATGATGTCAATTTTGGCGTGTCTACAATATGTATTTCTGAAACCTTTAGAAATCAAGATACCTTGCTCGTAACCCGACCATGTTCTGTTCCACAACAGCAAACTTAAAAGTATGATTAGCTCACTTAAAACCATGTGGAAGTGTGTTTACATGATGATAGGATAAGATTAAGCATGATTCGAATTTTGTAATATGAATGTGGATGCATATACAATGTGAATGTTATAAATGGTAAACATAAGCATTCTGTGAGGTTGGACTCCGATCCCTTCTGCGGGATGACGATACGTAACGCCGCGGAAGTAAAAGAATCCAGGGGATGGTGATACGTAACGTCCTGGTCAAAAATCTATTGATTCGACTGCTTCGTTCTGTGGGACGGCGATACATAACGCAATAGAACTCGGGGGACGGCGATAAGTAACGCCCCGTGCAGTAGGAGTCTAGGTGGGAGTTCGCTCTCGGGTCTGCGCAGTACTCTTTCGTTCGTTCGTTTGTGTGGGCCTCTTGTGTTTGCGATAGCTGTTTGGTTCCATGCATAACGTAAGATTGTGTAACTCATGAAAATGTGAAAATGTGAAACTAATAATTCATTGTAGATTTAGTGCCTGCATGGGTAATTTATATGTTAGATAATAAATGTGTATTTTCACGTATGATTACTTTCAAACAACTAAGAATGAGTTTTGATATTCATCAAGTGTTTTGCATATAATAACTGACCCTCTCATGAATCCATTGGGCTTGCATTTGTGGGACTAAACTGCTGGCTATTCCAGAATTGTAGCAGGGTTCGGTCGACCGACATGGGAACTTCGGTCGACCGAAATTGCCAGTGTTGGCAGGCCTATAACTTGTTACAGGGTTCGGTCGACCGATGGCCTAGTTCGGTCAACCGATTCCTGGGTTCTTGCTAGACCATTATTTGGGTCACCTTGGAGGATTCTAGAAGGGATATATAGATCTTTTGAAATATTTTATTTGTTAACATTTGAATTATATATATATATATATATATATATATATATATGTGTGTGTGTGTGTGTGTGTGTGTGTGTGTGTGTGTGTGTGTGTGTGTGTGAATTGGATATATGAATGCGAGTTAACCCAGATTTGATTAGGCTGCCTACTGAGCATCACACTCACCCCCTTGTGACACACGTTTTCAGGAGACACAGTGAAGGATGTCGAGGAGGAGTCTGTGGCCGAGGAGTAGTTCTAGTCCTTCCTTTGTCAGTGTAGGCTATGGATGATATCTCTCATATATGGATATATAGTTATGGAATGGTGAATATGTATGGACACGTGGGTATTTGGAACAATGGACATGTACTTTCTTTGGGATTATGAATGGTTGAAATGGTATATACATTTCTTGTAATTATGGTTTCTCTCTCTCTCATGCGAATAAATATATATTTGTCCTTCCGCAATACGTACGACATAATGCTTCGAGGTCCGATGAAAAAAAAGAAAAAAAAATTCCCATAAATTGGGAATCGGATCTCGGGGCGTTACAGACTAGGCCGTTGGCTTAAGGGTATATTGAAGAGGTTCTCCAGTCGATGTGGAACTTTGCTGCTAGTTGATATATGACCTTGTTCTTGAATGGGTTACCGTTGTCTGACACAATACGACTGGGAGTGCCGAACCGGTGAATGATATTGTGGCGAACAAAGCGGGCCACCGCTTCTCCATTGACTTCTCATAAAGGGGCCGCCTCCGCCCAACGAGAGAAATAGTCTGTGGCGGCCAGGATATATTTGTGGTCTTTAGAGGGCGGTGGGAAGGGTCCCATGATATCCATTCCCCATTCTACAAATGGCCAGGTAGGGGCCATCAGATGTAATGAATTGGGAGGTCTTCTGGGTACTAGACAATAGGCCTGGCACTGGTGGCACATGCGGGCATACATGTTGTAATCCGCATACATTGTTGGAGAATAGAATCCTTTAAGCTTAATGTTGATCTTCATCTTATCCTTGGCTTGGTGAGCTCCGCACAATCCTGAATGGACTTCATGCATAATGACTCTAGATTTAGCCAAGGATACACATATGAGGAAAATGGACTCATCCTTTTCATGGACAAGTCGGTAAAGGGAGTTGCCAATCAACTCATATGATGTTGCCTTACGAAGGAGTCGAATCCTCTGGGTACGATCTAGAGGGAGGCATCCCTATTTAATTTTGATGATTGGCTCTCACCAATCTTCTTCCTCAGGAGGGGCATCCACATCGAGGTAATGAACTTCGTAGGTGGTAAGACCTAACTCATCGTCCAGCATGCCTGGCAGAAGTCTTTGGTGTCTTACGGTGATGTCGATCTCTCCTTCAGGGGATAACTTAATAATTGAAGCTAACTTAGCAAGGGCGTCTCCTTGTGAGTTACTTTTCCTTGGGACATGATCTATCTTAAAGAAATAGAACTTCTAGATGAGCCTGACGACCGCAGCATGATACGGGACCATCTCCTACTTTTGAACATCGTAAATACCAAATCGAATTATCAACTGCGAGTATCCATAGACCTTGAGGCATTTAATGTCCATGTCGAGGGCCATTTGAAGTCCAATGATCAGAGCTTCATATTCGGCCTCATTATTGGTCAAGGGCTTCATGAGGGCGCATGAATTGTACAAAATCCTTCCCTGAGGTGTAAGAAAAATGATGCCAGCACCACTGGCGATGCCTCCCCAACTGCCAGGTTCATCAATTTTCCATGAGGCACCATCAAAGTATAACTCCCAATAGGGAAAGTTAACAATGAGAACGTCTGATGTTGGGCCACATGGGAGGTCTTGCAGAGTGCCATCTGTAACTGGCAGTGTCATGGTCAAGGCTTCCTCATTTGGTAGCTCTGTATTGAAGGGTGAATCCTCTGGTACCAGATGGGCGACTAAAAACTCTGGGCCAACTATTCATAGGGAAGTAACGGTGCTCAGGGCCAACTAGCTTTCGAATAAGATAGTAGAGTGGCTTCTCTTTGCCTTGCTCGTTAATTTGCGCGAGCAAGGCTCCTAAGGAGACATCCATAGTAGCAATGTAAAATATGAGGGGTTTACCTTTGACTGGGGCCCTTAAGACAGGAGGCGTAATTAAATATTGCTTAATACGCTCAAATGCTTCTTGACAATTTTGGTCCCATATGAATGGGACATCTTTTTTTATAAGCTTTCTGAAAGGTGCGCATCGACCGGGGAGATTGGAAATGAACCTCTGGATATATGCCAGCCTTCCTTGAAAGGACTTGAGCTCCTTGAGATTTCGGGGAGGCGAGAACTCTTGTATGGCCTTGATCTTGCTGGGATCAATCTCAACCCCCCGGTATCTGACGATGAAATCGAGAAACTTGCCACTGGATACGCCGAAAGCACGTTTCATGGGGTTCATTTTGAGCCCGTATCGTCGGAGCCGGTTGAAGACGTGACGTAGATCACGTAAATGATCCTCCTGCCTTTTTATTTTGACAAAAAATTGATGCGTCGCGAGGTCCATCGTTAAAACACACGCGGCGACCAATCTCAAAATTTACCGAACTCGCAATTAAAATAAACAACTTTGTACTACGGCAAGTCCGAGTCGAATCCACAAAGAGGTTTAGTTTTACGAATTGAAGATCTTGTGTTCTAAGCGGAACACGAACTTAGATGATTAGATGCAACTTAAAATAAAAATTACATTAAATAAAGCTATCAAATGAAATTTGGAAGATTGTAGAGAGAGAAAGAAGCGAGGGAGAGGAAGAAGAAGAAAGAGAGGAGAGAGAGATCTAGAGAGAGAAAATATGGATGCATGATTTTCACTAATTAAATAAAGACAATGTTTACAAGATGAAGTGCGGAAATAAATATTACAATTCCAAATAAGATAAATCCTAAGTTGTTACACCGAGGAGGACGATGGGTAAGGATATCGCGGACGTGGTGTAAGGGTGACCGTCTCCTTGAGCCTTTGACTTCCGCTCAACCCGGAGCCGAGGACGCCTGTCTTGCGCCATCTTTGGAGGGATTTGAGAGAGAAGATAGAGAGAGAATATAGAGAGATATAGAGAGAGAAAAGGAACAGGTGGAGAGAGTTTGATAAAAAATAAAAAGAAATAAAAGGAAGTTGAATAATTGGGTGCGGTGTGTGTGAAGGGGAGAGGGAGATAGAGAGAGAAGGGAATGGAGAATGGGGTGGTGGTTAGAAGGGTGTGTGTGTGTGTGGGTTAGAGAGAGAAAGAGAGAGGGCGAGAAGAGAGAGAGAGAAGACACGGAGGGGGAGGGGGACGTGCATGGTGTGTGCGTGTGCGTTTATGGGAAGAGAGTGGGGAGCATGGAGCTGTGAGAATGAAGAGAGGGGGATAGAGAGAATCGACGGGAGAGGGGGAAAGAGAGGAGAGATAAAGAGAGAGAGATCCTAGGGGGGAAGAAGAGAGTGGGAGAGAGCAGAGGATGCCGCGGTGCCGGTGCGAAGGTGTGTGTGCATGCAGTGGAGAGGAAGGTAGAGACGGTGGAGAGAGGAGGAGGAGGGCTGCAGAGTGCGTGTGTGCAGTGCGTGTGGCGAGGAGGGAAGGTGGCCGCGGTGCAGGCCTGGCGCGGATGGTGGAGGGAGGCTACGGGAGGAGCAGAGGGAGTAGGGAAGAGAGAGGGAGTGAGGGAGTGAGAAGAGGGAGAGGGGAGAGGTGAAGCGGCTACGTTGCCGTCCCCAGAATAGGGGCACCGTAGGGCAATGGGGCGAGCGAAGGCAGAGGGACGCCGGAGAGAGAGGGGAAGAAGTTGCGGCGGCCGGTGCGCACAGACGCAGAGGGAGACGAGTAGGGACGCGTGCAAAGCCGACGAGGAGGGTCACGGGAGAACCTAGAGCAGACGGAGAAGATGCGGCCGGTGTGCCACGGTGGTGCGCAGGGTGGTAGGGTGCCGGCGGAGGGGTTTAATAGGGAGAGTGAGGGGACGGCGGCGACGGTGCAGATGATAGAAAGGGAGAAGGTGGGCGAAGGGGAGACTTGTGTGTATGCGACATAGAGAAAGGGAACTCACGGCAATGTGTGTGAGGAGAGGAGAGGAAGCAGATGGCGAGAGGGTTGACGCAGCGGAAGGGAGATGCGGGCGAGAAGGAGGCCGGTGGGGGGAGGAGAAGTGAAGAGGTGAAGAGAAGGAGGGGGGGGAGAGATCTGCCTGCAAGAGAAGGGGGGTTGCTGGTTTTGTAGGAGCCCATGGGCGCTGCCTGTGTCGCGTTCGTGTCCTGCTCGCGAGGGCCCTACCGTTCGTCTGCTGCTCGCTCCTGCACACGCACGCGAGAGGGCTGCGGTGCTGTTGTCGCGAGAGGCCTGCGAGCACGCTGCTGCCCACGCCGTGCCAACATGCCTGCCAGCGCTGCCAGCCGTTCCTGCCCATGCCATGCACGCACCTGTGTTCCAGCCCACGAGAGTATAAGGAGGGGGGCCCATGCGAGCCCACCAGCTTGCTGTTGCTGTACACCATTCACTCGCCCATGTGAGCCTGCTTCTGTTTGAATGCCCACTTCGCGCCGCTTCCATGAGAGGTGATGCTGCTGTGTTGGTGAGGTCTCCCTGCCGTGGCTGGGTCTGCACACGTATGAGAGAGGGCTGCGCCTATGGTTGCTGCGATCACACAAGAGAAGGGGAGCCAATATTTATATGATTGTCACAACATCAATATATATATATATATATTTGCACACGCATGAGAGAGGGCCGCGCCTATGGTTGCTGCGATCACACAAGAGAAGGGGGGCCAATATTCATAAGATTGTCACAACATCAAAAAAAAAATATATATATATATATATAGATATATATCCAAGTGCCCCAAAATTTCAATAATAAATGCATGTTTTGTCATTTGCCTCCCCCCATCATGTTTATACAAAGTGAATTTTATAGAAGATAATTAAAGTAGAATCACTTCTGAGATATTTTCATCAAACTTTAATTATGTATTTTTTATATTAAAGAAAAATTCTCAAATCTCATTAATTTTGGAAAATTTTCCATATTGTGCGAGACTGAGATTATTCTGTCAAAAAATACATAATTAACTTCGTTAAAGCCCAAAAAACGGTGTGTGTGATATGAATAAAAATGGATAATTAAGCACTTATCACGACATGATCGTTGACGTAGCATTCGATGATGTTATGCAACATTTCGTCGAATATCTTGGTCATAGCCCCGTGGTAGGTATCATCAGCATTCTTCAAACCAAAGGGCATACGCTTGTAATTAAAAATCCCCTTAGGAGATCAGAAAGTTGTGTAGTTCTTGTCTTGAAGTGACATCCGGATCTGGTTATAACCAGACGATCCGTTCATAAAAGGCAATGTCTCATGCTCAGTGGTCATGTCGACCATTGTTTCTATAATGGATACCAGAAAGTCATCCTTAGGCCATGCCTCGTTGAGATCCTGGAAGTCGATGTAGACGTGGACTTATCCATTTTTCTTTTTAACTGGGACGATGTTGGTGAGCCAAATAGGGTACATGCAGGGGTCGATGAAGTCCACCTCTGCCATTTTGCTAACTTCAGCTATAACATGTTGTTCTAGTTCATGGCGCATGCGCCGTTGTGGCTGTTTGACGGGGGTTTCTGAAGGAGAGATGGCTAATTCATGTTCTGCTACAGAGGGATCAAGCCCGGGCATCTCTTTGTAGGTCCAGGTGAAGCTGTCTTTATATTCGAGCAGAAGTTGTGTATAAGCTCGTCTTTCTACTTCATCAAGGAGGGCACTTAGAAACATAGGCTGGTGTATCCCGGCCTCTCCTAAGTCAATTTTGGTTAGTTCATCAACTGTGGCCTGTCCTCCATCTTCAAGTTCAGGAGGAGCGAGCTCTAATTCGATGAAATCTTCATTATCGGTGCCGACTTCACATATTTCTAGGCACTCGGCATCAACCACCCCCTTTGAAGGAGTCTCTAGAGGCTTGATGGCAAGATCTGTCAAGAATCCCCCTGACTTATGGGCTAATGCTGGGGTCGATTCTCGAGCATTATCGATCACCCTTTCGGTGTTAGGGCCTGCTGACATGGTGGTCCCTATGGTTGATGAAGTGGGAGTTAACAAAGTCGTCTCCTTTTTTGTACCAGACGTGAGCCCCTCCCGACATGCGACCTCGTCGGTCTTTATTATTTAGGGATAGGGGTTACTCGAGTTGTCATGACTCCTGCCCCTCTATTGGAAGTAGCGGGGAGGACTCCACTTCTTGAGATTGATCAGTAGACCTATGAGAGAATATGATTAGAATCTCTTCCTCTTCTTCATCTGAGCTGTCAAATCGGACGGTGCTGCCTGGTCAGCTATCGATAGGATGTACGGGGCCCACATCGTTAACCACATAGTAGACCTGGATTTTCGGGTCTTGGTCATAACCCAAGCCTCGAGTGTCGCAACCAAAGGGGAAAGTTTGCCCCCTGACCTAGGACGGCGACCATAGTTGCCAGAGATATTCTCATGTTGCGGAATCCTGCCACTGTGGGATTTCTTATCTACAGGTGGTGACATGCCTGGCAAGCTCCGAACGGCATATGGGACGTTGTCTGTGTTGAGTCTCTCCAAGTGATTTTGATGATAACAAAACCCTGGACTTAGTTTCCATCTCGTACCGTGTCGAAGTGATCAAGAGCAAGCTTTGAATGTGTTTAAGACCATTTTGTGTAATGACAAATTGCTCAAATGTGTTGAACCTTCCAAATGCATAAACATAGCTAAATCAAACCCAAAAATGAATGGATTATATGATGACATGAGGCTCTTGTCATATGGATATGTCTCATTGGGCTAACAATCTGTTTTTGCAGTTTTTCCATAGTTTGGTCGACCTTTGGACATGATTCGGTCGACCTATTTTTCCAGGGATCAGAACCCTGTAAAAGTTACAGAGTTCGGTCGACCTATAGAGCATACCGGTCGACCGAAATTGCCAGGGATGAAAGTTACAAGATTCTAAGAGTTCGGTCGATTAACCTGAGAATTCGGTCGACTGAACCCCTCGAGGTAGCAAATGTTGACTTTGTGTTTCTTGAACGAGGGAAGCCCTTCTCTTTGGATTTTTTAATCCCAAAGCCACCAGACATGCCATGATTTGTGGATCTAGTTCCTGACTTGTCCCTTGACCATTCAAGTGTTATAAAAACATCTCTTTTGGAAAAGAAACCCTAATCAACTCAAGGGAGATCAAGGGAGGCTACAAGAAGAGAAGGAGTGTTGCTGCAACACCTCCGTGAACAGTGTTTCGTCCAGGAGATTCCTAATCCATCTTCAACTTCTGCAAGATCCTTTGGAGCCATTCAAGTGGAAATCAAGAGGAGATACAAGCTTCATCCAAGATCAGCATCATCTATTCAGGGGGAGCTTAAATCAGATTTTTCTTTTGTGTTCTTCTAAAAATTCTTGAGCTTCAAGTGCTTTGTGTTTTTGTAATCTCTAAACATCTGTGAGTGTGTGGATCTACCCAGATCTGTGTGTGTGTGTGTGTGTGTGTGTGTGTGTGTGTGTGTGTGTGTGTGTGTGTGTGTGTGTGTGTGTGTGTGTGTGTGTGTGTGACTTTTCTTCACTTCTGGGTGGTTCAGTGGTTGTGCATCTTCGTGAGAGTTCCGAACTCTTCACAAGTGTGTGTGTGTGTGCTTTGAACTTGTAATCCTTTACAAGATAGTGTGTGAATCCTCACAGATCGTGAGCGGTGGACGTAGGTTGCCGTTGTTGCATCCGAACCACCTAAAAATCGTTGTCTCTTGTGTGGTTTGATCCCTTTCTTCTATCTCCATTCCGTGCAAGCATACGCGTAGATAAAATCTTTTATATCTCTTGATCTAGATCTACCATAACTTATCATTTTCGCATTAGATCTCTGGTATATCAAAAGGTGGGTTCGGATTGACAAGACTAACCATGTCAGGAAGATAACACTTTACGTGAGTTGAATCCTCGGATTTACACCTCCGCCATAGTACCAAGGATTCGGTGTGTGTGATATATTTTGTTAGATCTAATAGTTTCTATAATAGATCCGAACCTCCTTGCTGCTTTCTTCACATTTGTTTAAATAGGCTAAGGTTTTATTAAAATTTATAATCACCCAATTCACCCCCCCCCTCTTGGGAGTCATTGATCACGGGACTTCAATTGGTATCAGAGCTTAGTTTCTACATTTTTCAGATCTAACGATCTAGAGTCAGATCCAGATCAATAGCCAACAAAGGGATGATGCCTGAGGGTCACTCCATCCACCGTCCTTCATACTTCGATGGCTCGAATTACTCCTATTGGAAAAATAGAATGCATGCTTTTCTGAGAGCCCAAGAGTACGATATCTGGACGGTGGTGGATAAAGGCCCACATGAGCTTTCCAAGGATGAAGACGAATGGACTCATGAGGATATTAAAAAATCCACTATGAATTTTAATGCTAGGAACATTATGCAATATGCTATTCATCCTAACGGGTTTTCTCGTGTATCCATGTGTAGTTCAGCAAATGAGATGTGGGACAAGCTGCGGCTTATCTATGAAGGAGCCTCCGAGGTCAAGGAAACCAAAGCCAACCTACTCGTCAGACATGACGAGATATTCAAAATGAAACCCGAAGAAACCATTTCTGAGATGTTCGCAAGATTGAATGAGATCACTAATGGTCTCAAGAGTCTTGGAAAGGAATACACCAACTCCGAGCTCGTGAGGAAGGTGTTAAGATCTCTTCAACCTGCCTAGCATACAAAAGCCACAGTCATTGAGGATTTGAAGAATCTGTCCACACTCTCCTTGGACGAGCTCATAGGGTCACTCATGACCTATGAAATAAACATCAAAAGAACTGCGGAGGAGGAATCCAAAAATAAGAAAACCGTGGCCTTGAAAGACAACCAGTCTTATGACGACTCCCAAGAAGGGGAGCCCAGCGAAGGGAGTAATGAAGAAGAAGACTTGGCTATGCTGACCCACCAAGTGAAGAAATTTTTTAGAAGAAAGAAAAATTTCCAAGGAAATTTCAGAAAGGGGCAAAGGAACCCCTTTCAAACCAAGGGTGAGCCACGCAAGCCAAACAATGTTATTTGCTATGAATGCAAGAAGCTCGGGCACATGAGAGGAGAGTGCCCAGATCTGAAAAGAAAGTTCAAGAAAGAAAATTTTAGAAAGTCAAAAGCCATGGTTGCCACATGGAGCGATGAAGAGGACGAAGAGTCCGAAGAGGAGCTGCAAGAGCTCATAGAAAGCTTGTGCCTCATGGCACATGAAGATGATTCAACTGAGATAAATTCCGATCCTGATTTTATTTCAAATGAACAATGGAAGTCGAATATGAAAAGTTGTATACGAAATACAGAAAAATCAGATCTGAAAATAAAACTCTCATAAAGAAAATTGAAGATTTAACACATGAGGGTACTTCTGTTAAGTTTGAGAAACTGGAACAGGAATGGTTCAAATTAACAGAAGAAAAAGAAAGCTTGTTATAAATAATTTCAGACATTGAGAAAAACCAAGAAGAGTTGATGTGTAAAATGTCTAAAATGGAAAAGAGCTTTGAAAAATTGAAAAATGAAGAAGAAGTTCTAAAATCCACAAATTCAAAACTTGAAAAGAATAATGTGAGCTTGAATGAAGAGGTGGCTGAATTACAATCGACCTTATCTAGGTTTGTCAAAGGCAAAGAAAACTTAGATAACTTGTTGGGGGTTAAGGTTAACTTCCAAAAAGAAGGGTTGGGGTACATTCCCCAGAACAAAAAATCATTTAAGCACAAGATCACAACTTCCTTTGTTCATGAAAAAGAAAATAACTGTGCATCTTGTTCACACTCTAAGCCAAAACATGCCCAACCTAAACCACGCCAATTCCAAAGGAGGTTCTCAAATGTTAATTCCTTTCACTATGGTAGATTTGGTCATGTTGTTGCTAATTGTTTATTCAAACTAAATTCATAAAGAAATTATGCTGCTTGGATCAAGAAAAGACATGCACAAAACTGGACTAACACTCACGGACCCAAATTAGTTTGGGTACCAAAAATAATTGCATGAAAATGTTATATCTTACAGATATGCCTTGAAGCCAGGGGGAGCAAATGGTACCTAGACAGCGGTTGTTCAAGGCATATGACAGGGGACAAGAAGGTATTTTCTACGCTGCAAGACAAGGATGGAGGTTCAGTTGCCTTTGGAGGAAAAGACAAAGGTAAAATCATCGGGATCAATAACATAGGTAAAAATTCTAAAACCTTAATTGAAAATATTCTTTTGGTGAAGGGCTTGAATCATAATCTTTTGAGCATAAGCCAATTGTTTGACAGGGGATTTAAAATTGTCTTTGATGAAACTCACTGCCTTGTCATGAATAAAATTTCAAATGAAATAAAGTTCATCAGGAAAAGGAACAATAATCTATACACTGTGGATCTTGACAATATTTCATGCGATGATGTGTGTTTGGTAGCTAGCAATCATGAAAGTGCATGGTTTTGGCACCGAAGACTAGGTAATGCTAATTTTAGAATGATCTCCAAATTATCTAGACATGATTTGGTGAATGGATTGCCAAACTTAAAGTTTGAAAGTGATAAAATCTGTGAGGCTTGCACAAAAAGCAAGCAAACACGCATCTCTTTCAAAAATAAAAATATTATTTCTACCGTTCGTCCTTTAGAACTGCTGCACCTTGACCTTTTTGGTCCGACTAGGACATCTAGCCTAGGAAGAAAATCTTATAGATTTGTGATTGTTGATGATTACTCCATATTCATATGGGTTTTATTTCTAGCAAATAAAAGTGATGCCTTGATGGAGTTTCAAGTATTTTATAGAAAAATCAAAAATGACAAAGGATACCTCATCACCACAATTCAAAGTGATCATGGTGGTGAATTTGAAAACCATGACTTCAGTAGTTTTTGCAAAGAGCAAGGATACACACATAACTTCTCTTCACCAAGAACGCCTCAACAAAATAGAGTAGTGGAGAGGAAAAATCGATCCTTGATGGACATGGCACGGACCATGTTAAGTGAGAACTCCCTACCAAAATACTTTTTGGCTGAGGCGGTAAGTACATCATGTTACATCATCAACAGGGCAATGGTAAGGCCCATTTTGAAGAAAACTCTATATGAGCTCTACAAGGGTAAGAAACTAAACATTTCTTATCTTAAACCCTTTGGATGCCCATGCTTCATCCTGAACAATGGTAAGTCTAACCTAGGTATGTTTGATGAAAAGAGTGACAAAGGAATCTTCCTGAGTTATGCATTAAACTCTAGAGCTTACAGACTATTTAATAAAAGGACTTTGGTTGTTGAAGAAAGTCTTCATGTTATTTTTGATGAATCTGAATTAAAACTGACCAATCAATCTATTCCAATCTTGGATGCAGATGAAGCTCCTAGAAATTCAACTCTGCTGGATCATCTAAAGCTAAGGATGAACTAACGGAAGGAACTTCCAATAAGGATGAAAAGGATGAAGATCCGTCAATTGAAACACTTCAAGAACCGCAAGAGCAACACCCCGACTTGCCCTATTCCTCCACGTTCTTGAAAGATCACCCCGTTAAAAATATTATCGGTAATCCAGAAGATGGGGTAAGAACTAGATCGTCACTAAGGCAAGTGGAAGAAGAGGATTTGATGGCCTTAATCTCACAAGAGGAGCCTAAGGATGTATAGGAAGCTCTGCAAAATGAATCTTGGATCCAGGCTATGCATAAAGAGCTGCACCAGTTCGAAAGAAATGATGTGTGGACTCTTGTGCCGCATCCTAAGAATCAACCCGTAATAGGAACCCGTTGGGTTTTCAGAAATAAGTTGAATGACACGGGAATGGTTGTAAGGAACAAGGCCCAGCTTGTAGCCAAAGGGTATAGCCAGGAAATGGGTATTGATTTTGATGAGTCTTTTGCCCCGGTTGCTAGATTAGAAGCAGTCCAAATTCTTTTGTCCTATGCTTGCTCATCGAACTTCAAGTTATTTCAAATGGATGTTAAATCTACTTTTTTAAATGGGTACATCAAAAAGGATGTTTTTGTAGAACAACCTCCATGTTATGAAGACCCAAAACATCCAAAGTATGTGTACAAGTTGCAGAAGGTCTTGTACAGGTTGAAGCAAGCTCCAAAAACATGGTATGAAAGGCTCACCTCATTCCTGATTGAAAATGGGTTCAAAAGAGGTAAGGTTGACCAAACACTCTTCATGAAAAAATCAGGTAAAAACATATTAGTAGTTCAAGTCTATGTTGATGATATAATCTTTGGAGCTACAAATAACGCCTTATGTGATGAGTTTGCACAGATAATGCAGGGTGAATTTGAAATGAGTCTCATGGGTGAACTTACATTTTTTTTGGGTTGCAGGTGAAGCAAATACTAGAAGGCATTTTCATAAATCAAGCCAAGTACACTTTGGAGCTGTTAAAGAAATACAGGATGGCAGAAGCAAAACCCATGTCAACTCCGATGGCCACAACCACGAAGTTAGACAAAGATGAAAATGGTAAAACGGTAGATCCCACACTGTTTCGAGGTATGATCGGATCACTACTATACTTAACAGCATGTCGTCCTGACATTCAATACAGCGGATGTCTATGTGCTCATTTTTAGTCATGTCCTAAAGAATCTCATTTGCTGACTGTTAAACGAATCTTTCAATATTTAATTGGCACAGTAGACTTCGGCTTGTGGTTTTCGATCGGTAGCTCATTTGATTTGTTTGCATATACCGATGCGGATTATGCTGGATGTATTGTTGATCGCAAAAGTACTAGTGGGCACTGTCAGTTTCTTGGTGGGTTCCTAGTTTCATGGGCCTCCAAGAAAGAACATTTAGTAGCTCTCTCAACGGTCGAGCTGAATATGTAGCCGCCGGAAGTTGTGGAGCCCAAGTACTTTGGATCAAAAATCAAATGCTTGATTTGAATGTTGAAGTGAATTCAGTTCCAATCTTGTGTGATAATACAAGTGCAATCAATTTATCTAAAAATCATGTTCAACACTCCAGGACCAAACACATTGACATTCGCCATCATTTTTTGAGAGATCATATAGGCAAGGGGGATTTTGAGTTACAATTTGTTGACACACACAATCAACTGGCAGACATCTTCACAAAACCTATAAACCAGAAATAATTCAATAAAATCAGAAGAGAACTTGGCATGTGCAAGGGTGAGAGCATGCATACCTAGGTTTGCACTAGGATGAAAGTTGCATTCACATAAAAAGTCAGAAGCATGAAGGGTATATTATGTGAAATGCATTCATACGTTGTGTGTATTTTTATTTTATGCATGATATCACCTTATATGTGTGATTGTATATATATATACACACATCCTTCTTTGAAAAATTTCTAAGACCAATTACTCCTTGATAAATAAATGTGGACTAGTGACCTAGGGATTCTAGGCGGTCACTAAGGGGGAGGTTCAAAAATTGTCCTCAAGTCAATTCGTATCAGAGGTCTATCTCACTCCACTTCCTCCCAAAACAAAAAAAGGAGGAATAGATGAAAAAGAAAAGGCAAGCAAGAAAATAGAAACAAAAAAAGGGGGTATGATGGAGTTCAAAAACATAGAGAGAGGCATTGTGAAGTTCTTTAAAAAAATGGCAAATTAGGGCTAGGTCAACCATTTTGGTCGATCGCCGCCCCGAGTCTGGTCGACCGAATACGGCGAACCGGCCCGACCGAACCCTTTCATAAGGGGTCTTCTCACCCCATTTCTTCATTCCATCGCCTCCATTCTCTCTCCAACCTTCTTCCCTAACCCTAGAACACTCCACCTCTCCATTTCACACCAAAAAAACCCCTCTTTCTTCCATCCGCACATGATCCGGCTAGTTCATCAACATTTCGGAAGAAATCTCCGAAGTGATTTATGCGGCTCCAACTCTCCTTCTTCGGCTTCCAAGTTGTGGGGAAAGCTCTGTCCACCACCGGTTGTGTGTCCACTTGTGTTTTTCAAATCTCAAGGGAAGAGATTAGTCTATTTGAGGGTTTCCACAGCGGATTTCTTGTATAAATGGCATCTAGAAGAAGCTCTCGGCGTCTCACCCATGGGGAGTCTAGCACCAGGAGAAATGAGGGCCAAGCCCCTCCACCACAGCGGGAGGCCCCACCTCCACGGGTGCCGCCGATGCGGCCAAGGCCCATTCTTGACCCTCGTCTGGTAGACTTCGATGAGATGCATGAGTTCTTTCCGATTTGAATGCCATTTTTGAAGTTGAGATTGGTTGGATAGATTTTATGACAAGGTACACCAAATATTATCCCAACCTTGTTCAGCAGTTCTATGGCAATCTCACTATGAGAAATGAGCTGAAGTCTACTGTGGTCAAAGGAGTTCGGATTCAAATTGATTCAGATCTATTTGCACGGGTTCTTGGAATTTCAGCTATGGGTGCCGACATGGTTTTTGCTCATAGACTTATTAAGGACACTTTTATCCTCATGACGTGTAGCGAATACGTGCATGGAGTCAGCAATCTAATCACACTGAATTCTAACTATTTCCCTCCACTGCAGCGTATTTTGCATCACATGTTTACTACCATTATCTACCCAAAAGTAGGAAGCCGTAATGAGGTCATAGAAGTTCATAGATTTCTGCTTTATCATGTGATCACTGGAGTGACTATCAATATGGGTCATCTTATGATGGAATTAATTGTTCCATGCCGTACACAAAAGAGAAGATCCTTGCCCTATGCATGCCAATTGACAGGAGTATTTTTACATGCTGGAATTTCATTGGATGATGATGTATTTATTGAAGTGCGACAGTGTGATGTGTATAACAAACACAAGATGTCCACAGATTTTGGATATTATTGGGGTGCAGATGGAGAGCTGACAAGAGATGTCAGAATGTATGGAGAAGATTCTAAAAATGAAGAAGCCGAGGAGCAACAACAACAAGGGGTTCAAGCAACAATCCCACCTCCAGCTCAGCCCGAGGAGCAGCCACCTTCTCCTCTATATGTAGATCCGGACTTGCCGCCACCTCCATAGTTTCATCATGGGGAGTCCTCTGCTCAGGGTGTTGGACAACCCTCTTGGGCAGACCATGAGGTTTTTGATAGGCGTCTCTCAGGCTTAGAAACTAATATGGAAACCTTTGGGGGGCAGATTTCTGACCTTGGGAGTCATTTTGACACATCCTTTGGCCGGCTCGACTCATCTTTTGATCGGCTTGACACTTTCATGGACACAATGACTGGTCGGATGGATACCTTCTCCCACGCCTTGGACACCCTTTCTACCCATGTGGCCTCTCTCACGACAAGCTACGAGGATACTCATCAAGCTTTTCGGACTACCAACCTCTCACTTCTTCACATTGATCATCTTTTGCACTCCTTTGAAAGCCATCTTCCTCCATCTCCACCTCCACCTCATCCTACTGCTGCCTTCAGGGATGAGGACGATGCTTCTGATGATGATGATGATGACGGGATTTCGGATCACCCTGCTCCGTAGTTGTTCTTATATCCCCGAGTGTCCCTTTTTCGTCCACTACTCTTGTATCCCCCTCCCTCTTTTGATGATGCCAAAGGGGGAGAAGTAGATAGTTAGGCTTATATATGTTATGCTTGATGTTTGTTAGCATGGGTGTTTGCCATTTGGCATTTGCATTTCATATGTGAGTCTTGCATCCATTATTCACGAGGTCTTTCTCTCTGTAGTCAGTCTAGTCACTATGTGTTAGTCCTTCAGTGTCCATATGTCAATGTCAATGTAATATGTACTCTAAACTTCAATGAAGATCAAGAGGAGATACAAGCTTCATCCAAGATCAGCATCATCTATTCAGGGGGAGCTTAAATCAAATTTTTCTTTTGTGTTCTTCTTCTAAAAATTCTAGAGCTTCAAGTGCTTTGTGTTTGTAATCTCTAAACATCTGTGAGTGTGTGGATCTACCCAGATCCACGTGTGTGTGTGTGTGTGTGTGTGTGTGTGTGTGTGTGTGTGTGTGTGTGTGTGTGTGTGTGTGTGTGTGTGTGTGTGTGTGTGTGTGTGTGTGTGTGTGTGTGTGTGTGTGTGGCTTTTCTTCATTTCTGTGTGGTTTGGTGCTTGTGCATCTTCGTGAGAGTTCCAAACTCTTCACGAGTGTGTGTGTGCTTTGATCTTGTAATCCTTTACAAGATAGTGTGTGAATCCTCACAGACCGTGAGGGGTGGACGTAGGTTACCGATGTTGCATCCGAACCACCCAAAAATTGTTGTCTCTTGTGTGGTTTGATCCCTTTCTTCTATCTCCATTCCGTGCAAGCACACGCGTAGATAAAATCTTTTGTATCTCTTGATCTAGATCTACCATAACTTATCATTTTCACATTATATCTCTGGTATATCAAAAGGTGGGTTCAGATTGACAAGACTAACCTTGTCAGAAAGATAACACTTTGCGTGAGTTGAATCCTCGGATTTACACCTCCGCCATAGTACCAAGGATTCGGTGTGTGTGATATATTTTGTTAGATCTAATAGTTTCTATAATAGATCTGAACCTCCTTGCTGCTTTCTTCACATTTGTTTAAATAGACTAAGGTTTTATTAAAATTTGAAATCACCCAATTCACCCCCCCCCCTCTTGGGTGTCATTGATTACGGGACTTCAGTCTGCTGTTCTAGACCAGCCAAAATCATCCTCTTCAGGAATCTGAGGAACCATGTCTCCATTAAGGCTGATCTCAAAGGACCTTTATTTGATCTACGCACTGCCATTGGTAGGTGATGATGAAGGTCTTGAGGCGGTGCCCCCATGTTCCTGAGGGTATACGCAAGCTGCATGTAGCCTGGTGGTAGGCATCTTCTTTTGCCGATGGCTTGCCTAATAAGATTGGCTTCAAAATTGACCTTATGTCGCTCTGGGTGACGTACCATTAACTTGGCTTGGAGGTGATGCCTGTGTATCTTGGCCTTTTCCTCATCGACGGTGAAGAGCTCATCTTCATCCCCCTCCAAAAGTCACCCACAACTCTTCCCTTTTATTATAGGATGGGAAGTCGGTCCCCCAAAATAAAGGGAAGCGTCTACAAGATGACATTCCGTCGGGCTAAATGGAGATTGGTCTACAAAGACTACGCGCTACTCCCCATCCTTGACATATTTAATGCATTGATGAAGCGTAGAAGGGATGACCTTATTTTCTTGCAACCAAGGCCGGCCTAGCAGGGTCTTGTATAAAGTGTCGGCGTTGATGATATAAGATGATGCCTTGGAAACAAAGTCTCCCAAGATTTTCTCTACATCAACCTTTCCCAAGATATCTTCCTTGTCTTGATTAAAGCCAAAAATTTTGACTGCCTTAACTTTTTGTAGTAGAGGCATCAGGTACAAGGACTTGAAGGCTTTTAGCGGCATGATATTAACCGCAGCACCGATGTCTACCAGGATCCGGTTGGTTTCATGCCCATTGATCTTTCCTCTCATGTACAGAGGTTGATTGTGGCACGTGGATGGCAGCTGCATATCTTTATCTTCAAAAGTGATGGCGGTCATGAATGCTTCACAGGCGACCTTATGGTGTTCCGTCACATGTGCCTTGTAAACTTCAGGCTCTTGGAGTACTTTGATTAAGGGTTCCCTCAATTCTTTGCTTCCGACAATAGCCTTCCATATGGTGATGTTTGAGGGAAATCATTTTAACTGGTGTAAAACTTTACGGTCGGCTCGTGCCCGAGCCTCTGCCATTGATGGAAGTATGTTTGGATGAAGCCTTGCAGGCTACATCTTGTTGATCTTCTTCAGAAGTCTGTACAGCCTTGCCTTTATCAAAAGTGCTTATGCCATCTTGTTCTTCTATGGTAATTTGACAAGGAGGGGCTAGGATCACCTCTTCCGTAGGTGACGATAGGGTTGGATCGTCCTTGCCCGATGGTCCTACTTGGTCTTCAACCCAAATCAAAGTAGGTACTGGCGGTGGGGAAGGTGCTGAAGACAAGGCTAGGGAATCTACTGTCGGGTCTTCCTCATTAGAGGGGTCAAACACATCAGGGGAGTCTCGTACTTTGACCTCCGGAATAGGGCCAAGCTCCTCCCCATGAAATATAATGACCCAGTCTTGGTGGACTTCAGGTCGTTGGAAGGATCACCCGGGGTTCCTGCCACTCCCTACTGCTCCGCGTCCGCGACTGCTACCTCGACCCTGGGTCTAAACGCACCCTTCACTTTTAATGAGGGGATGTCTATGAGGAGAGGTGGGGCCCTTTCGTCTTGTTCGAGAGGCCACCGGATCATTCCTCCGAGAGTTGTTGATGTTATCGGGCGAAGGGATTGCCACCATGTTGCAGCTAAGGTTCTGGAGCAATTCCTCTAGTTGGCCGGCAGTAATTTCCTCGTCTCTATAGAATAAGAATAATTCTTCAGGGATAAAGAAGTTTCTATCCTCCTTAACCCTCCGAATCATCTCGTGTATCCACTTCTTCAGGTGGGTTTTCTTTTCAATCTCATCCCAGGGGGTGTACTCATTTAGCGGGACTGCCCCTGTAGGATGAGGGGGAACATATTTTTTCAGATCATCGATCAACTTTTGCAATCGTTGGAGCAGTGTTAGCTCAGCAAGATCTTGAAGGGCAGCTGCCAACTTCGCATAATCTTTAGCTTTCTTTTCAAATTCTTCTTTCTATTCCTTTCTCGGTTCTTGGCGATAGCTGACTGCTGCATCGAGGTTATCATGCCCCCTGAGGAATGTTTCTGCCTTGCCCCGCTAGAACAAGAGAGTCGAGAATTCTTCTTCAACCTAACCTCGGTCCACGGGCCTTCCCCTCGTTGTATCTGAAATGTGACATTGATCGCCCTCTCAATGATATCAGGTGGCAATTGAAATGTGACTGCTTACTTTCCACATTCAGTTGTATACTTGGCTCACATCAGGTAACCCTTCACAGGCCTACTCCTTCGGCCTTGTCTTTTGGGTTCGGCCTTGGCGAGCTCTTCCGAGATTCCGGGATGAGAACATTGGGACTCTTCCCTTTTCGGGGACTTGAGTGAGATGGCTCTCCCTCATGGTAATTTACCCGAGCTGGACACGCAACTCCGGGTGTTGGAGAAGGCTTTCCCATGATTGCCGGTGTAGGGAGGGGTAGTATTGGGATGGTCTGGAGGTGGGACACCTTTTGGTGACCCGTTGTCAACTCCTTGGGAGAGTTGCTCACCCAAACATCATCTCTATCGTGGAGGACCCGGAGGAGTCTCCTCGTATCTTCCTTAGAGAATGGAAGTGACTCTAAGTCTTGCCATATGTGCCATCCTGAATGTTGCTCTACTAAGGTGGCTGGAGTCACCTCCTGCCCTAATGTACCAGGGAGTAGGTATGATGCCAAGGCTCAGACGCCACTAGGTGGGCCTTGAGAAGTCTAAGGCTCTTGACCATCATCTCGTCCCTTGAATCTTCCTTGCGATCTAGGGGTCTGCTGAGCTTGGCCCGGGTGATCTTGATGCTGCAGGGTAGGGCGTTGATGAAGCACAGGCTCATCGACACGATGCAAAGAGCAATCCATTGATGCGTAGCCGGCACTCTTCACCCTTGTGACGGACCCGGAGTGTTGTTGCACATCCTGGGCTTGGTCTGGAATAATTTCCCTCATTCTGGCGGTGCTAGAGGGAGGTGCAACTGTAACGCCCGAGAAAATTCTGTGAGTTAAATTATATTAATTTTTTAAAGGACAAAAAGGGCTATTAAATGAATTATGGTTAAGTAAATCTAATTATTATGGCCCTGCACTGATCCAAGAGGATTATACCCATATAATAAACCCAATTGGCCCAAAAAGACTGTTTTGGACCTTAGCCCATATTCTAGGAGCTTAAAACTAGTGTAATCACGGAATAAAGGAGATAAGTAGGATAAAGAGGTGGATAATATCAAAAGAGTTTGAAACTGTTCAAATTCGGCACCCAGACTGAAAATGGTCTATCGCGAGACCGCATAGCAATGGGTAACAGTCTAGCATTAGACCGCTAGGCTCTGCAGATTCTGTGAGTGGAAGAAAGTGCAAAAGATAGAAACTTTAGCATCCTAATAACTTAGGATCGATGCTGTCTACTAATTAGATAAGTCTAGAAGGCTAGAAGATCGAATTGAAAACCTAATTGGGATTCTAAGTTCGTTCTAATCCTCAAAACCCTAGCTAAACCTATAAAAAGACCCCAGAACCAATGTGTGCGACTGTTACTTTTGGCTCACGTGAAACTAAGGTAAAGAGGAAGAATTCAAAGTAAGTTTTTTCTTGGAAGTTGTTTGTTTTAGTTAGATCTAATTTTCCTCAAAATTTCATTCTAGGAGATCAAGCCTATAAAGAGATAGAAGCCTGCAAAGACGCTGGTTCGGTGGAAACAACTCAGGGAACTGTGCGACCGACCCAGGAAGATCAGGAAAATAGAAGCCCCAAACGAGGTAATTAGATAGAGGTTCTTTAGAATAATATGTTCCTGTTAGTACCCTCTTCTTACTCTCAAAATTTCACGTCTTTAGGTCAAGGGGATCAGGAGATACAAGGGCGTGAAGTTGCTGGTTTAGCATAGAAAGTGCAGAACTAGGGCTTACTTCCAGTCAGAAATTGGCAGTCTAGGAGCACTATTTAAGGTGCGTTATCTCCTGAATGGTTTAAACATGACATTAGGGATAAAAGCCCTCTGATTTCAGTAGATTTCATGCATTGTACACCGAGAATTTGATGATTTTATTGGGACTATGCACTTAGTATACTCCTCATGCATAATTCTTAGCCCTAATTGAGTAAAAAAGAGAATTTTCTTGTTTGTCGCACAAACCCACGCATATTGTTGGCCTATACTCATTCTATCATGCTATAGAGTTTATATATATTGATTTCCATGCATGATATGCCTTAGATTCGTATTTTGGCTTCATTATTATAGAGTTTTCTGTAACACAGGAAGAAACGGTCCTCCTGGAGGCCGCCTGAAATCTCTAGCGGTCGTACAATAGACCGTTTGGCCCAGTGAAACGGTCCTACACTAGACCATTTTCATTTTCTGAATCTTGTATTTAAGTTAACCCAAAACTTAATGTAGATTAGCCCTAATTAATGTATGTTAAGCCTAGTTAAGTTAGGTTTTACTCCTATTTCAAGTGAGGATTCATATGCCAAGTTATGTTAACAGAAAATTCTAGTAAATTTTATGATTCTTCATGCACTTAGAATTTTTTTTAAACTTATGTTATTTTCATGACCAAATCATATGCTTTTGTAATTAACTTAAATTTATATGATTCATGGACTAGTCATGATTTGATCGCTATTAACATTATCTTTCTATCTTCTAGAGCCATTTGCCGGTTCAAGAGGTTGAAGCCCTGCCAGATGGGGTTTTAAAGGCCTACCGGTTTGGCGTTGATGGAACCCGCCGGTTCAGGGCACTGGCTTCCCCTTTATAAGGGGCTTCGAGGGTTCTTTCAAAAACCCTTTCAGCTTCTTTATTATTCTTCTTCTGGACGAAGCGAGGGTTTCTTCTCCCCCGTCACCGGTGCCTCCGTTAATGATCACGGCTCTTGAGCCCCGGCGACTGCCACCACCTTGGGTTAGCCACCGCGACTTCTTCTTCTTGCCCCGCTCTCTTCTTCTTTGTTCTCTCCCTTTGTAAGGCCCCTCTGTTGAGGGTTTTTCTTTTCTTCTCTTCCGGCCGCAATGGCCTTAACCGGCCCCATGGTCTTTCCCTTCTTCCTCTTCTCCGTTCTCTTCTCGTTCCCACAACACCATTTCAGCAAGGCTACGGTCATGGTGACCTTGGCTGACCTCGGGGAAAAATGCATCTTTCCCCCCTTTCTTTCTTCTTGTTCTTTTTTCTCTTTCCTTTCTCCTTCGACCTCGACACCGGTGTCGCCGGATCAGGCGGCTCCCCCCTCTTCCTCTTCTTTTCTTCCCCCCCTTTCTTTTGCACTCACCACCGGAGTTGTCGTATCCCCTGTCCCACCAGATGGAACAAAGCCACCGATCCTGCCGGTTCGCAGGGGCTGCCGGATGGGCACCCCTCTTTTCTTATTCTATTCTTCTTCTTCTTCCTCATGCCAACGAGGGTTGCTGGATCGACTGGCCTAGGTTGCCGGATCACCAGGGCTGCTGGATCGACAGGCCTAGGCTGCCGGATCACCAGGGCTGTTGGTTCAACCAGTCTGCCAGTTTAGCCCTGAGGCTGTCGGATGGAGCGGCCAGAGCTATCGGATCAGCCCGCAGGGAGCTGCCGGTTCATTGGGCTGCCATGTCTTTTGAGTGGTGTTGCCGCTTTTGAGCGCACCGAAAAATTTTGAGGCCGTCTTGTGTAACGCCCGATAAAAGTATGAAATGGAAAAATAGAAATAATTAACTATAACTTCAAAAGGGATATAATGCGAGGTCTTCTTATTTAAAAGTAAAATGAAATATTAAGTTATGACCTCTTTATTTTAATAGAAATCAAGAGATAAAACCCAAGTATTCATCTATGTACTAAGAAGCGACTAGCTAGTGATGTTCCTTTAAAATAAGAACCTTCATAGGATCGAACCTGTCTCTGATACCCATAAGGTAGATAGATGGATAACAGTAGTGATAATGATAGTATGCATAGATCTGACACAAATATGGAATTAGTAATGAGCAACCCAAATTAATGAGCTAAAGGCCATCCTAAATTTCAACTCAACCCTTAATGGGCTTTAAACCAATGTAAAAGAAGGACCCTAATCCAAGGGTATGGTTATAGATAATGGGTCGGGAGGATCAGTACTATAATGGGTCTCATGTTATGGTTTGAGGATATATATATATATATATATATATATATATATAGAGAGAGAGAGAGAGAGAGAGAGAGAGAGAGAGAGAGAGAGTAGTACACACCCATAACTAATGGGCATTATACATAAATAAGGACCAATGGGCTTGAAGGGTGCTAGTACATAATGGGCTGTAAGGAATATGTACATATGCATAACGAAAATTATAATAAGATTTTAAGAAGCCTTAGGATATGGACCTAATAATTAATTAGAATCTAAAATACCTTTTTGCAGGTATGGGTTAGTATCATGAACAAATGGGCCCTACGATGGACTATAGGATATATATATATATAAATCAATAGTTTAGGTTTCTGAGCAAACCTCTAACCTTTTCACGTACGAAGCTTGCAAGAAGGGGAGATTAGGGTTGTAAAAAGTAAAATATAGGAGGCGGCTGCTGTTTAGGTAATGGGGATAATGCATGGAAAGAGTTGAACCTAGTAGGAAAGCTACGTGGGAATTTAACTCCCATTAGGATTCTAAACCCCAAAATCTATAAATAAACCCCCTCGAACGAGCCTCGGCTACTGCTGCTGCTCGTTCTGATTTCCCTACGTCAATGTTGCCCTCGTCAACTACAGTGGCATCGTCTGCACCCTCTGGCCATCGTGCGTGAAGGAGGAAGACTGCCCTTCTTTGTACGTTCCTTACTACCGTCGTCGACCTCCTATTGCTGCGTGCTGCCGTTGCTACCTGCGACGTAAGGAAGTTCATCTTCTTCTTCTAGGGCTACGGCTGTTATTACATCGTCTTCATTCTCCTGCTATCGTACGTGAAGTAGAAGGGTGTGCATCTACTACTGTTGCTCCTGTTATTCCTTCCACGATCGGGTGCTGCTACTACTGTTGTTATTGCAGTTGCAGTTGCTGCTGCTCTTCATATTCTCATCTCTTCGTTTCTGTTGTCCAGATCAAGCCAAAAGGTAGGTGTTCTCAAGTTACGTAGCCCAACCTCTAAATAACACTAATTTCATGCATATAGGTTATCTAGCTTGATATCATGATTTCTGTTTTCAATTTTTGTAGTTTTACTGAGTTCTTGTAAATAGCGACCCTGTCATGGGCGCTTATTTAATGAACGCCCGCACGCGCGGTCGCTAATTCTTCTGAAATAGCGACAGTAGTCAGGGCGTAAATTAGTGAGCGACCTTATGCCCAGCCGCTTATTCTTTTAAGAATTTAATAAATACCACATGCTTAAAAATAGATAACTATAAAACCTGGCGTTAAAATTATTGCATGAGCATATTTCTGGAACCTATATATTTTTCTCTACCTATCAATGTCCTTACTTCCCTGAGTCGATAAACTGTAATGACCATGTGTCTGTGATTGTACCTGCCCGATGCCTATCACGAGACAAAGAAAGGGCGACATTCCATTAGTCTCTATTTAAATAATGAACGCCCTCGCTAATTTGTAATAAAATAGTAATTGGAGTATATATTGAAAATTATGAAATTAACGACTGAGGTCAGGGCGTCATTCAAAGAATGAACGCCACCGTGAACAGTCGCTATTTGAAATCATAAATATTAAATTTCTGGACAATCCTAGAATTAACGCCCTTATGCAGTGTCATTAATTTCCATTATATTCATGAAAAATCCTGATAAAAATTCTGATTGAACGACCTTTCAGAAGGTCGCTATTTCATTAAATAGCGACTTCTGTACAGGCGCAATTTTTCTGTCTCACAGATTTTTTCAGTATTCTGGCACATATCGCGGGTCTATTGGTACTCTCATCTCACATCCGTAGATGGGGTTTCTATTTTTTTTATTCTATCGATTACACACTAATTCTCGGTGATGTTTGAACCCTCCGCGGGATAATCCTTCCTTCGGACTTGTGATTTCATCATAGAGACCTCCGTAAGTCTACGCGAAGCCTTAGATTCCCTCAAGGCAGCCGAGCAGGTTATACCCTAAAAACCCTGGAACCTTTCTTTGTCACGTCACTCTGAAGAAACGTGATGCTTTAGCCCTCTTAGAGCGATATTTCCGGTCTCTTTGAGAAGTCTAATCTCTGTCAAAAATTGCCGACATTGAGTTGGGTGCCAGAAGGAATTGGCGACCTATCCAGTGCCGTTATTTCCCTGATATAGTGACCTGAGCCTGGGCACTATTTCTTCTAGCCTGTTACTGTTCACAGGAATGGGCGACCACGCATGTGGGTGCTATTTCTAAAATTGGTGGCGACTGAGTGGGCACCATTTACCCAGTTTCATGTCATGTCTTAGTTTTTCGTGAGGATTAATGATGTGTCGTACTTTGTTGGGTCCCGTAGTGCAGGAACACGGATCTAGAGGGGGGTGAATAGATCCTTGTACTAAAAACTAAGTCCAATTAAAAATACAAACTACCACACAGCGGAATTTACACGATTGATAGGATTGAGGAAATTAATCTAAACAAGTTTAAACTTAAATCACTCAATCTCACCGAGCTCACACAATTACATAACCAGATAGTAGAGAACACACAATCACACAAATCAAACCACAAGACACGGGGATTTTTAAGGTGGTTCGGGGCCACGACAGGCTCCCTACGTCCACCCCTCACCAAACCGGTGAGGCTTCACTACACGCTACAAAATGTAGCAACACGGGGATGAACCCCAACACACACGCACTGCTTTCGCAGCAAACCACACACACGAGGCCTTGCCTCAACCTGCTGTCACAGCAGCACACACACACACACACACCACTGGGGAACACACCCCGAACAAATTTCTCACACGGAGACACAACTCCGTCCACACACACGTAGGGCAATGCCTACACAACCATACGGGAGAGAACTCCCAACCACACACGCGGATTTACTCCACACAAATCGACACACAAATAACCACACACACACTCGGAGACCCCTTTCTCCGAACACCCACACAAAGTATTATCTCAAATATATATGAATCAACACACATATATGCTATGACCCCCAAACAAAATATATAGATGAAAACTGGAAAGTTGCATCAAGTATAAGGCTCCCCCTTCTTCAGCAGAATCTGATTCTCCTTGCTCGTTGATGGATGATCATGATTTAGACATCATCTTCTTCGTCTCCTTGAGATGCACGTCTTTACCTTCTTCCAATTTCTTCTTCACCTAAAAGAACAGATAGAAATGATAAGCTTCAAATCAAGCCTGCATACATCAGAAAATTGATTAGGCTCATAAACCCCTCTACTCTCATCCTTGTGGTCGCACTCCTCCTTCTTCTTCTGCAAGAGAAAGGAAGGCATTAGTTCATCTTGTTGCTTAGGATGAAAACGCAATACTAATGAGAGGGCAATCAATAGATGAACAAATGAACATGTATATATATATATTGCACCTCTTAGATAATCATTCAAGACCTTGAGCAATCGCAAACAAAAACACAGAAGTGAAAGATCAAGATAACTCCCTCAGATTTTCGATGAAAAGCTTCTGCAGGATGAGGACGTTCTTGAAGAAGGATGATCGATTCTTACTAAAACGAAGTTGTAACTTGATTTCCTTCGCAGCTTCTAGTTGTATATGATCTTGGGCCTTGATTCAAGGTTCTTCCTCTCAATTTCAGCTTCAGAGCAAGGTGGGAGAGGGCTTGGAAGCTTCAACTCCGAACCTACACACCAAAGAATAGTTTTCAGCCCTCTCACTAGGGTTTTCACTCCAATAGGATGTTTTATAAGCTTAGAAAGGTCAAGGGACAGCTTGGAGACCAGATCCACGAATTAGGGAGAGATATAGGGCATTAGGATGTGATTGGTAGGACTTTTGGTGCAAGAAAACGGCGGTCAAACATGGTGGCTGGATGTCCGACCGTAAGGGGTCGACCCCTGGGGTCGACCCTCGGGCTCACAGAACCTGATTTATGGTTCTGGGTTACAGGGGTTGACCCTTGGGGTCGACCCTCGTGCCTCCTGAACCCAAAATAGAACCTTATTTAAGGTTCTGGGTTGCATGGGTCGACCCCAGTGGTCGACCCTTGCATGGGTCGACCTCAGGGGTCGACCCTTTCAGGCAGACTACACAAAAACAGCTTTGCGCGCTTCGACGACAGGAATTAATTCTCCTAGCTCCGAACTCCGATCGAAGCAAGACTGGAGGCGTTGGAAAGAGGACTCCAAGAGCTACAACATATAATTTTAGAGGGGGGATCCAATGGTTGGATTGAAAATGGTGAAGACTATAAGACAGTCTGAGTTTGAAAAATAACTAAAACCTCCATCAAACCAAAGGGAAACAATAGAATAAATGTTACCATAATCCCATGAAGATCAACAATGATTTTTCATCTTGAAAAATATGATAAAGCAAGGTGTTAGTTGACAATTAAGATCTTTACATCAAGCATTAACACTATGACCATGTTCACAATAAATTGCTTCGTTGAACCTATTCCAAGAGTGAAAGATGGAACTTACAACATTGTTTTACCTGAGTTTCACATTATCCTTAAATGCTTGTTCTTTTATTAAATCGTTCATGTAAGAATCATGGAGTTCCAATATTGAATTATCATAGCATGATCAACAAATTTGGAATCAAGGTACGCATAACAATGTTGAGTCACATTCCATGTGATCAATCCACAAGCTCATCAAACCACATATCATTCCCTCCATTCATTTACCATTACCAAAGTACACATTCATGATATGAGGCTCAATATGACATGATGCTCAATATGAGAGGCTCCATATGACATGATGCTCAAAATGACATTTATCCAAGTATATTTTTCACATAGGCTTTCTCATTAAATACAAAGCAATCTCACCAAGTGTAGAGACAATGTATATGCAATGTTTGTGCTAACCTCAAAACACGTATGCATCCACATGATGATAAGCCTTATAGAATTACAATGCATCCACATGATGATATCCCAAAAGAAATAGTTTATGATCATTTCCACAACCAATTCAAGTGAAGAGCATTCACGCACAAGGCTAAGCAACAAAGGCATTTTGTAATCATCAAAATCACATACACAACAATCTCCCCCATTTTGATGATGATAAAATATTATGCTATAATAATGCTCTCTCCCCCTTTGACATAATCAAAAATTGGGATCATGATGGAGAATCCAGAATGGCAAGAACCTATGCACAATATGCATGAACGAATTGCAGAATTGTGGGATACAGAATGTTGAAATGAAACTCTTATACCAATTGTCTGATACCAATTGTGGAAAGTGGAAATGCAAATGTGCACGAGTTGCAGCAATTGGAATGGTGTATGGCATGAACAATGATGAGCAAGCAAACAAGCATGCAAACACCAATAGAAAGGTATTGACTCATGCAAGACCTGATGAGTTAAACAGATAAGATCACATGCAAAGCTCCCCCATTGACATTGACACATTAGATGACTATTTTTGATTTTTAAATTTTTGATTTTTAGTTTTCTTGTGAAATGCATGAAACATGATGTATGATCAAAATGATGAGACATGAAATGCATACAATGTAATCAAGCAGATATCTATAGATACATGCAACATAACTCCTTCACAAGAAGTGATACCAATTGATTTACAGTGAGGGGATAGGAGTAGGGAAAGTGCAAGTGAGTCATTAAGTTCAGAATGCTCATGATTACATCTAGAGGATTATGCAGATAAATAGAAGAAGACGTAAAGCAGGTCATTGCAATTAATCAAATTTTCAGAATACATATCAAATCAAATTACCATGTGCAAGTGAGTAATATGAGAATGAAGTTTAGCCATATGGATAACCAGATTTTCAAGTAAACACAATAGTAACTGCACAGACTACATTTTAATGTAGAGAACAGAGTATTGGAGGCTTCGCTCTACCTCAATCGAATATATCATCAGAAATTTACATACTGACAATCTGAATTTTTCTAAGAAGGATCAGGTTCAACATAATTCCTTTTTACGTGAGGAGACACATGGAGCTCATGCCAGAATCCTCGGTTACTCAGAATACTGAACCTTATCACCTCATTTGAACAGAGATACTTTAGTCAACACTTTTCAGAAATGAACCACATCATGTCTCAGGTGACATGTGCCCAGTTTACTCAGTGAGACTTAGCATTGCTCTGCCTTTCATTCCAACCAATTTTTCTATATGTGGAGGTAGGCAGCTTTTTCCTCAACTGTCTCTTATCATCCATGCAGCAAGTTGAATTACTTTAGAGTGTTGAAATGAAATTCCTATATCCATATGAATAACACTCAATTTCACATTAAAGTGCATGAAGTGTACGAATTTGATTTAACATGTATGGAGAAAATTTAACTTAAAATAGGATAGTGTAGCTCCCCCTATGTAAATGCAATAAGCATGAAATGCTCCCCCTATCCTGTCAAGGCTCTTTTTGCTAAGAGAGTTTGACATGAAGCACACTTGTTAAGACTCAGATGCAACATTATTTAACAATGGAGTATTCGGTCTTAGAAGTTTCAAAGGAAGGGGTTGAATAGCATATAATAACATGCAAGCATACAATGGAGATATGCATATGCATTGCAAAATGAAAAGGTATGCAATTTCAATGCTTGAAATGTTGGCTTCACAGATATGATGACCAATGATGGAAGTATTCTTTTTGACATTTATGTAACATGAAATGTTCAAAATGATGCATTTCAAAATATGCACTATATGCATGCTAGAAATGTCAACTATGCAACAAGACACACGGTGAGCTTCATCTTCCAAAAGTACTATGTGAATGATATGTAGAGAGTGATTTGCAAATATGCAATGTGATGCACGATTCCAGATTTCACTTGACACTCTATATACACCTAATGCAACTAATGCATGACACGCATTACCAAATGCTAAAATGTGAGGACACCACTTTATTCTGAAAAGAGAATTCAGAAAATTTATTCAGAGCATCAAAACCATCACATGTGAACTTTTCTTGAAAACAGTTGTGCTTTTAACCAAAAAGATGAGTGGCACATTGGTAAAGACCATGGAACATTGATCAACTTCAGTCCTCAAAAAGTTCAGCCACAGAACAACATCATCATGCTGAGAGAATGGAACAACATCATTTTCAAAATTTTCATTATGCAGAACTCCCCCATAATCAATGTATGATTTCAGAAAATTCATTTAAGTTGGATGCCATATGCATAAATGATTTATGGTACCGGGCGGAGGCATATTCTCACGCATGGTGATTGCTTTCAGACAGGCTTGACCTGCCCTTCCACATATCACCATTTTATATACCATGTAATCATTGAAATGATGATCAGAAAAATACAATGCATTCATATATGACATCGGGGGTTTAGCAAAAGGCATTCAATGGCTACACTCTCATATATACTATTCAGATGTTCCAATGCCATTCAGCCAAACATTCATTTTCCACATGGTCAAAAGTAACCAAAGAGTATTCACGATTTCAAAATCACTATCTGTCAAGATATGGCATTAACATCAAGATCAAAGAGCTTCAAACAAACACGTTATTTCTTCACCTTTATTGACATCTTCATATTCTTTGCTCTATTTCGCTTGTTGTCATCTTCATCAACAAGCTCCTTTCTTTCTCTCCTGCAGGAAATATATCGATATTAGCCAAAGGAGTTCCATTGAGACCCCAAATTCGCATTTCATATAAGGCAGCACATAAGGATATGACAAGATCAAGAACCCCATGCCAAAACCCTTCCAAAACCCCTCTAGGGTAATGGGGTTAAAAGTTCAAACCAATCGGTCCTCAAGATGGGCCTTTCGACACCAACTTAGGAACAAGCAAAACTGCCTAAGACAGTTAATCTGAGCCCAGAAAAGCCAAACATGAATTAAACTCCATCTAGGCACATGGTGATACATTCAAACATTTGAATTCTTACCATGATTTCAGGGGTTGATGGTCATTATCAAACCTGCACTGTAAAGAGCTCAATTCATATCAATATTTAGCCAATGCATATGAAGAAACTAACTTCAAGGCTTTTCATCACATATGACTCTCTCTCTCTCATCCTGCAATATCAGAAACTCAATTTCATATCAATCTCAGTTCAATACAAGTTGCTCACTCAAGCTGACATGAGTTCAAAGTTCAGCTCAGAAATTTCAAGTGTAGCCCAATAGTGTAAAGAGTCAAGTCTAAGCACATGTGTAGACAATGTTGATGCACATAAAACACACAAGACAACCTCTTCAAACCTGCATATTAGAGACTTAAATTCCAGCAACATGAACTTAGAATCCACACAATCGATGTGCACAAATATGAACAACCAACTTACAAATCAGTGTGAAATCAAGGACAAGCCTATGTTAACCAAGGCATCACCCCAGAACTGGCCAAGTCGACTTAAAGCTTTCCTCTTGGCCACATGGCAATCCTGTAACAAAGTTCTCATTTGGTTGTTTTCGGTACCCAAACCTTCTTGGGTCCCGGATGATTAGTTGCACCTCTAGTCGGTGCCTTCCACAGTTTTTGGACATGCATATCATCAAAGTGCATCAAAGAGCAATTATGCATGGTATGTCCAAACTTACCACAATAATGACAAGAACCAAAAGACTTCAGATTTTTCTTATAAGAATGAGCATGAAATTTTTGTTGGTTTGTAGAGATGTTCTCATTTTTCAAACTAAAGCAATTGTTCATCCTGTGACCAAACCTTCCACAATGAAGACAGTTCAATTGATCAAATCTTTCAAATGTTCTTCTTACATGTGCATAAGAGTTATCAAGAGTTCTTTTTGTGTTCAAAAACTTTCTTGGCTTTGTGAAGTCATTCATTTTCTTGCATGCTTCTAGATCTTCAGATTTCATCAAAAAGTAATCATGCATCATATGATCAAGTTCACCACAATAAAAATATGAGATTTTCTTTATGGATGCATGCGTGTGTGCAACATGATTTTTCATGGCATTCATCGTGACACCAACAACATTTTTAGCCTTTTGATGCAAGTTTTGTTTCTTTTTAAGACTTTCATTTGATTGCTTTGTTGTTTGAGGAATAAATTGATTTGGAGACCCATTTGATGTGCTGGCTATATTAGAACTATGGACAAATGATGTGTAGACTTTATTTTCAAAGTTCATTTTGTTCACAGGATTATAGCCCAGCCCCTCTTTTTGGAAATTCACCTTAGTCCCTAATATCTTGTTTAGATTTTCTTCCCCATTCACAAACTTACACAAAGAAGCATTCAGATCAAGAATTTCTTTTTAAAGTGATGAAATATGTAATTCATAGGAAATGATCTCATTTTCACAAGAAATGACTTTTTCATTCAATTGAGCATTGATGGTTTGGTAGCTTTCCATCTTTTATTCTAACACAAGCATCTTGTCAGATTCGTCAACAATCACAGATTTCCCTTTTTCAAGTTTTTCAAGATTTTTCAATCTACTTTCAAGCAGGGAGATCTGAATTAGCATTGCACTGTTCTCCTTTTTGAGTTCTTCATTTTCATTTGCAAGTTTATCATTCATAATCAATTCATTGCAAATATCCTGATCAATTGAGTTTGATTTCATTTTGTTTCTTAGATCTTTTTCAGTTTTCTCTAATTGATTGATTTTATTCTTGAGGGCAACATTCTCATTTCTCAAACATGCAATGGTTTCTTTGTGACATTCAACATCATGCTCTAAAAGTTCATTCAACTTATCAAGCTCAGAACACTTATCATAAGAACCATTTTCATGGAGCATGTTTTCATATTTCTTTTTCAGTTTTCTATTTTTCGACTTGACTTTCTTATATTATTTTGCCAACTCATCATAAGCATCAACAAGATCTTCAAGAGTAAATTCTTCAGAATTTGAATTTACCTCTTTTGCATTTTTGTCACTTTGTTGATATGTATCATCGGCCATGAGACATTTTTATCTTTCCATTCTTGAGCTTTGATCAGCCGGTCTATTAGCTCCTTCGCCGTCCTACAAGAAGATGCAAATGGATACTTGTTACTACTTATAGAAGCTTTCAATAAACTCAAGGTAGTAACATTATCATGATGCATCATTTTATCCTGATTAGACCACTTGGTCTCATCTAAAGGTAATATGTGTGGACCATGATAAATCAATTTCCAAAGACTAGGATTAATAGAATTGAACACCATACACAGTTTGCCTAGCCATGAATCAAAATTCAAACCAGTGAAGATTGGCAAACAGTTCATTGATATATGTTTAGTAGAAAAATTCATGATTGTGGAATGCACTGGGATCACTCTGTAGATCGCAAGATCTAGGGACAACAGAGCCTCGCTCTGATACCAATTGTTGGGTCCCGTAGTGCAGGAACACGGATCTAGAGGGGGGGGTGAATAGATCCTTGTACTAAAAACTAAGTCCAATTAAAAACACAAACTACCACACAGCGGAATTTACACGATTGATAGGATTGAGGAAATTAATCTAAACAAGTTTAAACTTAAATCACTCAATCTCACCGAGCTAACACAATTACATAACCAGATAGTAGAGAACACACAATCACACAAATCAAACCACAAGACACGGGAATTTTTAAGGTGGTTCGGGACCACGACGAGCTCCCTACGTCCACCCCTCACCAAACCGGTGAGGCTTCACTACACGCTACAAAATGTAGAAACACGGGGATGAACCCCAACACACACGCGTTGCTTTCGCAGCAAACCACACACACGAGGCCTTGCCTCAACCTGCTGTCACAGCAGCACACACACACCACTGGGGAACATACCCCGAACAAATTCCTCACACGGAGACACAACTTTGTCCACACACACGTAGGGCAATGCCTACACAACCATACGGGAGAGAACTCCCAACCACACACGCGGATTTACTCCACACAAATCGACACACAAATAACCACACACACACTCGGAGACCCCTTTCTCTGAACACCCACACAAAGTATTATCTCAAATGTATATGAATCAACACACATATATGCTATGACCCCCAAACAAAATATATAGATGAAAACTGGAAAGTTGCATCAAGTATAAGGCTCCCCCTTCTTCAGCAAAATCTGATTCTTCTTGCTTGTTGATGGATGATCATGATTTAGACATCATCTTCTTCGTCTCCTTGAGATGCACGTCTTTACCTTCTTCCAATTTCTTCTTCACCTGAAAGAACAGATAGAAATGATAAGCTTCAAGTCAAGCCTGCATACATCAGAAAATTGATTAGGCTCATAAACCCCTCTACTCTCATCCTTGTGGTCGCACTCCTCCTTCTTCTTCTGCAAGAGAAAGGAAGGTATTAGTTCATCTTGTTGCTTAGGATGAAAACGCAGTACTAATGAGAGGGCAATCAATAGATGAACAAATGAACATATATATATATATATTGCACCTCTTAGATAATCATTCAAGACCTTGAGCAATCTCAAACAAAAACACAGAAGTGAAAGATCAAGATAACTCCCTCAGATTTTCGATGAAAAGCTTCTGCAGGATGAGGACGTTCTTGAAGAAGGATGATCGATTCTTGCCAAAACGAAGTTGTAACTTGATTTCCATCGCAGCTTCTAGTTGTATATGATCTTGGGCCTTGATTCAAGGTTCTTCCTCTCAATTTCAGCTTCAGAGAAAGGTGGAAGAGGGCTTGGAAGCTTCAACTCTGAACCTACACACCAAAGAATAGTTTTCAGCCCTCTCACTAGGGTTTTCACTCCAATAGGATGTTTAATAAGCTTAGAACGGTCAAGGGACAGCTTGGAGACCAGATCCACGAATTAGGGAGAGATATAGGGCATTAGGATGTGATTGGTAGGACTTTTGGTGCAAGAAAACGGCAGTCAAACATGGTGGCTGGATGTCCGACCGTAAGGGGTCGACCCCTGGGGTCCACCCTCGGGCTCACAGAACCTGATTTATGGTTCTGGGTTACAGGGGTCGACCCTTCCATGGGTCGACCCTTGGGGTCGACCCTCGTGCCTCCTGAACCCAAATAGAACCTTATTTAAGGTTCTGGGTTGCATGGGTCGACCCCAGGGGTCGACCCTTTCAGGCAGACTACACAAAAATAGCTCTGCGCGCTTCGACAACAGGAATTAATTCTCCTAACTCCGAACTCCGATCGAAGCAAGACTGGAGGCGTTGGAAAGAGGACTCCAAGAGCTACAACATATAAGTTTAGAGGGGAGATCCAATGGTTGGATTGAAAATGGTGAAGACTGTAAGACAGTCTGAGTTTGAAAAATAACTAAAACCTCCATCAAACCAAAGGGAAACAATTGAATAAATGTTACCATAATTCCATGAAGATCAACAATGATTTTTCATCCTGAAAAACATGATAAAGCAAGGTGTTAGTTGACAATTAAGATCTTTACATCAAGCATTAACACTATGACCATGTTCACAATAAATTGCTTCGTTGAACCTATTCCAAGAGTGAAAGATGGAACTTACAACATTATTTTTCCAGAGTTTCACATTGTCCTTAAATACTTATTCTTTTATTGAATCATTCATGTAAGAATCATGGAGTTCCAATGTTGAATTACCATAGCATGATCAACAAATTTGGAATCAAGGTACGCATAACAATGTTGAGTCACATTCCATGTGATCAATCCACAAGCACATCAAACCACATATCATTCCCTCCATTCATTTACCATTACCAAAGTACACATTCATGATATGAGGCTCAATATGACATGATGCTCAATATGAGAGGCTCAATATGACATGATGCTCAAAATGACATTTATCCAAGTATGTTTTTCACATAGGCTTTCTCATTAAATACAAAGCAATCTCACCAAGTGTAGAGACAATGTATATGCAATGTTTGTGCTAACCTCAAAACACGTATGCATCCACATGATGATAAGCCTTATAGAATTACAATGCATCCACATGATGATATCCCAAAAGAAATAGTTTATGATCATTTCCACTTCCAGTTCAAGTGAAGAGTATTCACGCACAAGGCTAAGCAACAAAGTCATTTTGTAATCATCAAAATCACATACACAACATACTTGTTCAAAGTTCAGTCCTTGAACTACTTCATTCATGAAATCTACCTTATCATCCTACCATGGTTTATTTCTTGTAACTCTACATTGGCTATATACACTATAGTGGATGTCTAAAATATATACATGACCCGATACCTGCGCATATACAGCCTGATCTGGTCCTGGGAGGAGCACCCGAAAGTACTTGTGCCCATGGGAGTTGATTGGTCATGGTCTGGCATTACACTGAAGTACTTGTCTTTCTAGCATTATGGCATTCCACACATTCACTCTCTCATGATAATACTTGATATTACTCGCGTGCTTGACTTGACTTGCGTGGCCCAGAACGGGCGAGTACTTGCTTGCTTAACTAGCCAATATCTCGTGACATTACTTATTATTACATGCTTGATATTCCTTGAAGCTTTACTTATTACTTCTTGTTAACAACTTCCGTATCTTGTTATAGTCTCTCTCTATCTTGCGTTCACATGCATATCCATGCTTGAATTCATGCAACATGCAATTACTTTTAGTAAGCTTGTTCTTGAGATATAATTCCTACTGAGCGTTCGCTCACCCAGTTTCATTCCAACATTTTCAGGTAATCAGGTGACTCTCGAGACCGAGACTCAACTGGGAAGGATAAGTGTGCAAGAGAGCTCCGGAAACTAGATGACCCGTGTCTTTTGTCTTTCTTGTGTCTAGTATAGTGATATCTATCTAGTTTGTCTCATCTAGGTCCTATGGATGCTTCATCTTTTTCTTTTTTTTCTTCTTTAAAGTTTGTAATTGAGTCAATAAGTTGTAATGGCAAGTTCATATGAATAACAATTATTTTTGCCGAATTCTGGTTTTATGAGATTGCTTTGATTGACACGACTGTTTAACTGTCACGCTCTGAGCAAAGGCATGTTTCGTTGGTATCGGTTCGGGGCGTGACAGAGGTGCCATCAGAGCTTTGGCTTTCCAAATCCTTAGGTCATCAAGTCCAAGTTATAGATTGAGTATCCTGGTCGGTCATCCTATAGGAATTCCGTGAGATTTGGGTAGAGCTTGGGGTTAAATTCAAAAAGAAGGATAAGATACTTAAAGTTCATTTACTTAAACCATCATAATTCTTAAATTAATAATTGATCTCCCCAAATATCCTTGCAATAACCTAAATAAAATGAAGGCGTCTAAGTCAAGTTTTGTTCTCGAGATGGTACTGGTAGATGTCTAAGCTTATGCAGAACTGGTTCGATGAGTCCAAATGTTAGAAAAGGCCGTAGAAGAAAAAGAGAGGGTTGAAGAAAGGAACATAGTCGAGAGAGATGAAGAGAAGAATCAAGCGATTAATTCTAGGAAGTTCATCGCAACCAAGAGGAGGCCAAACGAGGGTTGTAGTTCCCAAGAGTGTAAGAAGTGTAAGAAGGGTAAATGTTGGTTAGCTCCTATAAACCCATCTCGAGAAAAGTGTAAGTATTGTGGAAGGAAAAATCATGAATCGGAGGTTTGTTATCGGAAGGCGGGAGCATGCCTTAAATGCGGAAGCCTTTAGTATAGGATAGTCAAATGCCCTCTCATAAACCCGGAACTCCAAGAAGGGACTCAAGCCTTAGTGAAAGAGGAGATCACAAAGGAAGAATGTGTGGAAGGTACCCCTCTCATCCTTAATCTTGAAATTGGTTCCTTCCATTTCATACATCTTAGATTCCTTTACTTGCATAGTTATCTTAGCGAATAGTAGTTCCCCATTCAAGAGGTAGAAGGTGATGTGAATTTGGGGACCAAATTCTTTTTAGTGGGGGAGGGTGTAACGCCCAGTAAAATTATGAAAGGGGGAAAAAGAAATAATTAACTATAACTCCAGAAGGGATATAATGCGAGGTCTTCTTATTTAAAAGTAAAATGGAATATTAAATTATGGCCTCTCTATTTTAATAGAAATCATGAGATAAAACCCAAGTATTCATCTATGTACTAAGAAGCGACTAACTAGTGAATGTTCCTTTAAAATAAGAACCTTCATAGCATCAAACCAGTTTCTGATACCCATAAGGTAGATAGATGGATAAGAGTAGTGATAATGATAGTATACAGAGATCTGACCCAAATATGGAATTAGTAATGAGCAACCCAAATTAATGAGCTAAAGGCCATCCTAAATTTCAACCCAACCCTTAATGGGCTTTAAACCAATGTAAAAGAAGGACCCTAATCCAAGGGTGGTTATAGATAATGGGTCGAAAGGATAAGTACTATAACCGGCCTCATGTTATGGTTTAAGGATATATATATATATATATATATATATATAATACTACACACCCATAACTAATGGGCATTATACATAAATAAAGACCAATGGGGTTGAAGGGTGCTAGTACATAATGGGCTATAAGGAATATGTACATATACATAACGAAAACTATAATAAGATTTTAAGAAGCCTTATGATATAGACCTAATAATTAATTAGAATCTGAAATACCCTTTTGCACGTATGTATGAACCATACGTATGGGTTAGTATTATGAACAAATGGGCCTTACGATGGAATTTAGGATATATATATATATAAATCAATACTTAAGGTTTCCTGGCAAACCTCTAACCTTTTCACGTTCGAAGCCTGCAAGAAGGGGAGATTAGCGTTGTAAAAATTGAAATATAGGAGGCGGCTACTGTTTTGGTAATGGGCATAATGCATGGAAAGAGTTGAACCTAGTAGGAATGCTACGTGGGAATTTAACTCCCATTAGGATTCTAAACCCCAAAATCTATAAATCAACCCCATCGAACGAGCCCCGGCTACTACTGTTGCTCGTTCTGATTTCCCTACGCCAACGTTGCCCTCGTCGACTATAGTGGCATCGTCTGTACCCTCTGGTCATCATGCGTGAAGGAGGAAGACTACCCTTCTTTCTACGTTCCTTACTGCCGTCATTGACCTCCTATTGTTGCGTGTTGCCGTTGCTGCCTGCGATGTGAAGAACTTCTTCTTCTTCTTCTTCTTCTTCTTCTTCTTCTTCTTCTTCTTCTTCTTCTTCTTCTTCTTCTAGGGCTACGGCTGTTAATGCATCGTCTTCATCCTCCTGCTATCGTACGCAAAAGAGAAGGTTGTGCATCTGCTGCTATTGCTCCTATTATTCCTTCCACGATCGGGTGCTGCTGCTACTGTTGTTATTGCACTTGCAGTTGCTGCTGCTCTTCATATTCTCATCTCTCTATTTCCGTCGTCCAGATCAAGCCAAAAGGTAGGTGTTCTCAAGTTACGAAGCCTAACCTCTAAATAACAGTAATTTCATGCATATAGGTTATCTAGCTTGATATCATGATTTTTGTTTTCAATTTTCATAGTTTTACTGAGTTCTTGTAAATAGCGACCCTGTCATGAGTGCTTATTTAATGAACACCTGCACGCGCGGTCGCTAATTCTTTTGAAATAGAGACATCAGTCAAGGCGTAAATTAATGAGCAACCTTATGCCCAGCCGCTTATTCTTTTAAGAATTTAATAAATACCACATGCTTAAAAATACATAACTATAAAACCTGACATTAAAATTATTGCATGAGCATATTTCTTGAACCTATATATTTTTCTCTACCTATCAATGTCCTTACTTCCCTGATTCGATAAACTATAATTACCATGTGTCTATGATTGTACCTGCCCGATGCGTATCACCAGACAAAGAAAGAGCGACATTCCCTTAGTCGCTATTTAAATAATGAACGCCCTCACACAAGGTCACTAATTTGTAATAAGATAGTAAATGGAGTATATATTGAAAATTATGAAATTTACGATTGAGGCTAGGGCGTCATTCAAAGAATGAACGTCACCATGAACAGTCGCTATTTGAAATCATAAATATTAAATTTCTGGAAAATCCTAGAATTAACGCCCTTATGCAGTGTCGTTAATTTCCATTATATTCATGAAAAATTCTGATTAAAATTCTGATTGAACGACCTTTCAGAAGGTCGCTATTTCATTAAATAGTGACTTCTGTACAGGCGCAATTTTTATGTCTCACATATGTTATCTATTTTTTGGCCCATATCACGGGTCTATTGATACTCTCATCTCACATCCGTAGATGGGGTTTCTATTTTTTCTGATTCTATCGATTACACACTAATTCTCGGTGATGTTTGAACCCTCCGCGGGATATTCCTTTCTTCGGACTGATGATTTCATCATAGAGACCTCCGTAAGTCTACGCGAAGCCTTGGATTCCCTCAAATCCGCCGAGCAGGTTGTACCCAAAAAACCCTGGAACCTTTCTTTGTCACGTCACTCTGAAGAAACATGATGTTTTAGCCCTCTTAGAGTGTTGTTTCTGGCCTCTTTGAGAAGTCTGATCTCTGTCAGTAATTGGCGACATTGACTTGGACACCAGAAGGAATTGGCGACCTGTCCAGTGCCGTTATATTCTTGATATAGCGACCTGAGCCTGAGCGCTATTTCTTCTAGCATGTACTGTTCATAGGAATGGGCAACCATGCATGTGGGCGCTATTTCTGAAATTGGTGGCGACTGAGTGGGCGCCATTTACCTAGTTCCATGCCATGTCTTGGTTTTTTGTGAGGATTAATGATGTGTCGTACTTGTTCAAAGTTCAGTCCTTGAACTACTTCATTCGTGAAATCTACCTTATCATCCTACCATGCTTTATTCCTTGAAACTCTACATTGGCTATACACTATATTGGATGTCTAAAATATATACATGACCCAATGCCTGCGCATATAGGGCCCGATCTGGTCCTGGGAGGAGCACCCGAAAGTACTTGTGTCCATGGGAGTTGATTGATCATGGTGTGGCATTGCACCGAAGTACTTGTCTTTCTAGCATTATGGCATTCCGCACATTCACTCTCTCGTGATAATACTTGATATTACTCGTGTGCTTGACTTGACTTGTGTGGCCTGGAACAGGCGAGTACTTGCGTGCTTAACTAGCCAATATCTCGTGACATTACTTACTATTTACATGCTTGATATTCCTTGAAGCTTTACTTATTGCTTCTTATTAATAACTTCCATATCTTGTTATCGCCTCTCTCTATCTTGCGTTCATTCATGCGTAGCCAAGCTTGCATTCATGTAACATGTAATTACTTTTAGTAAGCTTGTTATTGAGATGTAATTCCTACTGAGCATTCGCTCACCCAGTTTCATTCCAACATTTTCAGGTAATCAGGTGACTCTCGAGACCGAGACTCAACTAGGAAGGGCAAGTGTGCAAGAGAGCTCCAGAAACTAGATGACCCGTGTCTTTTGTCTTTCTTGAGTATAGTATAGTGATATCTATCTAGTTTGTCTCGTCTAGGTCCTATGGATGCTTCACCTTTTTCTTTTTTTCTTCTTTTTTTTGGGACAAAATCCTTACTTTATTTAAATAATAATCAAAAGAACATAATGTTTTTTTAAAGGGCAGCCGGATCAGCGCTTGTAGAGTGCACTCCCCCCCCCATAGAAGGGGGAGTGGGCTCACTCTCCCAGGCGATCGCAACAGCTCTCAAATAGTATTAATGAAAATAAAGAGTACATCATCACCGGGGCCTACCCCTACAAGAACAAAAGAAAATCCAGCACTGGATGGAGTCCCCCTCCTACGAAATATGTAGGGAAACGAGGCCCAGCTGATCAATGACTAACGGCCCAAAACAATTCCTGGGCAGATCAGAGGGGGAATAGGCTACAACATTACGCTTGTTAAGGCAGGCAAAGGACGCAAGAGCATATAAGACATGATTAGCTTCACGATAGACATGAGAGACATTAACATCGGAGCGAAGAAGATGCGCATGAATTTCACGCCACCAACGCAAGGACACCCAAGCGGTAGTAGCCCCAGAATGCAAAGAAGAGGCCAGTACCACAGAATCAGTGCGGATGCCAGACAAGAGTAAGCCATGCTCATTGGTGAGTCTGATACTGGCACACATAGCACGGGTTTCTGCCACCAAGCTATTGCCGATGTCGTAGAAATAAGAGAAAGCCAACACTAACTTCCCATTGCTATCTTGAATGCAGTCGCCTCCACCACAAGGTCCCGAGTTTTTTTTTCTTCTTTAAAGTTTGTAATTCAGTCAATAAGTTGTAATGACAAGTTCATATGAATAACAATAATTTTTGTCGAATTATGGTCTTATGAGATTACTTTGATTGACACGACTGTTTAACTGCCATGTTCCGAGCAAATGACATGTTCAGCTGCTATCGATTCGGGGCGTGACATCTCGCCTTAGCCGTGGATGCATGTTCATTTACTTCCCCTTGTGCACCTAGCGCAGGGGAGACTCTGTCAAAATTTCGTCAGAGATGATATAAATGTCATTTACTATATTGTTGCCTTTTCTTCTTTTCTTTCGTTGATATATATGCTAATCAACGTGCATATTGATGCTTTGTGCAGACAAATGGCTTCTTCTAGCGCTCCTTCTTCCTGGGCTCTTGACGCTCAAGCAACTGCGATTGAGGCTGGCCTTCCTGCAATAACATGGGGCAACTTCTCCGAATTGGAAAGGGAACATGATGAAGTGGCCATCCTTGCCGAATCTTTGGACTCTGATACCGATACCATGGACTTCAATCGGTTATCTTTGACAGACAGGGGTTATAATTTGGATCGGGATGGGGGTTACTATGGTGACCACCCGAAAGACAAGCACATGATATATTTTTTGAAGCACTTCAACACTCACGGGAAGCATGACCGCATGGTTGTTTGTGAAGTTGAACGGGCCATTCTAAAGTCCAGTGATAGTCTGGCTGGCAGCACATCGCGCAGCGAACCCATGTACCTTCTTGGGGAACCCGCAAGTGGGAACCCATACTGGGGCTGGAAGAGCTAAATGTATCTGAGGGGAAGCTGACCAGGGCCCCGGAGTTCACACCGGCGCACTGGGATAATGCGGCTGGCCGAGTGCATAGGGAGAGACCTTGTTTTGGCTTATTCTTGGCCCCGATGAAGTGGGGGTTCCGCGAGGAACCATTTCTTCTCGACTGCTTGGCCGTCAGGTTCAAGCATGAGTTGGCAGTGGGTTGGTTCGTGGACCTCAAAGCCTCGGACACGCACTCATTTCGCGAAGGTGCAGTTGAGTTCACAGACTACATCCTTCACAACTATGCACCTCTCCTTATTACTGCTGACATATATCATAGCGTGTATGCTTCACGCTTCAGATACCCCGTCTCAAAGGGGTTGTGCTGCGGCATGATGGAAGTGTTCAATTCCAGGCTCAACACCTTTTACACTGCTGAAGGGGAGACTTCCCTGGCTGGATTTGTGGAGCCTGCACCAGCTATCAAGTTTGCCCATAGACGGGGAACCCTATGAAGAGGTGTGCCTCCCAGACCTCATCAAGCATACCACGAACGGAGATGGCACTTATGACTTGGGCTTCTCGTATCACTACCTGATGAAAGCATACATGAGCATCTTTTTGTCTTATCATGAAGATGGCAAGCAGCAAGCCCAGAGAGGGGAGCAGAAGCAGGTTCGTATGGGTATGTGGCTGCGATATCTTTTAGTGTCCGTATGCCAGATGGCTTGGAGCATTACACTGTCCATCTGCCTAGCCACTCTGTGTCTGATTTATTAGACCCTGGGAGATATTAGTAGAAGCCCGATCCCGAGAAGCTTGCGCACGATAGGGATGCTTCATTTCTTCAGCGCCTGGGTCTGTACATTATTTTCAGAATTTGCTCCCCGTACCATACAGGCGCCTACCTTGTTTTCAAAGATGATAGAGTTCATCGGCGCTAAGCCCGGCTCAACTTCAGCTCATTTATATTCTGTTAGGGGCAGACTCACATCAATCCCCCTGGAGTCTCCGGGAAGCATTTACTTCTGGATCTTGGCGGCGCGCTCGAGCCCCCTGGTGAACAGGATGAGGGAGTGCCGAGATGACTTGATAGAGAGCTACATTCACCCGATCAGCCAGAAGATTGTGACTCGATCTGTACTAGAACCAGATTTAAGATATTGGGCCTTGTCAATTCACCCAAGTGTTTTGATTTTTAGGAAGGGGAACACCATGTTCCTAGAACCCTATTACCCCTTCCGCTTCGGCCGCAACATTGGGTATGACCAGCACATACCCACATATGCCGCTCAATTTCATTTGCCGGCCAGGGTACTTCAAGGTGCACTCACGGCGGAGCAGGCTCACAGCTGGTGGGACTTCTTCCACCGGTAGGATGCTTCAACATTCAGAGTATCGGCCCCTGGGCATTTCCCCCGCGTGACTCCCGAGTACATCAAATGGTGGAATGCCTGAACTAGATTTTATCGGGTGAGCAAACTAGACTGCTGGGATGTAGGTAAGAGAAAATTCTTGAGCAAACATAAATCAATTGTGTTCGATATAGATGCGGACCACTTGCTCCAGTTGAAGTCCAATAGAAGCAAAGATGTTTTGGAATACACTTCAGCTCTCAAAGCAGCAAAGAAGATCAGGGAGAAGCTGACCCCTGATTTGCCAAAGATTTCGGTTGATGATTTTACGAAGTCTCTTCAGAGCTTAAGCTGGGTGGGGACAGCCCGGCTAGAGCTAATGAATTTTCTTTTCCTAGCTGAAGAGAGCATAGCTCCTTCCCGAATTTGGCGCCCCGAGGTGGACAATTCTTACGCCTTCCGCACTTTCACGAAGAATAAGGACAGAGAGCCCGGGTATTATCAGCACACGACCTAGCTATTTGTGCTTCTCCAGGTCCATGGGCTGGCAATTGAGGAGCAAGCCGAGGCCATATTAGAATGGGGCCTCACCTTGTCTTTCCACTATGCAGATATGTGGGGGATAGACCTCCTCAGTATGTATCATGCCTCTCTTCCCACAATCACCTCGATCTGGCCAATCTTGCCGATCGCTGTCGAAAGATTGGGGATGTATGCTGGGTAGTTAGGGTGGCAGCTTCCAGGGACAAGGAGGAGTCCCTGGCCTATTGGCCTCTTTCCTTCCTCTACAATGGTCTGGCATGTGCAATGCTTCTTCCCTTTTTTTGTTCGGCTCATCAAGCTGCCAACGATTGCACTCTAGTACTCATTATTTGTTATATTCACTTTTGTACAGACAAGTTCACCGGCCATAAAATCAACAGCTACTGGCGGCTACTTTTGATGGTAGGCAAACCATCCCACTTTGCTGAGCCGGTGAAAGCCCCAACAACCACTCCGTTACCGTCGGGTGGTAAGCGTGCACGGGAACGTTCCCCGGTGAAGGAGGCTATTTCCCAGGCCAAGGTGGGCCTGAAATGGAGAGCCAAGAAGCGGCGAATTGAAATAGAAGATCCCTCCTTGGCTGCTCCTCCTGCTCCTGTAATTCCCTCCTTTGAGGAGTTTATCGCCTCTGGGCCTTCATCACGTCCCCTTGTGGGCAAGGCTTTGGAATTGTGCAGTCTAGTTGCATACAAGGAATGTGGCTTCCTGACTTTGCCGTTCCTCAACTTTTCAGGTAGTGCTCCAGAACCTTCTCCGGCCATCGCCCCTGGAGCGCAGACTGCCGAAGCCTCTGTAGCGGAGCCAGGCAGAGATAGAACCATATCGCCTGCACCTGTGAGCGAGGGTGAGAGATGTGTCTTCTACACCCAACCGAGGCTGATTTTACTTTTAGCATTTTTGCATGTAAAGGCTTGCTCACTTGAGCTAATTTTTGTTCAACAGGGGATGTAGCAGCGGTGCTAGAGCCGAAGGCTGTACCGACAGCCCCTCCTGCGCCGCGTGTGACCCTACGCATTATCTTGAAGTCGATGAGGTCTGCAGGCTTCGTCCAAACAAAGGAGCCAACAGCGGTGGAGGCCAAGAAGGATATGCCCTCGGAGACTCCAGAAGCACCCACCCCTATAGAGTCATCGTCAATAGAAGAAGTCAACTACGACTATTCTTCGGGTGCTGAGTCTCCTGTCAGGGATGAATTTCAAGAACAGGCAGTTGATATTGCCCCTGAGGGTCAAGAAACCCCTCGGGCTATTGAAGTAACCCTCGGCTCATCGGACATAGGAAGCACCCTACGCGAAGCTGGGCTTTTTAATGAGGGCATTCTCTTATCGGTGCCGTCTCCCACCATTTCTTCTGTCACCGAAGACATGGTCATGCTCGAGCTACGTGTAAGTATTTGTCTGTCTGTTGTTTGGTCGGCCACTAATGACCTATTATTGACTGTTGGAATTGCGTGAACAGGTGCCTATCACTTCGGGGGAGATTTTGGCCTTTCCACCTTCGATGTCAGTCGCCGAGGCTCCAACTTTCATAGGTCCGATGCCAGAGACCAGCCTGGCACCGGTTGTGATGATGCCAATAGGGGCCCTGATGCTAATCCTAGGGTCTGTAGTGTTTGGGCTCCCCTTAGTGTTGCATCCCCGGCCACGACGCTTGGACACGCTGTTGGATGCCCGAATATTCGGGGATATTTTGGAGCGAGTTCTGCCACCCCCGCAAGCGCACCAGGCACCCCGAGAAACAAGTCAACCAGGGGAAGCTTCTACTTCAGCCTTCACGGCTGCCTCTTCCTCCCTTGAGGTTTCCATCCCCGCTCTGGCAGATGGCCATGGTTTTACGGGACACCTCTTCTGAAGCAGAGACACCGGCCGGCTCCATTCTAGCTCTTCCATCTTCTTCCGCCGTGGTGGATATATTTGGGCTACTGTCCATGGACAGGATTTTTGAAATCTCCTTCCCTTCAGCACCCTCGGTTGGTCTCACCGCTTCAGATTTCTCAGTGAGGCAAAATCTAGCCGTGTTTCAGTCGATGGTGTCCTCCGACCCAAGACTTACATATCATAGTCTGAAGGCCATAATAGAGAAGCTGATGGAAGTGTTGCAGATGATGGGTTGCCCCTTGGAAGACTGGTCACAGGGCATGGTGTTACTTCTGAAATATGTAAACTATCGTGAATTCCTTGGGAGTCAACTCCCTAGTCAATTTGCCACCATCCGACTACAAATGAGTGAATATCAGTGAGCCTTAAGACCTCAAAAAGAGGAGTTGATGCAGCATCGAAAGGCCATGGAGGACCGCCGCAGCCACGCCACCCTTGTGGCGGCTAAAGTAGAGAAGCTTGAGGCCAAGATTGCTTCAGCTCGAGTTGAGCTTGAGAATCTTGAGGTGGCCCAAGCCAAGGATGCCGGGCAAGTCTACATGGCTGAAGGTGTAGTGGCATCTTTGAGATCAGAGCTTGATCACCTTCAAGAGCAAGAGAACCAACTGACTGAAATGATGAACTTCCCTTTTGTTCGGATCTTGCCTCTTGAAGAGATTTTTCGGGGGCTGAGCTGAGCGTTTAGCCTCTTTCATGTACCCCCTTTTTGACTTTCTTCATCTTATGTCATTATCATTTTTTGCTTCTCTTTTATTCTTCTCTTCGTCTTTTTTTCGTTGCATGATAGGGGTATGCCCCGAAGTACATGTATAGGAAAACATGCAAGGAATAGAACATCATTCATTTTTTCATATCCTGCGTGCAGTTGCTCACAAGAGTCTCTTTCTTTCTTCTTTTTCTTCTTCTTCTTCCTCTGGTTTGTAGCCCGAGGAATGCCATGGTAAAGTGTGGGCTCCGCTAGGCAGCTCATTGGAAGGAATTTATTTCTAGTTGGGTGTTGCGAGACTCGAATGAATGGAGAGTGCTCGCCCCTACAGGGAAAGGATGAGGGGACCGCTCCACCATACAAACACGTGAGTCATCGGGGAAGGTCGATCAATCCGGGTAAAAGGGCCCAGCACTAGTGGGGTTTAATCATCGACATAGGATAAATTCTGATGCAAGGAGGTAAAGTTTTATGCGTCGACTTAGACAGAAGGTCTAGGCCAACAGGGTGGGGTAGATCCCAGTGGGACTAGTGGCTAGTGTTTGGACAAGGAAGATTGTTCATTCATTGACTAGACGAGAGGTCTTCATTAAAGGTTTTGTGATGACCCTGGCGGGACAAGAGAAGGATTGCATATTCATCGGCTTAGATGGAAGGTCTAAACCAAAGCCTTTGCAGGGGTCCCGGTGGGACAGAGAGAAGGGTAATTTGTTCATTGGCTTAGACAAATGCTCTAAACCAAAGGCTTTGCAACGGTCCTGATGGGACTGGGAAGAAGGTTATTCTCTGTCCTAGATGAGAGATCTACGCCAGAGGTCTATAGTAGCCCAGTGGGGCAAGGAATATGGTTGCTTGCTCCTTGACTGAGGCAGAAGGTCTCCAGCCAATGGTTTTATGGCAGTCGCTAGGATAGGAGGTTGGTGTTTAACCAAAATGAGCTACTTGCTGGTAGGGTAGGAAAGTCCTATGCCGACGGGGTTTATTTATGATGATTTTTTAAAATCTCATTACTGAATCAAGTGCCCTTTCCAAATTTTCACCAGAGTTAGCCCCTTCTTGCTTTTCCCACGCGCCTTTGCAGGTTTTCACGTGGCAGGGTACCCAATTTTGCTCGTAGCGCCCTTGCGGGTTTTCACTACGACTGGGTTTTAAGTCAATTTTTTCCTTGCTCAACAAGATGTGTGAGCCAGTCTGGCGAGGCACCTCAATTTTGAGCCCCATCTTTTCTCTTCTTTTTTTGTTATTTTTTCTTAGCAGAAGTTCTAGGCCGAATGTAGAGCGCGCTCGTCAGCCCTTAACAAGGTGTCTGACATTGGTTTGGTTTGATCATTGACACGGGATAGTGTCAAAGCAAAAGAGCCCTTTTGTTCATTGGCTTAGATGGAAGGTCTGAGCCAAGGGTGTATTCGTCAGTGCCGATAGGGCGGTGGAGGCTGACGTGGTTTGTTTATTGACATAGGGTTAGTGTCAAAGCAAAGGAGTCCTTTTGTTCATGGCTTCAGACGGGAGGTGCCAAGGGTGTATTCGTCAGTACCAACACGGTGTCGGAGGGCGACGTGGATAATTCGTTGACATGGGGTTAGTGTCAAAGCAAAGGGGTCTTTTTGTTCATAGTTTCAGATGAAAGGCCTGAGCCAAGGGTATGTTCGTCAGTGCCGACAGGGTGCTGAAGGCCAACGTTGTTAATTCATTGGCATGGGATGAGTGTCAAAGTAAAGGGGTCTTTTTGTTCATGGCTTCAGACGCAAGGTCTGAGCCAAGGGTATGTTCGTCAGTGCCGATAGGGTGCCGAAGGCCGACATGGTTAATTCATTGACACGGGGTTAGTGTCAAAGCAAAGGGGTCTTTTTGTTCAAGGCTTCAAACAGAAGGTCTGAGCCAAGGGTATGTTCGTCAGTTCCGACAGGGTATCGGAGGCTGATGTGGTTAATTCATCGACACGGAGAGTGTCGAAGCAAAGGGGTCTTTTCGTTCATGGCTTCAGACGGAAGGTCTGAGCCAAGGATATATTCGTTAGTGTCGACAAGGTGTCGGAGGCTGAAGTGGTTAATTCATCGACACGGGGTAGTGTCGAAGCAAAGGGGTCTTTTTGTTCATAGCTTCAGATGGAAGGTCTGAGCCAAAGATATATTCGTCAGTGCCGACAGGGTATCGGAAGCTGACGTGGTTAATTTGTTGACACGAGGTAGTGTCGAAGCAAAGGGGTCTTTTCGTTCATGGCTTCAGATAGAAGGTCTGAGCCAAGGATATATTCGTCAGTGCCGAAAGGGTGTTGGAGGCTGACGTGGTTAATTCATCGACACATGGTAGTGTCGAAGCAAAGGGGTCTTTTTGTTCATGGCTTCAGACGGAAGGTTTGAGCCAAGGATATATTTGTTAGTATCGACAGGGTATCAGAGGCTGACGTGGTTAATTCGTTGACATGGGGTTAGTGTCAAAGCAAAGGGGGTTGTTTTGTTCGTGACCCTAGACTGAAGATCTAGGCCAAGGGTATGGTATTCGCCGGTGAGGCAAAGTATTATAATGTCGAGTTGTATTGAGATTTTGCCACCACAAGGACCGCGGTTTGCTTGGTCATTCGGCTAGGATGAAGAGTCCGGACCGAGGAAATGAGTTTCAAATTTGGGTGGGTGATGAGTGATTAATACTCATCGATAATGATTTTTTTTAACATCAAAATTTCCTTCATTTTTTTACTTTTCTTCTTCTTCTTCTTTCTTTTTTCTTCTTCTCTCTCTCTTTTTTTCTTACTTTTTTCCTACATAGACATTGCATAGTCTCACAGGAGATCTAAGAAACATATCTACTCACTGTGAGACACAGGGTTCAGTTGATCATTGAATTAAGGAAGTGGCGCATAATATAATTTCAAATGCTTTCCATTAAGGGGTGGGAACTGAACTTCCCCCCAATGGTTAACAATAACATATGCACCTCCTTCGTAAACTTTTTGGACTACATAAGGCCTGAGCTAATTTTCATTTAATTTACCTTTGGGATTGGCAGCCATAACTTCTTTTCTTTTGACCATAACTAGGTCACCTTTCTTGAATTCACGCCCTTTGACAAGCTTATCGAAGGCACGGGATATGCGAGCCTAATAGACCTGTATGTTTTGTTGAGCCTAGAGTCACTTCCCTTCTAGGTGGGAGAGTTCTTCCATTCTTCGCTCTATGTTTGTTCGGCAGTCTTTCACTAACTCGTGCTAAATTGCAACCCTTAACGAGGGCACTTCCAATTCAATAGGGACGACTACTTTCGAGCTGTACACCAACGAGAAAGGCGAACAACCAGTTGGAGTTTTGTAGATGGTACGGTACGCCCACAATGCCTCGTACATCTTGTCTTCCCAATCCTTCTTGCTAGAGCTGACCGTCTTAGTTAGAAGGGTACAAAGAGTTTTGTTGAAGGCTTCAGCCAACCCATTTGCCTGCGGGTTATACAGAGTAGATGTCCACTAGTCAATCTTGTATTTTTTGGCCAGCCTATAGACCTTTAGATTCTGGAAGTGACTTCCGTTGTCTGAAATGATCCGGTTGGGGACGCCGAATCAGAATATTATATTTTTTCAGACAAATCAGGCTACGATTTCTCCTATCACTTCTCTAAGAGCCATAGCTTCTGCCCAATGGGAGAAATAATCCGTTGCTGCTAGAATATATTTGCATCCTGATGAGGATGCGGGCAGTGGGCCGACGACATCCGTGCCCCACTGGGCAAATGGCCAACTAGGCACTGTCGGATGTAGCTGTGTTGGGGGTCTTCTGGGGATCGTTGCATGCTCTTGGCACTTTTGGCATGACTTAGCATATTTACAGCAGTCATCGAACATTGTTGGCCAATAATAGCCCAGCTTTTAAATTTCAATCTTCATCTTCGGCCCAGCCCGGTGTGCTCCAGCTGACCCAGCATGAATTTCTTTCATGACCCTCCAAGCCTCTTCCATAGACAAGCATCAGAGTAGTACTTTCTTTCTGGCATCTACCATAATTCGGAATAAAATTTCATGAAAGACTTCATAGGAATCTTTCATTCTGATCAATCTGATTTTTTCTTCTCTTTGATTGGGCAGCTACTGGTGTTTGAACCATTGCATGAGGGGCTCTCACCAGTCAGGTGAGCCGACCATTTCTGCCATTGCTACTTCAGGTTCTTCTTCACCTGGCTCTTCTTCTATCATGCTGGGGACTTGTCATCAGTTTATCACTCGTATATTGAGTGATTCATCCGACGGGACTACCAGTGAGCTTGCCAGCTTTTCCAATGCATCATGGCTCTTATTTCAATAAAGTAAAACTACTCCATAAGCCGCCTCGTTGGCATGGTAGGGGAGTAGTTCAGGCTTTCAAACATTAAACTGTCCCTAGATTTGTTTGACAACTAACATTGAGTCTCCAAACACTTGTAGCATCCGGATCTCCAGATGGATGGTAACCTAGAGATCGATAATTAGAGCTTCATTGTTTGTGTAGGCTTTGTTGATTGAGTAGGAGGTATGCAACACCTCTCCTTTGGGGGATTTTAGGACAATGCCTGCCCTTGCCCTTATTGTTGTCTGCCCTGACGAGGATGTTTCTATTTTCAAAGCCCTGTTGAATGAAGTATAGCTGCTAGGTGACTTGTTGGACTTGGTCCACTTCTAGAGTCTCATCTTCATCAAGCTTCGTAATCAACAGAGAATTTTTAGGCACCGGGTGTGCTACAAAGAAATCTGCAATGGCATGGCCTTTTGCGGCACATAGGTAATGTCAAATTCCATGAGGATGATGGCCCATTTACCCAGTAGCTCTTTCATAACTGACTGAGAAAGTATATAGTTGACTGGGTCGGCCCGAGATATTAGCTGAACTTCGTGCGATAGCATATAATGCCTCATCTTCTTGGCTGCAAAGACCAGCACAATGCAAACCTTTTCGATATGCGTATATTTCTATTCTACCCCGACCAATCTCTAGTTAAGGTAGTAGAGAGCTTGCTCTTTTCCTTCTTCATTATTTTGGCAGAGTCTATTTCAATTCCCTTATGCCTGACGATGAAGCTTAGGAACTTCTCGCTAGAGACGCCAAAAGCACACTTCATCAGCTTCATTTTCAGCTCATGTTGTCGCAGCCTTTCAAATATAATTCTGAGGTCACTGAGGTGATTCTCTCTCTTCTTAATTTTGATGACTAAATTGTCGATATAGCATTCAACTTTATCATATAGTAGCTCATCGAATATTTTTGTCATCGCCCTCTGATCGGAGGTTCTAGCACTCTTGACGCCGAAGGGTATTCTTTTGTAGTAGAATATCCCTTTAGTTGACCGAAAAGCTGTGTGAATTCTTTCAAGCTTAGCTATTCAGATTTGATTGTAGCCGGACGACTCGTCCATAAATGACAAGGACTCATGGCCGGTGGTAGCATCGATCATGTCACTCCCCGACACGGAATATCGAGGTGCGACGAGTCGTAACACTCTTGTCGATCAGAGCATGTATATAAAGGGGAACCAATTATAAAGGAGATAACAACATAGAGACACTATCATTTCATCGAAGTAAAGTTTTACAACATCATTAAGCCTTAAGAGGCATAATACCACTTTCAAACATACTTAATTCTTGTAAGAGCCACAAATTTAAACCTAGGTATCTAAGATAAACTTGGTCCCTCTTTTCACTCTTGCCCATCCCCAGTTGTTTGGGGTTCATCATCGGAACTACTTGAAATATTAATCAAAAACGCAGGGTGAGCGAAACGCTCAGTAGGATTTATATCACTATACCGGGCAACTTTAAGTAATTAACATTTTAGATAAAGTTATTATGCTATGCCAAGAACGAAACTAAAATATGGAACATGAATAAGAGGGAGAGTAAAGGAATGGAAGTAATTAGAATCACAAGTAGACAAGATATCAAGAGAAAAATTCAAGTAGAGAACGATCATGTAGCAAGTTATATCATGGAATTGGCCATTTCATGCAAGCATGTACAAGTCAAGTATTTCATGTAATTCAAGTACTTTAGAGTATTCAAGCAAGTCAAGTATTTCACGAATTATGGATTGTCATAAATGAATCTTGCACGCATGTTTCGATACAATGCCACACCAGGTCAATAATAGCTCCCATGGGCATAAGTACTTTCGGGTGCTCCCCCAAAACTAGACTAGGCCCCATTAACGGCAGGCATTGTGGTTTTGGATCAAAGATCCCAAGTATATTTAGACATCCACATAGTATGTATGGCCAATGAATTTCAAGGTAAAGCTCATGAAATAAAGTATAGATCTACCAAATTTTCCATTTCCAAGGGCATGTAGTATGAAGAAAGGGCATGTATGAAGTTTATAAGAGAAGTTCAAGGCTGATTTAAGGCATAATGTTTAACGACATTAAGTTGATAAAGGAATTGGATTGATGAACATGGCACGATTGGTTCTCATGGAAAACCATGTTAAATAGGCTTAGATCAACTTTTTCACAGTCGGGTGCTTAGCTAGAAACTGAAGAATCATGGCTAGGTAAGAGGTGGGACAGTGGAAGACTCTCCTCGTATTCATGAGGTCCTAATTAAGTAACCACTTATCCACTTAAAGCGTTTTCCCATGGACCTCTTTTCATAGACACCATTCTTCTTTGAAAATCTTGCTAATTACACGACTTGTCGGAAACGAGGAATAACCCTTGTGAAATTCTATCCCATTTTTCGTAGTCGAAGCTTAACTAGAAACTCGAAGAATCATGGTCGGGTAAGAAGTGGGACAGTGGGAAGTTCTCCTCGCATTCACAAGGTCCTAATTATGTAACCACTTATCTTAAAGCGTTTGCCTATGGACCTCTAGCCTTAGACACCGGTCTTTCTTGGTAGACTTGCTAGCTATACGATTTATCGGAAACACAGAAGAAAGACATAAATCGAACAGAAATCATTCTTGCATATTCTAACATGTTCATTTGTAAAAGAGTTTCATTGAAGGAAAAGAGATTGAAAAAAGATGTCAAGCTTTCAGATAGAGCTTAGATCAAAAACGGCAGGGTCAATCATGTATAGGAATTTTATGAAAATTCGAGCATAGTTGTTTAAACTTTTAACTATAGCCTTACGAGTTCATTTACCTAGTCATTTCTTTCTCGAAAGTCTTTTTAAGGTAAGAACATTATTTTAAACTTTAAAATTTAAGCTTTTAAATATCGCACATAAATGAGACAAATCAGACATGGTTACTACACTCAAATCACGGTCCATGTGTGATCCGTGTTCTTAGATAGAAAATCGAAACTCAATCTTACAATGAGAGCTTCAATTTTTGGACTTTAAATCTCAAAATAAGTCACAAATACATGATCCTGAAAAATAGCATAGAATCAAAATACTCATGCAATGGAACATATATGAAGATCTAATTAAGTTTTTCCTGAGAGAAAACCTACCTAGCAGAAGATCGAAGAGGAAGAAGAACAAGAACGAAGAACACTTTGAACACTCCTCCAAACTTCAAATTTTCCTCCTATCTACAACTATAACTTCCCCAGTGGATTAATGCTTTGAGTAGGGAAGATCTCAGCCCTATTTATAGGCCAAGTCCCATAATTATTTTATTACTAATTTAATTTATTTTTCCATCAAATTTTCTATTTCACCTACCCATGTTACTATTACACCAACTTATGTTGGCAATAAATTTCAACTTGTGGATGTTGAAATAAATCTCCCTTTATGACATAATCAATTACCACATTTATTCAATGTTGTTTTATTGCTAATTTAATTCTAAGTCAATTTTCCACCTAATTTTCCTATTTCACTAACTCGTGTTACTATTACACCAACTTATGTTGACATTAATTTCCAACATGTAAATGTTGAAATAAATTCACTTTTATGACATAATCAATGACCTCATTTATTCAATTAGGTAAGAAATTACATCATCCACTAATTAGGATTTAATTAAAGCTAATAATTCTGTAGCATCCTGTCTTTTTCTACTATAAATATTTCCATATATATTAATTATTTATTGGCTCAACTTCTAAAGAGATTATAAAAATTCTGAAAAAATATGAATCTAGTGTAAAATTGAATTTGTAATAACTTCGTCTTCAGGTAAGAGGCCAAAATAAAATTCGTGTAGGCCCAATTTCACGTTTTAGCAATTTTTTGTGTGTTTAGAAGGCCTAGTTTAACCATCGCAATTTGGGCCCAATTCTAGCCCAATTGTGCTCCAATTCGAGCCAAACCCTAGCACATTGTTAGGTCTTTGCTTTCTCTTCAAAAACCCTAAGTCTAGACGCTTCTATCGGTGGCGGCGGCAGTGGATTAGAACCTTATCTGAAGTTTTCGCCGGAATTTCTTCATAGGACTCTTCAACCAAATTCGATCTCTAGAAGCCCCTATAGGTTCTATTTATAGAGAGCTTTCGACACCCTAGAACCCTATTTGCACCAGCATCAGGCGGCGTGACCGATCGTGACCAGACGAGGGGGAATTTGGGCATTCTTGGAGCGGTACCTAGGGTTCCGGCGACCCCTCTTCTTCGTCCTTCTTTCCTTCAAGTAAAGGTAGGTGTCTCTCAGGCCAAACAGAAAACTAATAATACCATCTTGTGCGTCTCCGTGAGCTCTTTCTTTTGATACCTAAGTGCCAAATTTTTGTTCATCATGCTGTTCGAATTTTTCGTTTTACTTCGAGGTGTATCAAAAGGACAACTTTCATGATTATTAGTTAAAGATTTAATCTTGTTATGTTAGATCTAAATCAAAGCATGCTAATTTATACGAAATTTTATGCTCTTTCGAATGGTAGTATTTTCCCTAATTCTTATTCATTCTATCATGAGCAATCGAAGTTTTGTGTAACATGTGAAAGTTCATCGTTGGCGGGTTTCCAGGTCATGTGACGCATCTTTCAGAAGCCGTTACAGCCTGACGGCCGCTCGATAGACTGTCACCTGAGCCTGACGGCCCTACGACCGACCGTCACATGCCCTTGTGTTTTAAATTTCCTAAAATTTTAATCTATTTATTTTTTGGTACGTAACGCGCCTACTATAGACCGTTACATGCTTGTAACGCCCCTTCATTAGACCGTCACGTTCTCCTGATAGTGTTTTTAAACTTTGTTTATGTGTTCTTAAAACTAGAAACTTGCTATGTTAGTAAGATATCTTGACTTATAAACAAGGCAGAACGTGATGTTAATATTGTATTATGATCATACACCTTAATTTTTCATTGTTCTACATGAAAGATGTTTAGAAAATCCTAAGTTGAATGATCATGAAGAATTTGATAAAAACCCTTAGTTAATACTTGTATAAATTCCTAATTATGTAAGATATATATTTGATCTTAGCATTATTGTTTGACAGTCATGCCACTCCGGTGGGATTGACTGACCGGACCATCTTGGTTTCTGTGTTTATTAGCCTCAATTGTTGTAATAGATGGGACTCTCCGCCAGATATTCCTTCCGTCGGACTAGGACCACTATTATGAGACCTCCATAAGACCCCGTGAGCCTGAGATTCCCACGAAGACACCGGGCAAGTTGTACCCTAAAGACCTGAACCTATGAACGTTGTTTGAATCGTGTTTTTGGACCAGCTCAAATTAAACTGGTCTGTGTACTGTAACGGCCCAAGATTGGACCGTCACATCATCGTAACAGCCCTATGTATGACCGTCACGTTCCTGTAACGGCCCAGTTATCGACCGTCACAGGTAAGATATTCTTGTATTCCCTACGTTCTTATATTTCCCTTGTTTATTAGCATGAAGCAGTTATCAAGCTTGGCCTTGAACTGTGAGATCATGCGTGATCCTTGTTTACATCTTTGTTACCCAAAGACTCATAGTCTTTCTACTCGATGTCATTCTAATTTTGTTGGAATTTCTCTTGATCTTAGAAGTAAGTTCGTGAGCTTAAACCTTGGAACTCTTGGCCATTAATGTGATGAATTTCTAGACTAGGATCTTTGATCCAAACCTTCAATGCCAACGCATCATAAAGGGCCCGATCTGGTCCTAGGGGGAGCGCCCGAAAGTACTTGTGCCCTGGGGAGTTTGTAATGACAAGGTGTGGCATTGCACCGAAGTGCATGACTAGCGTGATTGGTCTATGACATCTCCACTTTTACTTAATTACTTGAAATTCCCGTGTGACATGATATGCGTGCTTGATATGGCCAATTCCATTTATCATTTCATGACATGAAAAGTTCCTGTTATATTTGTGTTTACTCTTTACTTGAAAGCTCATGTTCTTTTTCCTATCTATCTCTTGTCATTTATTTATCATCTCTTTTGTTACAATGTTATTCATAAATGGTTAATCACTTTAATCATGCCTGATGATAGAGATATAAAATCCTACTGAGCTTTGCTCACCCCTACTTTCCAATCCTTTTCAGGTAGTTCTGAAGAGGACGTGCGTTCCGATGGGGACGGGAACGAGTGATGCCAGGAGCGAGCCATTTAGAGTTTATGTTCAAGTCAAGTTGGATTAGTTGTTATCTAGAGTTGATGTATTTTCCATTAATGAGATAGAAGTCCATAAGGAGTCAGGTGTAATCGAATACTTTCTCTTATTATTATTATTATCAATAAAGTTGGGTTAATTGTTTCTTTATTATTGGCTTGGTGGTTAGTCTCTTGTGGCAACGTGTGCTCTGATTGACATGATTGATATAAACTGCTACGTTCGGATTTTCCGCGTCGGGGCGTGACAGTTTTTGTGATATTAGAGCATTGGTTTTCTTTAGACCCTAGGTTGATAGTAGTGTTATAGAACCTTTAACATTAGTAAAGTCAGAATCCGACCCAGTGAGTTGGGTAGAAACTTGGGCTAAGATTAGTTAATTAATTAACTACAAGAAGATAGATTCATTAGAACGTTCTTAATCACTTTTCTTATGCTGTAGGAATTTCCCGTGATGGCGACTGAACGCGCTCAATGGCGAGACATGCAACGTACCGTGCAGGGCCTGACCCAGGCCTTACAGCAAGTTGCCCAAGGCGGCGGACAGCAAGGAGCAGGAAATCTACATCGGAACTTTCAAGGCATGATCCCCGGCATTTCAGTAGATCTCCGGACCCAGATGAGGCCGAGAACTAGTTGAAGGAGATGGAGAGGATTTTTAGGGTTGTGCAGTGCGGAGATCAGGATCGCGACCTGTTAGTGACTTTCCAGTTAGAATGCGATGCTCGTGCTTGGTGGGAAGCCGTGGAAGCCACGCTTGGGAATAGGCGTGCCACGTGGAATGAGTTCAAGGAGTTTTTCAATAGCAAGTATTTTTCAGATCGGGTGCAGGAGAAGAAAGCGGCTGAGTTTGCTGCTTTGAAACAAAGAAACTTGTTGGTTACAGAGTATGAAGCACAGTTTTCAAGATTGTGTAAGTATGCCCCACACTTGGTGTCCACTAAGAAAATGAAGGCTAAAAGATTTTTGAATGGTTTGAAGCTTCAGTACATCAATCAATTGGCACCCTTGGAAATCCATATCTATGCCGAGATAGTAAGGAAAGCACAAGTTTTGGAAGACACGATGGAAATGACTGACCGGATTAGAGGTCGGGATAAGAAGAAGGAACAGACTACTAGTTCTGGGAACTTTAAACCCGGTAATGGTCAGAAGAGGCCCAATGGCGGGCCGAGTTTATCTAAAAACAAGAAACCCAGGGAAGGTGAGAAGAAAGTTGGACCAGCTGTGCCATCCAAGGCAGTTTGCAAGTACTGTGACCGTCCAGGTCACAAGATGGAAGAATATTGGCGCTTGTTTGAGGTGTGGTAGAAGGGACCACCGAATTCCAGAATGTCCCCTTATTAATGAACCAGCCGCATCTGATAAGTCGCAAGGAAGTTCCAAGCGGCAAGGCAGGCTCCAAGCTCTCCAGGAGGCAGAGACCGAGAACCAAACTATCGAGGAAGGAGGTATTGTCGAAGGTACTCTTACTATTCTTTCCAAGCTAGCATTCGTACTTTTCGACACTGGAGCCACTCATTCTTTTATATCTCTGAAATTTGCTAAGACTTTATCTGTGGAACCGGTGTTATTGGATTCTCATCTTACGATATCCACCCCTATTGGTTCGGGATCCGAGATTAAATGCTATTACCCTTCTAGTGAAGTTTTGATCAATAGTTGTAATTTATCTGCTGATCTAGTATGCATGAAGATGAAAGATTATGATGTAATCTTAGAGGCTGATTGGTTATCTTAGCATGGTGCTAGTGTTCATTGTAAATCAGGAGTAGTGTCTTTCCCTGGACGTCCGGAGCTTTCTTTCTCTGGCTCTAGGCTATCCAAGTCCGTGCCACTCATTTCGGCACTTCGGGCAGATAACCTGTTAAGAAAGGGGTATCCAGCATTCTTGGCTTTGATTTTTTAAACTGATAAGAAGGAAGTGGAGTTGAAGGATATCCATGTTATTCAAGATTTTTCGGAGGTATTTCCAGATGAATTGCCAGGTCTTCCCCCTGAAAGAGAGGTGGTTTTCTCTATTGATTTGATTTCTGGCGCCTCACCTGTTTCGAGAGCCCCCTATCGTATGTCCCCTGCTGAGTTAAGAGAATTGAAGGTGCAGTTGTTAGACTTGCTAGAAAGAGGGTTCATTCGTCCGAGTACTTCCCCGTGGGGTGCTCCTGTTCTTTTTGTAAGGAAGAAAGATGGTTCCTTGAGGCTGTGTATCGATTATCGTCAGTTGAATCAACTCAACGTGAAGAACAAGTACCTATTACCAAGGATCGATGAGTTATTTGATCAGATATCTAGAACCCAGTACTTCTCAAAGATCGATCTCAGATCTGGGTATCATCAGTTGAGGATAAAAGATGAAGATATTTTTAAGACGACATTCCGTAGCAGGTATGGGCATTTTGAATTTATGGTGATGCCATTTGGACTAACAAATGCTCCTGCAACTTTTATGCAGCTAATGAATAGTGTGTTTCGGCCCTACTTGGATCAGTGGGTCGTGGTATTTATCGATGATATTCTGATATATTCAAGGAGCAAGGAGGAGCATGAATAGCACTTGAGAATGGCATTGTAAATATTAAAAGAGCATCAGCTATACGCCAAGTTTAGTAAATGTGAGTTCTGGTTGCAAGAGGTATCTTTTCTGGGCCACATTATTTCTAAAGAGGGAATCGCAGTCGACCCTTCGAAAGTTGAGGCTATACGTAATTGGGAAAGACCTGTGAATGTAACTGAGATCAGAAGTTTCTTAGGTTTAGTAGGCTATTATCGAAGGTTCATTAAAGATTTCTCCAAGATTGCAGCGCCCTTGACAAGGTTAACTCGTAAGGAAAATTATTTTGAGTAGACTGATGATAGTGATGCCATTTGGACTAACAAATGCTCCTGCAACTTTTATGCAGCTAATGAATAGTGTGTTTCGGCCCTACTTGGATCAGTGGGTCGTGGTATTTATCGATGATATTCTGATATATTCAAGGAGCAAGGAGGAGCATGAATAGCACTTGAGAATGGCATTGTAAATATTAAAAGAGCATCAGCTATACGCCAAGTTTAGTAAATGTGAGTTCTGGTTGCAAGAGGTATCTTTTCTGGGCCACATTATTTCTAAAGAGGGAATCGCAGTCGACCCTTCGAAAGTTGAGGCTATACGTAATTGGGAAAGACCTGTGAATGTAACTGAGATCAGAAGTTTCTTAGGTTTAGTAGGCTATTATCGAAGGTTCATTAAAGATTTCTCCAAGATTGCAGCGCCCTTGACAAGGTTAACTCGTAAGGAAAATTATTTTGAGTAGACTGATGATAGTGAGAAGAGTTTTCAGACTTTGAAGGAGTGTTTGACCACTGCCCCAGTTTTGGCCTTACCCTTAGGTGAAGGAGGTTTTGAAGTTTATACCGATGCTTCGGAAATCGGTTTAGGTTGCGTATTGATGCAGCCAGGGAAAGTGATAGCTTATTCCTCCAGGCAGTTGAGAAAACATGAAGAGAATTACCATGTTCATGATTTGGAGTTAGCAGCTGTTGTGTTTGCTCTTAAGATATGGAGGCATTATCTTTATGGAGAAACTTTCATAGTGTACTCAGACCATAAGAGCTTGAAATATCTATTTTCTCAAAATGAGTTGAACATGAGACAGAGAAGGTGGCTAGAGTACTTAAAGGATTTCGACTTCTCCATTGAATATCATCCCGGAAAGGGGAATGTTGTGGCAGATGCTTTAAGCAGGAAGCCGACAGTTAGGCTAGCCAGTTTGATGATTCAAGAATGGAAGTTGTTAGAACAGTTTGCCAGTCTAGATATTACAGAAAAGGAATATCAAATCTTCGTGGCTCATGTCCAGCTTCGTTCAGAATTGCTAGCAGAAATTAAGCAGTTGCAGGATAATGACCCAGTGCTTGTGGAAATTAAAGAACATATGGCTAATCGACAAGATTTTATGTTAGCTGATGATGGGAGGTTGTTGTTTCGAGGGAGAACATATGTCCCTGATTCCATGGAAATAAAGAAGAAGATTCTTGAAGAAGCGCATAGATATAAGTATACTATACACCCAGGAGCTACAAAGATGTACAGTGATTTGAAGAGGACTTTCTGGTGGCCGAACATGAAGAAAGAAGTGGCTGATTTTGTGAGCAGGTGTTTAGTATGTCAACAAGTTAAAGCAGAGCATTTCAAACCTGCTGGGAAGTTAAAGCCTCTTGAAATACCACAGTGGAAGTGGGAAAGTGTCGGTATGGATTTTATTATGGGATTACCCCGAACACGAGGAGGCCTTGATGGAATTTGGGTGATCATTGACCGACTGACAAAGTCTGCACACTTTTTTCCCATTAAGTCAAAGTAGACCGTGGATATTTTGGCTGCCCTGTATGTAAAAGGAAATAATAAGATTACATGGAGTGCATGTGTCCATTATATCTGATAGAGACCCAAGGTTTACATCTCACTTTTGGAAAGGACTGCAAGCATCATTAGGCACTCGTTTGAACTTCAGTACAGCTTTTCACCCTCAGACTGACGGGCAGATTGAGAGAGCAAATTAGATTGATGAAGACATGTTGAGAGCCTGTATAATTGATTTTAGAGGCAGTTGGCATGAACATTTACCTTTGATTGAATTTGCATACAATAATAGTTACCAATCCAGCATTCAGATGACACCGTTTGAGGCTTTGTATGGCAGGAGTTGTAGATCCCCTCTTTGTTGGGAAGAAATTGGCGAAAAGCAATGGCTCGGGCCAGATCTTATCTCAGAATCATCGAAGAACATCCAAGTTATCAGAGACCGTTTGAAGGTCGCCCAGTCCAGACAAAAGAGCTATGCAGATAATAGAAGACGAGAGCTAGAATTTCAGATTGGGGATCATGTATTTCTGAAAGTATCACCATCAAGAGGAATAAAAAGATTTGGAATTCGAGGCAAGTTAAGCCCAAGGTTTGTTGGCCCATTTGAGATTTTAGAAAGGGTAGGCGAAGTTGCCTATAGATTGGCCCTACCACCACAGTTAGCTGGTATTCACGATGTGTTCCATGTATCTATGCTTCAGAAGTATGTCTATGACCCTTCGCACATAATCCAACATGCTGATTTGGAATTGAAGAAAGACTTGTCTTATGAAGAGAAGCCTATCAAGATATTGGACTTCAAGTAGCAGCAACTCAGGAATCGATCCATCCCGATGGTCAAGGTCTAGTACTGGAGTCGGCGTGGAGCAGAGAAGGCAACATGGGAGTCTGAGGATGCAATCAGGAAATTTTATCCCGAATTGTTTTAAGGTTGGTTGTTAGCAGATTCGGTGAATTTGGGGACCAAATTCCTTAAAGTAGGGTAGGGTGTAGCATCCTGTTTTTTTCTACTATAAATATTTCCGTATAAATTAATTATTTATTGGTTCAACTTCTAAAGAGATTATTAAAATTCTGGAAAAATATGAATCTAGTGTAAAATTGAATTTGTAATAACTTCATCTTCAGGAAAGAGGCCAAAATAAAATTCGTGTAGGCCCAATTTCGCGTTTTAGCAATTTTTCGTGGGTTTAGAAGGACTAGTTTAACCATCGCAATTTGGGCACAATTCTAGCCCAATTGTGCTCCGATTCGAGCCAAACCCTAGCCCATTGTTAGGTCTTTGCTTTCTCTTCGAAAACCCTAAGTCTAGACGCTTCTACCGGCGGCGGCAGCGGTGGATTAGAACCTTAACCGAAGTTTTCACCAGAATTTCTTCATAGGACTCTTCAACCAAATTCGATCTCTAGGAGCCCCTATAGGTTCTATTTATAGAGGGCTTTCGACACCCTAGAACCCTATTTGCACCAGCATCAGGCGGCGTGACCGATCGTGACCAGACGAGGGGGAATTTGGGCGTTCTTGGAGCGGTACATAGGGTTTCAGCGACCCCTCTTCTTCGTTCTTATTTCCTTCAAGCAAAGGTAGGTGTCTCTCAAGCCAAACAGAAAACTAATAATACCATCTTGTGCGTCTCCATGAGCTCTTTCTTTTGATACCTAAGTGCCAAATTTTCGTTCATCATGCTGTTCGAATTTTTCATTTTTCTCCGAGGTGTATCAAAAGGATAACTTTCATGATTATTAGTTAAAGATTTAATCTTGTTATGTTAGATCTAAATCAAAGCATGCTAATTTATACGAAATTTTATGCTCTTTCGAATGGTAGTATTTTCCCTAATTCTTATTCATTCTATCATGAGCAATCGAAGTTTTGTGTAACATGTCGAAGTTCATCGTTGGCGGGTTTCCAGGTCATGTGACGCATCTTTCAGAAGCCATTACAGCCTGACGACCACTCGATAGACCGTCACCTGAGCCTGACAGCCCTACGACAGACCGTCACATGCCCCTGTGTTTTACATTTCCTAAAATTTTAATCTATTTATTTTTTTGGTACATAACGCGCCAACTATAGACCGTTACATGCTTGTAACGCCCCTTCATTAGACTGTCATGTTCTCCTGACAGTGTTTTTAAACTTTGTTTATGTGTTCTTAAAATAAGAAACTTGCTATGTTAGTAAGATATCTTGACATATAAACAAGGCAGAACGTGATGTTAATATTGTATTATGATCATAAACCTTAATTTTTCATTGTTCTACATGAAAGATGTTTAGAAAATCCTAAGTTGAATGATCATGAAGAATTTGATAAAAACCCTTAGTTAATACTTGTATAAATTTTGAATTATGTAAGATATATATATGATCTTAGCATTATTGTTTGACAGTCATGCCACTCCGGTGGGATTGACTGACCGCATCGTCTTGGTTTCCGTGTTTATTAGCCTCAATTCTTGTAATAGATGGGACTCTCCACCGGATATTCCTTCCGTCAGACTAGGACCACTATTATGAGACCTCCATAAGACCCCGTGAGCCTGGGATTCCCACCAGGACGTCGGGCAGATTGTACCCTAAAGACTTGAACCTATGAACGTTGTTTGAATCGTGTTTTTGGACCAGCTCAAATTAAACTGGTCTGTGTAATGTAACTGCCCAAGATTGGACCGTCACATCATCGTAACAGCCCTGTGTACGACCGTCACGTTCCTGTAACGGCCCAGTTATCGACCGTCACAGGTAAGATATTCTTGTATTCCCGACGTTCTTATATTTCCCGTGTTTATTATCATGAAGCAGTTATCAAGCTTGGCCTTGAACTGTGAGATCATGCGTGATCCTTGTTTACATCTTTGTTACCCAAAGACTCATAGTCTTTCTACTCGATGTCATTCCAATTTTGTTGGAATTTCTCTTGATCTTAGAAGTAAGTTCGTGAGCTTAAACCTTGGAACTCTTGGCCACTAATGTGATGAATGTCTAGACTAGGATCTTTGATCCAAACCTTCAATGGCAACGCATCATAAAGGGCCCGGTCTGGTCCTAGGAGGAGCGCCCGAAAGTACTTGTGCCCTGGGGAGTTTGTAATGACAAGGTGTGGCATTGCACCGAAGTGCATGACTAGCGTGATTGGTCTATGACATCTCCACTTTTACTCAATTACTTGAAATTCCCGTGTGACATGATATGCATGCTTGATATGGCCAATTCCATTTATCATTTCATGACATGAAAAGTTCTTGTTATACTTGTGTTTACTCTTTACTTGAAAGCTCATGTTCTTTTTCCTATTTATCTCTTGTCATTTATTTATCATCTCTTTTGTTACAATGTTATTCATAAATGGTTAATCACTTTAATCATGCCTGATGATAGAGATATAAAATCTACCGAGCTTTGCTCACCCCTACTTTCCAATCCTTTTCAGGTAGTTCTGATGAGGACGTGCGTTCCGATGGGGACGAGAACGAGTGATGCCAGGAGCGAGCTATTTAGAGTTTATGTTCAAGTCAAGTTGGATTAGTTGTTATCTAGAGTTGATGTATTTTCCATTAATGAGATAGAAGTCCACAAGGAGTCGGGTGTAATCGAATACTTTCTCTTATTATTATTATTATTATTAATAAATTTGGGTTAATTGTTTCTTTATTATTGGCTTGGTGGTTAGTCTCTTGTGGCAACATGCGCTCTGATTGACATGATTGATATAAACTGCTACGTTCCGATTTTTCACATCGGGACGTGACAAATTCTCTCTTAAATCGGATGCTACAGTACTGCTACAGTATCGACATCTTCGCCTTCTCAGAATCGTGCCGCGAATCTCGACGTTCGTGTTAACACGTGGTATAGGATTCGTGTTTATATATTCTACACTTTGAAGATATAAAGAAAAATATTTATCATTTATTTTATTTTCATCTTTCATTTTTTTCATATAAATGTGTATATAAAATTTTGAGTTGCTATATCCTCCCCCACTTAAAAGAATTTGGTCCTCCAAATTCACATCACGTAATAGTAATTTAAAAATTGAAATGGAGGGTTCAAAATTCTAACCTGAGATCAAATCTGGATACTTCTTCTTGATTGACTCTTCTAATTCCTAGGTAGCCTCCTTGAATCCACACTTACTCCATTGGTATAGCCATATTTCTTAGCTGGTGTGATTTTTGATCTAAGATCTTGATCGGTCTTTCTTCATAAGTCAAATCCTTCTGTAGCTTCAAGTCTTCGAACTGAATCACATGCGAACGATCATACACATATTTCCTCAGCATGGATACATGACATACATCATGGACACCAGTCAATTGTGGAGGCAAAGCCAGCTTGTATGCCACTTCGCCGATTCTTTCCAGAATCTCAAAAGGGCTAATAAATCTTGGACTCAGTTTTCCTTTGATACCAAACCTTTTGATTCCTCATGTGGGAGAGATCTTCAAGAAGACATGCTCCCCTACTTAGAATTTGAGGTCTCTTCTTCTAAGGTCGGCATAACTCTTTTGCAGTGATTGAACAACTTTTAGCCTTTCTCGGATCAACTGGATATTGTGAGTTGTATTTTGAATAATATCAGGACCCATCTATCCCTTCTCTCCAACCTCACTCCAGCATAGAGGTGATCTACAACTCTTGGCATACAGTGCCTCAAAAGGTGCCATTTGAGTGCGAGATTAATAATTGTTGTTATATGCAAATTCAATCAATGGCAAGTGCTCATGCCAACTTCTACCAAAATCTATCATACAGGCCCTCAACATGTCTTCGATAATCTCATTCGTCCTCTCGATTTGTTCATATGTCTGAGAGTGAAAAGTTTTGCTAAAGTTCAGCCTAGTACCCAAAGATGTTTGCAATCCCTTCCAGAAATGAGAGATAAATCAAGGATCTCTCTAAGAAATTATAGATGAAGGAATGCCATGCAATCTTACAACCTCCTAGATATACAGGGCAAGTAGAACATCCACGGTCCATTTTCTTTTAATGGGTAAGAAGTGAGCGGACTTAGTTTGTCGGTCCACAATTACCCATATAGCATCAAATATACTTCGGGTCTTCGATAATCCAACAATAAAATCCATACCAATACTATCCCATTTCCACTCTGGTATTTCGAGAGGTTTAAGTTTTCCAGCCGGTTTGAGATGTTCGGCTTTAACTTGTTGGCAGACCAAGCATAGGCTCATGAACTCGGCTACCTCTCTTTTCATGTTAGGCCACCAGAAGGTTCTTTTGAGGTCTTGGTACATTTTTGTGACACCAGAATGAATAGTATACCTCGATCGATGTGTCTCCTCTAAGATTTTTATTTTGATGACATAACAATTAGGTAAACAGGTTCTTCCTCAGAAAAGCAGCCTTCCATCATCTGCCAAAAGGAAATCTGGCCGTTGATCTAATTTCTCTTTAATTTCAACAATCAACAGATAATCATCTTGCAACTCTTTAATTTCAGAGAGTAATTTGGGTTTGAGTCTAATATTTGCAATCAAGACACCTTCTTCCCTCTTCTCCACATTGAGGTCTAAGTTTGCCATTTGCTCTAACAAATGCCATTCTTTAATCATTAGGATTGATAATAATGCCATCGACTTCCGACTAAGAGCATCTGCTACGGCATTACCTTTTCATTGATGGTATTGTATAGAAAAATAGAAATCTTTCAAGTACTCCAGCCATCTCCTTTGTCTCATATTGATTTTTTTTAGAGAATAAGTACTTGAGGCTCTTGTGGTCGGAATACACAATGAATGCCTCACCATAGATATAATGTCGCCAAATCATCAAGGCAAAGACTACAGCTGCCAACTCTAAGTCATGCACGGGATAATTCTCCTCGTGCTTTTTTAATTGCCTTAAGGAATAAGCGATTACCTTGCCATGTTGCAATAATACGCAGCCCAAGCCAATTCCGGATGCATCAGTATAAACTTCAAATCCTCCTCCTTCCGTAGGCAACGTGAGTATAGGGGCAGTAGTCAAACAATCTTTTAGAGTCTGCAAACTTTTCTCACATTCCTCGGACCATATATAAGGAGTTTCCTTCCTTGTCAATCTTGTCAAAGATACCGCGATCTTGGAGAATTCCTTAATAAATCTTCTATAATATCCTGTCAATCCCAAGAAGCTTCGAATTTCAGTCACGCTAGTAGGTCTCTCCAAGTTCTTTACAGCTTTGACCTTTGAAGCAATACCCTTCTGGGAAATTATGTGACCTAGAAAAAAAACTTCTTCTAGCCAGAAATCACACTTGCTAAGCTTAGCATATATGTGATCTTTTAATAACTACAGGGCTTTCTTGAGATGTTATCCATGCTCCATCTTGGACTTGGAGTAGATAAAAATGTCATCAATAAAGACCACCATAAATTGATCAAGGTATGGCCTAAATACATTGTTCATCATTTGCATAAATGCAGCAGGCGCATTGGTTAGGTCAAAAGGCATAACAATGAACTCATAGTGTCCATACCTGCTCTTGAATGCTGTTTTATGAATATCCCTTTCCTTCATCTTCAATTAATGATAACCAGATCTGAGATCAATTTTTAAAAAATATCAAGCTCCACAACCCTTCTTCAATAATTTATCGGCTTTAAGGGCCGTGTCTAGAATGCCTGACACCAGAAAATAAGAGGTTGGGGTACCCACTAAAGGTTACCGTACCCAATTTACAGTTAACACTAACACCATATGTAGATAACAAGTCAGCTCCCAAAATAATATCATATCATTCCATCTCCATGCATACTAAGTTAGCCGGTAGGTTGCAACTGTTGACTAGAACTTTACTAGTAGGGTAGAAATATTTAATCTTCGATCTCACTCCAATAGAAGTAGTAATAGTAGATTTGGATTCTAACAGAACGGGCCTCATCGGTAAAGAAAGTATTAGCAAAGCTCTTAGATATAAATGAATGTGTGGCCCCAATGTCAAATAAAACAGAGGCGGGCTTTGAGCAAGCAGAAATAGTACCTTCCACAATGCCTCCTTCTTCGGTAAGTTTCACATCCCTAAGAGCTTGAAGTCTTCCTTGTTTTTTGACAGCAACTGGAAGTTTTTTCGGCAGAGCTTATTCATTGAGGAGTGGGCAATTCAGGATTCTATGATCCCGACTCCCACAGTGAAGACATGCACCAAGTCTTCTCCAGCACTCTTCTGCCTTATGTCCGGGCTTTTCAACATGCTTGCATAGTTCCTTTGATGGGGTAACAACATGGATAATTTGTTTATCATTCCATCTTGGCATCTTGTCCTTTTGGAAGTTACGCCCATCTTTATGGAAGTTACGCCCATCTGAATTGGGCCTCTTCCTCCTGAAAGAGGGCTTGAAGTTATCGGAGCTAGTGACTTGCTCCTTCTTGGTTTCTCTTCCCCAGATGCGATCAAACATCTCCGTTGCATCTTCAAGGAGTTGGGCTCTTCTCACCATGTCAGCATATACTTGAATATTGATTGGGGCGAGTTGAGTAATATACTGGGGCTTTAAGCCATTTAAAAATCTTCAGTAATATACTGATGCTTTAAGCCATTTAAAAATCTTCTCGCCTTCATCTTTTTGGTACCCACTAGGTGTGGTGCGTACCGAGATAATCTTGCGAACTGAGCTTCATATTTTGCCACCATCAAACTCCTTTGCTTCAAGGAAGCAAATTCGGCAGCCTTCCTTTCTTGCACCCTAACGGAGAAGTATTTATTGTTGAAGTATTCCACAAACTCTTCCCACAACACCTGATCGTGTGGTATAGTTGCTTCGACAGACTCCCACCAAGTACGGGCATCCTTTTCTAGCTAGAAAGTGGCCAATAGGACCTTTTCCTCATCCGCGCATTGCATAACGCGGAAGATCCTCTCGATCTCCTTTACCCAGTGTTCAACTTCGTCTGGGTCCGTGGACCCTGCGAACTTGGGAGGGTTCGTACTTTTGAAGTTCCTATGTAAATATCCCGCTCCTTGGTTAGCTCCTCCTTAAGCTACTTGCTGCAGAGCTTGGGTTAATCCTTGCACCGTCCTTTGCATCTCGCGCCACTGAGCTCTCTCGGTAGCCATTAGTGAGAATTAAGTCTGCAATCACAGCTAGAAAACTTAAGTGTTTGTTTTATTTCCTGATTTATCCTACTTTAAAACTTAACCCATGGCTCTACCTAATCTCACCGGTAAAGTTCAAGACACTATCTAAGGTTATTGGTCAACCTTTAGAACCAATATCAACGGAATCCTAGGATTTATGAAACCTAGGCTCTGATACCACAAAGACTGTCACGCCCCGACACGGAATATCGAGGTGTGACGAGTCGTAACACTCGTGTCAATCAGAGCATGTATATAAAGCGAAACCAATTACAAAGGAGATAACGATAAAGGGACACTATTATTTCATCGAAGTAAAGTTTTACAACATCATTAAGCCTTAAGAGACATAATACAACTTCCAAACATACGTAATTCTTGCAAGAGCAACAAATTTAAACCTATGTATCTAAGATAAACTTGGTCCCTCTTTTCACTCTTGCCCGTCCCCAGTTGTTTGGGGTTCATCATCGGAACTATCTGAAATATTAACCGAAAACGGAGGGTGAGCGAAATGCTCAGTAGGATTTATATCACTATACCAGGCAACTTTAAGTAATTAACATTTTAGATAAAGTTACTATGCTATGCCGAGAACGAAACTAAAACATGGAACATGAATAAGAGAGAGAGTAAAGGAATGCAAGTAATTGGAATCACAAGTATACAAGATATCAAGAGAAAAATTCAAGTAGAGAATGATCATGTAGCAAGTAATATCATGGAATTGGCCATTTCACGCAAACATGCACAAGTCAAGTATTTCATGTAATTCAAGTACTTTTGAGTATTCAAGTAAGTCAAGTATTTCACGAACTGTGGAATGTTCGGGTGCTCCCCCCAGGACCAGACCGGGCCTCATTAAAGCCAGACATTATGGTTATGGATCAAAGATCCCAAGTATAATTATACATCCACTTAGTATGTATGGCCAATGAATCTCAAGGTAAAGCTCATGAAATAAAGTATAGATGTAGCAAATTTTCCATTTTCAAGGGCATGTAGTATGAAGAAAGGGCATCTAGTATAAAGTTTATAAGAGAAGTTCAAGGATGATTTAAGGCATAATATTTAATGACATTAAGTCGATAAAGGAGTTGGATTGACGGACATGGCACGATCGGTTCTCACAGAAAACCTTGTTAAACAGGCTTAGATCAAGTTTTTCACAGTCGGGTGCATATATAGAAATTGAAGAATCACGGCCAGGTAATAGGTGGGACAGTGGGAGGCTTCCCTCGTATTCATGAGGTCCTAATTAAATAACCACTTATCCACTTAAAGCGTTTACCCATGGACCTCTTTCCTTGGACACCGTTCTTCTTTAGAAATCTTGCTAATTACATGACTTGTCGAAAACGAGGAACAACTCTTGCAAAAATTCTATCCCATTTTTCATAGTCGGGACTTAACTAAAAACCCGAAGAATCATGGCCATGTAAGAAGTGGGACAGTGGGAGGTTCTCCTCGCATTCACAAGGTCCTAATTATGTAACCACTTATCCACTTAAAGCGTTTGCCCGTGGACCTCTACCCTTAGACACCGGTCTTTCTTGGTAGACTTGCTAGTTACATGATTTATCAGAAACACATAAACACGTAAATCGAATGGAAATCATTCTTGCATATTCTAACTTGTTCATTTGTAAAATAATTTCAATGAAGAAAAAGACATTGAAAAAAGATGTCAAACTTTCAGATAGAGCTTAGATCAAAATGGACAAGGTCCATCGTGTATAGGAATTTTACGAAAATTTGAGCATAGTTGTTTAAACTTTTAACGATAGCCTTACGAGTTCATTTACCTAGTCATTTCTTTCTTGATTGTCTTTTTAAGGCAAGAACATGATTTTAAAATTTGAAATTTTAGTTTTGAAATAACGCACATAAACGAGGCAAATAAGATGTGGGTACTACGCTCAAATCACAGTCCATGTGTGATCCACATTCTTAGATAGAAAATTGAAACTCGTTCTTGTTGAGTTATGATTTTGATGATTGTTGGCGTTATGATTTTGATGGTAACTAAACTTAATGTGTGATTGAGTGATGATAACTAAACTTATGGTTGATTGCACATTCATGTTTAAATATGTTTGAGATGGCAAATGGCAATGGTACATGGTCTTGATTCATGCTTGATTGAATTGTTTTTACAAGAGGCAAGAGGTTTCATAACCTCTTTAATGTGAACAAGCATGATATTAACCTTAACTATCTTACTTGCAGGATCAAACACATGGCAGTCACCTGGTGAACTAAACTTGTGGATAAGCACCCTGCTCCTCTACAATCCAAAATAGGTGGTACATGTCATTTACTATCAAGAACCATTGGTCCATATACTCAGTACAAATCCTTAAGATCGAAGGAGTTTGATGCCACAAACGTGAATGAGCTGCTCAAGGGTTTAAAGGGCTGAACGGGAGAAACCTGGGGCTTCCCCTGCCAGCGGTCGACCGCCGGTCCAGGACCGGTCGACGTCCAGCAGCGGTGGACCGCCCAGACAGGGGCGGTCAACCGTTTTTCCCAGCAAGCAACGGACTGAAACCTATAAAATTCCGGTCGACTGCCAGCCCTCCACCGGTCGACCGCCAGCCCCGAGGCCCCCTTTTGTTGACTTTTGTTTCAAACTCGAGGAGTGGTCTTTCCACCCATTTGTTTAATCCTAAAGACACCCAATCCACCATGATTTGTGGATCTGGTCTGGGACTTGTCTATGGACCATTTAAGAGATATAAAACATCTCATTGAAGCCATAACCCTAACCAACCAAGAGGGCTTCAAGGGAGATCTAAGGGGAGGCTGTCCAAGGAGGAAGAAGAGGTATTGTAGCTCCGTGAACAGTACCTCGTGTAGCAAGTGGAACTCTAATGTGTTCATGGTTTTCTATCTTGTAGGTGAAGAAAGGGAAGAGAGGAAAGAAGAGCTCAAGCCAAGGAGATTTGATCTTCATCCAAGAGGTTTTGAGGATTGCAGAAGAAGGAAAAGTGCAGCAGATCAAGGAGAGGATCAAGAAGACATCAAAATCATCACCATCCAACTGGAGCTTCAAGCTACCATTTCTATTCATCTTGAAAATCAAAGGGGGAACAATCTCTACATCGTCTAGTTTCTATTTTGAGATGGTTGCCATGAGTTCTATTTTGATCTGAGCTTATGTTGTCATATGTGTTCATTTTTGAACCTACAAATTCATTTTGTGTGTGTGACCGTTTGTGTATACGGTCGTGTATAATCACCTGCGTGCGGTAGTGTGTGTCCTTGTGCTGTCGTTGTTGCAGAGTGTATGTGTGTGTGTATGTGTGTGATCCACTTGTTGGATCGTGTTGGAGTTCATCTCCGTGTGTGTGTGTTGGAGCTTGTCTCCGTGTGAGTGTGTATTGGGGCGTGTCCCCGTGTGTGTGTGCAGGTGTCATCCTGCGTGTGTGCTTGGAGCGTCGTCTCCGTTTGGGGATTTATCCCCGAGTGAAGCCTCACCGGGTTTGGTGAGGGGTGGATGTAGGATTGCCGTCGTTGCATCCGAACCACCTTAAAAATCGCTGTGCATTGTGCTTGTATTGTGTGATTTGCTCCATTTCCTCTATCTCCATTCTTCATATACGCTGTTTAAATTGTTGTTCTGGATTTATCTTCGTATATCTTGCATAATCTATATCTTATCATATAAAGTTTGATAAATTCAATTTATGTTCAAATAGCTTTGAATCTTTTAACTAGCTTTGTATCACATATTTTGTAAAAAGCTAAAAGTTTCCTTAAAATTAATAAACACCCAATTCACCCCCCTCTTGGGTGTCATTGATCGCGGGACTTCAATTGGTATCAGAGCCAAGGCTCTAATTTCATAGATCTAACGATCTAGAGTGATCCAGATCAATGACTACCATTATGTACACTTTGAATTCTCCACCCGTGTTTGATGGTTGTAATTTTGATTTGTGGTTAGGAATGATGTGTAGTCTAGTCAACTCATATGATCCTAAGCTATGGAAGGTTATCTCACATGGTCCTTATGAGTTGCCTAAAGACAAATCTGTCTGGACCACAGATTCTAAGCTAAAACATGATCAAAATTGTTTGGTTCTAAAATTACTTATTGCTGCAGTTGATTCTAATCATTTTCTTTTTGTCTCTCATTACAGATCCGCGAAGGATATCTTGGTTGGCTTAACCAAAGTCCGGGAAGAGCATGAAGACCAATGTCTTGTGGCAGGCACGAGTGATCATGGGAGTGATCAACAAGTTGAATCAAGCTCAAAGGTAAATTCTGATTCTGATAATGAAGATGAATTTAGCTATGAGGAGTTATTGATTGCATATGATGAGCTTGCTGATAAATATGAGGGGGTTAAGCCTGAAAATAAAAAATTGAAAAAGAATGTTGGACAAAATAAATGTGATTCTCCATGTAAAGAATGCTCACACTTGAAAGAATTGATTGATGGTCATGTGTTCGACATTGAAATTCACAAAGATCAAATTTCTTCCTTGAGAAATGAAAATAAAGAGCTGAGAGAGAGAGAGAGTTAGTCTTATGAGCAATGGTCAAAATGATTTTGCTCATGATAAAAATCTTGAAATAGAAAATGAGAAACTGAAGGAATTGAAAAGAACCATTTCTGAAAGATTGCTTGCTCTTGAAAAAAGAAAATTTGTGAATAATGATGAATCTGAAAAAGTGCATGCTTTGTTGCAAGAAATTGAAAGTCATAAAACCATCAATGCTACTCTACATGAACAAGTCAACTCCTATGAAAATAAGATGGTTTCCTATGAATTACACATTGCATCTCTTCAATCTGAAATTCTTGACTTGAATGTTTTAATGTCTAGATTTGTGAATGGTCAAGAAAATTTGGATAAATTATTGGGGACGAAAGTGAATTTTCAAAGGGAAGGGTTGGGCTTTAATCCTGTAAACAAAAAGAAGTTTGAAAATAAAGTTTATACATCTTTTGCGCACAATTCAAACATAGTCGGCACATCAAATGGGTCCCCAAATCAATCTTCTTCACAGACAATAAAAAGATCAAATGAAAATCTGGAAAAGAAAAATCATGTTGCACACACACATGTCTCCACAATGAAAATCAATTTGCATCAAAAATCTAAAAATGCTGCTAGCACCTCCATGCATGTTGAACATACCTCTTCCACACACACACAACCAATTAGAAAGAAACTCTCATGCTTTTACTGTGGTAAATCTGGACATGCCATGTATGATTGCTTCATTATGAAAATTGATGACTTGAGAGCATGTAGGAACCAAGCTGCTTTGAAAAATGAAAAGAAAGCATTCACCACAAAATTTTCAGTGCATTGTAATTATTGTGGTAAATGGGGTCATGCGACTTCACAGTGCTGGTTCTTGTTGAAGAGAAAGAACTCCCACTCAACATATCATGCTCAGACACACAAATCAGTAGAACCCATGAGAAAGAAGAATATGATGCCACGTGACTTCTACCATCACTTTGGAAAATCTGGGAATGTTAAGCATGATTATTTTCTAAAGAAAAATGATGATTTGAATGTTGTCAAAAGTTGGAAACCACATGCCCATGTTGCTGTTAACCCACAAGGACCCAAAAAGATTTGGGTACCTAAGAAGGCCAAATGAGAAATCTGTTTTGCAGGTGTGCCTTGGGAATGTAAAGCGTGAAATTTATTTTCGCCAAAAAGGTAAGGCACACGAGTCAAGTGACTCAAGAAAGGCTAAAATAGAAAATCAAAAATAGAATTTGGAAACTCAGGTGATATCCCTCTCACTCTCTTCAGTAATGGTGTCATGGCTTTATTCATATTGTGCTGAATAGTCTTGTGATAATACATATGTCCGTACATGCATTCATTCATTGTTGTTTGCATACTCGTGCATATATCACTTGTCATATAACATCTTGTGGTAGGAGAGCTTGGAGATTCTTCAGATCATGTTTTCACTACACATATTGAGTTTGCATACACTTTCATACTCTGTCATGCATAAGTTGAACATTGTGTATTCATGCCATAATGCATTGCAATTCCCATGCCTTCATCATCCATGATTACATAGTATATCAAATGGTGACATGTGGAAGGGCAGGTTAAGCTTGTATGAAAACTATCACTACGCGTGAGGTGATCTTCGGATCTAAGCTCTCCGCCTGGTACTATGAGTCATTTACTTAAAAAATTGCATATGGGATCGGATTGTCACCGGACATCTTGCATTCATGCACACATTAAGGGGGAGCAATCACATTTGTCATATGAGCTTAATGTTCAGGTTCACACATGAGTCATGCATTGCATCTAGAGCTGTCTAGGGGTGTTGGTTGTTAAAATTATTTGTCATATCATTATTAATAAATTTGAATCGAAATTGACAAATCAAACCTTTTTGTCTTTGGATGTAGATTATACTTCCAAGATCCAAATGATGATGAGCTAGTCATGACCAAGCTTGAATCAACTAGGAGAATACCCTGTAAGGATGAAAATGATGAGAACCCTTTCAAGTTGTTACAAGAAGATGGGGTATTTTGTGTAGAACAACCTCTAGGATCGACTCAAGTACAACGTGGTGAAAGTTTTGTACGTGTTGAAGTAAGTACCCAAGACATGGTATGAAAGGCGCGCATCTCTTTTAACCAAGAATGGGTTCAATAGGTGGAAGGCTCGGAAGAAAATAGATTCTCAAGGCAAAGGTAAGAAAGTAAATCTAAAATACTAACCTTCGTGAGATTAGTGATTTTGGTGCTTGAAGGCCTTCGGTATTGTCCTTTGAACTAAGGTAATTCACCCTCTTACTATGGAAATAAAAATTCATGCATTAGTCTATGGGACTTTTTAAAGTTATTCTGATGACAGGTATTGTTTCTACATACCTGAAATGATTGCTCCTCCATTCTGCTGTGATTAACCTGCTTATTGGTTAAATGAAACTTAAAATCTTAAATTTTATGTTGACCTTTGAACATCCTTCAATCTGATTGCTTGAGCACATTTAAGCTTAATTGAGTATCCGGTATATCAAATACTGAGTAGTGAAAAGGTGGATTATCTTCACCTAGAAACTCTCACTATGCGTGAGTTGGTCTTTGGACCAAAGTTCTCCGCCCTATACCAGAACTGGAAGAAATTGATTGTTTGGCCTTGAAAGACTTCTTCTGATGCTACTATTTGCTCCTTGTTAGCTAGCCCCATGTCATAAGAGAAACATTGCACTTTCACTGAATTTTTCTAAGATTCATGTTTTTGTCAAAGGGGGTCTTGCTAGCTAAACAAGTTGAAATGAATGCTATTCTCTATTGAATGAGTGATCTCTAATTGAAACATACAACATGCTCATGATGAATTGCTTCAAAATTTCTAAAATTGATCCTTGTTGAAATGAAGGGTTCTGCAATGGAAATGTCTACTCCTGAATGACTTGTGATTGATTTCAAAACTTTTAAAAATCTGTTCTTAACTATTTTTGACAATAACTGGTTTCCACAGCATGCCAAATGATTTCTACACCATTGTATATGAACCACTTGTGATGAATAATGCCCCATGCTCATCCTTCAAATCTGAACTGCTCTCTTGTACATAGTGTCATTTTTCATCTTGCATTCCATTCTCACATAGTTATAGGTTGCATGCATCATAATTCAATGCATAAGGTGTTTTTAGATCATGCAAATGAAAATCAAAAGTTTGAATCACTTTGCACATTGCATCGCATTCTCATATGCTCATATGTTGTATTGCATTGGAACTCATGTATTAGTCGCACTTAATTCATTCAGTTGGCGTCCATTCAATTGGTATCAAATTTACATCACATTGCTCGCATGCATGTCACAGTACATTTGCATAAACTCCTAATGTGTGCTTGTGTGGTATTATATGCTATTCACTCCCATCCCTTGGCATTTCTATGACCTTATGTTTTCTTGATACATAATGCTGCATTTGCGTCATTATTGGAGTGTTTCATGTCGTACACTCTGGGAGAGTTTATATTTCATAAGTGCATCTATTTCGGGGGAGTTGCACTGTTGTGTATTCATGATATTTTCAGTGTACATGCTGAATCAAATTCGCACACTTCATGTACAAAATGTGAAAATGAGTGTTAAAGATAATGATATATGAATTTCTTTTCAACACTCTCGAGATGTTAAACTTGCTGCATGTATGTTGAAGAGACAGTTGAGGAAAAAGCTGTCTACCTATCCTTGTTGAAAAATCTGAAATGAAAATGAAAGATAGAGCAATGCTCGGTCTCACTGAGTAAACTAGGCACATGTCGCCTGAGACGTGATGTGGTTCATATCTGAAAAGTGTTGACTAGTATCTCTGTTGAAAATGAGGTGAAATGGTTCTGTATTCTTAGTAACCGGGGATTCTAGCATGAGCTTCATGCGTCTACTCGTGTAAAAAGGAATCATTTGAACCTGATCACTCTTAAAAAATTCTGACTATCATGTGATCTTGGTGCGGTAAAAAAAATGTGGTAAAAACTCATTGTGGTAGAGCGAAGCCTCCAATACGCTGTTCTCAAAAATTGAAGTGCAGTCTATGAAATGTCTCATTGTGTTTATCTGAAAATCTGAATATCCATATTGCAACTATCATTTTTCATGTTCCTCACTTACACATCTAAAAATTTGATTTAATATGTATTCAGAAAATTGATTGACTGCATCAGCAATTGCATCAATCTCCTATATGATTGCACGATCTCCCATGTGCTACACATATGCATTCTGGTGAGCATGACTCTCTTGCATCTTTATTATACCCATTCCCTTCTCATATATGTACGAGGGAGATTGCATGTATGTTTATATGTAACTGTTTGATTACTTTGTGTGCACTTTATGAGTCATCATCTGCATATACATAGCTTCATTCATTTAAACAGAAAATGTAAAAATCAAAATTTTAAAAATCAAAGAAAATCGTGTTGATATGTCCTCCTGCTCTTGTTTGTGTGAAAATCTGCCATGGGCTCTAGATTTTGAATGCTATCATGCTGAATACCTTATTTTGTGAACCTCTTCCGACACTGGCTCATATCCTTGAGGTCACTCACCACTTTCAATTGATATCCATACATGCTTGACTGTATTCGCTTTGGATGGTATCATATTGATTTCTGAGAATAATAAGCAATCGGTTTCCTCTAATTGGACTTATATTGATTTGTCGGTCCATGATTTGCTGTTGCTTCTTCTGTATTGATAAGATGGGCTATTGCTGTTTCAAAGGGAGATCAGCTTGTTCTTCCTTGTTTGGCTTCTTCCAGATTATTGATATTGTTGATTATGTCACAGGAGGAGAAAGTTTTGCATTTTCCCGCTTTTTGATTATGTCAAAGGGGGAGAAAATTTGATGATTATGTGTGACAGAAGGGGAAGATTATTTGTACCATTCTATTGTATCATCATTAAGTTTGTCATCATCAAATTTGTTGTTGCTTCTTCTGTATTGATAAGATGGGCTATTGCTGTTTCAAAGGGAGATCAGCTTGTTCTTCCTTGTTTGGCTTCTTCTAGATTGTTGATATTGTTGATTACGTCACAGGAGGAGAAAGTTTTGCATTTTCCTGCTTTTTGATTATGTCAAAGGGGGAGAAAATTTGATGATTATGTGTGACAGAAGGGGAAGATTATTTGTGCCATTCTATTGTATCATCATTAAGTTTGTCATCATCACTAAATTTGTCATCATCAAAAAGGGAGAGATTGTTGAGTTATGGTTTTGATGATTGTTGGCGTTATGATTTTGATGGTAACTAAACTTAGTGTGATTGAGTGATGATAACTAAACTTATAGTTGATTGCACATTCATGTTTAAATATGTTTGAGATGGCAAATGGCAATGGTACATGGTCTTGATTCATGCTTGATTGAATTATTTTTACAAGAGACAAGAGGTTTCATAACCTCTTTAATGTGAACAAGCATGGTATTAACCTTAACTATCTTGCTTGCAGGATCAAACACATGGCAGTCACCTGGTGCTGCTCCTCTACAATCCAAAACAGGTGGTATATGTCATTTACTATCAAGAACCATTGGTCCATATACTCAGTACAAATCCTCAAGGTCGAAGGAGTTTGATGCCACAAACGTGAATGAGTTGCTCAAGGGTTTAAAGGGCTGAACGGGAGAAACCTGGGGCTTCCCCTGCCAGCGGTCGACCGCCGGTCCAGGACCGGTCGACGTCCAGCAGCGGTGGACCGCCCAGACAGGGGCGATCAACCGTTTTTCCCAGCAAGCAACGGACTGAAACCTGTAAAATTCCGGTCGATCGCCAGCCCTCCACCAGTCGACCGCCAGCCCCGAGGCCCCCTTTTGTTGACTTTTATTTCAAGCTCAAGGAGTGGTCTTTCCACCCATTTGTTTAATCCTAAAGACACCTAATCCACCATGATTTGTGGATCTGGTCTGGGACTTGTCTATGGACCATTTAAGAGATATAAAACATCTCATTGAAGTCATAACCCTAACCAACCAAGAGGGCTTCAAGGGAGATCTAAGGGGAGGCTGTCCAAGGAGGAAGAAGAGGTACTGTAGCTCCATGAACAGTACCTCGTGTAGCAAGTGGAACTCTAATGTGTTCATGGTTTTCTATCTTGTAGGTGAAGAAAGGGAAGAGAGGAAAGAAGAGCTCAAGCCAAGGAGATTTGATCTTCATCCAAGATGTTTTGAGGATTGCAGAAGAAGGAAAAGTGCAGCAGATCAAGGAGAGGATCAAGAAGACATCAAAATCATCACCATCCAACTGGAGCTTCAAGCTACCATTTCTATTCATCTTGAAAATCAAAGGGGGAACAATCTCTACATCCTCTAGTTTCTATTTTGAGATGGTTGCCATGAGTTCTATTTTGATATGAGCTTATGTTGTCATATGTGTTCATTTTCGAACCTGCAAATTCATTTTGTGTGTGTGACCGTTTGTGTATACGGTCGTGTATAATCGCATGCGTGCGGTAGTGTGTGTCCTTGTGCTGTGGTTGTTGCAGCGTGTGTGTGTGTGTATGTGTGTGATCCACTTGTTGGATCGTGTTGGAGTTCATCTCCGTGTGTGTGTGTTGGAGCTCGTCTCCATGTGAGTGTGTATTGGGGCGTGTCCCCGTGTGTGTGTGCAGGTGTCGTCCTGCGTGTGTGCTTAGAGCGTCGTCTCCGTTTGGGGATTTATCCCCGAGTGAAGCCTCACCGGGTTTGGTGAGGGGTGGACGTAGGATTGCCGTCGTTGCATCCGAACCACCTTAAAAATCGTTGTGCATTGTACTTGTATTGTGTGATTTGCTCCATTTCCTCTATCTCCATTCTTCATATACGCTGTTTAAATTGTTGTTCTGGATTTATCTTCGTATATCTTGCATAATCTATTTCTTATCATATAAAGTTTGCTAAATCCAATTTATGTTCAAATAGCTTTGAATCTCTTAACTAGCTTTGTATCACATATTTTGTAAAAAGCTAAAAGTTTCCTTAAAATTGATAAACACCTAATTCACCCCCCTCTTTGGTGTCATTGATCGCGAGACTTCAGTTCTTACAATGAAAACTCCAATTTTTTGACTTTAAATCTCAAAATAAGCCACAGATACATGATCTTGAAAAAGTGCATAGAATCAAAATACTCATGCAAAGGAACATATATGAAGATCTAATTAAGTTGTTCCTGAGAGAAAATCTACCTAGTGGAAGATCGAAGTGGAAGAAGAACAAGAACGAAGAACACTTTTAACACTCCTCCTAACTTCATGATTTTCTCCTCTCTACAACTAGCACTTCCCCAATGGATTTGTGCTTTAAGTAGGGAAGATCGCAGCCCTATTTATAGGCCAAGTCCCATAATTATTTTATTACTAATTTAATTTAATTTTCACCTAATTTTCTATTTCACCCACCCATGTTACTATTACACCAACTTATGTTGGCAATAAATTCCAACATGTGGATGTTGAAATAAATCTCTCTTTATGACATAATCAATTACCTCATTTATTCCATGATATTTTATTGCTAATTTAATTATAAGTCAATTTTCACCTAATTTTCCTATTTCACTAACTCATGTTGCTATTATACCAACTTATGTTGACATTAATTTCCAATATGTAAATGTTGAAATAAATCCCCCTTTATGACATAATCAATGACCACATTTATTCAATTTGGTAAGAAATTAGATCATCCACTAATTAGGATTTAATTAGAGCTAATAATTCTCTCTGAAATCGGATGCTACAGTACCGCTATAGTACCGACGTCTTCTCCTTCTTAGAATCATGCCGTGAATCTCGTCATTCGTGTTAACATGTGGGATAGGGTCCATATTTATATATTCTACACTTTAAAGACATAAAGAAAAATATTTATTGGAGAGGGGGGTTTCTGTAGCCCAATTAAGAGCAGCCAAACTAGGCCCATCCGGACCGAATGAGGCTCAGCTCATCCAAGTGACAGCCCTCTAGGGCCCACTTCGGCAGAAAAGCCCAATAAAGATCACTCGGGGTCCCATCCTTCCTCGGCAGCCCTTAGGCTCGGAAGGCCCGAACGACAGAACGGAGGAAGACCCACGCCCGAGCCATCTCCCCACCGAGATAAGGGCAGGCGCTACGCGCCCACTCCGATCTGACTGCATCCGAGCTATGCCCATCGCCCGGACAGGGCTGGCACTTCTCATGCTTGGATCAACTGATGAATGCTTATCCATGCAGCCGTTGACAGTCCTTTATGAGTAGGAGTTCAGCGGGATAAGGGTGTCACGATCTCCCAAGGTCATGAAGAGCCCACGATGAGGACGTAACGATATCATGATGAGGACGTAACTCCCGCCTAAAACTCCTCAGCTTATGGGACTCTTCGGGGGAGCTCGCTATATAAACCAAGGACTCCCTCCGGTAGCAGGTAAGGCAGATACATGTCTAACACTCCCTGAGCAGGAACCACTTCACCATCTTGGTGTTGGGGAATCTCGCGCATCTCTTTCAACCTCCCTCAAAACCTTCCACCATTGCTCTATTGACTTAAGCATCGGAGGGTTTTCCCAGAGAACTATCCCTGGGCCTCCTAATTCGTTTCCCTTTCTTTACAGTTCATTATCCGTTGATCATCCTCCCAGCTCAGGACCAGCACGAGATCACGCCCCTTCATCTGGCGCCGTCTGTGGGAAACGACTAAAGGGCCAGTATGGTGAGAAGAAGTACAGGGAGGAGGTCCGCCAGTGACAGGGGAAAGGCCACGGTGGCGGCGGGGGAAGGCCCCTCACAAGCATCCCAAAACCCCCCCTCCGGTGCCAGCACTCCCACCGACGGACCGCCCCCTTCGCCTGCGGCCGGGCTGCCGCCCCCTCCTCCCACGACGGTAGGGCTACCGCTCAACGGCGGCGCCGACACCTTCCAAGCCCTCAACGTGAAACTGGACGTCCTCGTGGAACTCATGAGGACCCAGGCGGCCAGGGATGGAAGGTCACACACCCCTCCGGAGATCCCTCCCCGTGAGAACGTGTCCCAACACACCACCGGAGGCCGCTTCACCCTCTGAGGACAGCAGCTCATCCGCAACAAAGTAGGAGGACCCTCGCAAGCCCCCCCTTCGGAGCAAGAGGTTTCCTCCACGCCGAAGCGGGGCAGGCATGGGGCACGCCATCCCCTCCCGGAGACCGAAGTCCCCAGGGAGCGCCAAGACAGCCTACGACGCAGCGGCAACCGGAGCTATCCCTCCGACTGCGAGAATTCGAGAGGCGTTTCGCAGAGCAGGAGCGCGTCCTGCGAGCCCTACAGAAGACCTCTCCACCAGAGGACGAGGAGAGATCCCCGTTCTCCGACCATATCTTGAAAGCAGAGGTATCTCCCCGAGCCTCCATCCCGACCTTCAAGCCCTACGACGGCCAGGGCGACCCGGCCGACCATTTTGACAGCTTCGACGCTCTGATGACCCTTCACGGAGCATCCGACGCCATCAAGTGCTGAGCCTTTGCGACCACCGTGGTCCAAGGCGCCCAAGCATGGTTCCAGGGCCCTCGCCCCCGGATCCATCCAAGACTTCAAGCAGTTCGGGCGAGTATTCAAGGAGAGTTTCGCCGGTAGCGGCCCCCCTAGGTCGGTAGCGAGGCTTTTGGCCCTCAAACAGGCGCAAGGGGAAAAACTTCGGGCCTACATCCTCCGGTTCAAATCGAAAGCCCTGAGGATCCCCCGCCTGGACATCGCCTCGGCCATAACCGCTCTGACCGGGCTCACCCGTGACGAGAACCTTCGCCGCGAGCTTGTCCTCCACCCTCCCTCGACCCTTGCTGCGCTAGTGACTCTGGCATTGCGCCAGGCTGAGCGCGAGGAAGTGCTCAGTGCATGCCGAGACGCAACCGGCTCGGGTCGGGAGGGGGACAAGAAGCAGGCACCCGAGCCAAGCTCGGGCCCAGGAAAAAGGCGGAACCGAGACGGGGAACGCAAGGAACCGTCGTGAAAGTACGAGCGGTAAACCCCCCCTAACCGCTCTAGTGTACGAGATTTATGAAGACATCAAAGGCTCGGGCCTCCTCCGCCAACCCGAGCCAATGAAGTCAAAGAACCACAGTCGCAGCAAGCATTGCCTATTCCACGGTGACCACGAGCATCATACCGGCGACTGCCACCAGCTCCAGGACTAGATCGAGCGCCTCATTCGTCAGGGGCACCTTTCCCGGTTTGTGGCCGGGCACCAGGAAGACCGAGGCGCCCCATAGGAGATAGACAACGCCCCCCGAGGGGTCCACATCAACGTCATCACTGGAGGAGCTACATCGGGAGGAGACAGTGGCCGGGGAAGGAAGCGTCATGCTGAGCGGGCGAGCCGAGCCATCGAGCCTCCCAGGGCCCCGCCCAGTGAACCCCAGATGGGGGAGGATCCGTCTAAACTCCGCCCGATCCGGACCCCCCCTGTGCGGGTTCAATAGCCAGGCCACCTATCCCGAGAGAGCCCTAAGCCTACCGGTTACTCTTGGCACCCCACCCAAGACCGTTACGGTCATGGTGGACTTCATAGTGATCAAAGGTATGATAGCGTACAACGTAATCTTCGGTCGAGGAATCCTCAGCCGAACAAAAGCGGTGCCTTCTACCTATCACCAAAAGATGAAGTTCCCCACCAAAAATAGATTGGGGGAAGTCTGAGGTAACCAAGCAATGGCCCGAAGGTGCTACAATATCTCGGTCGAAGCCACAAGGCCGTACGGGAAAAATAAGGGCCCCCGGGAAGTCGAGGAAAAATCCGCAATCGCCGAACCTGGAGGCGAATTGCTAGCGGTTTTCCTGAACGATGACCCGACCCTAGGAGTAAAGATCGGAGCCGACCTAACATCTAAGGTTCAACAGCAATACAAAGAGTTCCTTTCCGTGTACATCCGGGTCTTTGCATGGTCTGATGATCAACTCCCCGGGATACCGGAAGAGGCGGTGGTGTATATGCTCAACCTCGACCCAACCATAAAGCCCGTGCAACAACGCAGAAGGAAGCATGCGCCAGAGAAGCAGATGATTATCAAGGAGCAGGTCGCCAAGGGGTGGAAGACTAGCCTTTTTAGGCTGGTCCTGTACCCGACGTGGCTAGCTAACGTCGTCCTGGTGCCGAAAGCTTCGGAAAAGTGGTGGATGTGCGTGGACTTCACCGACTTGAACAAGGCTACTCCAAAGGATTGCTATCCCTTATCGAGCATCGACCAACTGGTTGATTCAACCTCGGGTAATGAGATACTCAGCTTCCTGGATGCCTACTCAGGCTACCACCAGATCAGAATGCACCCCGAAGACATCGAGAAGACCACCTTTATCACCTACTTCGGCGTACACTGCTACACCCAGATGCCTTTCGGGTTGAAGAATGCCGGAGCCACGTACCAAAGGCTAGTCAACCATATGTTCGAGGGACAGCTCGGTCGGAACGTCGAGGCCTATATTGACGACATGCTCTTTAAGACCCCCAAGGCCGAGGACCACTTCGCCGACCTAGCAGAAACTTTAAACACCCTCCTGAAGTACAACATGAAGCTCAACCCCGCCAAGTGCGCCATCGGAGTAAAGTCCGGAAAATTCTTGGGCTTCTTGGTCACTGAGCGTGGGATTGAGGCCAACCCCGACAAGGTCCAGGCCATCCTGGACATGCGCCCACCCACCTGCATCAAAGACGTTCAACGCCTTACCGGGCGCGTTACTGCGCTCAGCAGATTCCTGTCCCGCGCGGCTGAACGATGCCTACCCTTCTTCAAATTGCTGAGGGGGCCCAAAATGGCATCTACTACATTAGCGTGGGACGAGGAATGCCAAAGAGCATTTGCGGAGTTCCTGGCTTTGCCTCCAGTGCTTTCCAAGCCCGTCCCGGGGGAAGCCTTGTATATCTATCTCTTGGCAACTCCATCCACAGTTAGCTCGGTCCTAGTCAAAAATGACTCAGGAATCGAGAGACTGGTCTACTACACAAGCAAGGTGCTCAACGAGGCTGAGGAAAGGTACCCCGCAATCGAGAAACTTGTGCTAGCGTTGGTTACCTCGGCCAAGCACCTCCGACCCTATTTCCAAGGGCACTCCGTCACCGTGTTGACCGGCGAACCATTGAAGAAGATCCTCGCTCACCCCGAAGCCTCGGGACGCCTCGTCAAGTGGGCCATCATGCTCGGGGCCTACGATATATCATATCGGCCTCGCTCGGCTATCAAAGGCTAGGCGCTCGCCGACTTGATCACCAAGAGCACCATCCCGACTGAAGAGAGATCTTCGTCCGCACCCGGGCCGACCTGGGAACTGTTCGTTCACAGATCTTCCAATTCAGCCGGGAGTGGTGCCGGCATCCTCCTGAAGTCCCCCGAAGGGGCAGAGCTACAGTACGCCCTGAAGTTCAACTTCCAAGCATCCAACAATGCTTCAGAGTACGAGGCCCTCATATCGGGAGCCCGCATGGCCCGGCGGTTAGGAGCTGAACGAGTCAGGATTCACACCGAATCCCAACTAGTCGCTTGCTAGGTCAACGGCGATTATGAAGCTTGGGAGGCACCGATGATCAAATACCTCCAACTGGTCAAGACTGTGGCACAACAGTTCGAGAGTTTTGAGGTAGTTCGGATAGCTCGGGAGGAAAACTCCCGAGCGGACGCCCTCTCTCGGCTGGACTCCTCTCTTGACCCCGAGGATACTCGATCGGTCCTTCTCGAAGAGCTAGAGCGCCCGAGCATTGATTCGGAGCTCCTAGCTGTTGGCTCAGCCTGCCCAGGCGACTGGCGTACCCCCTACCTATCGTGGCTCCAAGACTCCGAGGAGCCTCCCGACCCTCGGGAAGCCCGAAGGTTGAAATACCAAGCTCGGCGATTCGTCACCCTGGATGGCGCACTTTACCGGAGATCCTTCTCTGGCCCTCTTCTGAAGTGCCTCGGTACTGATGAAGCCAACCTAGCGATCGAAGAAGTTCACGAAGGTCTATGCGGAGCGCATTTGGGGGGAAGGTCACTCGCCAGGATCTTGCTACGGCGAGGTTACTGGTGGCCCACCCTACAGCGTGACTGCTCGAACTACACACAACGTTGTGACCATTGCCAACGATTCGACCACTTGGTCCATCAGCTAGCAACGGAGCTTATCACCCTAGTCGAGCCTTATCTTTTCGCTCACTGGGGAATCGACATCCTCGGGCCATTCCCCACGGCCCAGGCCCAGAAGAAGTTCATCATCGTCGCCATCGACTACTTTACTAAGTGGATCGAGGCCGAAGCCACTGCAAGGATCACCGAGACAGTCGTCTGGAATTTCGTCTGGAAGTCGATCATCTGTCGCTACGGCATCCCCTAGGTGATAGTGAGCGATAAAGGTCGGCAATTTGATTCTCGGTACTTCCGAGACAGATGCGCCGACCTCAATATTCGCAATCACTTCACTTTGGTCGCCCACCCTCAGGCTAATGGGCTGGTCGAAAATGCCAACAAGGCTATCTTGAAAGGCATCAAGACTAGGCTCGGCAAAGCCAAGGGCAGCTCGCTCGAGGAATTACCGAACGTACTTTGGTCGCACAGAATGACTCCCAGAACGGCAACCGGTGAGATTCCTTTTCAACTAGTGTATGGCACCGAGGCCGTGATCCCATTGGAGATCGGCAACCCCTCCCTCAGAGTCATCCGCTTCTCGTCCGAGCCAAACGACCAAAAACTGCTCGAAAATCTCGACTTAGTAGATGAAATCTGGGAGATCGCCAGCATCAGAGCAACGGAGTACCAACGCCGCCTCACTCGATACTACAACGCCAAAGTCTGAGACAGACACTTCCAGCCGGGAGACTTCGTCCTCAGGAAAGCCGAAGCCTCTCGACCACTTGACGCGGCGGGCAAGTTATACCCTAACTGGGAGGGCCCCTACCGAGTGGTCGAGACGCTTGGAAAAGGAGCATACTGCCTATCTACAATGGAAGGAGAACCCATCCCTCGGACCTGGAATGCAGCTACATTACGCAAGTTCTACTTCTGAGTACTGAGTATTGTGCAGACGACATGGGATAAGATAAAAGGCTCCCTTCTTTTTATTCAAACAACACGTTTGTACATCAGGAAGGCCGAAGCCAATAGATTACATGTCAAAAAAGCAAAAGATCCATCTAGCACCGTCGTATGAGCCCATCGCTCGGCTGACTCGGATGACCTTCCTGCGTCCAGTCACTGACTCTGCCTAGTGTAGAAACTGGCTCGGATAAAGGATAGTTGACCCCGTTGGCTCGAGCAGCTCGAGACAAAGGTGACAGAGGGATTAAGAAAGAGAAGGCTCCCTTCCAAGTTGAACTTGGAAGAGAAGGAGGAGAGGGAATGCATATGAAAGCATCTTCCCCGCCAAACTGCCAACTCCTTGGAAGAAAGAGAGTGCAGGCACCCTCCGAAGAGCGAAAGTAAGGAGGAACCGAGCCCGCATCATCACTGCCCGCAGGGGCAGCCCCGACCTCCCTGGCCCCCTCTGGCTCGGCTGGTGGGAGAGCCCACCCGGTAGGGTCGGCCCCACTGTGCCCGGCGGAGGGGTGAGCCGCGGTAGGGTCGCCTTCGACCGTGGGAACGACCCCGTCCTTCTTGGCCCGCTTTCTGGCCCTCGCAGCGGCTCGGATCATACCCTCCACAGGGTCCTTGCGCTTGGGTCCCCGCGGTCCGGAGGATTCTCCCTGGGCCACTCCCTTGCCCTTATCTTTAGTTCGGGAGCGACCCACGGGAGCAGTCGGTTCGTCGGTAGCCGAGTCATCTCCAAGCTCGATCACCTCTACGGCCTCCTTCAGAGGCTCCCGCCTGGTGTCTGCACAAGGAAGAAGACGTGCTCAGGAAAAGAAAGATGACCCACACATCCGAAGGAGGATCTAAGTTGTGGCACCTGAGCCCGATGGATGCAGCCGCGTACGAAGACACCGCTCGATATTCTCCAGCGTCACTAGCTCTTCGGTGGACTGGCGGTGCTTCAGCAAAATGGCGGCATACTCCTCCACATGAGGAGGGAACTCGTCCTGTCTGGGAGGGACGTTAGGGTGGAAATTGTGGATTACCGGGCACCTCCAGGTTTCCTCCACTGAGCAAATCCCCACCCAAAAGAATTGGGTCTTCCACCCCTTATGCGAAGAATCCTTCGCCGCCAAAGAAATACAACTCCTATTTCGCCTCGCCTGGATGAAGTAGAAGCCCTTCCCCGCCGAAGGATGTGCTTTCAACTCAAAGAAAAAGTGGAAGAGGTCCATGGAAGGAGGGACTCCGCACTGACGGTAGAGAATACGAAGGGCGGAAAGGAGGAGATAAGAGTTGGCTACCAACTGAATGGGTGCCAACCGAAAAAAATTAAGAAGCTGCAGCACAAAAGGTTCGAAGGGAAGACAGAATACACCCTTCCACGACAGAAGAAACATATAGATGTGGCCTATACGAGAGTCCATGCTCGTCTCATATGGAGTAGCAGCAGTAAAACTATACTTATGGGGCAGGTGATACTGGTGCTCCAGCCTCCTCACATCCGCCTCCCCCAGTTCGCTGCAGTTGGGGACCGACACCCTCGCCACCGGCTCGTCCTCCCCCTCCACAACATCTGGGCACTGGCCCACCATGGAGTCAGAAGAAGACTCTGAGGGAAGACGGTCCCGAGACCCTGAAGATTTCGGGGGAGGAGGAAGTTGTTGGATGGCCTCCGCAGTTATCGCCGCCAACTCCTTGAATGCCGCCGCAAGCCTCTGCTCCTCTATCGTGTCCTCACGGCGCATCGAAGAGCCCCAAAAATGAGAACGAAGGAGAGCCAAAACCCTAAGAAACGGAGGGAGTCTGGAATGACATCAAGCGCCCAACGCCTATAAACCCACACGGGAGGCGGCGCGTCGTTCCGACCTCCGAGGAAAGGGGGCCCCTTCAGTTCAAATCTGTCAGGATCATCAATAACACGGGCACAGGTGACCACGACACGTGGCTTCCTAAACAACGCCAGATTTCTACCCACCTGAGCCACGCTGGTCCTATACCCCAAACAGCTACTCGACCGAGCTTACTAAAGCTCAGGAGTAGGAGGGGGACAAGTGGAGAGGGGGATTTCAGTAGCCCAATTAAGAGCAGCCAAATTAGGCCCATCCGGATCGAACGAGGCTCAGCTCATCCAAGTGACAGCCCTCTAGGGCCCACTTCGGTAGAAAAGCCCAATAAAGATCACTCGGGGTCCCATCCTTCCTCGGCGGCCCTTAGGCTCGGAAGGCCCGAACGACAGAACGGAGGAAGACCCACGCCCGAGACATCTCCCCACCAAGATAAGGGCAGGCGCTACGCGCCCACTCTGATCTGACTGCATCCGAGCTACGCCCATCGCCCAGACAGGGCTGGCACTTCTCATGCTTGGATCAACTGATGAATGCTTATCCATGTAGCCGTTGACAGTCCTTTATGAGCAGGAGTTCAGCGGGATAAGGGTGCCACGATCTCCTAAGGTCATGAAGAGCCCACAATGAGGATGTAATGATCCCATGATGAGGACATAACTCTCGCCTAAAACTCCTCAGCTTATGGGACTCTTCGGGGGAGCTCGCTATATAAACCAAGGACTCCCTCCGGCAGCAGGTAAGGCAGATACATTCCTAACACTCCCTGAGCAGGAACCACTTCACCATCTTGGTGTTGGGGAATCTCGCGCATCTCTTTCAACCTCCCTCAATACCTTCCACCATTGCTCTACTGACTTAAGCATCGGAGGGTTTTCCCAGGGAACTATCACTGGGCCTCCTAATTCGTTTCCCTTTCTTTGCAGTTCACTATCCGGTGATCATCCTCCCAGCTCAGGACCAGCGCGAGATCACGCCCCTTCATTTATCATTTATTTTATTTTCATCTTTCATTATTTTTTTTGCATATAAATGCATATTTAAAATTTCGAGTTGCTACAGATCATAACTTCGGTAATCGACACCAAAAAATCATCATCCTTCGGACAAGCTTTATTCAGATCTCAGAAATCCACACAAATCTTGATCTGGCCGTTCTTCTTCTTAACAGGCACAATGTTTGCCAGCCATGTAGTGTACTGATTTTTGGCGACGAAGTCGACGTCTATGAGCTTGTCGACCTCTTTACCGATTTGGCTTATCAATTGTGGCCTCATTCTCCGAGGTGACTGCTTCACCAGCTCGAATTTAGGGTTGATAGCCAGTACATGCTAGGCAATTACAGGGCAGAGACCTGACATTTCTTTATAATTCCAAGCAAAGCAATCTCAGAATTCTTGTAACAGTTTTAGGTACTGCTCCCTCTCTTCAGGAAGTAAGAGAGCACTAAGAAAAGTCGGTCTGGGATCATCCTCGGTGCCGAGGTTCACCTCAACCAATTCATCAACAGTAGCTTGGCCGCCATCTTCTATCTCCGGGGGAGCCGACTGTAAGTCGATGAAGTCTTCGTCATCTTCTTCAGCTTCAAAGACACCATAGATGTGTTCTTGCGTTATTTTGCCTAGCGGCGGAACTTGATCTTCACCTTCTTCTGAGCCAATTGGCGGTTGATTGTGCTGGGGAAGAAGCCCTGGTGCTGGCAAGGTAGATTCTGTACAGCTTAGATGCAGGATTATGGGTGGAGCGCCTTCAAGGGTGGAATGACATTCTCCGGCCTCTGGTTCTTGCGAGTCAGCATCGAAATTCATGGTTGTTTCCGCAGAGATGGACTCCCAGCACCTGCATGAGGCAGCAGCTTCATGATTACCATTTGCCCACCGCCGAGATGAGCAGGGGTCCTTTGACACGATGAATGGCTCCATCAATTTGAAGTCCTCCAAGTATTCATCATAAATTGCCCCTAGGGAATCTTCGCTTGTCGAAGCAGAGATGGAGAGCATATCAACTTCTTAATAATCTTCTATAGAGAAACCCAATCCCGGGTGCTGGGTAATCTGTAGTAGCTCTTTATCAATATTTGGTGGATACCACAATTCCTTAAACATCTTTTTCTTACTAGAGGGCTGATAGAAGGGGATCTACTTGGTGACATGTTTTTCCCTTCTTTCCCCTTCTGATTAACCTTCCAATCCCTTCTTTACTATGCTAATGTAAAGAATTAAGTGATATGTAAATAACAGGGGAAGGATGTGGAATGTGTGTGATCGCCACCAAGGTGCCGAATGTAAGCAAGCACACCGTACCTTGGAAAGAAAGGGGAGACACTCGCCTAGAACAGCACTGCAGCAATGCGCGGCTCTGGAAGAACCGCTCTGAAGATTGCGCAGTCTCTCGACAGACCGCCCAGCAGCGTGGGGATGAATGCGGGACAAAAAGTAGCTGGGTGACGGAATGGTTCAGAAACAACCGCTTGAGGAACCAGACGGGCAATGAACGGCCGCCCTGTCTCTCAAACGGACCTCTGAAGACCACAATGTACCACTAACTTCCAAAACGTGGGATCTCGACCTCCACCCTTCCCGGTCGACCAGGAGGAGTGGGTCTCGTGTTGCGATGCTGCTGACCTGCAAAACAGAGTGTAGAACACAAAAAGGAACCCAATATCAGAACTGAAACGTGTAGTAAGTGCTAGAACGGAAAGAAATGAACATAACTAAACGGAATGGGGGATACTTGGGGGGTTTCAAACCCCTAGAGGCACCAAAAACGTGGGAGGATGTATGTAATGTGATGAGACAATGAAGAAAAACAGATGAAATAAAGGAGAACGATGCATGCAATGAGAAAATAGACGATGGGACTAGTGAACTAATGACTCAAACAAACGGTGTACTCCCTGAACCGGAGGCCTATGCGGACGTAGAAGGCCTCCCTCTCTGTCTTGGGTCGCTCAACAATTCGGCAGAGCTTCGCCGTCGATCAGAAATCTCCCCCCCTTTTCAAAGCTTGCCCTTAGGGTCTATTTATAGAGCCTAAGAAGCCAGCCCCGAAATTAGGGTTCCCAATGAATATCAGCTCGAGATATCAAAAGAAAGTCTGTAGATAATATAATTATCTTCCAACCAGTCGAAACGGCACCTCATTTGGTTGAGAAACCACGGAGAAATTGTTGGAACAAGTTAGGGATAAAACCACGGATAGAGAGAGAAAAAACCTTTAATCTTTCAGCAATCGGACCATTGCGCGGCCATTCAATAGACCGCTCAATCCATTGAGCGGTCTGTCTCCAGATCGTCCAACCGGTCGGTGGAAATTAAATAAATGAGAAATATTATCCAAATATCCATCGAACTGGCCGAAGTTTTTGCCGTTGGACTCTAATGCATTGGGCATTTCCCAATGGACCACTCAACTCATTGAACGGTGAGAAACCAGCCGCCCAACACCTATCGGTGGTAAATCGGATAAAACCAGATAATTAGATAATTATCCGAATAACCAACGACTCTGGGATTCTGAGAACTGAACGGTCACAAAAATACCGTTCCATGTGTCTGGACGGCCATCTATGAACCGTTCAAAAGCTTCGTCGGTGGAAATTCAGAAAAATCATCTTAATATACCAAAAAATATACAAACAGTCCATTGTCAATTGCTCATCGACGGAACGGTCACGCGACAGGCTGCGCAATGGCTAGATGCTTTGAAAATTAATAAAACGTGATAAATCGAAAAAACCAAAGCCCATTAAGCCCTGAATTGAAGCAGACCGAGTCAGGGAGGGAGGTGCCCATGAAAATGGGCCCAATAAATTGACTAAAAATAGCCCACCAAGCCATGGACAGCTTGAGGCATCAACAAATGGTGGCAAGAGGAATTGACTCAACTGATCGGTAAAAAATGGGTGTCAACAGATGCCCCTCCTTAATGTCCTCTTTGCAGGGGAGCGAGCGGAGGTGAAGCGAAAGTGAAATGGAACATGGAGATGAAGCGGAAATGAAGCGGAGTGAACCGAAAAGCGGGCGTTAAGGTAAAACGACACCCGTTTTGCCAACAAGTGACGGGAATCTTTCGGAAAATCCTGAACCATTCACAAGGAACGATTAGACCAAAAGCGACACCAGTCTGGAGGAACTAACGAACTAAACGAAAACACACGATCAACCTATGGGGGACACAATCTCTCGGACCAATGAGGAGACCGGAATAAGCAGAAATAAAGAAACAGACTAAAACTCCAGACGGGGACCTCTTAATCAACCAAACCAAGTGAACAAACCAGAGAGAACCTTCCAACTCAGAGCGGAACTGCTCCTCTTACTTAAACACTAAACACATAGCTATCCATCACTGGTGGGACATTAGCAGGTAAACCATGGGTCATGAATGCTAAAAAAATGCGTATGATGCATGCTGGGCTAAAATAAAGAAATCATTAAAACAAATGCAGAGAAAGAATCAAAATATAAAAGACTCGAGAATAATATTGCTAAGTTGGGAGAATCAGAGTCAAGACACTATCTGCAACCACAGCATGCAGGATAGAACCATCCTCTCCGGGCTTTCCCAACCTAACGACCTATCCGGAGATTAAACATATGAACCTGGATCATCATCGTTTTTGTTAAAGGGGAACATCAGATCCTGGAACACATAGATAACCAACTGGTTCTCGAGATAATATAACATAGTACTATATAGTAATGCAATAAGGGATGTAGGGATAGAAAGCCATACTTGACTTACCTGTGCAGGCGTAACGGCAAGCTGTAAAGAAGTTTACCGTATGCAATATATATCATTAAATTCATCAGTGAATCACATCATGTAGCACTAAAGGGGTCAAACCACATTCAAGCACATGAACGGCCCAAACTAGACCGCTCAGACACAGAACGGCTCATCTAGGTCCGTGCAAGCAAAAGCAATTTAAACCTGAACGCGAGGCCACGCGGCCCCAATTTAGACCGTTCAATAAAATAAACGGCCCGATACTAACCGCTCAATTGAAAGTACCGTTAGTGGTAGAGCGGTTACATCTAGACCGTCCATAAGTAGGGCGGTCTGGCGACAGACCGTGCCATTCTGGCGCCGTTTAAACAAAAAAACCTTTCATCTCCCTCCTCCCCACCGTAACCGACGGTGGGAGGAGGGAGAACGCCACCCATTCTCCTCACAACCCCTCTCATTCCCTCAACCCTCCCTCTCACTTCGTCTCCCTACCTCTTACTCTCATCCATGCGCCAGAAGCATCAAGCGCGACGCCCCGAGATGGTTGGAGAGGAGCACGCGCCGCCGCCGCCGACCGTCGCCGTCGAGGAGGTCCCACCGGTGCCGGAGATGCCGGCACCGCCACCAGCCGAAGGAGAAGCTCCCCCACCATCGTCCGAGGTCAAGGAAGGAGCTGGAGCTATCGTACCCGGAGATGGAGATGACGATGAGGGAACGTCGGCGGAGAGACCGGCCAAAGGGCCACGTCCGACCGAGGTAGGTGCACTAAAAACCACCCCCGTTTCATTCTTTTTACTCCATGCATGTCAGTTTTTGGGGTTGATAGGGGCACACGACCCCTCAGGGATACCAATTATGTAAGGCCATTTAGGCTGTGAATTGAGGTGGGGAGGGGATCTCCCGTCGTCGGAGACGATGGTAATAGGGCGGTTTAACAGTAACCGCCCAACAGAACAACGCAGTTCAAATAGAACCGCTCAAAAAGCACACGGCTCGTGGGTGGCCGTCCAAGTAATACCAACCGACATCCCAGAACGGTTCCATGTAAACCGTCTAACATTAGGGCGGTCCATGATGGTCTGCGTAGAATGCGAAACGTTGAAAACAAAGCGGTCTCCATCAGGCCGTAGAATGTGGGACGGACCTACATGGTCCGCTCAAAACCATGGATCATTTAGGAATAGAACAGCTAGACCCTAACCGCTGAAACCCAGACGGCCGGTCAACAGACCGCGCAAACCCAATAATTAACCACTAAAAGGGAAGGGCCACGGTCAGGTGGGGACCGTGTAATTATTGAACGGCCAAGCGTGGTCCGTTCCAGGGCAAACATCAGATAGCAAGACAGCCCAAGGAGAGCCGTGGGATTTATTTAAGCGGTTAGAGCTCAACCATTGGATGGGAAAATGGTTCATAACGGACCGTTCAGTGAGCTGAGAGTGCAATATTGAATTAAATGCCAGAAATTCTAAACTAAGATGCAATTAATCTAAATGTATGCAGGGGAAGCGTAGGACCCGGATCTCATGGCTGCAGGTTTGGGCAGTGTACCTCGCGCTGCCCGACTTCCAGCGTGAGAGGCTGAGAGTCATGGGATTCTCAGAGTTCCTGAGCATGGAGGTCAGTCAGTTTGACACACCTCTACTCTATGCTCTGCACGACCGTTGGGACCCAGTGAGTCGCACATTCCTTTTCCTGTGGGGGCACATGGTCCCCACGCTCGAGGACGTGGCCCGGCTCACTGGCCTATGTGTGCAAGGGTCTCCGGTTAGCGGCATCACTTCTCCCGACTATCGAGAGATGGCCCTGGAGCTTCTAGGACTGGACTTGCTGCACCCAGAGCGGCAGTCCATGACACTGACGCAGGCGAGGCTTTAGGATAGCCTCGGGCTGAGGAGAGCGGGGATCGCGACCGGAGAGCTGCCCGAGCAGCACCTCGAGAGACTGATAGATCTGGCGCGACCGAGAGTAGCAGCTGCAGCGGGACCAGAGGTGGAAAGAGTACTACGGCGGTTTCTGACCTTACTGTTCGGCCGACTATTGTTTACGACATGAGCGGACGTCATCAGCTGTCGTTTCTTGCCACTGCTTCAGGACCTTGGCCGCGTGGGTGATTACGCGTGGGGAGCTGATGTCCTCGCGTTCCTCTTTGACACGTTGAGCTCGACGTCTCGACAGACGATGCTTGGGGGCTTCTCCCCTCTACTCCAGGTACGACTCTGAATTCTATTATGCATTTAGCAATAGGACTCCTACGACTGCTATATGCTGACTCTTAGTGGAATGCAGGTGTGGGCTTACGTGTACCTATGTGGGCTCAGGCGAGGCGAGGAGACCCACCCGGACTGGGTACCCATTACGAGGAGGTGGACCGCACCTTGGGAGAGTGGAGTCCTCTGGAGACAGGTCCGGGAGTTCTAGGATGACATGGACACTCTACCGTACACCTCGGTACGTTTCTAAACTTAGACTCTTTATTTAAATGTAATTCTATATGATTATGATGTTGATGTGACTTCCTATCTTGACAGGTACGGTGGACTCCTTATGAAGGGGAGGGGCACGAGGGTCAGCCTTGGGTAGCAGGGGCCCTCACCTTCTTCGGACGCGACGTGTGGCTGCACTGCATGAACGTAGTGGAGCCACTACACTACAGACTGGTGATGAGGATGACCGGCGTCCCCCAGCCAGCGGTGGACTTTCTAGCGCTGGGAGAGCGCGTCAGCCAGCACCCGCGGGGAGCAGCGACGGTGGTGGACTGGAAGGAGCGAGCTGCTGAGTAGATCGTGGACTGGGCAGCACACGGGTGAGTGGTGACCACTCGGGCAGAGAGCGACGCGGCGTACTACATAGCGTACGCCCGGCACTACCTGGACTAGGTGTTCCGGGGTGCCCGCCGACCGGTGCGACTTCTAAACCCTAAATGCTCTTCTTATTATGCTTCCTATATGTCTATGCAATGATGTTTGAACTTTCTAAATGCAGATCGACCCTGAGGGACGGATCGCAGAGCTGTAGGGGCTCCTCCATGCGACGATCCACGAGCGCGACGAGGCCCGCCAGGCCCTGACCCTACTGGTGAGTTTCTAAACCCTAAACTCTTTAAATTATGCAACTATTCATGATTATGCATGTGACTGACCTGGAGTTTTGGATGTAGCGTGCCAAGGGGGCCCAGCGTAAGAGGACAGACGCTCCTTCTTCTTCCTCACAGACCCCGGCGGACCGAGTTGAGCGGGATGCCGATTTTGCACTGATGATAGTGCGAGCCAAGGCAGCTGAGGTGGCGCTCACCGAGAGGGTATGCAACTACTACACTTTCCCTGTTGTTTATGCTTATGATTATGAAATGCAATTAACTGACCAAGAACCGTGTATGCAGACGACTGAGCTGACCGCGTCACTGGGTGAGATTTCTCGATTGCGAGAGGACGCAGAGCGGTCCCGAGCGGAGGCCGCAGCTTTACGTGCAGATGTAGCAGAGGCTTCACGCCTCTATGCAGAGATGGAGAGCTCCCGTGCCAGGACAGTGGAGACTGAGCTTGTTAGAGCACGGGCGGCAGATGCAGACCTCTACCGAGCTGAGGTTTCTCATCTCCAGGAGGAGATGGCGCAGAGCCGACCGGCAGATACAGTCGAGACGACGCTCCTTCATGCAGAGTTAGAGCATCTTCGAGCCGGAGCCGCGGAGGCGGAGCGTTACCGGGTGGAGGTGTCAGAGCTGAGGGGAGAGCTATGGGCATATAAGGAGATGAGCTTGCGATCAGTGCGCAGCGGGACTCCGAGCGCCAGCCACGGTACTCATGGCTCCGTGAGGAGTTACTTCACGGGTTCCTCTGGTCACCGGAGGAACGAGGAGGACGAGCAGCGCCGGTGACGTTAGCGAGACAAGGCGAATTCAGTGATGCCTCCACCAAAAAGGCACGAGGGAGGTGGAGACAGTGACGGGGGCCAGGGAGAGGGGTAGGCCTGACTCTTTGTACTTGAGGCCCGACTTTTGTACATGTGGGCATGATATGATAGTGATATGACACGCTTTTTTTTGTTTGTTTTGATTTTGTGGATATATGAATGTATGAATGAAATGCAAATAACTTACACTGACTTGCTGACTACGACTACAACACGAGTGAGACAGACACGCGCGTGAGAGAGAGAGATGACACGAGTGAGTGAGTGAGGAGAGAGACACGACAGAGTGAGAGAGAGACGCCGACTCGGAGTGAGGGAGAGACGCCAAAATGAGTGAGAGAGAGACGCCAAACTGAGTGAGAGAGAGACATCAAAATGAGAGAGAGAGAGACGCGACTGAGTGAGAGTGGGACGCGACTGTGACTGAGAGAGAGACGTGACTGTCGCTTGAGTGACACAGGTGAGACGCCAAACTGAGTGAGAGAGAGACGCCAAACTGAGTGAGAGAGAGACGCCAAAATGAGAGAGAGAGAGAGATGCGACTGAGTGAGAGAGGGACGCGACTACCGCTTGAGTGACACAAGTGAGAACAGGTTAAAATAGGGCTTCAGATGCCCAGGCGGTCGAAAACTGACCACTCAAAACCGCCACACGGCCTTGTCTTAGACCGTTCAAAGCCTCTCAGCTAAGGTGATCAAGCGGTTTAATGTTAGCCACTCAAAGAATAGGACGGTTCCTTTGTGACCGTGTAACCAATGGAGCGGTTGATTCCAGACCGCTCTTCCTTCAGGATTCGAACGGTGTAAAAGCTTATAAACGGTCGGAATATGACCGTCCACTGGATAGGGCAGTCTATCAATAGACCGCCCAAAGCTACGGCCTGAAGGCCTAACTGGGACTCTCTTGGAGAGTTCCAACCCGAAGATAGACGTCCTAACCCGACCTCAACTCGATCCCAACTTGATCTAGGCCTATCATAACTCACTTCTGGTGGGTTTAGGCCTCTATCTAAGCCCTATAAATAGGAGGGAAGTCTAAATTCGTACTTCACACCAAACCCCTCTTTCTAAGTCTCAAATCTTTGCTAATCTTCATCAAATCACCATGAAAAGGTCCTATGAGGGGAGTTCAATGGAGAGGGCAGCTTATGAAGGGCCAAAGCCGGCCAGGAAGGAGCGTGAAGTGCTCCAACGGCTGACTACAATCCCTCATCATCTGAGCTCGAGCCCTTTGAGAGGGGCATGTTACCATTAATTCATTCAAATAAGTTTATTCACTTACTTACACATTCTTCCTCTCTTCCTCTTTTTTCCTTTTCTATCTCAGCTTCTCCCTGGCTCCAGACGCTATTCCACTCTAAAGTGGATGGCTCCCATGGTTCGCGCATTGCCCCTAGAAGTGACATCCATCCTGAGATCCTGGCACCTACACCCACTCTTAGTACTAGGTCAAAACTACCCAAAGCTTTCTCTTGACTTGCACAGCATCTCAGCCTTGGTAGAAATCTGGCATCCTCAGACCCATACATTCATTTTCCCATCATTCGAGGCCACTACCCTATTAGAGGAGGTAGAGACCTACTTCTCTTTACCTAGGTCCCAGGTGGGAGGGGAGGACTCAGTGTGTCACACCGTTGCCCCTGTATACCCTAGACTCATCTTGGGAGGGTTCATACCAGACAGCAGGGACGTCCACACCTTCATAGGCCCACGTCAGATCCATCTCATTCCTCTTAGCCAGTGGGTAGTTGAACATTGTAGGAATCGGTGTGGATGGGATGAGGCCATAGCCAAGGCCACGTCTATTTGCTTGTGCGGGGCTATCTTGTTCCCCTCAGTTGACCATGTGCTAGAGACAACCCTTCTTAGTACCATCAGCGGCCTATGGCAGGGTCTTTCTATCTCCCAGGCCGTCCTTGCCTACCTATATGAGGGTCTTACCCCAGCAGCCCTAGGAGGTCCTCTCTTTGGTTCTATGATGCTCTTAGAGTGCTGGATGGGTGTCAGGATGAAATTCATCTACAAGGAGGATGTCACTTCAGCTAGCAGGATCTTTGGGAGCCACCCCCTCTTCTTCATAGGTGGCTCGTTCGGGTTCTCTCCACAGGTAGAGTGCAAGACAGCAGAGAAGAAGACCATGGATGAGTGGCGACTACACATCAACAAGTTGCCCCTGGATTGGTTCGTGATGCGCCCAGACTTCCTCCGCGACACCACTGTCAGAGTTCCTAGGAGGCCAGGCTTGGATTTGAGGCTCATGAGTGACACCGCACTGGCGATGTATAGCCCGCACCGGTGCTACCTATAGGTTGGGCTACCCAGGACTGTTCTACCAGCACTACCCAACCTTCCCGCACTACAGGCGAGGAGGATCGGTATAGAGGAGGACGAACAGGCGGTCAGGAGTGCCCTGATCATGTGGGAGGTGAGCAGGGTGCTTACCCTACCAGCGGAGGTTGCAGAGATTCCGACGACACACCAGGCCTATGTTAGAGAGCTGAGAGAGATACGTCCCTGCGTGGATGCCCATCGGAGGACTGAGTGATTTCTTTTTCTTTTCATAATGTTGATGTAGAGATTTATGCTTAGAGATGCTTGATAGATGAATGGATAAAGTTGGTGATTTGATTGGTTTGAGTTTGGGCTTTTCTTTTGTGTGACTGATGAGTTGGGATATGACTTCAAAATGCACACGGTCACAACTGACTGAATCGTCAGCTTCAACCTGCCCCTGCACACACATAATCTAAGAAAACAAATTAAATTTGTTTTAGGCTTAACCCCTTGCCTGTAACAAGTTAAAAAAATGACCGGCTCTTGATTTTTGGTCAAGGGGGTTAGCCTTATTAAATAGGCAAATGAAAAAATGGAAATGAATGCAATGAATGCTATGAATGCAAATCATGAAAACCTTGAAATTGACTTTTTTGGGTTTTTTTCAGTTTTGAATTATTTGATTTTTTGGGTTTTTGAAATATTTGATTTTTTTTGAGTTTTTGAAATATTTGATTTTTTGAGTTTTGAAACCAACTTAGACCTGACGATGGGGAACCGCATATCTCGCTTGGGGTCTCCTGGATTCAATGTGCGCTATAAAGGACCGTCCATGGCCGGGGCCAATTTCGCTTAACGGTGCTCTACCGAGGCTGTAACGACCTGTGAATCTGATTACTGGGAGAGACCCGATAACCCGAGACTCGAACCGCCGCCCACGAGCTGGGAGGGCTCGCAAGGGCTAAAAGGAGTGTGGAGGCACAAAGAAATAGAAAATAAAGCAGGACAACCAAAAATAACAAGCAGAAGTAAAAGAATAACTACAGCTACAACAGAGTCCAGTCCAACAAGAAGTACAGTCTAAAGCAGTAAAAACGTACCACATGCCGAGTGAACACTCGGCCCGGCAAGCTGGCAACAGAGAACCTCCGAACAGCACCCTCGAACCTTGAGGAAGAACTGCCACACCTGAAAGGCAAGGAGTGAGTCTCCAAAACAAAGACTCAGCAGGGATCCCGTGGAACCCCACCAAGAACCAACGGCGGCATAGAAAGCTGTAACTACGAGAGCAACAGTAACAGCAGGAACAGTAAACCCGGTGGCCGGTCGAAACACGGCACTACAACTACTCCTATTGTACCAGAAGGCACACCTCGGGCTCGCAGGGAGGTTACCGAACCACACTAGTACCACCTACCGAAGCAAAAGCCCACGGTAATCGCACCGTAGAGGCCTGTCTCCCAGAACACGGCCAACCTGGACACGTTGTCCAAGGTGCATCCCCGACCACCTGGTCGCGGGTACCGCACAGCAAGACGCAACCTCGATAAAGCTACTAGCACTAGTCTCACGGCACGAAAACCGACACACGCGCCACCGCGAGACCACCGAAACTCAACGGTCAACACGACTAAACCTGAAGGTCAAAGTCATAGAGACTGATAGTCTGTCACTCCCGACTCGACAGGAGTACCTCCCACCAGAAGTAGAGTCGGTAGCATCCCCTGATGTCATACACCGCACCGTAGGTGAACTGCCTGACGTGGTAGCTCCTACCAAAGGCACGAACACCGCACAAGTAACCATAATCAAGTGACTAGCTGGGGTCACGCCCGCCGACGTGGGTGTTGACACCCGTTTTTTGTCGATAAGTTGTGTCGTTTCTCTTACTCCCATCCTGTTGATGTCTCGAATTGTCCATCACTCGTTGGGGCTATTTTCAGGTGTATTTTGGGCTAGTTTTATGGGATACCTCTCTCCTTGGTTAGGTCCAAGTCATTTCGGGGCTTAAATGGGCCTGGGTTATGGTTGAATGGGCTTTTTCTATGAGTTTCAACGTCCACATGTATGTACGGTTCACCCACGACCACTCAATCCATGTGCAGTTAACTACGGGCCGTCCATATATTTTTGGAACATTTTGGCTGATTTTTTGAATTTCCACCGTCAAGCATTTATGCGGTCCTAATCAAGTCGTTCAACATAATGGACGGATTGATTATGACCGCTTATATCTCAGAGTCCTACGCTTGGTAATTTTCTCAGATAATTATCCAAGTAATTGAATTATCACCGATAAGGCTAGAATGGTTTGTCGTTGGTCGCTCTACATTTGAACGGTCTCAAGGGAGCCGTTCTTCTATGAGAGTCTAACGGCGGGCGTTCCGGTCAGTTCCAGGGATAATTGGGATTATTTTCTAATTATTTTGAATTTTCACCGACGGGTTTGGATGGTTAGTAGGTGACCGCCCATCCTGTTGAGCGGTCTATCGTAAGACCGTTCATCCCATCGACTGTTGAATTTTAACAGATTTTAATCCTTTTATCCATGGTTTTATCCCCAACTTCTTTCATCAATTTCTCCGCGTATAATCAACCATTTTGAGTGCCGTTTCGACTCGATGAGAGATAATTCTATTATCTACGATTTATCTTGAATAATCTCATCCCGAAAATGGCTCTAAACCCTAGTTTCGGGGCTGGCTTTCTAGGCTCTATAAATAGACCCTAAAGGTCGGACTTTGAAAGGGGGGGAGATTTTGGTCGACGGCGAAGCCCTGCCGCATTCTTGAGTGACCTAGCACCAAGGAGGGAGGCTTTCTACGTCCATACAAGCCTCCGTTCCAGGGAGTAGTTGATGTTTAGAGTCATTTGTGTTTTATAGCTTTCGTCACTGTTCATTGCATGCATTGCTTTCTCCCTACGTCCTACTTCATTTTTCCATCACCATGCACACATCCACCTGTGTTTTTGACACCCTAGGGGTTTAAAACCCCCCAGTTATCCCCCTTTCCATTTATCTATGCTCATCTATTACTATCTTGACATTTACTACACCATTTAGTTCTAATCTCGGTGTTATTCTTGTGTCTTTACGTTGTTTTACAGGTCAGCACTTCATCAGCACAAGGCCCATCCCCTCTGGCCGGCTGCAGAGGGTGGAGGTGAGCCCTTTCGCAACTTATGGCGTGGTGGACTTGAGTGGTTCCTAACTGCCCGTTCAAGAAGACGTGCGGCTCTTCCTGCACCGCCCGTCCTCTTCTTGCGGTTTACTTCAAGCCGTCCATCCTCTAGGAGCGCTTCCTCCCGCACGTTCTGCAGCACCCTTAGGTGGTCTATCATAACACCGCACGTCCTATAGGTGGTTCTTCATCAACCGCGCATCTTCCCAATGCTGCAGCTAGGCAAGTGTCTCCCCTTCCTTTCCAAAGCACGGCATGTTCATCCCGTCCGGCGCTTTGGTGGCGATCATGGTCACTTTCGTTTTCCATTCTCCTCTTGCTATTCTTCACTTACTCATCGCATGTTGATTTATTCATAGCATATCTTCCTTTAAGTAAGAGGAGAAAATATATCTACACCCTTCTTTTGTGGCGATCACGGTGGGACACCTAGTGCCCATCGTGCTTGTGAGTTGTTTAGTTCTCTTCTTGGAGTGATTTGTAGGTTGGGTGTGTTTTCTGCCTTATGGGACGTGCGCGGTTCTCCCGGAGCCATTCATCCTCTGGAGCGGCTGATCATCCACCGTCTTTCCCCTGCGACCAGAGCCAGTCCCCCTCCAACGCCCTATTGTAGACGGTGTCCCATCGACCGTCCAGCCTTCTGCGCGGCCTATCTCTGGCCGTTCCTCTCTTCGACATAGGTACGCTTCGGTGTGTTCTGGCTGTAGGTACGCGGCTGCTGGCGGTCCGTCCCAGAGCGTACGCGGCTGGTTATAGACCGTTCTTATGGTACGTTCCTCATTACGGTTACCCCATATTTACAGCATTCTGTGATTGTTTTGCAGTCATTTTGTCGTTCTGTCACTCCCTGGATTATACGGTCCTCTACAGACCGTCTGACTCTTTGAGCGGTCGCATCCAAACCGTTCTTCTGGTGCCGCAGCACTCTCATTGTCCATTTTGATTGCTATATTCCATACGATTTGTCAGTTTTGGTGCTAGTTGTTGATCTCCCCCTGCTCCCTTACAATTGTTGCATCATTATTTTATTGCTCATATATTTGCTTGATCATTGTTCAATAGTTGCTAGGCTAGATTCTGCATGCACTCCGATGCGCATAGGAGCATCCATCTCTTTTCATAGTAGTTGCATTCCTACCGAGGTAGGGTTTCCTCTCGTCTCCATATTCCTTGGAGCCGACTAGGGACCTTGCTGAGGGCCTCCGTAAGCCCCCGTGAGCCGTGGATTCCCACACGGACGCCGGGCAGGTTGTACCGTATCCACCCCAGTCTAGGGTTTGCATCCGCGAGTGAGAGGTCCCTATAGAGTCACACAGTTCCTCATTTCTTACCCTAGTCAGGCACCCAGTGGTTGAGCGAATTTACAGTTCAATTAACCCATTAAGGTTCAAAGAAGAATTCATAAGAATCTGACGGGCATCATTTAATAACTTGATTGTACAATTTGGTGATTCTCCTCTCATCTCTTCCTTCCATTGCATGCTTGTGGTTTTCTTTGTTGCTTTGTTTGGTTAGGTTTGTTTGTCATAGTCCTAGGTGCTTAGTGTATGTGGGGTTGTTTTTTTCCCTCAGGATCATCTCCTAGGGTCAGTTCTCATTTCCATTCTTACTTCAACCCCTTGTTCGATTCATTGCCTCCTATGTCGTCATACTACTTCTCTCAGTCTCATGAGGACTCCCTTCCTCGTGGCCTTCTTGAGGACCCGCCTAGGGTCGCCCATACGCAAGGGGGAGAGGGGACTGCCCCTCCGCTCTCGACCATTCTTGGTGAGGGTTCCCAACCCTCTCTCTCAAATCTATCCATTCAGAATCTGACTAATCAAATTCTCAATATGATGGCCCAGCTGGACCCTACCCAGCTCCATCTCATCCGGCAAGCCTTGCAGGGGGCCGATGCCCCGACCCCAATTCCTGCTCATGGCATTAATGCTGCTGCCACCACATCTTCTGCTGCTGGGACCACCTCTGTGGCCCCCATTGACCTTACCCCCACCCGCCCTCAGATCCTTCGCTACTCCAGCATGGAAATGGGCCAGGCTTCCACCTCGGCCCATCAACCGCTCGATAAGGGGAAGTCTCAAATCCCCTCTGTTCCTTACCTTGATCCCCATGCCACTATTTCTCCATGGCCGCAGGCCCTCGTGGCCTCGGCAGACTTCATTAGGTTGCAGCCAGGGGCCGCCCAGCTGGCTCATGCGGATGCGGGCCCATCCCCGGCCCATTATCCATCTTACGGGCCGCCCCCTCAATCGACTTATCAGTTGGCTACCTATCCAGGCACTACTCCTCCTGCTCCTTCTCCTCCTTCCCGGGAACGGGAGATTCTCGATAAATGGGCTGCTATGCAGCAACAAATTGATCTCCTCCACAAGCGGGTTGGCCCGCAATCTTTGGCTGACGTCCCTATTCCTAACTTCAGGGACATTCATTTTCCTTCTCAGTCTAGCTCCCCGTGTACCGCAAATATGACGGGAATGGCAACCCGTTTATCCATGTTCAGGAGTTCCTATACGAGTCAGCACAGTTCCAGCAAGACGATCGCCTGATGGCTTATTTATTTCGCTGATCATTGGAAGGGGTCGCCCTGGAATGGTTCTATACTTTACCCATGGAGGAGGCCGAGAATTTCAAGACTGTCAAAGAGAGGTTTATTCAGAGATTCCAAGATCGGTCGGACCCGAGTATTCCTTCACCGACCTGGTAGCTGAGAAGATGAAGCCAGAGAAAGATGTTGCAACCTATGCAGATCGATGGAGGCAGATGGCCTCACGTGTGCCCGGGCAAATCCTGGAAGAAGAGAAAGTAAAGTTGTTGATCTCCAATGCCACGCCAACATTCAGAAATATCTTGGCAATGAATGACATTTCGAATATGCACCAGTTATACAGCAGAGCTCGGTTCATATAAACCCAGTTCAAAGACTCCCCTATTCATTCTCTGTTTGAGGCCCAGAAACCCAAAACCGCCAGGAAAACCAAGGGCCCCGTCACTAAGGGAGTACAGATCAATGAGCAGGTCCAGGCTGTTCAATTCCCCCACCAAGCCGCTCCACCTCGCTTCCCTCAGCCTCCACGCAACCCCCAGTTCGCCACTTCACAAGTTCCCCAACCCAATTTCCAGGTCCCACAATACCCACAACAACAACCACCACCACCACAACAGCCTCAATGACTGCCACAATACAATAATGTTCCTCCACCTGCCGCCTATGGACCTGCTCGACCGAGCCCAAAAAGGGCCCATTACCCTCCTCTTCCTGAGACTCTGCCCGATATTTTCTCTGCTTTGATGTATACTGGTGATCTTCAATTACCTCCAGAGCGTCAAAATTGGAATCCGGCCGCCGATTAGTCCCGATATTGCATATTCCATCGGCAGCCCGGGCACACGATAGAGCGGTGCTATAAGTTTAGAGACTTGGTGTATGACTTACATGAGGGCCAGAGGATTGATTGGGCCCAGATGCACCAGCTGATCGAAGATATCAAGCAGAGGCAGAGGCAAGCCAGGCCGCAGCAGGCGGTGCCCCAGCAGCAGCAGCAACAGCAACAGCAACCCCAGCAGCAACAGCAACCCCAGCAGCAACAGCAACCCCAGCAGCAGCAACAGGACCTTGGGATTCATCAGAATCCCATGCCGATGCATCAACCCGCTCCTCAGCAACAACAACAGCCGCCGGCGCTGGCGCCGGCACCAGCACAAGTAAACATTGTCCAGCACCCAGCCCCCAACGCTGGGTGGACTTTTGATGATGAAACCCCCGCACACCTTTTGGCCTTCCACCACAACCATTCCCCCACACCTGCTACCCCCTCCATCCTCAGGCCCGCCATTCTGACCACTACCCCACTCGTTATTCCCTCCGCATCACCCATTAGGCCCGTCGCATTCCCCTCTGCATCGCCAGTCCTTGCGCCACCACTCCCCATACCCTCCATCATCACCCCTCCGCTTAACCCCTCGCCCATCTCCCATTCACCAGGGCCCATTAGACCAACTTCCGCCATCCTTACCCCCATTTCTACACCTTCCACCTACCCCACTGGGCCAAGCGGGGGTCCATCTCAGGCCGTGCCGGCACCACATTGCGCCCTTCAGAGCAGGCGTCCCTTCCAAAGAATTTTTCCTCCCTCTGGTGCGTCTGCACCCAACCTCCAAGTTCCTTCCCCCACAGCTGAGACAGAAGAAGTAGACCCCGTGCCAGGCACAAAATATGACCTATTGCAACACTTGGACCGGATGCCGGCCAAGATCTCAGTTTTGCAATTGATCAAAAGGTCGCCACTACACCAGGATGCCTTGAAGACTTTTTTGCAGAAGGTTATGGTGAGCGAGGATGTGGCAGTGGATAGCTTGCCGTCGGTTTTGGCAACGATTACCAAGGGGCCTTCTATTTCATTTTCTGAGTCAGAGCTAGCGCCCCTTGAGGCACGGCAGATGCCGCTATGTATTACCATCTCTTTAAACAAAGTGGCCGTGGAGTCCGCCCTTGTGGACACTGGAGCGTCGATAAATGTGTGTCCATTGAATACCCTTCGTGCCTGTAACATTTTAGAGGATATGCTCAAGCCAACCCCGACCACAATAGCAGCATATGACAATTCCAGACGTGCTTGTCACGGGGTCGTGACTATACAGGCCGAGCTAGGGCCTTTGGTTATGGACGTGGAATTTTATGTATTGAACATAGACCCAATGTTCAAAGCTATTCTGGGTCATACATGGATAAACAGCCTGAACGCCGTGCCATCGACTGCCCACCAGTGTTTGAAATTCCCATTCCAGGGGCGGGTGGTCAAGGTGAAAAGTATTTCCACGGTCCAAAATGTTGATGCGATAGCAGCCAAGATTCTTCCTACATTATGGCCGAGTAATAGGCCAGTTCTATCAGTTATGGACTTGAATCATTCATGGGCATATGCCTCACGCAAGCCCGCCACTGCGCCAACAAATGTCAAGATCAAGTCCAATATGAGAGACTTCAAAGGGTGGCACATGATTCTGAAACTGGGCTATCAGCCGGGCCTGGGTCTCGGCGCACAATTGCAGGGCCGGACCAACCCCATCCCTAAAGGCAGGAAGATGGGCCGCCGAGGGCTCGGCTACAGTGATTCCGCAATGTCGATACTTGGTGACTCCGGGCCATTAACATGGGACTATCGACAGCATTTTGTGAGAGGCCCATTACAGCCCGGCACCTTGAAGAAGCCGCCGCCCGGTCTTGAAGAGAAGGCAGATGATGCCTGTGTTGTTGTTGACCCACCACCGCCGCTGCAGGGGCTGGTGGGTGATTTAGAAGATTTTTTTGATTGTTTTGAGAAATTGTTTTGTGAAAAAGAAAGTCAGCCGAAGAAGAAGGAGACGCAGCTGGTGAAGCGTCCTCAAATGAAATTGGTTCGCTGGGGGCCACGGGAAGTGGGGAGCTCCATCACTACTTATTCTATGTCCCCGTCCCGTCTTGCCTCTTTGTTTCAGCAATTGGGGTTTGTTCCCCGTTCCCCTCCAATCCTGGTCAACCCATGCTTCACGGAGAGACCACCTGAGATTTTATTTGTTCCCTGTGCTTGCGGGCGCTGCCCGCCTATTGATCTTTCTACCCTATTTACTCCTCCTCCCCCCGGAGCTCAGCTCCATGAGATGTGGTTTTCCTCCTCCGATCCATTCTTTGATTGCATACTTCCTGAATTGTTCCCCATGCAACTGCCTCCTCCTCCGTCTTCTTCCTCCTCCTGCTGCGTGATCACCTCCGGCCTCCAAAAAAAAATGCCAATTTCAAAACGGAGGTTTCAATGGAAGATTACGCTGTGTTTTGCTCAGATTCCCAGGGGCACGAGACCCCTGTTCCTTTTCCAATAGATTTCCTCTCTCCTAGGGTAGATGTACAGTGTGCAGAGTCTCCTAGGTTAGTAGAGTCAGTTGGGGTAGAATCTAGTTCGAGTCTAGTCAGCCTGTCCTCATCTGCGGCGCACCCCGTGATGCGTCATCCCAAATCCATTCCCGATAGGTTTCTGCAAGATCTGGCTGAAAGATGCCACGCCCTTCTGAGATGTCCTGAGTTTGTAGAGACCGCGATTGTTCTTGAGGATGATGAGGAATTAGAAGGGGTATGGAGCAACGACGGATTAGGGGTATATGAAATTGTGAATGAGAAGGACCCAGCTGACGATGAGGAAAGCGACGTAGATGACATTGCTGACCTGTACGCGCAAGGTTTGAAGAGATTTGATGAACCATCCTCGGCAGTGGATGAACCCACTAAGGAAATTAATCTTGGAACCAAAGAGGACCCCAGGCCCATACTTATTTCTGCTAATCTCCCCCCTCAGGTTGAAGAGGAGCTCATCAAGGTTTTGAGGGAGTATAGCGATTCCTTTGCCTAGTCCTATGAGGACATGCTGGGTCTTGACCCCACGATGGTTGAACATCGATTGATTCTCCCCGTTCCCCTCCAATCCTGGTCAACCCATGCTTCACGGAGAGACCACCTGAGATTTTATTTGTTCCCTGTGCTTGCGGGCGCTGCCCGCCTATTGATCTTTCTACCCTATTTACTCCTCCTCCCCCCGGAGCTCAGCTCCATGAGATGTGGTTTTCCTCCTCCGATCCATTCTTTGATTGCATACTTCCTGAATTGTTCCCCATGCAACTGCCTCCTCCTCCGTCTTCTTCCTCCTCCTGCTGCGTGATCACCTCCGGCCTCCAAAAAAAAATGCCAATTTCAAAACGGAGGTTTCAATGGAAGATTACGCTGTGTTTTGCTCAGATTCCCAGGGGCACGAGACCCCTGTTCCTTTTCCAATAGATTTTCCGATCCATTCTTTGATTGCATACTTCCTGAATTGTTCCCCATGCAACTGCCTCCTCCTCCGTCTTCTTCCTCCTCCTGCTGCGTGATCACCTCCGGCCTCCAAAAAAAAATGCCAATTTCAAAACGGAGGTTTCAATGGAAGATTACGCTGTGTTTTGCTCAGATTCCCAGGGGCACGAGACCCCTGTTCCTTTTCCAATAGATTTCCTCTCTCCTAGGGTAGATGTACAGTGTGCAGAGTCTCCTAGGTTAGTAGAGTCAGTTGGGGTAGAATCTAGTTCGAGTCTAGTCAGCCTGTCCTCATCTGTGGCGCACCCCGTGATGCGTCATCCCAAATCCATTCCCGATAGGTTTCTGCAAGATCTGGCTGAAAGATGCCACGCCCTTCTGAGATGTCCTGAGTTTGTAGAGACCGCGATTGTTCTTGAGGATGATGAGGAATTAGAAGGGGTATGGAGCAACGACGGATTAGGGGTATATGAAATTGTGAATGAGAAGGACCCAGCTGACGATGAGGAAAGCGACGTAGATGACATTGCTGACCTGTACGCGCAAGGTTTGAAGAGATTTGATGAACCATCCTCGGCAGTGGATGAACCCACTAAGGAAATTAATCTTGGAACCAAAGAGGACCCCAGGCCCATACTTATTTCTGCTAATCTCCCCCCTCAGGTTGAAGAGGAGCTCATCAAGGTTTTGAGGGAGTATAGCGATTCCTTTGCCTAGTCCTATGAGGACATGCTGGGTCTTGACCCCACGATGGTTGAACATCGATTGATTCTTAAACCAGGGGCAACACCCGTTAAGCAGAAAGTGAGAAGATTCCACCCACAGATGGCCTTGAGAATTAAGGAAGAAGTCGACAAATTGCATAAGGTCAGGTCCATTAGAGTTGTCTTATATCCGCAGTGGGTGGCCAACATAGTCCCGGTAATGAAGAAGGATGGTAAAATTTGGATTTGTATCGACTTCAGGGACTTGAATAAGGCATGTCCGAAAGACGATTTCCCGCTTCCTCACATTGATGTATTGGTTGATAACACAGCTGGATATGAAGCCCTCTCGTTCATGGATGGTTATTCTGGATATAACCAAATCCGTCTAGCTCCGGAGGACCAAGAGAAGACATCGTTCACCATGCCCTAGGGCACGTACTGTTATGTTGTCATGCCATTCGGATTAAAGAACGCATGTGCTACTTATCAGAGGGCAATGATGGCTATCTTCCACGACATGATGCATGTCTATTTAGAAGCTTATGTGGATGATATTTTGGTCAAATCAAGGTCTCAAGAAGAACACCCCGCCATTCTAGCCAAAGTGTTGCAAAGAGCTAGGGAGTATAAGTTAAAGATGAATCCAAAGAAATGCGTGTTTGGAGTTGCATCAGGGAAGTTGCTCGGGTTTATAGTTAGTAAATGGGGGATTCAGATCGATCCAAACAAAGCAAAGGCCGTTATGGAAATGCCGCCGCCTAAGAACATTACTGAACTCAGAGGTTTGATTGGGCGTTTACAATTCATCAGGAGGTTTATATCTCAACACTCGCAGAGATGCCGTCCATTTTATGAATTGTTAAAGGCGGGCGCAAAGTTTGAATGGAATGAACAATGCCAAAAGGCCTATGAGGAGCTTAAGGTTTATCTTCTTAATCCCCCGGTTCTGCAACCACCCGTCCCTGGGAAACCCCTGATCTTATACATTTCTGTGATTGAGGACTCCCTAGGAGCTATCTTGGCGCAGGTAGATGATGAAGGAAGGGAAAGGGCAGCATACTACCTTTCGAGGTTGTTTAATCTTGCTGAATCTAAGTATACTACCATGGAGAAGACCTGTGCAGCGCTAGTGTGGGTAGCTCAGAAGCTTAAACATTATTTCCTTGCCCACGAGGTTAGATTGATCTCTAGAATGGACCCCATTCGTTATCTTCTAGAAAAACCTATCCTTTCTAGCCGATTAGCTTGCTGGCAGAGCTTTCTTTCCCAGTTCGACATCTCCTTCATTGTCCAAAAAGTAATCAAGGGATATGCTATTGCTGAGCACCTTGCTCATTCTCCTATCCCTTGCACTGATTCAATCCAGGATGAATTCCCTGATGAGCACTTGGCTGTAATCACTCATCTTCCTTTTTGGTCTCTCCATTTTGATGGTGCCCTCAATTCCCAGGGCAGTGGGATCGGCACCGTTCTCCTTACTCCGGAAGGGGTAACCATCCCTGTCGCTTATCAACTCTCATTTCCTACCATGAATAATATAGTTGAGTATGAGGCTCTCCTTGCCGGTCTGAAGCATGCCTACATCATGGGTGCGCGATACCTTAACATCATAGGAGACTCTCAGTTGGTGCTGCGTCAAGTTCTATCAACTTACCGCACCCGTGACCCTAAGCTTAAGCCCTATCAAGATCTGGTCACGCTACTGGCTAGGTAATTCTGAAAACTTATCTATATTCATACCCCTCGCTCTCAGAACATTTTGGCTGATGCCCTTGCATCGCTCGCTTCTTCTCTATCGTCCCCCCTCAGTCGCGCCACTGAGACCATCGTGGTCCAGCGGTTAGACCTCCCTTCCCTTCAAGATCCCTGGTTCGATAACCTTAGGAAATCTGTAGAAAGGAAGATAGAAAGGGAAGAGGTGAAAGAAGTATCATTAACTGAGCTTGAGGAGATCATCGAAGAAGAAGAATTGCTGTGGTACTATGAAATTGAGCAATATTGCAGGGATGGTACGTTTCTGGAGGCGGCAAATGTCGAGCAGCGAAAGGCCATTAGAAGAGTCGCCGCAAGATACACAATTGTTGCTGGTGAATTATATAGGCGGGCTCTGAACGGAGTTCTAATGAGGTGTCTAGATGACGACGAGGCTTGGAAGGTAGTAGAAGCAGCTCACTCCAGTGAATGTGGAGGGCATGTAAATGGACAGGCATTGGCAAAGAAAATTCTTAGGCAGGGCTATTACTGGCCGACCCTAGAAGGATATTGCTCCACCTATGTCCGTAGGTGTCTCCAATGCCAGCTGCATGCTGACAAGATCCATGCTCCTTCTTCTTCTCTCCATCCTCTTTCTGCTCCTTGGCCATTCTCGATGTGGGCCTTTGATATCATCGGACCTCTCGGTGACCTAAATTCCGTAGTCAAGCAGAAGTCCTTCATTTTGACGGCTAGGAGTACTTCACCAAGTGGGCAGAAGCTGAAGCTTATGCAGAGATCAAAGCCACCACAGTATGCCGGTTTATTTTGAAGAACATTATCTCGCGGTTTGGAGTGCCAAGTGATATCGTCACCAACAACGGACCTCAATTTGTCTCTCAAGAACTCCGGGACCTCTGTAAGAAGTTTAATATATCATTGCACCATTCATCACCATACTACCCTCAAGGTAATGGCCAGGCTGAGGCCACGAATAAAACCCTTCTTAAAATTATCAAGAAAACGTGCGAGTCGCGTAAGTTCGCTGATTGGGCCGACAAACTGGTAGAAGCTCTATGGGCTTATCGCACCTCCGTCCGCACTCCCATAGGGCAAACTCCTTTTGCTCTCACCTATGGGATGGAGGCGGTACTCTTGTATGAGATCTTGATCCCTTCCCTAAGAGTGCAGCTGGACAAAGAACTTAATCTCGATGAGCGTCGAGAGGCGTTGCTAGTCCAACTGGAACTCTTAGACGAGAAGAGGCTTAACGCGGCCAATCATGTTTCCGTGTATCAAAAGCGTGTCTCGCGGTATTTTCAAAAGAAGGTTATCGAGCGAAAATTTCAAGTGGGTAATATGGTTTTGAAACGCAAATTCATTAGATCAGCAGGTCCCAGGTCTAAGCTGCAACCCAACGGGGAAGGGCCATTCGTAATCAAGGAAGTCTATCCGGGTAACGCGTATCGTTTAATCAATGCGGAGGGTGAGGAATTGCCAAACCCGTGGAATGGGCTATACTTAAAACGTTTCTATCCATAGAGTCAAAACCAGCGACGGCTCGATAGCGGGGCATGCCTCCACCTGATCACGAAAGGAGAACCTCGGTCCAGCATCTCACACACTACACGACCGCATGTGGTTCGGTTTTCTTCTATTGCACGACACCATCTCTCCCTGGGCCATGCTTGGGGGAGGGTGAAGGTCCTTGTCTTTTCTCTCTCTCGGCTGAAAATAGGGGCAAGTGATGAATAAGGGGGCGAGAACTGATCTAGATCCCCCACTAAAAGAGGTCTCAAATAAGGGCAGTCCGTTATGACCTTATTCCGCAAAAGCAAGAGAAAAGCAAGAAAAAGAAGAATGACGAAGAAAGAAAAGGGGCAAAGATCAAATCAAAAGTCAAAGCTGAAAGCACAAAGCTCGAAGCTCTCAAAATTTTGAAAATCCCCAAATAATAAAACTAGGCATGGCAAGAGTGGCAGTACAGTTTCCCCGCAGGACGTTATGAGCCCGGTCGTATGCGTGCCTAGAGCGGATATAGGTTCGATGACGGACACAGAGCCCCGGCGCAACAGACCAAATTCTTTGAAAAGGGGGTGTCCTGAGAAGAACTCAAGCCCTAAAAACCTCTATACCTGCCGCCAGCTTCCCTACTGAATCTTTTTTAATTTTTCAAGGAACGAATCCCACCCCGGGTATGGCCTCAGTAGAGGCATCATTAAGCAAAGTTGACCCCGGCCACAGGCGGTCCCCTCTTTGCACATGCTGCTTCTAGGAAACCCATAGCGAGACGGGAGGTTCCCCGTTGTTAAGCTTGAGCTGGTTCCAAAACTCAAAAAAATCAAATATTTCAAAACTCAAAAAAATCAAATATTTCAAAACTCAAAAAATCACATATCACAAAATTCAAAAAATCAAATATTTCAAAACTCAAAAAATCAAATATTTTAAAACTCAAAAAATCACATATCTCAAAATTCAAAAAATCAAATATTTCAAAAACTCAAAAAAATTCAAATATTTCAAATCCAACAAAAAAAAATTGGATTCTTCCATCATACGCATCGCATGCATTCAATTTTGTCATTTTGTTTTTCGCCTATTTAATAAGGCTTACCCCCTTGACCAAAATCAAGAATTGGTCATTTCTAACTTGCTACAGGCAAGGGGTTAAGCCTAAAACAGATTTGACATGTTTTCTTTATTTGTGTAAGCACAGGGGCAGATAGAAGATTGAAGATACAGTCAAGCCATGGACGCGTACATTCCAAAGGTATTCAATCACATCAGAGAAAGCCCAAACTCAAACTCAATCCAATCATCAATCTTATTCATTCTCATATCAAACTCTAAGCATCCATCTCTATATCAATATCATCATGAAAAGATAAAACAACCGCTGGGCATCCCCACGGGGACGTATCTCTCTCAACTCCCAAAGGTAAGCCTGCCGTGTCTCTGGACCCTCCTCAACCCCCGCCGGTAGAGTGTGCACCCTGCTCACCTCCCACATGATCAGCGCGCTCCTGACCGCCTGCTCGTCCTCCTCTGTCCCGATCCTCCTCGCCTATAGCGCGGGAAGGTGGGGTAGCGTCGGTAGCACGGTCCGAGGTAGTCCAACCTGTAGGTAGCACCGATGTGGGCTGTACATCACCAGAGCGGTGTCACTCACAAGCCTCAAGTCCAAGCCTGCCCTCCTAGGTAGCTTGATGGTGGTGTCGTAGAGGAAGTCCGGGCGCATCACAAATCTATCCAGGGGCAGCCTGTTGATGTATGGGCACCACTCGTCCCTGGTCTTCATCTCAGCCGTCCTGCACTCAACCTGTGGAGAGAACCTGAAGGCGCCTCCTATGAAGTAAAGAGGGTGGCTCCCGAAGATCCGGCTAACCGAAATAATGTGCTCCCTCTGGATGAACTTCATCCTGACTCCCATCCAGCACTCCAATAGAATCATAGAGCCAAAGAGAGGATCTCCTAGGGCTGCAGAGCTAAGACCCTCGTACAAGTAGGCTAAGACAGCCTGGGAGATGGAAAGTCCCCGCCACAGGCCACTAATGGTGCTAAGTAAGGGGATCTCTAGGACGTGGTCAGCAGAAGAGAAAAGGATAAGCCCGTACAGGCAGATGGATGCGGCCTTGGCTATGGCCTCATCCCAGCCACATTTGTTCTTACAATGCTCCACTACCCACTAGCTAAGAGGAAGAAGGTAAATATGACGAGGGCCTACAAAGGTATGAACATCCCTGCTATCCGGTACAAACCCTCCCATGATGAGTTTTGGATCTATAGGGGCAACAGTGTGGCATATCAGGTCTTCCTCCCCTACCCTGGACCTAGGGAACCTGAAGTAGGTCTCTACCTCCTCTAGCAGGACAGTGGCCTCGAAGGATGAGAAGAAGAAGGTATGGGTCTGAGGGTGCCATGTTTCTATTAAAGCTGAGATGCTATGCCAATTTAAGGAGAGCTTTGGGTAGTTCTGGCCTAAAACTAGAAGGGAGTGCAGGTGCCAGGAATTGAGAAGGCTAGTTACTCCTAGGGGCAATGCACGAATCATGGGAGCCACCCATTTCAAACTAGAATAGCGCCTCGGGCCCGGAAGGAGCTAAGAAGAAGAAAAGAGAAGGAATAATAGGAAAAGGACATATAAGCGAAATTGAGAGAAAAGGAAATTGAATCAACATCATTATTGACTTACTTCTCTCATGGGGTTTGCGCTGAGATGTCGAGGAATTGAACGTAGTCGCTGGAGCGCTTCCCGCTCCTTCTTTGCCGCTCTCGACCCTTCGAAAGACCTTCCCTCCATGGAGCTTCCCTCTAGGGCCCTCTTCATGATGGTTTGGTGGAGAATTACGAGGGTTTTGAGGCTTAGAAGAGGAGGATTGTGAGAGATACAAATTTAGGCTTTCCCCCCTACTTATAGGGCTTGTTAGGAAGCCTAGGCCTCTTGAGATTGGGTTGGATAAATCTAGGACGGGTTAAGATGAGTTTTGGATGGGTTCAAAACAACTTACCCTCGGGTTAGGGACTCTCCAGCAGAGTCCCTTTTTGAGTTCGCAGGGTACTCCATTGGACGGTCTTACGATAGACCGCCCATCTATTTGGGCGGTCCGTCTTTGGCCTTATATATTCTTCTAGAGGGTTCGGGCGACTGAATATGGGCGGTCTATATTAGACCATTCTTCATTATGAACGGTATTGTGAGAACCGTTTATATAATTCTGCACGGTTAAGGAGAAACCGCCCATCTTTTGAGCGGTCAGATGTGAGCCGTTCTGTCATTTAAAACTATGTCTTGACAAATCCTCACTCATCTCACTCAGTTTGGCGCACTCATCTCACTCAGTTTGGCGCGTCTCTCTCTCTCACTCAAGTCAGCGTATGCGTCTCTCTCTCTCACTCAAGTCGGTGTGTGCATCTCTCTCTCTCACTCAAGTCGGCGTGTGCGTCTCTCTCTCTCACTCAAGTCGGCGTGTACGTCTCTCTCTCACTCAAGTAGGCGTGTGCGTCACGCTCTCACTCAAGTCGGCGTGTGCGTCACTCTCTCACTCAAGCCGTGCGCGTTTCTCAATCTCACCCGTCTGTCTCACTCTCGCTAGTAGTCAAGTCGCATACATTCATCCATTCATAAAACAAAGTAAAAGCAAAGTGCATATCACTATCATATCATATCACATCATGTACAAAAATCGGGCCTAGTACAAAGTCAAGTCTGTCCCTCTCCCTGGCCCTCGTAACTGTCTCCACCGCCCTTGTGCCTCTTTGGGGGAGGCATCGCTGAGGTCGCCTCGTCACGCCGTCGCCGACGTCGCTCCTCCTCCTCATTCCTCCGGTGGCCGGAAGAACTAGTGAAGTAACTCCTGACAGCACCGTGGGTACCGTGGCTGACGCTCGGAGTCCCGCTGCGCGATCGCCGGCTCATCTCCTTGCAGGCTCACAGCTCTCCACGTAGCTCGGACGCCTCAGTCCTATAGCGCTCCGCCTCGGAAGCGCTGGCTCGGAGTCGCTCCAACTCTGTCCGCAGGAGCGCCGTCTCCAGCGCGTCTGCCGGTCGGCTCTGCGCAGCCTCCTCCCACACGCGGGCCACCTCCTCTCTAGCCACTACCCGGCTCTGCTCCAGCTCTGCTCGGAGGCGGGTCAGCTCGGACGTCTGCATGCACATATCTTTGTCAGTCAATTGAATTTTCATTCATAATAAGCAAAGGGAAGTTTAGAGTTGCGTACCCTCTCGGTGAGCGCCACCTCGGCCGCCTTGGCCCGCGTCACCATCCTGGTAAAATCTGCATCTCTCTCAGCCTGGTCGGCTGGAGTTCGGGTCGTAGAAGGGGAAGGAGCGTCTGGTCCCGCTCTCTGGGCTCCCTCGGCACGCTGCATCCAAATACTCCAGGTCAGTCACATGCATAATCATATAGAATTGCACAATTTAAAGAATTTAGGGTTTAGAAAACTCACCAGTAAGGCCAGGGCTTGCCTGGCCTCGTCTCGCTCCCTGATGGTGGAGTGCAGAAGTCCCTGCAACTCCGCCAGTCATCCCGCAGGGTCGATCTGCATTTAGGAGTCCATGTGTTAGTGCATCATCATATAGGAATCGTAAGCATAATAGACAAAGTTTAGGTTCAGAAGTCGTACCGGTCGGTGAGCACCCCGAAACACCTGGTCTCGATAGTGCCATGCGTACGCAGTGTAGTACGCACTGTCACTCTCTACTCGGGCGGTCACTACTCACCCTCGTGTGGTCCAATCGGCAACTTGAGTTGCGTTCCTCGCTGTCCAATCAAACGCCTTGCCGAGTCCTCGCGTCATCCTCGTCACTCGCTCCCCCGCCTTCTCAGGCACAGGGAACTCCACCGTGGGCTGATGGACCTCGATGGTCCTCATCACCAACCTGCAGTGTAGTGGCTCCACTACATTCATGCAGTGAAGCCACACGTCTCGTCCGGAGAAGGCAAGGGTGCCGACCACCCAAGGCTGACCCTCCTGGCCCTCCTCTGCGTAGGGTGTCCACCATACCTGCAAGCAATAGGAAGTCGCATCAGCATCCGTCTCATATAGGAATTGCATTTAATTAAAAAGTCAGAGTTTAGAAGCACACCGAGGCATACGGTAGAGCGTCCAGGTCATCCTGCAGCTCCCGGACCTGTCGTCTCAGGGCTGTCATTTCCCGAGGTGCTGTCCACCTCCGTGCAATCGGCAGGAGCCCAAGACGGGTCTCCTTGCCTCTGCCCAGCCCACGTAGGCCCACACCTGCATCACAGCGTCGTGTCAGCATTTGAGAAACATGTAGAATTGCATAATTGAATCTAAGGTAGAGAGTCGTACCTGGAGTAAGGGGGAGAAACCCCCGAGCATCGTCCGATGCGCCGTCGAACTGAGGGTGTCGAAGAGAAACGCGAGAACTGCCGCTCCCCAAGCATAGTCCCCGGTGTGCTCCAGCTCCTGAAGGAATGGAAGGAAGCGGCAACTCATCATGTCCGCCCTTGTAGAGAAGAGGAGTCGTCCGAACAGCAACATCAGGAACCACCACAAAACTCGGTCTGCCTCCGCTCCCGGTCCTGCTGCAACTCTCGGCCGCGCCAGCTCTATCAGCCGCTGCAGGTGCTTCTCCGGCTACTCGCCGACTGCAACTCCAGCTCACCGCAAGCCCAGGCTGTCCTGAAGACCAGCCCGGGCAAGAAGGGTCAACTGCCTCTCGGGACGCCGTAACTCAAGGCCCAGCAACTCCCGAGCCATCCCCCGGTAGTCGGGAAAAGTAGTCCCGCTGACCGGTGACTCATGCACTCGAAGGCCAGTGAGCCTGGCCACGTCCTCCAGCGTGGGGACCATATGCCCCCACGGGAAATGGAACGTCCGACTCACTGGGTCCCAGCGGTCGTGCAGGGTGTAGAGCAGAGCTGCATCGAACTGACACACCTCGATGCTCAGGAATGGGGCGAACCCCATGGCAGCCAACCGCTCCCTTTGGAAGTCCGGCAGTGCTAAGTACATTGCGCGGACCTGCAGCCACGAGGTGCGGGTCCTACGCTTTCCCTGCATTCATTCATTCATTTTAGATGCATTTTAATAATTAATTTAAGCATTTTGTTTCATTTCTAAATAAAATCATCAAGCTTTGAATCTCTGTCATAAGAGCGGTTCACAACAGGCCGCTCGTCCCTTCAACGGTCCCATGTTCACCGTTTCATTCCTCTGGTTCTGTTGATTTGAACGGGCTGACGCTGACCGTCCTTAACTTGGACGGGTTATCATCCGCCGTTTGTCCCTCAGGCTTCCTAGGGTAGGACGGCCACTCCTGGGCCGCGTAAATGTTGGACGGTCCTATGGGGACCGCATTGTTCTGCGTTGATTGGGTGTTGAACGGACCAATATGGCCCGTATGTTGTTTGTACGGTGATCCCCTCACCGTCCCTATTTTGTTCGGTTCTATTATTGAGTGAAGTTGAACGGCTTATTCCCAGCCGTATGGATGTTGAGCGGTCCTATGTGGGCCGCGTGTTTTGGTTTATGCGGTTTCTGTTCAACCGCTCTACCGTCGTCTTCTCCGATGATGGTGGGGGTTCCCCGCCGGCAGGGAGGCCACCATGGCCCCCCAAACCGGCCCCTAGCCATCTAAAATCCCTTTAAAACCCCCCCTAAGACTAACATGAGTCTCTTAAAATCAAAGAAAATGAGATTAAGGGTGGGGGGGAACCTACCTCGGGGTCCCTCGCTGGCCTCGCCACCCTTGCCGCCGCCGGTGGCGCCTCGGCTTCCTCCTCCTCCTGTGCCACGACGATCGCGGTATTCTCCTCGCCGGTTGTAGGCACCGATGGCGTCTCGGTGGTCGCCGTCGCCTCCGCTTCCATGGCCGCCGTCGTCACCGGCGGTGCTACACTGTCGTCTCTTCCACTCGCCCCGGGGCGGGTGGCCTGGTGTTTTGTCCTCGTCATGGTGGCAACGGGCACGATGGGGAGTAAGGGGGTTTGAGAGAGTTTGAGAGAGGGGAGGTTGAGAATGGGCTCGGTTGCCCCTTCGTCCTCTCCACCATCGGTTACGGTGGAGGGAGACGAAGGGGTTTCAGCTTTTTCGAGGTTGCAGAGATGAACGGTCTATCGTTAGACCGTTTGTCATTTGAGCGGTTACATTCTGGCCGCACGTCCCCAACGGCCACTACTTTTAAGTCGGTTTGAATTCTAGCTATGAGCGGTCTATGATAGACCATCCTTCTTTGAGCGGTATTTTGTTGGCCGTTCATCCCCAGCAGTCTGCTACTTTGAGTCTGTTCAAGTTCCAGGTATGCACGATGTACACGTAGACCGTTCTTCTCTTTGTGCGGTTGTAATATGGCCGTTTATCTTGGAATGGTGAATTTAAATCATGAATATTCTTGGGAATATTGTTGCTTAACCATCTTATGCAGCATCACTTCATCCGGTCCCGCCGTTTCGCCTGCACAGGTAAGTCAGGTATGGCTTTCTATCCCTACATCCTTTATTGCATTATTATATGGTACTAGTATATATTATCTCGAGAACCAGTTGGTTATCTACGTGTTCCAGGATCTGATGTTCCCCTTCAACAAAAACGATGATGATCCAGGTTCACGTACTTAATCTTCGGATAGGCCGTTAGGTTGGGATGTCACGGGGAGGATGGTTCTATCCCGCACGCTGTGGTTGCGGATCGTATCTTGACTCTGATGTTCCCAGCTTAGCAATATTATTCTCGAGTATTTTATATTTTAATCTTTCTTTGCATTCATTTTTACGATTTCTTTTATTTTAGCCCAGCATGCATCATACGCATCTTTTGAGCTTTCATGCCCCATGGTTTGCTTGAAGAATGTCCCATCAGTGATGGTCAGCTGTGCGTTCAAGTGCTTGAGTAAGAGGAACTAATTCCACTATGAGTTGGAAGGTTCTCTTTGGTCAATTCGTTTGGTTTGGTTGATTGAAAGGTCCCCGTCTGGAGTTTTAGCCTGTTTCCTTCAATTTTGATGCCTACTTTTGTGGCCTCCTCATTGGACCGCGGGATTGTGTCCCCCATGAGGTTGGTCTTGTCGGTTTATTTTCATTTAGTTTAGTTCCTCCAGATGGGTGTCACTTTTGGTTTAATCATTCCGTACGTTTGGTTCAGAGTTTTCCCGAAGATTCCTGTCGCTTGTTGGTGAAAACGGGTGTCGTTTTACCTTAACGCCCGCTTTTTTGGTCCACTCCGCTGCATTTCCGCTCCACCTCCATGTTTCATGTCACTTCCGCTTCACCTCCGCTCGCTCCCATGCAAAGAGGACGTTAAGGAGGGGCATCTGTTGACACCCATTTTTTGTCGATAAGTTGTGTCATTTCTCTTACTCCCATCCTGTTGATGCCTCGAATTGTCCATCACTCGTTGGGGCTATTTTTAGGTGTATTTTGGGCTAGTTTTATGGGTTACCTCCCTCCTTGGTTATGTCCAAGTCATTTCGGGGCTTAAATGGGCCTGGGTTATGGTTGATTGAGCTTTTTCTATGAGTTTCAACGTCCACATGTATGTACGGTTCACCCACGACCGCTCAATCCATGTGCGGTTAACTACGGGCCGTCCATATATTTTTGGAACATTTTGGCTGATTTTCTGAATTTCCACCGTCAAGCATTTATGCGGTCCTAATCAAGCCGTTCAACATAATGGACGGACTGATTATGACCGCTTATATCTCAGAGTCCTACGCTTGGTAATTTTATTAGATAATTATCCAAGTAATTGAATTATCACCGACAAGGCTAGAACGGTTTGTCGTTGGCCGCTCTACATTTGAACGGTTTCAAGGGAGCCGTTCTTCTATGAGAGTCTAACGGCGGGCGTTTCGGTCAGTTCGAGGGATAATTGGGATTATTTTATAATTATTTTGAATTTCCACCGACGGGTTTGGACGGTTAGCAGGTGACCACCCATCATGTTGAGCGGTCTATCGTAAGACCGTTCATCCCGTCGACTGTTGAATTTTAACAGATTTTAATCCTTTTATCCATGGTTTTATCCCCAACTTCTTTCATCAATTTCTCCGTGAATAATCAACCATTTTGAGTGCCGTTTCGACTGGATGCGAGATAATTCTATTATCTACGATTTATCTTCAATAATCTCATCCCGAAAATGGCTCTAAACCCTAGTTTCGCGGCTGGCTTTCTAGGCTCTATAAATAGACCCTAACGGCCGGACTTTCAAAGGGGGGGAGATTTTGGTCGACGGCGAAGCCCTGTCGCATTCTTGAGCGACCTAGCACCAATGAGGGAGACTTTCTACGTCCATACAAGCCTCCGGTCCAGGGAGTAGTCGATGTTTAGAGTCGTTTGTGTTTTATAGCTTTCGTCACTATTCATTGCATGCATTGCTTTCTCCCTACGTCCTCCTTCATTTTTTCATCACCATGCGCACATCCACCTGTGTTTTTGACACCCTAGGGGTTTAAAACCCCCCAGGTATCCCCCTTTCCATTTATCTATGTTCATCTATTACTATCTTGACATTTACTACACCATTTAGTTCTAATCTCGGTGTTATTCTTGTGTCTTTACGTTGTTTTGCAGGTCAGCACTTCATCAGCACGAGGCCCATCCCCTCTGGCCGGCTGGAGAGGGTAGAGGTGAGCCCTTTCGCAACTTCTGGCGTGGTGGACTTGAGTGGTTCCTAACTGGCCATTCAAGAAGACGTGCGGCTCTTCCTGCACCGCCCGTCCTCTTCTTGCGGTTTACTTCAAGCTGTCCATCCTCCAGGAGCGCTTCCTCCCGCACGTTCTGTAGCACCCTTAGGCGGTCTATCGTAACACCGTGCATCCTATAGGCGGTTCTTCATCAACCGCGCATCTTCCCAGTGCTACAGCTAGGCGAGTGTCTCCCCTTCCTTTCCAAAGCACGGCGTGTTCATCCCGTCCGACGCTTTGGTGGCGATCACGGTCACTTTCGTTTTCCATTCTCCTCTTGCTATCCTTCACTTAATCATCGCATGTTGATTTATTCATAGCATATCTTCCTTTAAGTAAGAGGAGAAAATATATCTACAGTGGGTCCAACCGCCCCCAACCACGTGTGCACACACAGACCGCGCGTCCCTGGTCTGGCCCTCTGACCGGTTTTTCCCTCAGCCGGACTCTGGCTGCAAGACGTGGGGCCCGACGGAAACCGGTCCACAAACCATCTCTAAGGGTAGCCTCTCATCCACTCCCTAGTGGGACCACATGCGTGTAAGCAAGGTACGACTAGCGGAGGGTCACTGAAGGAGTAGACTCTCGAGTCACTGGAAAACAACGTCTGAATCTGATGACGTACGGGGACCATCCCACGTATCGGCACCGTCGCACGGCGACCATAGTCGGAGAAGGAACAAGACTCGCAGCCCACGGCCAAGCACGCACTCTACGCGAGAGTCAAGAAAACCCAAGTGACGCTAAGCCATTGGACTATGGACAGTCCTCTAGATGCACTACAGCCAACGGCCCTTGAGTCAGAAGACTCGAGGTCAAGACAGTCGCACGCAACAGCACAAGGCCGTCAATCCAGTCCAATCTCTAGGTCTAAAACAACGGTAGCACGCATACCGAGGTAGCTCACGAGCCGCCGAGACCATTCCCTTGGGAAGGGAACTCACTAGACTAAGGCCACACACACGGCCCACACGAAAAGCACATAAACATGATTCCCAAAGCAACTCGAACACCGCCAAGCTGCAGCCCAACTCAAGGAGAAGAGGGAAGCCTCTAGCCCCAGACTGGACAACTGGGCACGTAGCCCAAGGCCTCACACAGGACCCACTCGGGAATCGCTTTCCGGAGAAACTGGTGACACACGGGGACTCTCACCACACGCACGCCAACACATGGTGACACGAGTCAAGAACGCTACACCCCGGGTCCACACCGTACCACGACACCTGGTCCCGATGAAGTGCACATCATCCGTCAGGCCATGGGTCGGCACGTGGTTCGAGAACCACACACCCAGGACTCGAATCGGTCAAAATGGAAACACTGGGTTAGACTGGCACATGTGCGGCTCACCCTATGCCGCTCAAGGGATGTGCAGCTGGGGCACAGCCGCTCAAGAGACATGTGGTCAGGCAGGAGCCGCGCAAGGCCCTAATCGGACTAACCCCAAACGGAGGATGGGCGGTTAGGGCTGGACCGCCCAAAGGAATGTGCGGCCAAGGATCGTCTGCACAACCCAACTGACCCACTCCAGTGCCGGTCAAAACGGTTTTGACCAAACTGCACAACCCAACCGACACTACACTGTTGACCAAGGGTCAACGGGGATATACGGTCAGCTCCTGGCCGCACAAGCCCACGGAAGGACAGACGGCTGGGGACCAGCAGCCCATGGGGGAGACATGCGGTTTTCACCTGGCCGCACATCACATGTGTGGTTTATCGCCAGATGGCACAACCCCAGAAGCAAGAGAAGATGAACGGACCAAAGGCAACTGCCCATGCGATGGACGGGCCCTGGTTCGACCGCCCAACCATCACGACGGGTAAACCCAGGGGGTCGCCCGATCGTGACCTTTCCACGCCTCGTTCGTGTCGAAACGAAGGGGATATAGCCACAACCACTCTGGCAATCACATGGACTCCGACCGGAGTCAAAACGATGCACGAATTGCGAGAAACGGGCGATTCTACCGAAGTTACCCAAAAAGGGTTACCGAGCTTCCCGAAGCTCTATCGGTCCAACGGGACGACCAATCGAGACAAAATTAGAGGGAAAAGAATGCTCTCGCCCCAAGGAATCCGTTGATAGTAACCGGTCTGGAAACCATCGTTGTTTCCCGATCGACCCTACGAAACCTACAAACCACGGTTTCGCTAGAACGGACCCAAACACAACCATTTCCACACCGAACAACGTGCAATGGCAGGGAAAACGAGCAGAACTCAGCCGCGTTCGTCAAAGCGACTAATCCACGCCGAAAACCGCCCAGAACGCAAACGACGCATCTCGGAATCCACCGAAGGGTCGCACCCACAACCGCCTCGATCCTCACCCATTCTCGCCCACGTCCTCGCCCGCGCCGCCTCCACCTCGCCCCCGCCTCGCTCCGTCGGACGCCGGAGAAGAGAGGGGAGAAAGAGAGCGTGAGAGAAGAGAGAGGGGAGTGAGTGAGAAATGAGAGGGAAGAGAGAGAAAGAGGGTTTATATAGGAAAATCCAGAAATTCCAAAAAATACCTAAAAATAGAAAATCACGTTTCCACGATCCTCGGAACGCACCGATCGCAATGGTACCACTCTCGCCCAGGTGAACGGCCCGGTTCACCCGAACGAGGTTCCGATGGCATTATCGAAACGCACACCGAGAATCAGAAAACACACGCGGAACGCATTCTGGTCTCCGAAATAGCTCCGGACCGCGCCGATCCGAACACGAAAGATGTCCGAAACATCATTTCGGACACAACGGAGCCAGATACACCGGAAACACAGATCCGAGACCCAAGAAAAAGGATCTAAAAAATTCGGGGCATTACAGCCCTCCCCCCTTAAAGGAATTTCATCCTCGAAATTCAGGACAAGCACAGGAACAAGGGAAGAACGTCGTAACCCACTGACGACGTCGTTAGAACCCCAGCACAGAAAACCACGATTCACACGAAAGCTCCAGACCTAAGGGACACAGCCAGACCATAAACACGAACAACACCTCGCTCTACGCACCGAGCACATCGGCCATCAGAGCAGGCACACACCAAAGGACACAGTCTAGTATCACCTCAGACACCACGAAAACCAATCACAGCACCGCAGCTACCATCTCGCTCACTGAGGAGACACGACCCTTGCGCGAGAGACAGCCATCGATGCAACCCATGGTCGACAGATGACCCAGACGCCAGTTTCGCATACCCGCCGACTGGTCTCACGCCCGACACAAAGGAACAGCCAAAATCGAGCTCCCACCAACAGACGCGGTTACCCAAGCAGACCGCAACTAGAACAAGGGCTCAGTGCCAAGAAACACCTCACACATGGTAAGCTGAAAGCCAGACATAACACTGTGCCAACTCTATCAGAGGACAAACTTCGACAAAGCCCAGATCCGATCCGGAAAGGCACATCCCAAAATTGACCACCAAAGGTCTCACTGGCACACGGCTCTCGCCACGCTTGAGCCCCAACAACCAGCATCTTCTATCTGTGAAAGACCACGCGCCGACGATCACCAACTGCTCGCTCAGGTTCTTCCTTCTTTCCTGGTCCTCCACCGGATCCGAAGGAAACATTCCAAACCTCGGCAAGCCATCCGTCGACTCCCACACTGACCAATGCCACACCTCGAGCCACACTCCCCTCGGACACCGCCTCTAAACTCGATAATCACACCAACTCGACCATCTCAAGGGAGCACGATGAAGCCAAACGATAAGATCCTGGTGTCTTCAGTCATCACCTCACTCGACTCAGACTTACAGGGGAACCATCCCATGCTGGTCACCAAACCAGGGAAAACCATTGCGACACCAACGTCCTATCAAGGACCACCAATCCGACGCCAATTTCACGAAAAGGCCTCCGCCCACAGGCGTCACTCTTCCGTCTGGTCTCATCAAATTACTCAACTTCTGTCAGGCGACATCCTCAACAACCCTATCCGAGCCCAAAACCGGTGCCTGACACAACTTCCACCACAAGAATAGGGTACTCATGCGGCGCACTAGCCAGCACATTCCCCAACACTCCATCCTACCAGTGCCAAGAACCACAATACCTCGGACAATGGCACGGCAACAACACATTTCGCACAGAGGAACCAATCCTCCAATGCTCAACGCAAACTCAGGAATCCGCCCGTAGCAACCAATGCTACAATCCTGAACCAGTGGGTCACAAGCCCACCACGCTTCCGCTGCGCACTCTGATCCGCGCGCACAGCCACAGATTCCTGGAAACACCACCCAACCAGGCAGCACCCTCACACAACAAGGGAATGGGCACAACTCTCGCAGGTAACCACCTTGGCAAAACAAGGAGCACGTCTCACACGGACTTCATGGCACACAAGGCCAACCAATCCGAACACGCAATGCAAGACGACGAACCTTAGCCAAACACAATCTCTCCAACCAAAGGAGAAACCAAACGCACTTCTGACCAACGGAAGAACTCCACACTCGACCTGACCTCGAACCTCGCGCACGCTAGAAACAGCACCATCCAGTACCAAGGAAAAACCATCGCTTCCATCAGGTCAGTGCCTCCGACACACTCGACGAGTGTTACATCGGACCACGATCACGGCATCTCTCGATGCACCACCGCTGCAATTCCTCAAACTGCAGCCCACCGCGCCAAGAGCCACTACACGAGCCATAGCCGACAACCGCCGACGCTCATCCTCGAGTCCCGAACTTTCCGTGGAGCCTTCACATCTCAAGCCAACTCCTGGGCGAACATAACCCATTCGTACACAAGACCACAGGAGCAAAGACTTACCGGGACATCTCTGCCAAATCCTACCTCGAAATCCGTGAAACAATCGAGACTGACACGTCATTTCTGATGCGACAGAGCACGACAAGAACATCAGGCTCAACGCAACAACAGCTCACCGAGAAGATCCTCCGCTCACCCGAGCACACTTCTCGACCAGAACACCTCAGGAGCTGGAGTGGCCAAAAACCGACAGCAGCTCCCTCGAAGCACACTCACGGCCACTTAACCACGAACAATCCTCTCCAGCCACCTGACCACGCTGTAGGTTCCTCGAACGCAGCACCGCGAGCTCACGCCTGCCAGCAACCTCTGCCTAACGCAGCACAACCAGGGCCACTATCGATGAGGGAGAAGGCTCTCGACCTCGATCCTTAGACCCCATGCTGGCACGAAAGCCACGGACGGCACCCACCTTCACAGCGCCGCGCAGCGCACTCAAGCTCTCAAGTGAACACGAAACCCCATGCCAGCTGCCGATTGTACTGGACCTCATGGACTCTGATCACTGCAATATTTTGAATTCCCATGTACGTCCACAATCACGGCTCTGATACCAGCTATAACGACCCGAGAATCTGATTACCGGGAGAGACCCGAGACTCGAACCGCCACCCACGAGCCGGGAGGGCTCAGAATGGCTAAAAGGAGTGCGGAGGCATAGAGAAATAGGAAATAAACAGGACAACCAACAACAACAAGTAGAAGTAAAAGAACAACTACAGCTACAACGGAGTCCAATCCAATAAGAAGTACAGTCTAAAGCAGTAAAAACGTACCACATGCCGAGTGAACACTCGGCCCGACGAGCTGGCAACAAAGAACCTCCGAACAACACCCTCGAACCTCGAGGAAGAACCACCACACCTGAAAGGCAGGGAGTGAGTCTCCAAAACAGAGACTCAGCAGGGATCCCGCGGAACCCCACCAAGAACCAACGGCGGCACAGAAAGCTGTAACTACGAGAGCAACAATAACAGCAGGAACAACAAACCCGGTGGCCGGTCGAAACACGGCACTACAACTACTCCTACTGTACCAGAAGGCACACCTCAGGCTCGCAGGGAGGTTACCGAACAACACTAGTACCACCTACCAAAGCAAAAGCCCACGGTAATCGCACCGCAGAGGCCTGTCTCCCAGAACACGGCCAACCTGGACACGCTGTCCAAGGTGCAACCCCGATCACCAGGTCGCAGGTACCGCACAGCAAGACGCAACCTCGGTAAAGCTACTAGCACTAGTCTCATGGCATGAAAACTGACACATGCGCCACCGCGAGACCACCGAAACTCAACGGTCAACACGACTAAACCCGAAGGTCAAAGTCATAGAGACTGACAGTCTGTCACTCCCGACTCGACAGGAGTACCTCCCACTAGAAGCACAGCCGGTAGCATCCCCTGACGTCTTACATCGCACCACAGGTGAACTGCCTGACGTGGTAGCTCCTACCAAAGGCACGAACACCGCACAAGTAACCATAATCAAGTGACTAGCTGGGGTCACGCCCGTCGACGTGGGTCCAACCGCCCCCAACCACGTGTGCACACACAGACGGCGCGTCCCTGGTCTGGCCCTCTGATCGGTTTTCCCCTCAGCCAGACTCAGGCTACAAGACGTGGGGCCCGACGAAAACCGGTCCACAAACCGTCTCTAAGGGTAGCCTCTCCACCACTCCCTGGTGGGACCACACGCGTGTAAGCAGGCTAGGACTAGCAGAGGGTCACTGAAGGAGTAGACTCTCGAGTCAACGGAAAACAACGTCCGAATTCGACGATGTAGGAGGACCATCCCACGTACCGGCACCGTCGCACGGCGACCACAGTCGGAGAAGGAACAGGACTCGCAGCCCACGGCCACGCACGCACTCTGCGTGAGAGTCGAGAAAACCCAAGTGACGCTAAGCCATTGGACTCTGGACAGTCCTCTAGACGCACTACAGCCAACGGCCCTTGAGTCAGAAGACTCGGGGTCAAGACCGTCGCACGCAACAACACAAGGCCGTCAATCTAGTCTAATCTCTAGGTCTAAAACCACGGTAGCACGTGTACCGAGGTAGCTCACGAGCCACTGAGACCATTCCCTCGGGAAGGGAACTCACGGGACTAAGGCCACACACACGGCCCACTCGAAAAGCATCGAAACATGATTCCCAAAGCAACTCACACACCGCCAAACTGTAGCCCAACTCAAGGAGAAGAGGGAAGCCTCCAATCCCAGACTGGACAACTGGGCACGCAGCCCAAGGCCTCACACAGGACCCACTCGGGAATCACTTTCTAGAGAAATCGATGACACACGGGGACTCTCACCGCACGCACACTAACACACGGTGACACGATTCGAGAACGCTACACCCCGGGTCCACACCGTACCACGACACCTGGTCCTAACGAAGTGCACAGCATCCGTCAGGCCACGGGTCGGCACGTGGTTCGAGAAAAACACACCCGGGACTCGAATCGGTCAAAACGGAAACACCGGGTTAGACTGGCACATGTGCGGTTCACCCTGGGCCGCTCAAGGGATGTGCGGCTGGGGCACAACCGCTCAAGAGACATGCGGTCAGGCAGGAGCGGCACAAGGCCCTAATCGAACTAACCCCAAACGAAGGATGGGCGGTTAGGGTTGGACCGCCCAAAGGGATGTGCGGCCAAAGATCGTCCGCACAACCCAACCGACCCACTCCAGTGTCGGTCAAAATGGTTTTGACCAAACCGCATAACCCAACCGACACTACACTGTTGACCAAGGGTCAACGGGGATATACGGTCAGCTCCTGGCCGCACAAGCCCACGGAAGGACAGACGGCTGGGGACCAGCCGCCCATAGGGGAGACATGCAGTTTTCACCTGGCCGCACATCACATGTGTATTCTATCGCCAGACCGCACAACCCCAAAACAAAGAGAAGATGAACGGACCAAAGGCAGCCGCCCATGCGATGGACGGGCCCTGGTTCGACCGCCCAACCATCATGGCGGGTAAACCCAGGGGGTCGCCCGATCGCGGCCTTTCCACTCCCCGTTCGTGCCGAAATGAAGGGGATACAGCCACAACCAACCTGGCAATCACATGGACTCCGACTGGAGTCAAAACGACGCACGAATCGCGAGAAACGGGCGATTCTACCGAAGTTACCCAAAAAGGGTTACCGAGCTTCCCGAAGCTCTACCGGTCCAACGGGACCGCCAATCGAGATGAAATTAGGGGGAAAAGAACGCTCTTGCCCCAAGGAATCCGTTGATAGTAACCAGTCTGGAAACCATCGTCGTTTCCTGACCGACCGCACGAAACCTACAAACCACGGTTTCGCTAGAACGGACCCAAACACAGCCATTTCCACACCGAACAACGTGCAATGGCAGGGAAAAAGCGCAGAACGCAGCCGTGTTCCGTCACCCTACCTCCACCGAAGAAACTACGCGTCGAAGCGACTAATCCACGCCGAAAACCACCCAGAACGTGAACGACGCCATCTCGGAATCCACCGATGGATCGCGCTCGCAACCACCTCGATCCTCGCCCATTCTCGCCCGCGTCCTCGCCCGCGTCGCCTCCACCTCACCCCCGCCTTGCTCTATCGGCCGCCGGTGAAGAGAGGGGAGAAAGAGAGCATGAGAGAAGAGAGAGGGGAGTGAGTGAGAAATGAGAGGGAAGAGAGAGAAAGGGGGTTTATATAAGAAAATTTGGAAATTCCAGAAAATACCGAAAAATAGAAAATCACGTTTCCGCGATCCTTGGGATGCACCGATTGCAACGGTACCACTCTCGCCCAGGTGAACGGCCCGGTTCACCCACAACGAGGTTCCGAAGGCATTACCGAAACACACACCGGGAATCAGAAAACACACGCGAAACGCATTCTGGTCTCCGAAATAGCTCCGGATCGCGCCGATCCGAACACGAAAGATGTCTGAAACATCATTTCAGACACAACGGAGCTAGATACACCTGAAACATAGATCCGAGACCCAAGAAGAAGGATCCGAAAAATCTGGGGCATTACAGAGGCCATACCCGGGGTAGGATCCATTTCTTGGAAAATAAAACAGGATTTAATAGAAAAGCTGGCAACATGCATAGAGATTTTTAGGTCTTGAGTTCTTTTCATGACACCCCTTTTTTCAAAGAATTTGGTATGTTGCGCCGCGACTTTGTGTCCGTCATCGAACCTACATCCGCTCTAGGCATGCATACGACCGGGCTCATAACGCCCCGCGGGGAAACTGTATTGCCACTCTTGCCATGCCTAGTTTCACTATTTTGGGGACTTTCAGACTTTCAAGCTTTGAGCTTTGGGTGAGCTTTTAGCTTTGATCTTTGATTTTGCCCCTTTTCTCTTTTCTTTTTTTCTTTTTCTTGCTGTTTTAACCTGCGGAATAAGGTCATAATGGACTGCCGCTATTTGATACCTCTTTTATTGGGGAGTCTAGATCAGTTCTCGCCCCCCTTATTCGCCACTTGCCCCTATCTTCAGTCGAGAGAGAGAGAAAACAAAGATTTTCACTTTCCCTTAAGCATGGCCAAGGGAGAAACGGTGTTGCGCAAAAGAGGAAAGCCAAACCACGGGAGGTCGTGTAGTGTGTGAATGTTGAACCGGAGATTTCCCTTCGCGATCAAGTGCAGGAATACCCCGCTGTCAGGCCATCGCTAGCTTGACTCTATGGATAAAAGTGTTTTAAATATAGCCCATTCCACGAATTCGGCAATTCTTCACCCTCCGCGTTAACTAAACGATACGCGTTACCAGGATAGACTTCCTTAACTACAAACGGCCCTTCCCAGTTGGGTTGCAGCTTAGACCTGGGACCTGCTGATCTAATGAATTTGCGTTTCGACACCATATTACCCACTTGGAATTTTCTTTCGATAACCTTCCTTTGAAAATATCGCGAGACACGTTTTTGGTAAACCGAAACATGATTGGCCGCATTAAGTCTCTTCTCGTCTAAGAGTTCCAGTTGGACTAGCAACGCCTCTCGACGCTCGTCGAGATTAAGTTCTTTGTCCAGCTGCACTCTTAGGGAAGGGATCAAGATCTCGTACGGGAGTACCGCCTCCATCCCATAGGTGAGAGCAAAATGAGTTTGCCCCGTGGGAGTTCGGACGGAGGTGCGATAAGCCCATAGAGCTTCTATCAGTTTATCGGCCCAATCAGTGAATTTGTGTGACTCACATGTTTTCTTAATAATTTTTAGAAGGGTTTTATTTGTGGTCTCAGCTTGGCCATTACCTTGGGGGTAGTACGGTGATGAATGATGCAATGAAATGTTAAATTTCTTACAGAGGTCCCGAAGTTCTTGAGAAATGAATTGAGGCCTGTTGTCGGTCACGATATCGCTTGGCACTCCAAACCGCGAAATGATATTCTTCAGGATGAAGCGGCATACCGTGGTGGCTTTGATTTCCGCATAAGCTTCTACTTCTGCCCACTTGGTGAAGTACTCTGTAGCCGTCAGAATGAAGGATTTCTATTTTACCTGAGCATTAAAGTCACCAAGTGGTCCAATGATATCAAAGGCCCACATCGAGAACGGCCAAGGAGTGGACAGAGGATGGAGAAAAGAAGCCGGAGCATGGATTTTATCTTCATGAAGCTGGCATTGAAGACACCTACGGACATAGGTGGAACAGTCTTCTTCTAGGGTTGGCCAGTAATAGCCCTGTCTAAGAATCTTCTTCGCCAACGCCTGCCCATTAACGTGCCCTCCACACTCACTGGAGTGAGCGGCTTCTACTACCTTCCAAGCCTCGTCGTCATCTAAACACCTCATTAGAACTCCATTGAGAGCTCGCCTATACAACTCTCCAGCAATAATCGTGTATCTGGAGGCGACTCTTCTAATGGCCTTGCGCTGCTCGGCATTCGCCATCTCGGGGAAAGAACCATCCTTGCAATACTGCTCAATCTCATAATACCACGGCAATTCCTCTTCTTCTATGATCTCCTCAAGCTCAGTTAATGAAACTTCTTTCACATCTTCCCTCTCCGCCTTCCTTTCTACAGATTTTCTAAGATTATTGAACCAGGAATCCTGAGGAGAAGGTGCGTCTAACCTCTGGACCACAATGGTCTCAGTGGTGCGACTGAGGGGGAATGAAAGAGAAGAAGCGAGCGATGTAAGCGCATCGGCCAGAATGTTCTGAGAACGAGGAGTATGAATATAGATGAGCTTCCAGAATTGCCTGGCCAAGAGCATGACCAAATCTTGATAAGGTTTAAGTATAGGGTCACGGGTGCGGTAAGTTGACAGAACTTGACGCAGCACCAATTGAGAGTCTCCTATGATGTTTAGGTATCGCGCGCCCATAAGGTAGGTGTGCTTCAGACCGGCAAGGAGAGCCTCATACTTAGCTATATTATTAGTGGCAGGAAAAGAGAGTTGATAAGCAATAGGGATGGTCACCCCTTCCGGAGTGAGGAGAACAGCGCCAATTCCACGGCCATGGGAATTAAGAGCACCATCGAAATGAAGAGACCAAAAAGGAAGATGAGTGATTACCGCCAGGTGTTCATCAGGAAATTCGTCCTAGATCGAATCAGTGCGAGGGATAGGAGAATGAGCAAGATGCTCAGCAATGGCATATCTCTTGATCACTTTCTGGACAATGAAGGTGATATCAAACTGGGAAAGAAAGCTCTGCCAGCGAGCTAATCTGCTAGAAAGGATAGGTTTTTCTAATAGGTACCGAATGGGGTCCATTCTAGAGATCAGTTTGACCTCGTGGGTAAGAAAATAGTGTTTGAGCTTCTGAGCTACCCATACTAGCACTGCGCAGGTCTTCTCCATGACAGTATACTTGGATTCAGCAGGGTTAAACAATCTCAAAAGGTAGTACGCTGCCCTTTCCCTTCCTTCATCATCCACCTGAGCCAGGACAGCTCCTAGAGAGTCCTCAATCACAGAAATGTATAGAATCAGGGGTTTCCCAGGGACGGGTGGTTGTAGAACTGGGGGATTAGATAGATAAACCTTAAGCTCCTCATAGGCCTTTTGGCATTGATCATTCCATTCAAATTTAGCTCCTGCCTTTAACAATTCATAGAATGGGCGGCACCTTTACGAATGTTGAGATATAAATCACCTAATGAATTGTAAATGCCCAATCAAACCTCTGAGTTCGGTGATGTTCTTAGACGGTGGCATTTCCATAACAGCCTTAGCTTTATTCGGATCTATCTGAATCCCTCATTTACTAACTATAAACCCGAGCAATTTCCCTGACGCAACTCCAAACACGCATTTCTTTGGATTCATTTTTAATTTGTACTTAATAGCCCTTTGCAACACCTTGGCTAAAATGGCGGGGTGCTCTTCCTTGGACCTCGACTTTACAAGGATATCATCCACGTAAGCTTCTAAGTACACATGCATCATGTCGTGGAAGATAGCCATCATTGCCCTTTTGTACGTGGCACCTGCATTCTTCAATCCAAATGGCATAACAACATAGCAGTATGTGCCCCAGGACGTGGTGAAAGAGGTCTTTTCTTGATCTTCAGGAGCAAGATGAATTTGATTATAACCAGAATACCCATCCATGAATGAGAGGGCCTCATACCTAGCCGTGTTGTCCACCAGTACCTCAATGTGAGGAAGCGGGAAATCATCCTTCGGACATGCCTTATTTAAGTCCCTGAAATCGATACAAATCCGAATTTTTCCATCTTTCTTCATTACCGGGACTATGTTCGCCACCCACTGTGGATATAAAACAACTCTAATAAATCTGACTTTATGCAATTTGTCAACTTCTTCCTTTATCCTTAAAGCCATTTGTGGGTGGAATCTCCTTGCTTTTTGTTTAACGGGTGTTGCCCCTGACTTAAGAATCAGTCGATGTTCAACCAACGTGGGGTCAAGACCCGACATGTCCTCATAGGACCAGGCAAAAGAATCGATGTACTCCCTCAATACCTTGATTAGCTCCTCTTCAACCTTAGGAGGGAGGTTAGCAGAAATAATTATGGGCCTGGGGTCCTCCTCTGTTCCAAGATTAATTTCTTTAGTGGGTTCATCCACTGCGGAGGACGGTTCGTCAAACCTCTTCAAACCTTGTGCGTACAAATCGGCAGTGTCATCCACATTGCTTTCCTCATCATCAGCTGGGTCCTCATTAATGATTTCATATACTCCTAATCCGTCTTTGCTCCACACCCCTTCTATTTCCTCATCATCTTCTAAAACAATCGCGGTCTCTACAAACTCAGGGCACTTAAGATGGGCGTGGCATCTCTCGGCCAAATCTCGTAGAAACCTATCAGGTAGAAATTTAGGATGACGCATCACAGGGCGCACCGCAGACGTGGATGGGCTGATTGGACTCGAACTAGACTCTACCCCAGCTAACTCAACTATCCTAGGAGACTCTGCACGCTGTACATCTAACCTAGGAGATAAGAAATCTACTGGGAAAGAAGCAGGGGTCCCGTGCCCCTGGGAAGAGGATGGACTAAAAATAGCTTAATCTTCCATTGAAACCTCCATTTTAAAATTGGCATTTTTTTTGGAAGTCAGAGGAGATCACGTAACAAGAAGAAGAAGACGGGGGAGGAGGGAGTTGCATGGGAAACAGATCGGGGAAGATGCAATCAAAGAATGGATCAGAGGATGAAAACCACATTTCGTGGAGTTGCGCAGTGGGGGAGGGAGGAGTAAATAGAGTTGATAGATCAATGGGTGGGCAGCGCCCACATGCACATGGCACAAACAGAATTTCAGGTGGTCTTTCCGTGAAGCACGGGTCGACCATAATCGGAGGGGATCGGGGCACAAACCCTAATTGTTGAAACAAGGAGGCAAGTCGGGATGGGGATAAAGAGAAGGTAGTGATGGAGCTCCCCACTTCTCGCGGCCTCCGGGATACTGACTTCATCGGAGAATGCTTCACCAGTTGCATCTCCTTCTTCTTCGGACGGTCTTCTTCTTCGCTGAATAGCTTCTCAAAGCAACTACAGAAATCTTCCATGTCACCCACCAGCCCCTTCAGCGGCGGCGATGGGTCAGAAACATCACGAGCGGCATCAATCTTAACATCAGCACATGGCGGGGCCTTCTTCAAAGTGTCGGGCTGCAACGCGCCTTTTATAAAATGTTGACGATAATCCCACATCAATGGCCCGGAGTCTCCCAGAGTAGACAATGCTGAATCCTGATAGCTGAGACCTCTGCAACCCATCTTCCTGCCTTTAGGGATGGGCTTAGTCAGCCCCTGCAATTGCGCGCCAAGGCCCAAGCCCGGCTGATAGCCCAATTTCAGAATCATATGCCACCCTTTCGTATCTCTAATCTTGGACTTAATCTTCACATTTACTGGCGCAGTGGCGAGCTTGCGTGACGCATATTCCCATGAATAGTTTAAGTCCATCACTGAAAGAACTGGCCTATTACTCAGCCACAGAGTAGGGAGAATCTTGTTTGTAATTTCATCGACTGATTGGACTGTGGAGATACTCTTCACCTTAACCACCCGGCCTTGGAATGGGAACTTCAGGCATTGATGGGCGATTGAAGGCACAGCATTTAAACTATCTATCCATGGACGACCCAGAATAACTTTGAACATTGGGTCTATGTCCAATACGTAGAACTCCACATCCATTACCAGAGGCCCTAGCTCGGCCTGCACTATCACGACCCCGTGGCACGCTCGTCTGGAGTTGTCATAGGCTGCAATTGTGGTCGGTGTTAGCTTAAGCATGTCTTCTGAAATGTTACAGGCACGCAGTGTACTCAGTGGACACACATTTATCGATGCTCCTGTGTCCACAAGGGCTGACTCTACTGCCACTTTATTTAAAGAAATGGTGATGCAAAGTGGCATCTGCAGTGCCTCTGGGGGTGCCAATTCTGACTCGAAAAATGAAATAGAAGGCCCCCTCGTAATGGTTGCCAAAACTATCAGTAAACTATCCACCGCCACGTCCTCGCTAACCATAACCTTCTGTAGAAAAGCCCAGAGGGCGTCCTAGTGTAGCGTGTATCTTTTGATCAACTCCAAAACTGATATCTTGGCCGGTATCCGGTCCAAGTGCTGTAGCATGTCATACTTCGTTCCTGGCACGGGGTCTACTACCTTTGCTTCGACTATAGAGAAGGGAACTTGGGGGTTGGGTGCAGACGCACCAGAGGAAGGGTAAACTCTATGAAATGGACGCCCGCTCCGAAGGGCGCATTGTCGTGCCGGCACTACTCTAAATGGGCCCCCGCTTGGCCCAGTGGGGTAGGTGAAGGGGGTAGCAATGGGGGTGAGGATGGCGGAGGTGTGCCTGACAGGCGCTGGCCAAGCAGGTGAAGGGTTAAGTGGAGGGGTGATGATGGAGGGTATGGCAGGTGATGGTGACAGGACTGGCGGGATGGTGGGGAATGTACCGGGTGCAATGGGTGGTCGGGAAGGGATAGTGGGTGGAATAGTGGTGAAGGTGGTGGGTCGAAGGATAGAGGGAACAGAAGGTGCGGGGTGGTTAGTATGGTGGAAGGCCAAGAGATGGGCGGGGGTTTCATCATCAAAAGACCACCCAGCATTAGTGGCTGGGCGGTGGACTACATTCACTTGATCCGGCGCCGGCGGCTGTGGTTGTTGTTGAGGAGCGGGAGTATGTTCTGGCATGGGATTCTGATGAATCCCGAGGTCTTGGTGTTGTTGCTGCTGCTGTGGGGGTTGTTGTCTGGGGTGCCGCCTGCTGCGGCCTGGCCTGTCTTCTTCTTTCCTTAATATCTTCAATCAACTTGTGCATTTGGGCCCAATCAATCCTCTGACCCTCATGCAGATCATACACCAAATCTCTAAACTGAAAGCATCTCTCTATTGTGTGCCAGGGCTGCCAATGGTAGATGCAATACCTTGACTGATCGGCCGTCGGATTCCAATTCTGAAGCTCCGGAGGCAATTGAATGTCACCAGTGTACATTAGAGCTGAAAAGATATCGGGGAGGGTCTCTAGCAGTGGTGGATAGATGGCCCTCTTGGGTCCCGACCGAGCAGGCCCATAACCAGTGGGAGCAGGAACATTATGGTACTGGGGTGGCTGTTGAGGCTGTGGTGGCAGAGGTGGTTGTTGTGGGTGCTGAGGACCTTGGAAAGTGGGTCGGGGAGCTTGTGGAGCGGGGAACTAGGGGTTGTGTGGGGGTTGCTGGAAACGGGGTGAAGCGGGCTGGTTAGGGAATTGAACAGCCTGGACCTGCTCGTTGACTTGGACTCCCTCAGTAACTGGGCCTTGGGATTTGCGGGTGGTCTTGGATTTCTGGGCCTCGAACAATGAATGGATAGGGGAGTCTTTAAATTGGGTTTGGATAAACCGGGCCCGACTGTACAACTGTTGCATATTCGAAATGTCGTTCATTGCCAGAATATTTTGAAACGTCAGAGTAGCATTAGAAATCAACAATTTAACTTATTCTTCTTCCGAGATCTGCCCGGGCACACGCGAGGCCATCTGCCTCCATCTGTCTGCATATACAGCAAAGTCTTCATCCGGCTTCATCTTTTCTGCAACCAGGTCGGTGAAAGAATACTCGGGACCTACCCGATCCTGGAATCTCTGAATGAACTTCTCCTTGACGGTCTTGAAACTTTCGGCCTCCTCCAGAGGCAATGTATAGAACCATTCTAGGGCAACCCCATCCAAGGATTGGCAAAATAGATACGCCATCAGGCGGTTGTCGTGCTGGAACTGCGCCGATTCGTAGAGAAACTCCCTGACATGAATAAACGGGTTGCCATTCCCGTCATATTTTCGGTACACGGGGAGCTCAGACAGGGGTGGGAAATGAATGTCCCTGAAATTAGGAATGGGGACATCAGCCAAAGACTACGGGCCGACCCACTTGTGGAGGAGGTCAATCTGTTGCTGCATGGCAGCCCATTTGTCAAGGAGTTCCCATTCCCGGGAAGGAGAAGATACAGCAGGAAGGATGGACCCGGAGCACGGAGCCGAAGGGTACACTGACTGGGAGGGGAGCCCATAAGATGGATAATGGGCCAAGGAAGGGCCCACATCTGCGTGAGCCAACTGGGTGGCCCCTGGTTGCAGACGGACAAAGTCGGCCGGGGCCACGAGGGCCTGCGGCACTAAAGAGAAGGTGGTGTATGGATCAACATAAGAACTGGAGGGGATTTGGGTCTTCCCCTTATCAAGCGACTGATGGGCCGAGGTAGAAGCCTGGCACGCTTCCATAGCAGAGAATCGAAGAGCTTGAGGGTGAACAGGGGTAAGATAAATGGGGGCCGCAGAGGTGGCCCCTAACCCAATAATCGGGGATGCGATGGTGGTGGCAGCAGTCGTGCCAGAAGAAAGCACAGAAGGCGGAGCATCTGCCCCTTGCAGAGCTTGCTTCAAGAGATGAAGTTGGGTCGGATCAAGTTGGGCCATCATGTTGAGAACATGACTGGCCGAATTTTGTGAAGAGGAACTAGAAAGAGAGGGCTGAGGGCCCTTAATGACAATGGTCGGGAGAGGAGGGGAAGTCCCCTCTCCTCCCTGCACATGGGCGACCCTAGGCGGGTCCTCGAGAAGTCCCTGAGGGAGAGAATCCTCATGGGCATGGGAGAAATGGTAGAACGACATAGCTGGAGGTGAGTCGAACAAGGGATTGAAGTAGGAGATGAAATGGGAGTTGCCCCTAGAAGATGAACCTATGGGTAAGAGACAACTCCACATACACCGATGACAATGGGGGAGGAGAAAACAAACACTCCTAAACAAAGGACAAAAACAAACCACTCAAATGAGACGCACACAATGGAGGGGAGAGAGGAGAAGAGAATCAACCAATTAATGCAACCAAGTTTCAGATGATGCGCGCAAGATCTTATAGATTCTCCCTTTCTTGGACCTTGGTGTGTTAATTAAGATTTAAGTTCACTCAACCATGGGGTACCTAGCCAAGGTAGGGAATGGGCAACTAGCTGACACTAGATGACTCTCTCTCTTTCTGATGCAAACCCTAGACTGGGGGGTGGTACGGTACAACATGCCTGGCGTCCGTGTGGGAATCCACGGCTCACGGGGGCTTACGGAGGTCCTCGGCAAGGTCCCCTAGTCGGATCTAAGGAGTATGGAGACGAGAGGAAACCCTACCTCGGTAGGAATGCAACTACTAATGAAAGGAGTGTATGATCCTATGTTCACCGGAGTGCATGTAAAGTCTAACCTAGATCTAGCAAGCAACGACAATCAAGCAAATGTAAGAAAATGAGATGAACACAACCATGCAGTAATAGAACAACAGCAGGGGGAGATCAAACAACACCAAATATAAATGTAATGATATGAGCCATTTATCAAGATGCTAGCCTCAGGTGCACTGTAACAGTAAAGGATGGTCTGATGGAGACCGCTCAGTGTGAGTACACGGTCTGGAATAGACCGTTCAAGGAGATCAGACGGTCTGGGGTAGACTGTGCAGGAGCAGGGAGTAACACCGAAAAACAAAGAAAAGACACAAAATACTTAAATGACCGAAGACTGGAGCTCAGAAGTGTACCTGGATGGGGCTGCCTTTTGACAGACTGCTCAGAATCTAGGACGGACCTGAAACAACCTCCGAACAGCCACAGAAATCACAGATATAAAAACTGCAATCGTACATGAGCCAGCAATTTTGAACGGTCTGTATCAGACTGCAGGAGGATTTGAACGATCGGAAAAGGACCACCGGGTGGCCAGCACGACAGAAGGTCTTTGACAATCACAGGACGGCCAACCGCCAGTCGTTCAAAACAGTGAGCGGCTCACAGGAGACTGCGGGAAGCCCAGAGGGCAAAACGTGAGATGGGCCCACGAACAATCTGTAATACTCAAAGAAGGAGACTAACAAAACCCACAAATAGGTCAGCAAAACACTAACACGATGGGCACCAGGTGTCCCACCGTGATCGCGAAAAAAGAGGGTGTTGACATGTTTTTCCCTTCTTTCCCCTTCTGATTAACCTTCCAATCCCTTCTTTACTATGCTAATGTAAAGAATTAAGCGATATGTAAATAACATGGGAAGGATGTGGAATGTGTGTGATCGCCACCAAGGTGCCGAATGTAAGCAAGCACACCGTACCTTGGAAAGAAAGGGGAGACACTCACCTAGAACAGCACTCCTGCAATGCGCGGCTCTGGAAGAACCGCTCCGAAGATTGCGCGGTCTCTCGACAGACCGCCCAGCAGCGCGGGGATGAAAGCGGGACAAAAAGCAACTGGGTGACGGAACGGTTCATAAACAACAGCTTGAGGAACCAGACAGGCGATGAACGGCCGCCCTGTCTCTCAAACGGACCTCTGAAGACCGCGCTGTACCACTAACATCCAAAACGTGGGATCTCGACCTCCACCCTTCCCGGCCGGCCAGGAGGAGTGGGCCTCGTGTTGTGATGATGCTGACCTGTAAAACAGAGTGTAGAACACAAAAAGGAACCCAATATCAGAACTGAAATGTGTAGTAAGTGCTAGAACGGAAAGAAATGAACATAACTAAACGGAATGGGGGATACCTGGGGGGTTTTAAACCCCTAGGGGCACCAAAAACGTGGGAGGATGTGTGTAATGTGATGAGACAATGAAGAAAAATAGATGAAAGAAAGGAGAACGATGCATGCAATGAGAAAATAGACGGTGGGACTAGTGAACTAATGACTCAAACAAACGGTGTACTCCCTGAACTAGAGGCCTATGCGGACGTAGAAGGCCTCCCACCCTGTCTTGGGTCGCTCAACAATTCGGCAGAGCTTCGCCGTTGATCAGAAATCTCCCCCCCCCTTTTCAAAGCTTGCCCTTAGGGTCTATTTATAGAGCCTAAGAAGCCAGCCCCAATATTAGGGTTCCCAATGAATATCAGCTCGAGATATCAAAATAAAATCCGTAGATAATATAATTATCTTCCAACCAGTTGAAACGGCACCTCATTTGGTTGAGAAACCGTGGAGAAATGGTTGGAACAAGTTAGGGATAAAACCACGGATAGAGAAAGAAAAAACCCTTAATCTTTCAGCAACCGGACCATTGCACGGCCGTTCGATAGACCGCTCAATCCATTGAGCGGTCTATCTCCAGACCGTCTAACCTGTCGGTGAAAATTAAATAAATGAGAAATATTATCCAAGTATCCATCGAACTGACCGAAGTTTTCACCATTGGACTCTCATGCATTGGGCGGTTCCCAATGGACCACTCAACTCATTGAACGGTCAGAAACCAGCCGCCCAACACCTGTCAGTGGTAAATCGGATAAAACCAGATAATTAGATAATTATCCGAATAACCAACGACTCTGGGATTCTGAGAACTGAACGGTCACAAGAATACTGTTCCATGTGTCTGGACGGCCATCTATGAACCGTTCAAAAGCTTCGTCGGTGGAAATTCAGAAAAATCATCTTAATATACCAAAAAATAAACAAACGGTCCATTGTCAACCGCTCATCGACGGAACGGTCACGCGACAGGCCGCGCAATGGCTGGATGCTTTGAAAATTAATAAAACGTGATAAATCAAAAGAAACCAAAGCCCATTAAGCTCTGAATTGAAGCAGACCGAGTCAGGGAGGGACGTGCCCATAAAAATGGGCCCAATAAACTACCTGAAAATAGCCCACTAAGCCATGGACAACTTGAGGCATCAACAAATGGTGGCAAGAGGAATTAACTCAACTGATCAGCAAAAAATGGGTGTCAACACTACTACCTCCTGGCCATCTTGACCGTGCGGCCAGCTATATGAGGGAGTCCATAATTGGGACAAGTGGGTCTTTTGCTTCTTCGGGGAACCTGCAGTCATCGTCCCCTTTTACTGGCTGCTCCTTGGCTGCATAAAACATAGTGGGATGGCCTTCAGGATTAGGGACCTCCAGGGTCTTTAGCAATTCGACTGTTTGACAATCTGCATCTACTATGGGCTTGATGATCCCTGGCGAGACCTTGACATTCCCGAATAAATCTTCGAGTTCTAATGCCCCCGTCTTAGGGTAAATGTTAGACTGAATTGCTCTGAGCACCCCTTCTTCCTCAGATATAAGTGACACTTCTGGGGGAGCCACATAATAAGGCGACAGCGGAGGGAATTAGCCGCCAGATTCTAATTTCTTCTTCCAGGGTCTTGAGTTGGGCGGGGAGTCTTCTTCAGCTTTTCTAGATACAATGATGCATCTAGCAGGTGGCATTCGAACACCTCGAAATGGTGTAAGTCAGAAAATATCCTTTCTTCTTTCTCATTCCGAGGGTACTTTATGCACTGGTGGAGGGTAGAAGGTACCACATGATTTTGGTGCAGCCATGGTCGGCCCAACAACATCTTATACGAGGTGTTGGAGTTTATCACATGGAAATGCACTTTGGTAGTGAAGTTGCCGAGTGAGAGATGAAACTCTACCACGCCCATAGGGACTTTGAACTTCTAGTTGAACCCAGCAATTCTCATATCCCTGACCTCGATCAGGTGCACATCAAAATAATATTTCTGATATACCCGATAGGGGAGTATGTTCACTGCCGCCCCTGGGTCAATCAAAATCCTGCTTATCGGCTGACCATTCAACTGCCCCCTCATGTAGAGCAGTCTATCGTGGCTGACGGAGGGCAAAAGCATGTCTTCCTCCATAAAAGTCATGGCCACCCCTGACTGCATCTCAGCAAAATAACTTTCGAAGTGTGCCGGGGTTTGCAAAGCTGCGATGACAGCTTGTCTAGTTTCTTTGTCCAGCGAAAGTATCTCCCATATAGTGAATCTTGCAGGGATTCATTTCAGCTGCTTCATTATTCTATTACTGGCCCTGACATTGGCCAATTTCATTTTTTCAGCTTTGCTATGCCTGCCATCATTGTGTGCTTGAGGAGCTGGCTCAGAAGGCGGCTCATCTTCTTCTTCGGGTGATGCCTGGACCTGCTGCGTCGGCTCGACCGGCTCCTTCTCTTGCATGAATTTGGTGAGGCTTGCGATGCCCGCATGGTCTCTATTTGCCAGAGGAGGGGCAGCTGAGGATGAAGTTGGAGTGTTTTTGGATTTCGGCTCCACCTGCGGGCATGGCTGCCTGCCCTTCCGAGATAACAAAAATTCAACAAATGAGGTGATGACCGCTTGCGTTTTCAGGGTAGAGACCAAGCGGAGGCGGGACTTCTGTGCGTTTGACTTCAGGCTCGGGGACCTGATATGGTTGTTCGCCCCTGCACATAATGTTATGGCTAGCCTGGGGAGGGCACCCCCACTTCCTTCCACATCTGCTGGCATGCTGGGAAGTAAAAGCTTCAGGCTAGATTGCCTATGCTGGCACGAGGCATATTTCTTCATCATCTTCTTCAGAAATTCAGGCCATGTCGAATAGGGCTGACAGAGTGTTGCAAGAGACAATGACCCCCTTTCTTTTATTCTTTGACCTCTTCTTCTTTTTCTTTCCTTTTACGGTTGGTAACTGCTCCTGTAAGAAGTGGAAACTCCCTTTCTTCTATTCTTTGACCTCTTCTTCTTTTTCTTCCCCTCTATACTTGGTAACTGCTCCCGTGGAGATTCATTCCATATACCTGGCTCTTCAACTTCAGCTTCTTCTGCCAATTCTAGGGATTCGAGATACTCCCAAGGGACATACTCCTTCAACTGGACATGCTGGATCTTGGGCTGTTCATATTCATCTAGCCCATTTATAATTTCTTGAAGCCGCTCAATTGCTGGACTTGCTTCTTTATGCACCCGCAACGGGGTTTGCTTCTTCTTGTTATTGGTGGGCCTTCTGACAACCACTCGGGGGGCTATTTCATGCCAGACCAGGGTTACAACTGGCGGAGTCGGCTGAGGTGTGACACCCCGTATGTGAATTCCCAGGCCATGGCGAGATGCTGACCTCCTTCTTGTCTTGGCGGGCATAGTTTGCCAATTTCCCTGGTCTTTTGCAGGTGCAAGGATATAGGCATCATAAGTGTGCTGGGTGTAGGCCTCTGACACTTCTTCGGGTAGTTGTTGATATATGGATATCATGTTAACTATTGCCCCTAGAGTAGGCATTTCATGTGGGCGCGGGGGATCAACTTTGTACTCCCCCATCAGCAGCTCCCCTTTATTGCACTACAAGAAAATAAACTTTTAGCTACGTTTTTAAAACGTAGCTATAGGTCCAAGAAACGTAGGTAAATCCTTTACATATCTTTCCCTACCACGCTTTCAAAACGTGGTGCTTGCTCGCCTGACTATAGGTTCTACCTACGTTGAAACCTAGGTATACATCGACCTATTCATACACGTTAGAAGCGTAGGAATAGTCCAGTAGAAGCACAGGTAAAAGTCATCTACGGACACGTATATAAAAGGATACCTACGTTTCTAAAAACGTAACTATTACCTTTTGCCACGTAGTGAAAGAAACATATGAATAAGGATTAACATCACTTTTTAAAAAGCGTAGGAAAATGATTTAACGTCGGTTAATAAAAAACGTAAGAATAGGTTTTCTTTTTTTTAAAAAAAATCCTATTAATATATGTGCTCTCATCACCTATAATAGTGCATCCATTCATATCTTCACATTCATGGATTCTACCACTCACAACCATGTTGATCCACACAATTCTCATTCACACCTATTTACAAATCTCATTCTATGAAGATAACTGAGGAACATACATTTACATGATTAAATCTTAAAGACATTCATTCAAAAAATAATAAACTCATAGTACATCTAAAGTAACTTTATAAATCTTCGTAAATGAAGAACATAGTAATTTACATCCATCTCAAATGTATATAGGTGTAGAGCAATTATACATAATTAACATCATAAATTAAAAAACATATTGAAGAACTAAATCTGCATCACGTGATATATCAATGCAAGTCTCAATCCATATATCAATGCAAGATCCAGATCCACCATGGGATGTCTAATTGCTAACTAAATCCTTATTTATCCAACAACAATATGTAAAGGAACAAAAATTAGAATTGAGGGAGTACCCAAAAAAAAATGGAGATGAGTTCCTCATCAAGTAGCTCTTCCAACATGAAGATTTCCTTGTCCAAAATGACATCGACCTACAGAAAAATAAAATAATAAATAAGATAATATTCATATACATGAGGGAAATGAAATGAACCTTAAAGTAGCTAGTTTTCTACAAAGCTAATCATCTTTTCTCTTCTTTTGGGGGGTGTTATGAGACATTGATTTGCAAACAAAACAATAGGAACCATAAACTAATTAACTTACAAAAGAAAGAAGCCTAAAGTAATTAGCAAAGAAACCAAATTCGTCCCCTTTATTTGTTTCTGAAAGTGCCACATCATTTAAAAGGTGGCAAATAGGATATGCTCGTTGTACAACCTAGAGGGTTTTACAAGAAATACTGGACCTAATGACGATCCATGGCTTCTAGAAACCAAAACAGATGACCATTGCATACTGCATAGCCTATGAAACACCATAGTTTGTATACAAAAGTACAAAGAGATATAGACTAACAGTAAATACTCAATCTAAAGGTTGACAAACAATTTGTAGTTTATGCTCGTGTCACTATCAAAAACAAAGCTTGACATCCTCTTTGCAGAGGACTAACAATTAATATAACATTCTAATCTCAACAGAAGTGATTTTCATCCATACTATAATAACTGTCTTTAACTAAAGCAAAGACACTGCACATATGAGTTATCCAATGAAACTATAATGGAACGACTACGTTGTAGGACATTTAGCCATGGACCGTAAATAGAATCAGCCGAGAAAGGTAATTTGATAAATAATATATTATCCAAGCTCTATAGAATCAATCTCAGCCTCCACTAAAAACCCAATGATGATGTGACCATATGAAAGGAACCAAGAGTAGAGCAATATTGGAAGTTAAATGCACAAAAATTGTGTAACCATCGAGAATTAAAAGAAAACAAAATCAATGGAAAAGAGTACAAATAATATTTATAAGAAGTTTCTAGAAAGCATTTATGAGGTTCCCTACTCCACAAAAACCATTGCAACACTTAAAGAAAGACCAAATGCATTGAAGAAAACCCACTACCTCAATGGAAAACTACAACTCCGTAGTATCAGCCAAAGGTTGTTCTAAACTCCACCTATTGTTAAGAAATTAAGAATGCCATTAATCAAACTAAAGATAAAATTAACAGTGAATTGGGATTATCCTCGATACCTTGTTCCCACACTTTGTTACCATATCCATCGAGACACCAACATGTGTATCTGAATATTATAAAGTATTTCGACCAGATTCAAAATTAGCATTTCTGTTGCTTGAGGAAACCGGGCCAATGGGCACATCGTCATCTTCAAAATGCAAATTTGGATAAATAATTGAACATGTAATGATTCAAATTTATAATTGAATATAAAAGGATTCAATTTCAGTCTAAGGATAATTATTTGAAGATAAGCAAAAGAATGGACAGATCATCCCACTTCTATAGCATGCGGCACAAGCAACAATTATGGCAGTAGTTCATACAAATTAAGAATAAAATACATGAAATTTTATGTTAGCTAAAAAAAATCTGATATGAGAAATTAGGTCATTTAAATGCTAGCAAGTAGTTGAACGAAATATCAACCTATCACGTGAACAATTGAATATCAACTAATAAATATTTACCCTTGTGACAAAATCATAAACAAAAAATGATTTCCTACAAGTGGACATATTACTAATATGTCTACTTTTGATAAAGAAGTAAATAAAATAAAATAATAAACAAATGATAAACCATCTTCCTTTCTTGAAATGACCTCTTTAAGCAACACGTGGTTGTGTCTCTAGTATTCAAGGACAATAGTCGCAAGCATAAAACTTTGTAAAAAGCCTAAAGATAATTATCAAGAAATCCAATTTCATTAGTTATTAAAGAAAAAAAGTGAAAGCAGTATACTAGAGGGTAGCATTAAGCTGTTTGGCATGCCCTCTAGCCTACTCCCTCCTAACCTTCGTATTTGCCTACAACATTACAGATAGTAGACACTGGATGTGCCACATGCTGCCTTCACCACCCTTTCTGCTACCCGAAGCAACAACAATCACAATCTCCTGCACCCCAACCACCACCCAAAAAAGTGAAGAAAGGAAATGCAATGTGTCTTGTTTCAATAACTAAATGTGTAGTCAGCAACTTCACAATGGATCATAGGTTGTATTTGTCTACTAATCATCCATAAGGCAACCAACCTCCCAAAAGATATATGAGAGTAGAGATCTATTGGAAAACCTTTTCTATCGGTGATTCTCTATGCTCACTATCTTTAAAATGAGAAGACAAAAGAGAGGACAGATGAAAGAATAGTCTGTCAGATGAAAAGCAAATAGGTGGAAAAGGATTGTTATCTTTTAATGGGTAATTTTGTGTCGTAAATAACCTCCATTTGCACCTAACCTAATAGCCTTGTCTTATGATAGATGACACAAAATCAATAAAGGAAGGCCCTTTTGTGCCTTAGTTCTACATGTGAAAGCAAATCCATCCTATACTTGTTCCTAGACATTAGTCAAGAAGAACTTGCGGATCATTATTTAAAGAATGTGTCATGTTGATAACAAATAAATACTTGATTGCTATTTATTACTGCTTCCATGAGAAGCTCATCTGAGGAAGCCCTAATTATTCCTAAGTTCCTAAATTCGTATATAATAATCACAAAAATTTTAATGTGGCAAATCTGAGGAAGCTCATACATACTTAATGTGCATACTTAATGTGTTATATAGAAACAGAGGTACCAATGGAGTAGTCTACTTCCTAAGAAGAAATGCACCCATTGAAATAGTGATGCCTTTCCAAATAGTTAATGCATCAGCCCTCTACAATAGTCAAGAGAGGTTGATTGAGATGCAAATTGTACATAAGATGTTGAGTTATATTTTACAAAGCAGCAAAAAAAAGTAGGCCAAGAACATGTATATGAAAGTGCTAGATATGTATAGTATACAAATGACAACTTTGGATTACTAGTAAAAACTTCAAAATTAAAACAGGATAAACACAATTATCTCTGACAATCAAAAACAAAAAAATTAAGTAAAGTTAAATTTCCATAAATTCATATCATCCTTCATAAAAAATCAAAGCTAACAAGTTAATACCTGGATAAAAAACCACCCAGGCTGGTTTTTGTATTTCTGCATTTCACATACTTGCTACCCATTTTAAAAATAGGAACCGAGACCAGAACCAGGATCAAAGCTCACCTTGTCCTGTTCCGGTTCGCAAACTAGTTGTTAAAACTATGCTAAGGACCAACTTAAGGAAGATCAAAGATAGGTCAGTCAGTCAAAAACTTACCCAAATCGGCAATTAGAACCAATTTTTAATTTCTAGGCTACAATGATGCAAAAGAGTAAGTTGCAACTCACAATGAGCAGAATTTAGAATATGGTTTATGCTGGAAAGTGTGGTAAAAGTTTTTAAAGCCTAGAACACATTGCCATTCACACTTTGTAAGAGTATGATGTCTTCACTAGAATGCTACCAATATGCATGTCAATGCAAACACAACAAATGAAGTCCAACAAAACTATAGGATGGGCTATATATTGTCCCTACATATTACAAGAAATCAGAAGATTATAAAGTTCAAATAAAAACTAATAGAAATGTTATGAAACTAAAAAGCCAGTGATATCCGGCCATCATTGGTCATGTAACGTGCCACTTGTTCGTCATGTTCTCACTCTGGGGAAACATGGCATGTAGGAAGTGGAAAAAATATAAGACACCCAGTAGCAACCAAAAAGCCATAGGAAGAAAAGGAACAAGAGACTAATTAATAAAGGACTGTACATTTTGAAATGGTATTTTAAAAATTATAACGAAGATCTCGCTGGAAGGAACTCCAGTTTTGGTTTTTTGTTATCGATCTCAAAAAAAAGCAATGAAAAATGGAAGAGGAGGAGTGACCAGTTCCATTTCTTTCCTCTTGCTGATAAAACTGTCTATTCAGCTTTAGTTTTTAAAACATTATTTTAAAGTAGTAACTTTGTGCAGGCAGGAGAATCTAGGGAAAATGTCGTGTTGGGGAGCTGCAATAATAAACTAGGCACAAATATATGTGTAGTCGGAGTAATCAACACGGAAATAGAATCTATCCGCACACCTTTGACGGCCTTGTGCAACCACAATAAGTTCTACGGCATCCACACGCAAATATCCGAGTTGAAAAATTGTCAAACCAATAAGAACACAATCACACAAGATGCATCGAAATTTTTAACGTGGAAAACCCTCCCACGACATGGAGAGGAAAAAACCACGGGGCAAATCGACAGTGATCCACTATGTGAAAATAGCAATACACATGTTTTCTTCTCTCAAGTTTTGCCCAAATCTTAAGGTATACACATAAGAGGATGGAAGGATACAAGATTAACTCAACTGGGATAAATCCCCAAAATGAGAGAACAAAAATACCTGAGCTCACCGGGTTGCTCTTTCTCACACTTTCCTTTTCTTCTTCACTCCTCTTTTCCTTTCTCTTTCTCTCTTCCTCTCTCTCTCTCTCTCTCTCTCGCAAGGGATGCTCACGGGAAGAAGAAGTCGCCGCTGCCTACTTTCTCTACTGCTGTGTGTTTTGTTTTGCTGCTCATGTGTTTCTATCAAGGTGGGTCTCGGGTGTTAGGGTATTGGAATGGTGGGGGGTATATTATACCCCACCCCCTTCTCACTTTAACATGTGCCCACACATGGGTTGGACCACACCGAGCAATCTCCCCCTCCAGCCCATAGAGGGAGAGTACTAAAATGACTCCTCACCGGGAGTCTATGCCAGTCAGTCGCCGACATAACTCTAGCTTCTCTCTAGGAACCACCTTTGTCATCATATCAGATGGATTTTTGTCTATATGAATCTTCTTCAGCTTCATCTGTTGTTGCTCTATAGCATCTCGCAACCAATGGTATCTCACATTAATGTGCTTTGTACGGGAGTGATATGTAGAGTTTTTGCTCAAATCCATAGCACTCTGACTATCACAGAATACCACATACTCTTCCTACTTCAAACCCAGTTCCTGCAGAAATCTCTTCAGCCAAATTATTTCTTTCCCTGCTTTAGTTGCTGCAATATACTCTGCCTCAGTAGTAGATAAAGCAACATATTTTTGTAATTTAGACTGCTAGGACATAGCTCCCCCTGCAAAAGTAAATAAACACCCTGAGGTAGATTTTCTGTGATCAAGATCACCTGCCATATCAGCATCTGTAAAGCCTTCTAGAATTGGTTCTGAACTCCCAAATGTCAAACACACACTAGAGTTGCCTTTTAAATATCTGAAGATCCATTTCACTGCTTCCCAATGCTCTTTCCCTGGATTAGAACGGAATCTGCTCACTACACCAACTGCATGTGCATTGTCAGGTCTGGTGTAGACCATTGCATACATCAAACTCCTAACTGCTGAGGAGTAAGGAATGCTCTTCATCTCTCTCATATCTTCCTTAGAAGGGGAACATGACTTCTTGCTGAGCTTGAAATGAGCTGCTATGAAGTACTCACAGACTTGGCATTTTTCATATTGAACCTGTCAAGCACCCGTTCAATATAATTTTTTTGTGACAACCACAGTTTCTTAACTTTCCTATCACGAAAGATATCCATGCCCAATATTCTACATGCTGGTCCTAAGTCTTTCATATCAAAGGACTTAGACAAATCTTCTTTCAATTTATCAATCTCTTGAGTATCCTGACCAACAATCAACATATCATCAACATAAAGCAAAAGGATGATGAAGCTCACATTTGAGATTTTTCTGAAGTAAACACATGCATCTGCAGCTGTCCTCTGGTACCCATGGCTCACCATAAATGAGTCAAATTTCTTGTACCACTGTCTACGTGCCTGCTTTAATCCATACAAGCTTTTATTCAACTTGCACAGCATGCGCTCCTTACCTTTCACTTCAAAACCTTCTGGTTGTACCATATAAATCTCCTCCTCTAAATCACCATGAAGGAAGGCAGTCTTCACGTCCATCTGCTCAAGCTCCAAGTCTAAGCTTGCAACCAAGCCTAAAATCACCCTGATAGAAGTCATCTTCACAATAGGAGAAAATATTTCATGAAAATCAATTCCATATTTTTGTGCAAAACCTTTCACTACCAATCTAGCTTTCTACTTCAAGTACTCTACATTGCCATCCTTTTTTAGCTTGAAAACCCACTTGTTCTTCAATGCTTTTCTGCCTTTAAGAAGGTCCACCAACTCATAAGTATTATTCAGCTTAAGTGAATTCATCTCGCTCTGCATGGCTTTGAACCACTTATCTTTGTATTTATGAGATTGTACCTCCTCAAAGCTTTCTGGCTCCCCCTCCTCAGTAAGCAACATATACTGAGAGGGAGGATATCTTGATGATGGCTGTGGCACTCTGGAAGACCTCATGATCTCTAACTCTTGATGCTCCCCCCTGTTCAGAAACCTCCTGCTCTGGCTCAACATCACTATCACCCAATTCTGGCATTTCATCACTATCATCTTCATCTTGCATTTCTTCTCCATCTGTAAGCTCCTGCACTGGAGAAGGAATGGGTGCGAGATCTGGAATAATGTAGGAAGATTGGCCTTTTGACTTTGTTTCTTTGATGTCTTCAATATTCTGATCTTCATAAAAGATTGCATCTCTCTGTCTCACTATTATCTTCTTTTCTGGATCCCATAACCTGAAGCCAAACTCTTCATTTCCATAGCCTAAGAAAATACAAGGAGTGGCTTTGTCATCAAGTTTCCGCCTTTGGTCCTTGGGGACATGCATAAATGCCTGGCATCCAAAAACTTTCAAGTGATTATAGGATACCTCATTCCCTGACCAAATCTTCTCTGTAATTTCAAAACCCAAAGGAACAGAAGGAGACCTGTTTATCAAATAGCAAGCAGTGCGAACAGCTTTAGCTCAGAAACTCTTTAGTAACTTTGCCATCCTCAACATGCATCTCACATTTTCCACAATGGTTCTGTTCATTCTTTCTGCTACACCATTATGTTGTGGGGTGCCTGGTTCGATCCTTTCATGTCTTACGCCATGACCTGCATAATAATATGTAAATTCTTTGGAGATGTACTCTCCTCCATTATCTGTGCGGAAACATTTCAACATTTTGCTTGTCTCTCTTTCCACCATACCATGAAAATTTGAAATGACTGAAACACTTGATCTTTTATCCTCAGCAAATAGACCCACACCTTTCTGGATGCATCATCAATGAAAGTGACAAAGTATCTATTTCCACCCATTGACTCCACCTCAAAGGGACCACAAACATCAGAATAAATCAAATCTAAAATGTAACTTTTTCGTTGTGATGAAGAACGAAAAGAAATTCTATGGTGTTTTTCAAGTAAACAATAATCACAAGGACTAAGAGTCATACCTTTCATGGAGGGAATGTAAGACTTCCTCGCTAAAAGTTCAAGTCCTTTCTCACTCATATGTCCTAGCCTTTTGTGCCATAAATCTGGAGAAGAATCACCTTGGACAGCATTCAACGCATCCTTTCACACGTTTGCATGAGTCTTGTAAAGATCACAACAAGCATTTCCCTTGGCAACAATCAATGAGCCTGTAGTCAATTTTCATTTTCCTTGACTGAATCTGTGCTCAAAATCTTGCTTATCTAGAGCAATACCGGAGAGAAGATTGAGACGCAAATCAGTAACATGTCGCACATCCTTCAAAGTTAGTGCATACCATGTATTTGTTTGCAAACACACATCACCAATGCCAACAACCTTTGAGTAGCTAGTGGTACCCATCTTCACATTTCCAAGATCTCCTACCTTGTAAGATGTAAAGAGCTCCCTTTTAGAAGTTGCATGATAAAAAGCACCAGTGTCCACTATCCACTCTGAATCATGGCCTGTGATATGCAAACAAGTGTCTCCCTCTATTGTGAGAATGACATTATCACCCTCTAACAATGTAGCTGTGGTGTTTTGATCATCCTCTGTCTTCATCTGATTTTTGTCCTCCTTCTCTTTCATCTCTCTCTTCCATACCCTGCAGTTCCTCTTTAGGTGACCTTCTTTTCCACAATGAAAGCATGCTCTACTCTTGGACTTTGACCTGCCTCTGGACTTGCTTTGACCCCTTGACTGATCATTATACTTTGATCTACTCCTCCCCCTGTTCTCTGTGACAAGAGCCTGTGCATTATCTGATCCAGCTAATTTTGTTCTTGTTTCTTCATTAAAAAAGCTAGCAGTAACTAAACTCATAGACAACACACCATTAGGAGCAGAATTACTAACTGACACAACCAAAGTTTCCCAACTGTCTGGCAAGGATCCCAAAAGCAACAAAGCCTGGAGTTCATCTTCTAAAGTCATTTTCATTGTAGCCAACTGACTCACCAAACGTTGGAACTCATTCAAATACTCTGCAACACTGTTACCTTCTTTGAATTTCAAATTAACAAGTTTTCGAATAATAAAAGCCCTGTTACCTGTGGTCTTCGGCTCATACAAGGATTCTAATTTTTTCCACAATGCATGTGCACTGGTTTCACTCGAAACATTGTGAAACACACTGTCATCTACCCATTGTCTAACTGTGCCAATAGTCTTCCGATTCAACTTTTCCCAATCATTATCGAACATATCCTCCGGTTTGGCTCCATCACCTTCAATTGGATCATACAAATCCTTGCAATATAGGATGTCTTCCATTTTTGGCTTCCAAATAAGCCAATTTGTATTATTCAATTTTATCATGGTGCTAGATGCTCCGTTGTCCGACATTTCGACTCACAAGAATAATGCCTGTAATTTAACCACTTGTTGGGGAGCTGCAAGAATAAACTGGGCACAAATATATGTGTAGTCGGAGTAATCAACATGAAAATAGAATCTATCCGCACACCTTTGGCGGCCTTGTGCAACCACAATAAGTTCTACGGCATCCACACACAAATATCCGAGTCGAAAAATTGTCAAATCAACAAGAACACAATCACACAAGATGCACCGGAATTTTTAACGTGGAAAACCCTCCCACGACATGGAGAGGGAAAAACCACGGGGCAAACCTACAGCGATCCACTATGTGAAAATAGCAATACACATATTTTCGTCTCTCAAGATTTGCCCAAATCTTGAGATATACACACAAGAGGATGGAAGGATACAAGATTACCTCAACCAGGATAAATCCCCAAAATGAGAGAAGAAAAATACCTGAGCTCACCGGGTTGCTCTTTCTCCCACTTTCCTTTTCTTCTTCACTCCTCTTTCCCTTTGTCTTTCTCTCTTCCTCTCTCTCTCTCGCAAGGGATGCTCACAGGAAGAAGAAGCCATCGCTGCCTGCTTTCTCTGCTGCTGTGTGTTTTGTTTTGCTGCTCATGTGTTTCTATCAAAGTGGGTCTCGGGTGTTTGGGTATTAGAATGGTGGGGGGTATGTTATACTATACCCCACCCCCCTTCTCACTTTAACATGTGCCCACACATGGGCTGGGCCACACCCAACAGGTCGATCCCAGTTGGATTGTGTACGTAACCATGCAAGAGAACAAAGGGCCCATCTGGTGCTGCCTAGAAATAAAAGAAAATGAATAAAATGACATGACTGCTCAAAAGTGAAAGCTTTGATTCTGCATTAGATCAAAGGAATGAGATAAAGATTTATAGAAGGTGCTGCCTAGAAATAAAAGAAAATGAATAAAATGACATGACTACTCAAAAGTGAAAGCTATGATTCTGCATTAGATCAAAGGAATGAGATAAAGATTTATAGAAGGTGATAATATTCTAATTCTTGAAGTTAAGAGAAAAAGTAAGGAAAAGAGTTAAAGGTGGATGCTATGCCAACCCAAATATGTACCATTGAATAAAACTAACATGACAGTGATTTCAATGATTCCCTCAATGTCGGCAAAAGAAGAACATGAATAATGTCACCAATGTGCTTTAGTGAGTGCATAATTCATGTTTCTACCTTAATATATGCAATCATTCCATCAAAGTCCAAACCAATTGTCCTAGCATCATAGTATCGATACTGAGACCAAGGAACCTTGGCATCATTAAAAATATTCTTGTGGTTTCCTGTTTGAAGGCACAAACATCCAAAGATGAATTAGAGAGGATTAAAAAGGAGGAAAGGACAGAGAAAATCTAGATGCAACTAATAGAGATACCCCAACTAGGAGATGATATCAAAGCCTTTGCCTTTGGAAAGTATCTTTGTATAAATGCCGCAGCTATCTAGGCGAAGAGATCCAGTCCCTGACAGACCTTGCACAGTTGCAACCTAAGTACCAAAGATCTCATGGATAAACAAATCGAGGGATAGTCTTACAAACTGATAAGTTAATAACCCCCTCTGCAACAAAAGAATGATAGCAAGAAAAAAGAACACATCATCCTTACTCTTCCTTGCTTGAGGACAAGATTATCTGCTCCAAATAACAACTCTATATATAGTAGCCAGGTTAAATGCAACCAAACCTTCTATAGGAAGATATTGCAAGAGGAATCACGTCTTAAATCACATATGAACATATAACGAAGAGGAACAGCATGGCAAATACACTTAGGCGACTCCATAAGAGTACCTCTTTGTTTTCTCCTTTCTCCAACATAAGAGTCTCTGCCGGCAAAAGGGAGATTATATGATAGATATCAAGCAAGGGAGAAAGGAGTACAAAATCCCAGCATTAATGTGAGGAAAGACAAGCAAAACAGGATTTATGTAATGTGGGGAGAAAAGATTAGAAAGGAATCCATATTAAAAGTAGGGAAAACCATATGAAAGATATGTGACCTTCTTAACCACATTGAGAACATAAGGTTGCAGTTCTTCAATCCGATAGGCACCAAATCCAAGATTCAGCTTCAGATCATTTGTGTCTCCTTTGAATGCTTCAGTTACCCCAAGAATTGGATCAGGAGGAGCCATAGTCACACCCTCAAAGTGGGATACATTGGTGGCAACAGTCATTGTTACTCTGCCAGAACACTGCACGTAGACTAGAACAAACTTGGCCTTACACATTCAGATAAATGAAGTCTGAAAATCCTTTTTATGGCTTCACAAATCCAGTACAGTCTTTATCCAATTTTTACCTGAACAAATTGAATAAAATCTCATTAAGAACACAAACTGAGAATATAATATTAAAAAAGATGAACCCTTGCAGTCACCCAACACACTAGCATGTTAAAGCACCTTGTTTAAGCATATTTCAAAGTGGAAAGGGACAAAATCCTCCATTTCATTATCCAAATCTTACAACTAAAATGGAAAGGATCAATCGATTTCAGTTCCCCTTTCAATTTAAAAATCCTACATAGTATATTCAGAGATCAAAACTAATCAAACTGAGCTACTAAAGAGTTCAGCTTATTACAACCAATAAAAAATGGAAAGAGCAAGGAATTATGCAGGTTCATACCACCATTACGTGATTAAAGCCCACCACTAACATAGCCAGAGATGAATGAAGTAAGAGCATAACACAGAATGAAAGTTGTGATAATTTCTCCTCGTCTGGACAATGAGAAAAAATATTAGATCATGGATGGAATTTAAGAGTGGTCATAGTTTACACAGTCCAAAGTAAAAACAAAATCAATATTAATATCAAGTTTTTTAATTTCTTTATCGTCATCTACCGCCATCCGGCTGGCATCGGACTTAAGGAGAGAAGCATAAAGAGATATATATTTCTTGCGTAGCTTGGCATGCCTCAAAACTTGCTCCCTTGATAGCATCCCACGGTAGAAAAATGGTAAAGCATAGAAGAGGAGAGAGGAGCACGGTGCAAAAATGGTAGAAATCATTTATCACACATCCACATAAACAAAAGTCAAAAGAAGGGGATCCAAAGGCATGAGAAATAAATTTCATTTATATTGGTAATTGATACCAATTACATGTTTCGTACAAAGGGATTTTCCAAGAGTAAAATGACACTATAGAGGCATATTCCCACCTCTTTTTTGATATTTAGTGAATTTGAGTAAAACTATAGACATTCCTCCAGCCAAAGCCTTCTAACCTCGATAAGATATGATGGCGGAATAAGGACCTCTACAGAGAGCAACCGGTGTTGGCACCATAACCCACTTAAGAATAGACATTTCTCCGGCCAGAACCTTCTATCCTCCATAAAACTGGACGGTGGGAGAGTGACCTCCATGGAGAAGGTGAATCTTTGAATCCTTCTCCTAACTAATCTACAGCCTCCCAGAGTGATAGGGCTAGCAATGGCCATGTGGATAGTTTGGAGGCCTCCATTTATCCTTTTTTTCTCTTGAGAACCTGCTCTCACGTGACCCTCTTTTGCTGCAATATAGGCACTGAATCTGGAACCAGAAAGAGTTCTACGAGTGTCAGCTCTAGAGACACTGAAAACATAGGTTGCCTCTTCCAACATAAGGCAAACAAGGATATTGCTGCTCTGGAGGTATATCATGTCCTCTAGACCCTACTCCTGTTGCCTCCTTATCTGGCATTCTCTACAAGGGTCGCCAGTAAGTGTCATCATTGGTGCCCTCTGTAAGGCACCGACACTCCCAAGTTCCCCCAGTCTCATTTTGTTGGCTTAGTAGCAGTTCTAGACCATTAGCATCTTTGAAGATTGAAGCCTTGGCATTCCAAAATTTTGCTACAAGTGACCATAAGCAGCACTCAAGATTGAAGCCATGGCATTCCAAAATCTTGCCAATATTCTCTTACTCAGATTTAAGAAACATTTGAGAAACATATATACTTCTAATTGACTTTCAAACATGAAGCAATACCTTTCTGGGTATTTAGTTTCAAGGCCTAAGCACAACAACCTGAGTGTGTGATCAAATAGTGATGGATATGATCCAACACCCTTTCTACAAGTGATTTTAAGACTCGAAACATGGTCGCATGATAGCTGCTTCTTGTGGCCCATGTTATCTTTTCTCCATTCATCCCTCACTCATATGAAGTCAAACCCTAAAGCTCTACAACATAACAACAATTGCAAGAGCCAAACCTAACCTAAGTTTAAGTGCATGTCATGAATAATCTAATACCAAGAATTTTACAAAGAAGATTTTGGAAAGGTTAGGTCAATTAGCCTCTCGCACCTTGCTGCCTTCATCTCATCTGTCACAACATTGTAAGCATACTTCCACCACAATCTTGCATCAGCCTTTATGGGAACATGAGGACGATAATGAGCATATTTCAGTCGCTGATGCTGCAAAGTTATCGGCCAACCTCAAGATGTCCTTGTACCCATCCTATATCCAGAAACCAATAATTTGATCCAAATAAGTAATGAATTTCCCAGTGAAATGAAGGTAGAGAATAAAAGCTAAACCTTTGATAAACACAGAGTCACATCCTCTAAGTTGACATATGCTTTCTACAGTGGCTGTCCCATGTTCCTACATTCCTCCACTCACAGTTTTGTGTACCTTGCATTTCCTGTCATAGGTTTCAGAATGTAGCAGTGCTCTTTTAAAACTGTTGCTGAAGAGCTATGGTTCTCTATTTCAAAGATCTGCACATTTCAAAAGTGAAAGATCGTCGTACTTCAGTGTCAACCAACAGAAGCCAGACATAAGTCTTAACAAAATAATAACCTAACTCCATTCTGAAGAACGCAAATCCTCCCATTGTTTGGCAGTAGTCCATGGGGAAATATGTAAGTCCAAATAAAAAGCGAGGCATTCAAGTTCCACTGATTGCAAAAGGTTGGTGGGATAATAAGCTTCAAAATCTTAAAACTACTTTCAAGTGAGAAAAGACTAAGGATAATAAGCTACAAAATAGTAATCATACTATCAAGTTGAAAAAGGTAAGCTCATTTGAACACCACAAAATGTCAGGAGAATAAATCCAAATGGAAAAAGGACAGTGGAAGCCACCTAAACTACTAGATCCTTTACATAAAAAATGTAAGAAACAATTTTTGTCCATCTTTGAATGTAATCAATGGATCATTTGATATATATATATATATGGATCAGGCTAGATGAAGAACACTAGGCCAATGCTTCATAAAAATACATATTCATTAATTATTTAATGGTTGCATCTAATAAATGGATGCTACTTGCAATAGGGTTTTTCAAAATTCACAAAACATTGGAAAGACATAATGAAAACAATGGAAACATTAAGACCCAAACGTGCACAATTGAAGAAAAAGAAGCAATCAAAAATTCAAGTAGATGATAATCTACACACTAGTCACCTTACCCTCGCATGCTAATTAACATAAGTGCTCAATTAACTTCTAAATGCGTTCTAGAGCACCTCTAGTAGCAAAAGTTTCTTTACCAACATCATCAACTGTCATCGCATAAAGCCTTCCCAATGTTAGACATGTTGCAAATGGGTGGCCAGGATTGTTGCATGGAAGGCCACAATATTCAGAAACATACTATTCTTAGAATGACAGTCACATAAGCAGAAACAAATAAGTACATAGTAGGTTACCTCTCAAGATCCTCATATCTAATATGGATATTGGTGATAGAGAGCTTCAAGTTCTCGATGATGGTGTTGATCAAAGACCCCAACCAAGATGTGTTCTATAACAGTGAACAAAAGCTATTGAAGTACAATGAAATAGCGGAAATCCATCTCTAACAAATAAATCATACACAATAATCTGGACTCTATTTCACTGAATATCAACATAGTGGGGTAAAATGTGCCAGGGATTCCAAAATTGACCAATGGAAGCCAGTGATTTAAGTAAGAAGAACACATTCCTCCATTTCACTGAACATGCCCTTCACCAGATACATCTCAAATTATGACTTGCACCTAGAGTCAACTGATTGCCAGATGCCCTTCCACATGAGGTTGAGATAATTCTACTAAAGATTCTTTTAAATGCACCATCAAGGTGACAACAGATGCAATATGAAAAGGAGAAAAGGAAACAAAGAAAACAATACCCATGTAAGATAGCCCACGCAAGCAAGGATATGCATTGAAAGCATGTACAACTTGAAAAGGTCCAATCTTATCAAAGAAAAGAGGTGCCCAGGAAGCTAGCAAATATAGAAGCACATCTGGAAAATGAATGAATGATAAGATGATAGCCTTTCCCTGCCCTCTCTTCCAAAAATATGCATAAAAGGCTCCCATGTATGTTGAAACTCTAAAGAAGTAATGGAAAGATTTACATGTATGATTTGTTCATTCATGTTGCAGGTACCCAAGATGCCAGCAACCAACCTCTTTTGCTTTTATCAACCCCTATAGGAAATTGAGGGAAGAACAAACCGAACAAGGAAACAAACAATTTTGTGTGGATGGGAATGGAAGATAAGTTAAAAAAAAATGTGATAAATTGTCATTACCATGAAATGCCCACAGAGAAAGGTTGCATGAAGAAGAAATAGTCGTATGGATGAGACTACGGTATCAATTAGCCCCATAGCCAATATACCAATCATTTGAAAGAAAAATGTGCAATAAGGACATTTATTCTAAGAACCTGATATTCCATTAGCTTCTCAACATGTTCACGTTCCTCCTCACTAGATTCCTTGAAAAACCCAAGTAAAAGAACACGATCAGACTTAAGGACATAACATGGAAACCAAAAGTAAAAAGGAGACTCGGGTGGTTCCTAAGGCTCACTTGGTGAGGCCTTTGAGGGCAACATTGTCACTGTCGAAGTAGGCGAACATCGCATTGTAGGCATAGGAGACATTGTATTCAACATTGTAAATGGCATCCTCAAGTTTCTTCTAAGTCAAGGTGTCAGCTTTATTTGAAAAAATCTGCATAATCACCCGTAGATCTAAGCAATGGTGCATCAAAAATTTTGCGACCAAAACCAGAATTTGTTTCAAAAAATAAAAATCACGCTTTGCAGTGACTTTTTGTTGCTAATCATATTCTATCCTCTAGGAAATCGAAGTAAAAACTTAGATACATACATCTTCATCTTCCATAACACCCCAGTGAGCATTAAGAACATGGTTCACTAAAAACCCCTAATATGGCATCACTGGATAAACATCTCTCTGCACTCCATATAGATGTAAACACCAATGAAGCATGTGAGAATAAGTCAAAAAATTCACACAATAGAAAATGAAATACAATAAACTCAACAAACTAGTGCGAAATGTTAGTAAATTCAAAAAAAAAACAAATGAAAAAGAATACATGGTGAGGAGGGTAAATCCGATTTAAACCAAGAACAGCCCAGTAACAACAGGCCCACGACAGATAGCTCTTAAGAGAGCGCGCCCAAGAGGTGGACATACGGGTGTGGCACACTAAGGGGAGGCCCAGCCCAAAAGAGTGTCGGATTCTACAAGGCGTAAGGGTTACAGCCCAAGCGTAATTATCGCTGGAGGACTCTCTGGCGATCGATCATTGCCCATGTGACATCGGCCTTGACCCCATAACGGGCGAGCACGCCCCACGAGCGCCGTAAGACTCGCCCCGGGACCAGTCAACGCCGGGATAATCGCCCCCAACGGGAAACTTCCGCCGCTATAGCGGAGAAGGTTACTCTACTACGAACGCCCTTCCCCATCGAGGGATGAGGCTCTTCGCTCCAGGACAACCCCTATAAAAGGAAGAACGACAGAGAAGACATGCATGATAGATTCTTCTACTAAACCCCATACTGCTACGCAAGAGAATAGAGCTGCTGATCATACGCTAAGGAGGGAGCAACTACGACCGACATTGAAGGGGAAACTCTCCACCGGCGACCATACCACCCAGCGAGCACTCTTCGAGTGAGCGTTGGGAGCGGCGAACACTCGTTCCGAGGATCTACACGACCCTTCAGCCCTTGACTACGATTTCCTTCCCTCTCAACTTGCTCTTCTCTATTCTTCATTTTACCGTTGCTGACTTAAGTATCGGAGGGTTGTCCCCTGGGGTAACACCCGAGACTCCTTCTAATGCCTTTCCGACTTCTGGTGTGTAGGCTTCCACGGGCGCGAGATGACTTCTCCAATAAATAAATAGAGAAGGTGGTATGTGGCCTAGGAACTATTTTCTTGCCTCTACACATGGTATAAATATAGAAAATTTACAGTAGATGTTGGTAAATCAATTAAAATTAACAAAGTAAAAATCATAATAGTATTTATAATTACTAAAAAAATTAGGGCTTCCTATAGAAAGAAGTTCTTCGATCTCCCTCTCGTAGCGCTCATGGTTGCCGGTGCCAACCACCCCCCTCCCTACCTTCAAACATCCTCTCCCACACTTCTGCTCCTTCTCGGCCTGCTCTCCGGACCTCAGCGACTCACCTGCAGTGCCTCTAATCATCTTCCGTGGAGATACCAGTGGACCTCAGCCTCAACAGCTTATTGTGCTCAAAGCTTGTATCCTCCATGGAGATTCCAGCTGATCCGCCTCTTCGGTGGAGATCCTAGTAGAAGCAAACGTGCCGGAAGCTGCTGGTGCCCCACAAGCCTCAAGTGGGGTTTCCGCTTCTGGTCCCCCATCGTCTTGCTTAATTATTACGGTTGGCAGGGCGTCTGTCGCGACATCTCCTCTTCTTCGAGGAACTCTTGCAATGGTTCGGAGGTGAGGGTGGTGGGGTTGGAGCTCAGGAAAATGGGCCTGAAGGGAGCCGTCGTCTGGAAGACAATGCTGGGTCTGGACTAGTTGAGGACACTCGACCTCTCCAAGAACTCTCTCAGCGGGGTCATCACTCCGGAACTATTCCAATTGCGACAGTTGGAGGTGCTTGATCTTAGTAGCAACCATTTTGACGGGTCCATCCCGGACGCACTCGACCATCCCTGTGAGGGAAGGGGAGCCCCATCACCGGAGATGGGGAAGATGACCCTATCGGAGGAAGAGAAGGAGGGGGAGGAAGAATCGAGTGTTGCTGTTGGGGGTGGAAGCGAAAGATAGAACACGAGTGGGATTTGAAAAAAATGAGCCCCTAAAAGGCAGGGAAAAAAGAAAATGTCGGGCGCCAACTTTGGCGCCCTCGGGGTCATCCCTATTACTATGTTTCTTCTTTTAAAAAAATAAAAAAATAAAGTAATTTATTCTTACGTTTCTTTAAAATCATAAAAAAAATTAACATCTATACCTACGTTCACTTGTAAAACGTCGGTACATGTAACATTTTCCTATGCTTTATGTATAAGCGTGAGAATAAATGGGCCATACACTCATATTATAATGAAACGTAGGAAATTTACCTAAGGAATTTTAAAAATGAAGGAATAAGTCATATATGCCTACGTTTTATTGAAACATAGGTAAAATTTTTGGCTATAGGTCTCATTTCTTCTAGTGTTAATTAAAGACTCAATAATGTCTTTGAAGACAGCATGCCCGAGCATTTGATGATACGGGCAGAAGTGAGGGTCATCCTTCCTTCTGAGGTTGTTCAACATTTTTGGCTCTAGGAGAGTGATCTTGTTATATCTGGTAGCCCATTCAAATAGAACTCGAGTATTATCTCGAGGAAATGAATATAACTTCTTCGTTTTCTCCCGTAGGGAGGGACCCTCTCGCCGCTCGGTGGGCTTGGCCCGGGGAGGATTAGTTACCCCTTTATCTTTTTATTTTTGTCGCTCAATGGCATTGAAGTCAACGGTATGCACTTCTTTAGGCGTCGGCCGCTTATCAACCGGCCTGGCTTTCTGGCCTGAGGCGGCGGGAGTAGAAGAATACTTTGAGAGGAATGTCTCGTTTTCCGCCACGACATTGTTCAGTCGGTCAAATGACTTGACTTCAGTGCCTATCATTCTTTCTAGCACTTCTCTTCTCAGATTTTGCTTGCATATTTTAACGGCATCCTCTTGGTGTGGCGGACGCCTACATCTCATACTGAGATTCCTCCAGCTTTTGATATATTCCAAGGCAGACTCATCGCTCCCTTGCCTAGTAGAGTATAATTCTGCCACTGTCACCTCCCATTCGGCGATGTGGAATCTTTCTTTGAATTTTCTCTCCATATCGGGCCAGTCAACAATAGACCCGACCTGCAAGCTTGAGTACCGTTTGAAGGCAAGCCCCGTTAGTGTGGACCCAAAGAACTTTAGCATATACGACTCATTAGTTGCGAAGTCGCCCATTACATTAATATAGTAGGCAATATGCTCCGTAGGAGACCCTTGCCCGTTGAACTTTTCAAAATTTGGAGGCTTATTAATGCCAGGGGGCAGCCTCTTAGCAGTATGATGACGCAAGTATGGAACCCTGTATACATCAAATGAGGCGTAGTCACCGTCGCCCCTTTCTGCCAGCTTCATTTCTATCATTTGTTGTACCATTAGCTTGTTCATCATTGCTGGGTCAACCGGATTTGGGTAGAAATGAGCTTGCTGCATATGGGGGGTTGTCAACACCGTTGCCTGTGGCGTAGCAGTGGACCCCTAAAATTGGAATGCTGGGGGCTGGGCCACAGTTGTGTGTTGTTGTTGCTGGAGGGAAATGCCCCCGGCATAGCTAGGCGTTGGTTGGTGTGCGGTCACCTGCGGCGAGGCTTCGAATGCCTGACTGCTGCCCCTTGACGTCCCGAGTGTGATTTCAACTTGCCTGGGCACGGAGGTATGGGTATCCCTCACGCTCAGCTGCTTCCTCATGTTTCAATTTCCTACAGATACTTTTGTAGCAGCATCAGTACGGTCGGGTTAGTTATAGAGGGGCTGGGGATGCCACCTCTTTCCTCGACTGATGCTTCTTCAGAGGATGTGAATGGCATCCCACCATCGTCTTCAATTGTAATTACATTGACAGTTATGGCTGCCACAGCCTCCTCTGGCCTAGTTTCCTCCGCCAGGGTCTGTAACACCTCGCTTGCTATTTTTCTTCTTCTCGTAAGAGAGCCCTACCTCTCAGTTATTTTGATGACTTCTTCATGTTCGGCGAGCAGAGCCCCATAACGGCTGGACACTCCAGCCATATTGCAGGCATAGATAACCAAGCCTCTACCTCTCCTCGTTGTCCTTCTCAACGGCCCGTACGGAAAGGTTAACCTCTCAAATACAGAGATTCTAGTCCTCACCTCCTCCTGAGGCGGGGGTTCATAGCAGTCGTCTTGATAATTCCTTGATTCTGCGCTAGGCAAAGCTCGGGACTCACTATCTTCTCAGGTGATGTCCATGGCCCGTAGCAGTCTTTGATGACCCATGGGTGTACTCCCTAGACCCCGTAGATAACTCTTCAAAGTCTCATTTACATCATCCCGCACCTGCGAGGAGGAGAAAGCTAGTGACAAAGCCCACTCTTGTACATGGGGCTTGTGCATCGAACTCCCTCAGCGGACGACTCTGTTGTGGTGGTGCTTAGAGCAGCGACAGATGTTCTCCGACCGTGCATGTACAACAACCACCGGCAGAGGGTGAGTTGGGGTTCCTGACTCAACCCATTCATGCTATCTCGGCCTCTTCTAGTGAGCCTCCCTGGGCCTCACCTGAGCTGGTGGAGCAGTCTGATTCCCTTTCGATACCCAGACTTGTTTGAACTTGGCCCGTCTCTGGGCCAGCCCTTTCTTTGGCCCGCGTGCCGCATGAGTATTCTTCTTTTCAATTTTCCCCAGTGCTTGGAAAGAATTGTGCACGGGGACAGTTGGCACGATATGCTCAGGGATTACTTGAGCCCTTCGGCCGTTCAGATGGACTCTGACACTTCCAATAAGAACAGTCTTGCCGGTGGTAGAAAGCCAGCCCCTGGAAGCAACAACACTGGTATTCCTCTGGACTCTTCTTTGGTGTGACGCCGATCTCCTACTAGTTGAGCTGGTGTTCGGGTGCGCGTGGTGGACAAAATAGCTCAGCAACTCGACAGCCACATGGTCAGCAATGTTCGTCGGCAGCAACAGGCTTGATCGCAGCCACTCCCACGGCGGGGACGCTAGTTTCTTTGGGCTTGGGCCCCTCAGCCTCTAGTAGGTTCACGAAGGCCACCCCCAAGACGTTGGGGAAGCCAACTACCGGGGGGAAGTCGTCGATCTTTGTTGGCACGGCCAGGTAGCCGTACCTGGCGTGGTTTTCGACGACTGGAGGTCCAAAAGTGACTGCCATTGCAATTGTTAAAAAGTAACATGTAATTCCAAGTTAAACAGTTAGAATTTTAAGAAGAGGCCATAGGGCCCCTAACCCTGGCGAAGAGATGAAGGGAGGTTAAAGTCCCACCGGGCGTGCCAGACTTGTGGATGCACTATTTTTCATTCATTGGTTTATTCATTTGTCTAGTTTATTTCTTTTATATCGTTTATTGTGCGTGGGCGTGCTAGTCACAGAGTGACAGTTTATTCGGACTCCGAACACCAAGGTGGCCTGGTGTCGTGGGTGCGCGCGTCTGACTAGTCAGACGAAAATGAGTTGCGTGTCGGGACCAAAACCCGCCATGCCATGAAGGTCACGACGTTAATTCCATCTCCCCAAAGGGGGAGAAAACCCTTGATTAGTCGCCAAGAAGAGGGGCCCTATGGCCTAATTTTCATTAACGGTAAAAGAAAGAAGGGATAATTTGAAAACACATCAAAAGTTTACGCGGTGAAGCGAGGCATTTAAGCCCGTTCATTTACTCATCATATGCCCCACGTTCGGAGAGTATTCTGAGTCGGGGACACAGCAAAAAATGTGAATGATCATTGGGAAAATATCTATTGGAAATGTGGCAAGTTTGATGTTTGGTAAAAAGAGCGGGACGAATCCTGAAGAAAACAGATCTGATTCGAAGGGTTGTTGGCCCGAGGCAAAATCAAACCATGGCCACGGCAGGGTCCTCCTCGAGATCCAAGACTGGTATGCGAGGGCATCATTTATGTTCCCTTCACATGGGGCCCGAGGGGGAGTAAGAAATCCTGGATCAGGTGCCAACGGTTTCTTAGTTATTGTTGTTACCATTACTATCTTTCATTTTTTTTTGCTTCATGCATCTCTTTATCCGATATTTATTTCTCTTTATTATTATTGTTTTTATATGTTAATTTTATATTTTATTATTATGTCATTATTATATTATTATTATTTTTTTGTGCACCATGCGGGCAAGAAAGGTCAGTTGACCTAGGTTGACTGGCCCTACGAATTCAATTGACTCGACCTGCCCTTGCTCGCTCCCCCCCTTTTTTTGGGTTTGTGCTACTTCATTTTTGTTTTATTGTTTGTTGTTGGTTTTGGTTTGTTTTTGCTGTTTGTTTGTTTTGGTTTGTTCTCTTGCTTTACACCCTTCTTTCATGTTTTGTTGTTCGTTTGTTGTTTCATTTTCTTGATCGCTTGCTTGTTATTTTTTGTTTCCTTATCTTCTGTTTGTGTTTGTTTTTTCTTTGACATGTAACATACCTAGTTAGAATCAACATGGCGTTTTCTTTTATCGAGGTGTATAGGGTCTTGGAAACGTTCAAGAAGTGGCTCTATAATCTATATGCAAACAAGCATGCAAGGATTCAATTATATATTCATGTAAGATGACACCTGGTACGGGGTGGAGTGATATCTCATGCATAGTGAAAGTCTTCAGTCAGACTTAATCCAGCCTTCAAAGAATCACCATTGTATATACCAAGAAATCATGGCAAGCAAGCACACGTGAGTCAAAGTTTTCATGAAGTGTTTTAGAGAAATGTTACACGAGACTCAGTATATGTAGAAGATGTGAATGATGTACAGAAATACTAATGACCCCTTTTTTTAATGCAATTTCCCAGTGTGTGTGAAGTTTTAATCTTATCCCATTTGTCGTCTTGTTTTGCGCTTTCTTCGGAGTTAGGATTGCCCCGCGGCTTATTTGTTCATTAGGTAGGCGCCTGATGAAATTCTGGCAGCATCTCCCCTTAACCCGGAGTGTCGAGGAGTTGTGAAGTGGGTGTTCGTCCACGGAAACCCGAGATGACCCCTTAATTCCACGGATGCGCACAAAAGCGGCAACATCCATAATCACGGGATCAATGTGCAGCGCATACTGAGGCTGTCGGACTAGCTACGTAAAGGCTATCGGATCAGCCATGAAAAGGGCTGCCGAATCAGTCTGATTAGAGCCATCGGATCAACCACGTAAGGGCTGCCAGATCAATCGTATTAGAACTGCCGGATCAGTTCATTAGAGTTGCCGGTTCAGCCATATGAGGGCTGTCGGATCAATTCATTAGCGGCTACCAGATCAGCCCAGTTGGAACTACTGGATCAGGTACATACGGTCTGCCAGATCAACCCTGATAAGGAAGGGAAACTACATGACCGAGATCTCTAAGGAGAAATTCGACAAGAAGCGGCGATCAACTCTTTTGAGGACATATTCCCCCCCCCCCCTCAGAATTGCTCCTTGAGGGGGATCGTGGTAGACGGTGAAGGGGTCCCCAGGGATGCTGGATTACCCACTCGGAGTAGCCACGGTAGTTACCCAAAAGCAGAGTACCTTAAGATTTGTTGTTGCATCAATATAAGAAGGGGACGAGACAAACATGGCCTAGCCTGACTAAAGGCTTCAAGAACGCAATTCCCAAAGGTTAGGACTCGGAATCCTACCCATGGTGCAGGATAAACTCCGAGCCCAACTCACTATCAGAGGGGCCATATTCCATTCTCATGCAAGGATGATTACGGTAAAAGAAGGGAGGGAGCAAAACTACTTGTACAACGAGTAGAGGTGAAACAACGGAGATAGATAGCATATATGAAATCATTCGGGGAGTTTATTACTTTCATTCATTGGACTATAGCATAGAACCAAGGAAAGGAAAACCAAGATTAGATTACATAGGGAGACATCAGTGGTAGAAAAAATACAAAGAGGAGAAGGGAGGGGGCGGAGCATTGACTCCTTTCCCCCTCCCCTCTGAGCCTCACCTCTGCTCTCTCTCTCTCTCTCTCTCTCTTCACTCTCACTCTCCCATCTTTTTCTCCTTCACTCCGCGGACATCGGGGCGGAGGCTATGGGGTTCTTCTTTTTTTTTGTTCTTCTCCCTTCTTCCCTTTGCACGGTGTGTGTCTCTTCTTCTCTTGCTCGCTTGCCTTTTTCCTTTTATATTCACCTAGGTCGCACGTCCGTTGGCATGTGCATTCTTTTCGCGCCGCATAGGCATGGACGCTTGGCGTGTCCTTCCCCTCTGCGCCACACGAGCAGCACGTTGCCTGGCGTGCTTGTTTTTTCTTTCTCAAGGCCCATTAATGGAGGAACAGAGGCTAGGGGCCACCCACGTGCCGCGGGCTGCCGGATGGGGGACGCCCCTGCCGGTTCAGTGGGAGCACTGCCGGATCGGACCTGATGTCAGATGGGCTTCTGTCGCTAGATGGGGAGGCCGTTGATGGTTGAGGGGAACACTACTGGCTCAGTCCCTCTGTTGGATGGGCCTGTGGGCTACCAGACTAGGTGGCTGATGCTACGGGCTGACGTTCCCACTGGTTTTGATGATGCCAGATGAGTGCCCATAAAGGGCTGCTGGATTGGCGCCACGAGGGGAAGCCCTACCGGATGGGGCTTGGTGGTTGCTGCCATTTCAACGCCCACAAGGGGTTGCCAAATCGAAGGGCTTGGAGGCCTTGCCGGCTCAACGATATTGAAACTCTACCGATTCGAGATCGTGGAGGCCCCGCCGATTCAGTGGCATGCCAGATGGGCTTTGGTAGCTATTGATGGGTCGATGGGGAGGAGCCCCGCTAGTTCAGTGGCATGCCGGATGGGGTTTGGTAGCTATTGTTGGGTCGATGGGGAGGAGCCCCGCCGGTTCAGTGGCATGCCAGATGGGGTTTGGTAGCTGTTGCTAACTCAATGGGGAGGAACCCCGCTGGTTAAAACCAGAGCGGGGGTGCCATTTCAGGGGGACGCCGATTCAGTGGCTCTGTCGAGTGGGCAGAGCATGTGTTGTTGGTACAGCCTTAAGTGGCTGCCAGATGGGCAGGCAATGCTGTCGATTCATGGGATTGAGGGGCTGCCGGACGGGGCCTCACGTGCCGCCAAGCATTCCACTATTCTCCTTATTTTCTTCTTTCATTCCGGGCTTTTGTGACCGGTCCAGTGTTGTATATCTTCAAGAGTATTTCAAACTCCTTTGATTTTGAGTTCAATTTGACCCTTGGGACTCTAGTTCGTGGTGGTTTGGCACCACTTGTAACCGATTTCTTCAGACCTCTGGAGCCCGCTATTCATATTGTTCATTTTTGAGCCTCCATAGCCGAGTCCTCAATAGTGCATTCATTCAAAAAATCCTCAGCTCCCTGAAACTTTTATTCGTCCATCTAGGCGCGGCTTGATGTCACGCGGATAGGCATATTTTTATGGTCTAGCCATTCAGACCCTCTTCTAGCGTTTCTTCATTGCTGGGTCATTAGGGTCGACCTGATGGCAGTGCATCTTAGGGATGCTTTGTCTTCCCACAATCATGGTATGTTTTTGGATGTCAAATTTTGGGTCCTCCTAGGCTTCCTCCTCGAGGCAGAGGATAGGGAGAGGCAGAGAGCTCGTGCAGAGAGGGTGGTGAGGAGGGTGGAGGAGAGAGCTAGAGTGATATATTTGTAAATCCATCCTCATTTTGTATGTATGATAGTCATAATGGAAATGAAACAAGTTTTGTTTACTTCTTGTGCCTCTTGTGATTACTCTTTCTTTTGTTTACATACATGTCCCTGTAGAAAACTTAGCAAACGAATTAGTTTATCTGTTTCGACTTCGCCTCTTGCTCAGATAAGCAAGAGACTTTCCTCTACCCTATCCTTGATAGATATGCAGTGGAATTAAGTTAGGAACATGAACAGCCGGCAAATAAGCCACAAGCTAGCAAGACAATCAGAGTGCATCATTCACACATGAAAGAGTGAACACCACATATAAGGAAAACCCTAACTTTATTGAATAATAATCAAAAGTTATAAAGTGATACTTGACTTCTTCCAACATAATGACTCACTAGACTCAATAAAATGAAAAATTACATAACATGATCAACCTCACCGCCTATTACAATGAAGGAACTTAAATTACAATAAGACTCGTCTTGACTCATGATACTCTTAACATTCTAGGGCTTCTCTTGTACTTCACTTGCTCTCGGACTCGCCACTTGAGTACACCGACTCTGAGTCACTAGAGTTTCCTGAAAAGATTGAAAAAGTAGGGAATGAGCGCATTCACCCAGTAGGTATCTTCGTGTCAACATGATGACAATGTTAAAGTAATTAACATTTTAACTCTAGCAAGGTAATATTGAAAATGTGATAAACACGCGAATAAACCCCATAGTAATAACAAGTCTCAAAATAAGTGTAGAGATATGAGAAGTAAGTAAGAGAGCATGATCAAACAAGATGGTAATATGGCCTATCAATAACGAAAATATACTAGCATGTATCGAGAATGTACTTTTCATAACCTTGAAAAGGTTATGCACTAGAAAGTCATTTAACAAGCAAGTATAATTTAATGAAATTGCCTTGTGGATTTCACCCGTTTATAAAAAAAGTACTCCTAGCTCAATGTGACGCCAGTGTTCATCATACCCCATAGTTTATACCATATTTCCGGCCATCTGTCGAGGGGGTTAGCGTGGAGCCCTTGGACACTGTTCGTGCCCGCTCTTGCATCTTTAAGTTATAAATCAAGCTACTTCCATGAGAAATAAAAGTAGGCCAATAATATCAAGTTCAAACAATAGTTTCATGGCAAGAAAACCAAGGTAAGAACGTACCAAAATGAGCATGTGAGGTCAAGAAAGAATTAATGGAAATGTCATGTTGCGGAAGGAATTCGACAGTATAACGGTACATTAACCAATTTCTAAAGTTCATTAGTGTCTTAATCAATAAGGTGTTGGGTTCCAGATAATCAGAAGACTATCTAAGAATAGAGTAGAATCAACCCTTGGGTCAGACCATGGGTTGGATAGCATTTGATAGAAAGCGGTCAAGCCAGGACCGCTATCAGAAGGTAGCAGTCGCATGGGGTCCGCTATCTGATGGGATACCGAGGATGGGTCGACGCAGGAAGAAACTGGGTCGACACTATGAACAACTGGCAGAACGCGGTCGTTCCAGGACCGCTATCTGGAACTAGCGGTCACCTAATGGCCGCGTTCAGACCAGTCCACAGAAAACGTAGAATTCACTAAGTGCTTTCTAGACTTTTGGGGTTTTAGGGTACAACCAGCTCAGCATCCTAGTGAGAATCCCAGGCTCGCGGAGACATACGAAGGCATTGAAATAAGATTACCTAGTCCGACAGAAGGAATATCCGACGGAGCGGCTCTCAAGTCCAAGAGGTTTTCCTATCAAGTGCAAGTGATCTAAAAGCATCGTACAGGAGTACGAGCTATATGTGAAGTAACAAAATAGAATGGAGATGAGAAAGGAACGCATCAAAGCATGAATCAAAGTGAACTTAAGTCATGAAAATACCCTTTAAGTACAAAACTATAAAGTTTTAGCATGAGATTAACATACATGAAAAATAATCTTTTGAAACATGTCAACATGAAATATGAATCATGCCATGATCAGGATATATAATTAACAAGCTAAGGCATGCATGGTAGCATTTATATAATGGAAATAAATATGGTTTGATTTGGTTGCAGAAACCAAATAGCGGTTGGTCAAAGACCGCTACTTGCAGGTAGCGGTCTCTGTAAGACCGCCTTCTGTCTACAATAGACAGAAGCTAAGTCCAACGTGCAAAGCCTATTCTAGGGCAATTAATGCAGGTAAGATAGGGTAACATGCGTTAAACAAGATCAATGCATGGGAAAGGCATGGATTAATTCAAAGTTCTCATCTTTTGATGAGGGTTGTAGGAGATAGCATGCAATGAAAACCTAGATGTGCAGCCTTGTAAAAACATTAAATACGCCGTGAATAATGCATGAAATCAAGAGATCGGAGAGGGCTTTTGTTCCTAACATGTTGTTTAAGCCATCCATGAGATAACCTACCCCTGGTAGTGTCCCTAGAGTTTGAATTTATCACCGGAAGAGGGTGCTGGTTCCTGCGCGTCCTGCGTAGAAACTGCTACTTTTGAGTGCTCTAACTCCTTAGCCTCTTGATCTCCTAACATGAAAGTTTAGATAGGGTTAGAAGACACTAAGGGGAGTATTTAATTCTAAAGGAAGAATGTGAAATAACAATACTATACCTTCGAACCACGTGATCCAAAATTAGGGTTCGCGCAGGTTGACACTAGGTCCTATTTATAGGGATTGGCCTAGGGCTGAGGGATTAGATCGAATTAGGAGTCCTATGTGGTGTCAATTTGATCCCCTAAGAGTCTTAGATAAGTCCCCATGCCAGATCACATCGATCCCTGGCGATTTGGGTGGATAAAAATCCAAACTTTCGGGGTTTAACACCTTCCATTTACGGAACAAGGTGGCGTATAAAGCCCCATATGCTCCGCATCTTATCAACACGGAGCTCTTGAAGGCCAATCGCTTTATGGACGGTTTAAGGCCCGTCTTTGTTAAGAAACTTGAGCCTCAAAATATCTGTACATACACGGGGATGGTCCATAAAGCCCACTTATGCAAGAGGACCTTGGTAAAGGTCGAGAAGTACAAGGGCAAGGGAGAAGAAACAAGCCGAAAACATTATAGGCGAGGGGATAAAGATAAATTTAACATCACGGGGACTCATAACTCCCGGGATCATAAGAAGAGACCACATAATGGTAATGGCAATTATAATGGTAAAAACAAACGGGTCAAGGAGGAAGACAAGCAAGTTATGGAGGCTTGCAAATTTTGCGAGAAGTTTGGACACGCTGCCGAAGAGTGTTGTAAGCGCCTCGACGCATGCTTGCGTTGTGGCAGTCGAGAACATAGAATGCCCAATTGCCCACTCATAAAGGAACAACCCTCGAAGAATAATGGAGGATATGGCAACAAGGGCGTCTTAATGCTGTCATGGGTGATAAACCTACAAAGGATGGTAACATGGTTGGAGGTAGTATTCTAACCTATCTTTTTTTCTGGGTTTTTCTTAATCTCATTTAACACCCGGAGCTGTTTAATTATGAGAAGACTACACCCTTCACAAAACTCATGCAATGAATTTGGGGACCAAATTCTTTTTAAGGGGGGGAGGTTGTAGTACCCAAAAAATTCCTAGAATTTTTCAAAAAAAATTAATAGATTTAATTAAGAATTTAATAGGCTTAATGGGCTAATTAATTGATTAATAGAATTATTTATGCATTTAATAAGTTTATGTGGGCTTAACCATTCAAAGCCATTGATTTAAAAGCCCAACTACTAATTAGACAAAATAATAGGGCCACTTAAAATGGATCATAGGACCTAATTCTAAGCCTTTTAGGCCCAAGCACAGCCCTAGAGACGTATTAGGGTAATTTCCCTATTTTGATTACATAAATAGAGGATAATTAAGAGAGGAATTTGACTAAAATTTAAATTTCAACGGCCAGACCAGGTCACGGTCAGTCGTGTGACTGTGTTTTGGAGAAGGCGGTCCACAAAAGACCGCGTTCAAGTTCCGTAAACGGAAGGTGATAAACCCTAGAAAATTTGGATTTTTATCCTCCCAAATCACTAGGGATCGATGTGATCTGGCATGGGGACTTGCCTAGGACTCTTAGGGATCGATTCTAACCCCAATGAGGACTCCTAATTCGATCTAATCCCTCAACCCTAGGGCTCTATAAATAGAGCCTACACTCGACCTGCACAAACCCTAATTTTGGATCGCGTGGTTCGAAGGAAAGGCTTCATTTTGACATGTTCATCCTTTACGGTTATTTGTTCCCTTTAATATCTTATAACTTTCTTCTAAATCCCGTGCTAGGAGAACAAGCCGTTGCGAAGTTAGAAGGTCTGGAAGTCGCGGTTTCTACGCAGGATGCGTAGGAACCAACCCCCTCTTCCGGTGACAAATTTGAGGTTTAGGGTCTACCCCATGTTGGCACCCGTTTTATGCCAACTAGTTGGGTTATTTTCTTATCTTTATTTTATGATGTCCCGGGTTGTTCATTATTTATTGGGTCACTTTGGACTTGTTATGGGCTTATTTTTATGTGTTTTCTCCCTGGTTGGGCTTAATTTCTCGCACATATCATTGTTTGGGCTTAATGGGCCTAGATAGGGCTTGGTTTTAGGATAAATATGGGTATTTAACTTATTTTATTTTATTTTTATTTTTTTCAAATGGCCACCTAGATAGCGGCCAGTCGCGAGACCGCTACCTGATGGTGGCGGTCTATCGCGAGGCCGCCTTCTAGGGCCGAGAGTCCACCCCAGCTGGTCTCTTCCCTCTCTATCCGTGCTTGAAGGAGAGTCCTTAATCTAGAATTTTCTCTAAGAATTTCGATCTCCAAAGAGTCTTGATCGATCCTAGAGATAATTGGTGATATTATCTCTGAGATTTATCAAGATTTGAGGCTTATTTCTAGCCATTATCCCTCTAACTCAGGCTAGGGTTTTGAGGGTCTATAAATAGAACCATTGGCTTCATGCTCGAAAGGAGGAGAATTTTGGAGCTCGCGACGAAGTGTTGCTGCGTGATGCGGGACGAGACACGGACACAACAAGCTCGCGATCGTCCCTTAACGAGGGAAGCGTCGGACGTGCGCGGTTGAGAAACCGGCAAGAGCTAGGGTGGTCGGCTCTCTCTTTCGTGCCCGGATAGGGTCACGGGACGGTAACGCTCTCTCTCGCAGCAGCGGTGATATAAATAGAAAGCGAGCTAATTACCCTATCATGCTCTCTATCAGCGGCATAAACAAGTATATATGAAATTAAGCAAAGTGCCAAGTAAGGGAGCGAAGGCGATACCTCCACGCGCTCGGCGTGGGGAAGACAAACCCGACCGAAAACTCGTACTCCCGGAAACTTAACACACAATAATTACAGCAATGGGAACATGCCCACTCCACGCAAGGAGGTAAAGGGCTATACAAATGGGCCCGGGAGGACCGAATTTGGGTTGACGGGCAGCTTCGTGTGTTGATTCGGCTACACGCGTGTTCACGACCGTGGGGCCCACGTGCTGTCCGGAGGGGCCGTGTGGGACCCGGTGGTACCGCTATAGTGGAGACACTTGGAGAAGCACTCCCCGGGCTGGCGGCACGCTGGTTCGCCGGCCGGAGTCCGGGCGGCTCCGTTCGGCACCGGTCGGAAAAACCGATCGGAAATCTGCCGATTCTGTATTTCAGCGCGCGCTCCGGCGAGAACGGACGCTGCGATCAGCACCGGTGTCGGAATGCGACGAGATCAGAGCCGTTGGAAAGCTACTTCGAAGTACTACAATCTAGTGGCTTTCAGAAAAATTCACCAAATTTGTACTTTATGTTGGCGAATTTTATATGCTGCTATTGTACAGTAACCGAAGACTCAGATCTGCAGAGAACTTTCCTGTTGATTACCTTTGACCGTGAAGTCGATGTCCGAATTTGAAGATGTGTTCTTCAGCAAGGTTGTAGGAAATCAAACAAGGAAACCAGGACTAGTTTTGGATCTGGATTTGGAGGTGGTGGTGATTTTTTCTGATTTTGGAAGTGGAGGGTGGTCGGATCTGGGATCTGACTAAAAACACTGTATCATAGGAAGAACACGAATTTCTAAAAATAGGTAGAAGGCTGATAAAAATTTAAGAAAATTTTTGGAGGTAGGGGTGATGGACAGAACTCCCAGTAAAATTGGGAGGGTTTGGACAAATCAAAAAGATGGTCGGAGGGGAAGAACTCAGAGGTTCTGTCACTGTAGACAGAAACCTGGCAGATCTGGGATGACAGGTTGGACGAAAATGTAAAAATACTAAAAGATGGAAGTTTGGCGTGAGAATTTAGGTGGATCTTGGGATGCAAGGGCTGAACACACCATAAAAAATTCAGATCAATCCATGCTCGTGGCTGTGACAGACAATTCGTTGAAGCTTCTGTGGTCGGATGAAGACAAAACTGCAGAGGCGGCTCGATGGCGGCACGAACGGCGGCGGCGGCGACACAGACGATCACCGGAGGTTGAGAGGAGATGAAAGAAGATAGAATACACTCTAGATCTGGGGTTGAGGATGGAAGAACAGCAGGGGAAGAGAGAGGGGCACACCAAGCTTCAAACAACTCAACAATTTTCTGATTTTTTCCATTGAATTTCACATGAAAATACAAGCTTATATATGGTTTACATCAAATGCAATGTGGACCCTTAGATCTAGGGAAGAAGATTGAAGGGCTGGGATTGCATTCTAATAACACACAAAAAATATTAAACTAAGGCAAGTGGAATGGGGCGCCCCCTTGACTATAAGTAAGGTTGAATGGGTAGGTGAATGGTAGGTGGCCTACCTTGGACAAAATGGGCCACTTGTCTACCCGTGTGGCATATGACTAGTCCAACCTTCTAGATGTCCACCTAGGATGGTTGACCAGCCCCACAAGATGACATGGACCAATGAGAAAGGGCTGAGGGCCCCCTTGTTGGTCCTACTGACAAATTACATAGAAACCCACACAATCTACGGGAGTGACGCATTGACCGATAAAGCCGTACAATTACGCGTATACTTTCCCGTGGATATAAAAATAAACTAAAAGATATAAATGCAATATGAAAAGGTACTGGCTCGGTGTCGATTCGCATCAACTCTCCCCGGGTGGGAGGAACTCGACCCCGTCGAGTAGGGGTAGGGATGCTCGAATACTCCGACGGATCTGTCACCGTGCCAAGTAATGCGGGTACGCTCCACTCCAAATGATCGTCACCTGCTCATTCCATATATACTCGATATGCGCAAACTGCTATGGCCTGAAGGTGGACACTCCGGGTGGGGCACTCTCAAAAGGAAGGGAAGCGGCTCAAAGACTCACTAGGAATCACCGCTGAGTCTCTATAGGTGACTGATCCGGGTATAGATGTAGAATTGACCCCATACTCATCAAGTGAGTCCACTCGCCTCTTACTCATAAGAGACCGACAACGAGCTTGCACAAGACTCATGCAGACTTACCATGCAATACACACAACAATCGACTCGAGACACAACACACAAATAAACCACACAAGAAAAAACACACCGACTCATATATGACCCTAGACTAAGATGGTGACACAAGCCCACTAGGTGGCGACATCCTGGGCGGCGGGTGAGCCATCCAACTCTCCCCCCAAGGCATAGTACTCATCAGCTAGTGCGTCATCGGCCTCATAATTGACACACTCAAGCTCGGGAGGTGCGGGCTCTCCAACACCTAAGGCTAGGGTGGCGCGAGCGGGACACTCGCTGGCAAAGTTTCCAAATCCATGATAGTGGAAACACTGCACTCTCGACCGACTACTCTCTCCTATAAAAGGGGCCTTACCCTTATCATCCCGTCGGGTAGGGGGTGTAGGCAGCAAAGGGGGAGATGTAGGTGCCTTGGACAATAGTGAAGGGGGTGCCGGTGCCAGAGGACGGGCTATAGGAGCCGGGGGACGGGCAACGGGTGCCGGTGGTTGGGGTGGGAATAGATCCCGGGGTGGAGGAGGACGAGGCCGTGGAGCGAAGTGCTCCTGACGGGTGGGCTCCTGAGGTCGAGCCATGGGAGGCCGCTGATGTGGGCCTATGGAGTGACGGGGCTCGGTACTACGGAGAGGGGTGGGGCCCAACCGATGGCTAGACTCGAACTCTCCCTCAAATTGCTCCATCTCAAGAGCAACCTGGTATGCCTCTTCCAACGTCTTGGCATTGCGGCGGAAAAGCTCATACTGGTAGTGTGGCCGCAAACCACGTCGAAAGCGGGACACGGGCATGGTACTCTCCTCCGTGACACCACATCGTAGAAAGTACTCATCAAACTCCGTGATGTATTCGGAGACGGACCGGTCTCCCTGGCTAAGACTTTGCCATCTATCGATGAGTCGTTGGCGGTATGTGGGAGGAAGGTACTTTTGCCGAAGTTTATTCTTCATCTCGGCCCATGTGTCGATCGGGGGTTCTAGCCGCTGAAGTAGCAGGCTCTCCACATTCTTCCAATAGGTTTGTGCCTGCCCCATGAGTTTCATGGTGGCGAATCTGACCCTTCGACGCTCCGACATATCATACCACTCAAAGTAACAGTCCATGCCGAACTCCCAATCTAGGTAGACTTTCGGATCCAAAGACCCGTAAAAAGCGGGAGGGTCCGCTCGCACGGTCTTAAGGACCTGGTCATCATCCTCATCTCGTTGTGGCTGAAAACCACGACGGCGTTGACCATATCCCTCATAGGCATTGTCAGAACCATAGTCCACGAGACCAAGGTCACGGTGCGGTAGTTGGGGAACCCGAGGAAGGGCGTGTGGAGGAGCCTATGGTGGCTGGTTTTGGGCCGCGGGAGCGGCCTGGACTTGGGCCATGGGAGCGGGTTGGACTTGGGCCACCGCGGGAGGGGGTGCGGGTGGGCCTTGGGCTGCCCCTGGAGGGTCCCCGTGTGACATCCTATCTAACCGTCCAACGAGGTCTTGGACCGACCTGTCGGAGGTCTCCAAGCGCCCCTCCATGGCTCTAAGGCGACCATCCATATTATCGGAGAAAGTCCGAAAGTTAGCATCGGATTGGTCCAACCTAGTCATAATGGCCATCATCGCCTCTTGTAGGGAGTGGAAGTCTCCCGAGGTATCCCGTGGGTTGGCCATAGGTGGTGGGGGGGGTGAGTACTGAGTACCCCGACGAGTGGCATGCAAACACACCGACTAGAAGACGCCGACTAAAGCAAAACACACTAATGCAAAATGATGCGCCTAGACTTAACCAAAACACGGTACGCGGCGGAGGTAATCGACCCGAAGGTCACTCGCGCAAGTGTGCGGCCTTCCCGATAGGCGTAGCCTAACGTTCGGACAACACCTTTTGATATACCGAGTAAAGGGATGCAATGCAAAAAGACACTCTTTTTTTTGTTTGTTTTAAAACAATGATGACCCTAAACACGACTTAGACGTAAATGACTAATGAATGACACTTTTTTTTTGATTTGGACACCCTAGACTCAACTCGCTCTGATACCAAATTGATGCGGGATGAGACACGGACATGACAAGCTCGCGATCGTCCCTTAACGAGGGAAGCGTCGGACATGCGCGGTTGAGAAACCGGCAAGAGCTAGGGTGGTCGGCTCTCTCTTTCGTGCCCGGATCGGGTCACGGGACGGTAACGCTCTCTCTCGCAGCAGCGGTGATATAAATAGAAAGCGAGCTAATTACCCTATCATGCTCTCTAGCAGCGGCATAAACAAGCATATATGAAATTAAGCAAAATGCAAAGTAAGGGAGCGAAGGCGATACCTCCACGCGCTCGGCGTGGGGAAGACGGACCCGGCCGAAAACTCATACTCCCGGGAAACTTAACACACAATAATTACAGCAATGGGAACATGCCCACTCCACGCAGGGAGGTAAAGGGCTATACAAATGGGCCCGGGAGGACCGAATTCGGGTTGACGGGCAACTTCGTGTGTTGATTCGGCTACACGCGTGTTCACGACCGTGGGGCCCACGTGCTGTCCGGAGGGGCCGTGTGGGACCCGGTGGTACCGCTATAGTGGAGACACTTGGAGAAGCGCTCCCCGGGCTGGCGGCACGCTGGTTCGCCGGCTGGAGGCCGGGCGGCTCCGTTCGGCACCGGTCGGAAAAACCGATCGGAAATCTGCCGGTTCTGTATTTCAGCGCGCGCTCCGGCGAGAACGGACGCTGCGATCAGCACCGGTGTCGGAATGCGACGAGATCAGAGCCGTTGGAAAGCTGCTTCGAAGTACTACAATCTAGTGGCCTTCAGAAAAATTCACCAAAGTTGTACTTTGTGTTGGTGAATTTTATATGCTGCTGTTGTACAGTAACCGAAGACTCAGATCTGCAGAAAACTTTCTTGTTGATTGCCTTTGACCGTGAAGTAGATGTCCGAATTTGAAGTTGTGTTCTTCAGTAAGGTTGTAGGAAATCAAACAAGAAAATCAGGACTAGTTTTGGATCTGGATTTGGAGGTGGTGGTGATTTGTTCTGATTTTGGAAGTGGAGGGTGGTCGGATCTGGGATCTGACTAAAAACACTGTATCATAGGAAGAACATGAATTTCTAAAAATAGGTAGAAGGCTGATAAAAATTTAAGAAAATTTGTGGAGGTAGGGGGTGATGGACAGAACTCCCAGTAAAATTGGGAGGGTTTGGACAAATCAAAAAGATGGTCGGAGGGGGAGAACTCAGAGGTTCTATCACTGTAGATAGAAACCTGGCAGATCTGGGATGACAGGTTGGACGAAAATGTAAAAATACTAAAAGATGGAAGTTTGGCGTGAGAATTTAGGTGGATCTTGGGATGCAAGGGCTGAACACACCATAAAAAATTCAGATCAATCCATACTCGTGGCTGTGACAGACAATTCGTTGAAGCTTCTATGGTCGGATGAAGACAAAACTGCAGAGGCGGCTCGATGGCGGCACGAACGGCGGCGGCGGCGGCACAGACGATCACCGGAGGTTGAGAGGAGATGAAAGAAGATAGAGTACACTCTAGATCTGGGGTTGAGGATGGAAGAACATCAGGGGAAGAGAGAGGGGCGCACCAAGCTTCAAACAACTCAACAATTTTCTGATTTTTTCCATTGAATTTCACATGAAAATACAAGCTTATATATGGTTTACATCAAATACAATGTGGACCCTTAGATCTAGGGAAGAGGATTGAAGGGTTGGGATTGCATTCTAATAACACACAAAAAATATTAAACTAAGGCAAGTGGAATGGGGCGCCCCCTTGACTATAAGTAAGGTTGAATGGGTAGGTGAATGGTAGGTGGCCTACCTTGGACAGAATGGGCCACTTGTCTACCCATGTGGCATATGACTAGTCCAACCTTCTAGATGTCCACCTAGGATGGTTGACCAGCCCCACAAGATGACATGGACCAATGGGAAAGGGCTGAGGGCTCCCTTGTTGGTCCTACTGACAATTTACATAGAAACCTACACAATCTACGAGAGTGACGCATTGACCGATAAAGCCGTACAATTGCGCGTATACTTTCCCGTGGATATAAAAATAAACTAAAGGATATAAATGCAATATGAAAAGGTACTGGCTCGGTGTCGATTCCCATCACTACATTTTGCGGCAAGTCTCAACTAGGGAGCATCGTGTTTCTATGCCCTAGGGTCGTTTGGTTCAGGGAGTAGCCGATTTTCGTTGTAATTTTGCGTTCTTCTTCTAGTGATTTTTGTCCATCTTTGCATCATCATAGCATCAGTTTTCTTTCTTTCTCCACGATCTCTTGCATTTTTAATACATCCATATACATCCTCCTACTGTTTTCACGCCCCACAGGGGTTAAAAAATCACCAACCCTCATGTATTGACCCTTCCTTTTATGCATATTGTTCACTCTTTTTTATAGATATTGCACATCCACGGATCTGATTGAGTTGTTCCATGTGGCTTCTACACTCTTTTGCAGGTCTACAGTACCCATAACACGAGGCCCATCCCTTTTGGCCGGCTAAAAGGGAGGGAGGATCAAGTTCCCACGTTCTATTTTTTGGGTGTTGATAGCGATCATCGAAGGACCGTCTCCTTCTGTTAGCGGTCCTTACAGGACCGTCTTCTTAAGATAATGGCCCCAGGAAGACCGCATCTTGTTCTACACATGTGCTTCTTCCCCGCTCGCGAGTGTGCCTTCACTCCATCTTTTCCAAGGTACATAGTGTAGTCCCATCTGCGTTACATACTTTGGTGGTGATCACAGATCTTTATTTTGGGTATTCATTACCTCTTTTCTACTTGCTTGTTGCTTTCCTTTTAATTGTTCCACGCCAACGGCATATGTTTCCTTTTACATCATCTATATTCTTTCTCCACGCCCACGGCGTGTGTTAGTTTAGTCCTTTTACTACTCTGTTATTTGTTTCCGAGGTGATATTCCCACATACCTTACTGCTCATTTCATCGCCTATTTGGAAGTTGGCACTTTCATCTATCTACACCCTAGTTTTTTGGCGATCACGGTGGGACGCCTGGTGCCAATCATGTTGAGTATTGTTTGACCTGCTCCTATTTGCCTCCCTCAGTGTTCTCTATGGTGTTCTCGGATTTCCCATTTCATTTCTGTTGTTTTCGATTCCCTAGTTGATAGCGGTCCTCCGAGGACCGTCTCCATCAGATAGCGATCATTCGGCGACCGCTACTATCTCTCAAGTACGCATCCCGTGGTTTATTTCTTCTGTTCATTCTTTGCTGCCTTGTATTGGTTTATGGATGATGTTGTTCTCCTCTCTGAGTGTTATTCATATTTACATCATTGATTGAACATTGTTTGTTAATTTCTAGGTTAGAAGTTGCATGCAGCTCGGTGCGCATAGGGTCATTCATTTCATATCATAGTTGCATTCTTACCTTGGTAAGTGATCCTCTTGGCTTCGTATTCCTCGAAGTCGACTAGGTGATCTTATCCGGGACCTCCGTAAGCCTCCGTGAGCCGTGAATTCCCACACGGATGTCGAGCCTGTTGTACCTCGTCCACCCGCGTCTAGGTTGCATTTATGTGAGGGTCCAAACATAGAGTCAACCAAGTCCCACAATCCATTCCCTATTAGGAACCACACTTTATTGGAGAGAACATTTGCTTTTTAAAAATCATTAAAGTTCTTAAAAAGAGAAACAAATAAAAGATTTCGTGCATCATTTCAACTTGGTTGTGCTTGTTTATGTCCTTCGGTTGGTTGGTTTGATCCATCTTAGTCATTGCATTTTGGTTGTTTGTTATTGTTCTCTCTTAGGTGCGTCGTTTCATGTGGAGTTGCTTCAAGGTTGTAGGGTCATCCCCTAAGAATTCCTCTTTTCTTACTTTATATAACAACCCTCTGTTCAATTCTGCCATGTCATTCTTCTATCTCACCCATTCCCATGAGGATTCTCTTCCTCAGGGACTCCTTGAGGACCCTGCTAAGGTTGTTATCTTCCCTGCTGGAGAAGAGTCCGCCCCTCCTCCACATCTTGCTGTCACTGAGGATGGTCATCCCTCCTCATCCAATCCTCCCGTTAAGAATTCCACAGACCAGGTTCTGCGCATGATGGCCCAGCTAGGTCCGGCCCAGCTCCAGGTTCTTTATCGGACTCAGCAGGGGTCCGATATCTCCTCACCCACTATTCCCGAGGGCATGTCTTCCACATCTGTCCCCCAGCCTCTGGCTAATGGGCCAGTGACTGCGCCTCCTGTGATAGATCTCACTCCCGTTCAGCCCAAGATTCTTCGATTCTCTAATCTTGAAGTGGGCCAGTTTGCAGTTCGGCCCACTTGCCTCTTGATAAAGGGAAGGCTGACCTTCCCCCCTCTCCTCGGGCTGACCTTTATAAGCCCATTTCTTCAGCGCCTCAAGCCCTCGTGGGCCCGTCCAATTTCTCTCGCCCTCAGCCAGGGGCAGCCCATCTTGTTTATTCCAACTTGGGTCATCCTTCGGCCCAATATCCCTCCTATGGGCTTCCCACCCCACCGGTCTACCCTTCAGCCCCTTGCTCTGGGCCTGCTTCTACTGCTCCACCTACTCAATCTCGAGAGCAAGAGCTTCTTGATAAGTCAGCTGCCATGCAGCAACAACTTGACTTCCTTCAAAAGCAGGTTGGCCCACAATCTTTGGCCGATGTTCCGGTCCCCAGCTTTCACAACATCTGGTTCCCTCCCAAATCCGAGCTCCCCATGTACTACAAGTATGATGGGAATGGCAATCCGTATATTCATGTGAGGGACTTCATGTATGATTCGGCGCAATACCAATACAATGACAGCCTCATGGCGTATCTATTCTGCCGCTCGTTGGATGAGGTAGCGCTAGAGTGGTTCTATGCTTTGCCGTTGGAAGATGCCGAGAGTTTCAAGGTTGTTAAAGAAAAGTTCATCGAAAGGTTCCAAGACCGGGTTGGCCCGGAGTATTCCTTTACTGACCTTGTAACGTCCCGAGAATCCGATTACCGGGAAGGCCCGATAACCTGAGACTTGCACCGCCACCCACGAGTCCGAAGACTCAGAAGGGTTAGAAGGATGGTGTGGGAAGTACACAAGTATCACAAGTAATTACAGAAATTAAACAGTTATAATATTAAGCAGGAAATAAATTAGCATTTTTCATGGTCCACAAAATAACAACAGTAGTTCACAACTAGTACAGAGACAAGAAAGAAAAGTACAGCTACACGGGACATACCCCGGCTCTGACCTCTGGCACTACCTCTGGGCACCCGCACCACGCTGCACCCCAGACGCGCTCCCCCGAGGCGGCGCCTCACCTGAAACACGGTGAAAACACGCAGGGAATGAGTCTCGGAACAAGACTCAGTAGGGATCACTCAAACCCTACCTCGCAAAACGGGAAACCACTACGCTAGCGATAGGAGAGTACCTCAGAAAGGAAAGTCCTGTACTCTACACAACAAAGACCCTACGGCACGTAAATCGGCACATGTGCCATGGTGATACAACCGAACTCAACGGTCGACCCGGCAAAATCCGAAGGTCAAAGCCACGAAACTGACAGTCTGACACTCCGTACTCGACAGGAGTACCTCCCACTAGAAGCACAGTCGGTAGCGTCCCCTGACATCTTACACCGCACCGCAGGTGAACTGCCTAACGTGGTAGCGCCTACCCAAGGCACGAACACCGAATAAGTAACCACAAACAAGTGACTAGCTGGGGTCACGCCCGTCGACGTGGGTCCAACCGCCCCCAACCACGTGTGCACACACAGACCGCGCGTCCCTGGTCTGGCCCTCTGACCGGTTTCCCCCTCAGCCGGACTCTGGCTGCAAGACGTGGGGCCCAACGGTAACCGGTCCACAAACCGTCTCTAAGGGTCATCCCGTACACCACTCCCTGGTGCGACCAGCACACGCGTACTGGTAGGCTACGACTAGTGGAGGGTCACTGAAGGAGTAGACTCTCGTGTCAACGAAAATAACGTCCGCATGCGACGACGTACGGGGACCACTCCACAGACCGGCCTCGTCGCACGGCGACCACAGTCAGACTAAAAATGGGGTTGCAACCCTCTCGGGGCAACCAGGCGCCTTATGGTCCACCCCTGGACCGTCACAGGCAAGTGACGGTCTAGGCAGGACCGTCACAGGAAGCCTGACGGTCCTACGCAGGCCGTCACACTCTCAGCGCCAAAATAGAATGTAACGCGCCTGCCCTGACGCGTTACAGACTGTGACGCGCCTAAGCAGGTGCATCACAGAACGTAACGGCCCAGCCCAGAGGCGTTACACTTCCTGGGGGTAAAACGGCTCTGACGCACCGACCCTTGGCCGCCACAAGGCTGTGACGCGCCAGTCCTGGTGCGTCACACGCCTTGACCCCCAACGGTCAAATCAACGGTCAGAAACCAACGGTCAGATGCCTCTAACGGTCCACCCCAGGCGCGTTATAGGCAAGTGACGGTCTGGCGGGGGCCGTCACACTCCCAGCCCCCAGCTGGTTAACAGGGGCTGTGACACACCCTCCCAGGCGCGTCACACGGCTGTGGCGGTCTAGGCAGGACCGTCACAGCCCCTGACCCCAAAGGCTAACAAAGTCCGTGTGACGCACCCTCCCAGGTGTGTCACACCCAAATGGCGGCCTATCGCGGGACCGTTACAGTCCCTGACCCCCAAAGGCTAACAAAGGGCATGTAACGGCCTCTCCAAGGCGCGTTACATCATGTAACGGTCCCTGGAAGGACCGTTACATGCACCCAACGGCGAAAACGGCAGAACCGCCCAAAAACTTCGACCACGCCCCCGTGCCTCCACCGGAGAGGGGGAAATCAAAGGGGAAGACCCCTCGGGACCCCTAGCATGCATCTAAGCCACCAAAACGCGAAATCAAGGGTTAACTCCATAGATCGGGCGAGCTCTCCCCAAATCATGGAAAACCCCAAACCCGCTCAATCGCGCCCCTCTCGGCCTCCCCTCGGCCTATGAACCACGGAAATGAACGGCAAGAGGCTAAGGAACGTCACCCTACCTCAATGGAGCGAATGCTCCGCCGGATCGTCCCCGATCGCAAGAAAATGCTTTGAAAACCCTCGTTTCTTCCTTGAGCTCCCACGACCTATGAACGCCTCCACGATCACCTCGTCGCCGCCGTCGTCACCACGCCATCGCCCCGTGCCGTCTGCAGTCGGAGGGGATGCCGCCGCGGTCTCGCCGGACGAAGAAGAGAGGAAGAGGGGGCGGTGCTCACGGTGGGGGAGAAAGAGAAAATAGGGGGGGTATTTATAGGAAAATCCAAAAAATACCAAAAAATAAAAAATTACATTTCCGAAATCCTCGGGACGCACCGATCGCAACGGTACCACTCGTGCCCAGGTGAACGACCCGGTTCACCCGCAGCGAGGTTTCGAAGGAATTACCGAAACACACACCGAAAATCGGAAAACACGCGCGGAAAAGCCGCGGAACGCCTCCGGGCCTCCAAAACAACTCCGGATCGCGCCGACCCGAACACGAAAGATGACCGAAACAAAATTTCAGACACAACGGAGCTGGACACTCCGAAAAACCAGATCTAAGACCCATGAAGAAAGATCCGAAAGGTCTGGGATATTACAGACCTCGTGGCCGAGAAGATGAAATCGGACAAGGATTTTGCCACTTATGTTGACAGATGGAGGCAAATGGCTGCCCGTGTGCCCAGTCACATTCCGGAGGAAGAGAAGGTTAAGATACTCATCTCTAATGTCACTCCTACCTTCCGTAACATCCTAACTATGAATGACATCGCCAACATGCACCAACTATATAGCCGGGCCAAGTTTATCCAAACCCAGTTCAAGGTCTCTCCCATACATGTTCGAAGCCCAAAAGCCCAAATATAATAGAAAACCTCAGGGGCCTATTACCGAAGGAGTCCAGATGAACGAACAGGTGCAAGCCGTTAGTTTCCCATTCTCTAACTAATCCGCTCCACCTCACTTCCAACAGCCTCCTCGCAATCCTCAGCCAGCCACTCCACAAACTGTCCAGCCATTTTTTCCCATCAACCAACAACCACAACAACCACCGTAATACCATAATGTTCCACCTCTCAACGGCTATGCACCCAAGCGCCCGGGTCCGAAGAGGGCTCAATGTCCTCCCTTGCCTGAAACCCTACCAGATATCTTCCCAGCCCTTATGTCCATTGGTGCCTTGCAGCTTCCTTTGGAACCCGGCTGTTGACCAGTCCAGATACTACAAATTCCCGCGTCAACTCGGGCACACAATAGAGAGTTGCTTCCAATTCAGGGATTTTGTCTATGACTTGCACGAAGGGCAGCGCATTGATTGGGCCGAAGTGCACAAATTCATCACCGAGATTAAAGAAAAGAGAAGGCATGCACAAAGACAACATGCACCATAGCCGCAGCAGCCACCGCCTCAGCAACAGCAGCCTGCGCAGGATCTGGGGATCCATCAAAATCCAATGTCGAACCATCTTCCCGCTCCGCCACCTCAGCAGCCGGCACCGACTCAGGTGAACAATGTTCACCGCCCACCTCCCAACACCGGGTGGTCTTATGATGATGAGTCATCCATCTAGCGGCTCATGGCCCTCCACCACACCTACCGCAGCTCCCCTTCGTCGTCACCCTTCACCTCTGTTATTCTTCAGCCAACCCTTCAAGACACCACCACTGTATCCCTCACACCCACCGTCTCTCCAAAACCCCTCATTTTACCTCCCGCATTCCCCAACATTTCACCGATCCTTGCACCGACACCCGTCACACCTACCATTATTACCCCTTCGCCTAACCCTTCACCCGTCATTCTCCCGACAGGGACCGTCAAGCCCGCTCCTACCTTTGTCACCCCCATTTCACCCGCAACCCATGTTTCTACATCCTTTGTTCACCCCATTGAGCCTATTAAGCCGCCGACCATGAGCCCGTCTGATGCTGTGTCGACCCAGAACCTTGCCCTTTGAAGCGGGCGTTTATTCTATCAGAATTACCCTACAGCTGGTGCATCTGCACCCAATCCCCAGTTTTCATAGCAGGCTACTAATCAAGATGAGGTGAATCCATTGTTGGGTACCCAGTATCATTTGCTATACCACTTGGACCAGATGTCCATGAAGATCTCAGTTCTAGAATTGATTAAGTGGTCCAAGCTCCATCAAGATGCCTTGCATGATTTTCTTCAAAAGGTCCTAGTAAATGAAGACATGGCGGTTGATAGTTTACCATTTGCTCTGGCCACGGTTTCTAAAGGGCCGGCTATTACTTTTGCTGAGACCGAGTTAGCACCTCCCGAGGCTCGCCAAATGCCACTTTGCATCTCCATCACCTTGAACAAGGTAAGTATCGATGCGGCTTTGGTTGACACCGGGGCTTCTATTAATGTCTGTCCGTTGAGCACCCTGCGGGCTTGCAATATTTTGGAAGATCTGTTAAGGCCCACTCCTACCACTATTGCGGCCTATGACAATTCAAGAAGGCTCTGCCATGGGGTGATCAGTGTACAAGTTGAGCTCGGGCTGTTGACAATGCCCATTGAATTTTATGTGCTGGATATTGACACAATGTTCAAAGCCATCTTGGGTCACCCGTGGATCGACAATCTTAATGCTGTGCCGTCTACCACTCACCAATGCGTCAAATTTCCTTTCCAAGGATGGGTGGTGAAGGTTAAAGGTATCTCCACGGTCCAGTCAGTTGAGGCTACCTCCGAGAAGATTCTGCCGACACTTTGGCCTAGTAATAGGCCTGTCATCTCCGTACTCGACCTCAACTTCCCATGGGCCTACACACAGTGCAAGCCGGCCGTCACACAAGTAAGCGTCAAGGAGAAGCCCAAGATGCGAGACTCCAAAGGTTGGGACATGATACTGAAGCTGGGATACAAGCCAGGGAAGGGTCTCGGTGCTCAATTGCAGGGGCGCACAAAGTCAGTCCCGAGGTGCTAGAAAGTAAGCCAGAGAGGTCTAGGCTATGAAGAGTCGCCACTGTCTATTCTTGAAGATTTTCTTCCCTTGACTTGGAACTACCGTGAACACTTTGTGAGGGGCGCGTTACAGCCTAGCACTTTAAAGGCCCCGCAAAGTCACGATGAGAAAGAAGATGTTGCATGCACAGTTTTTGGCCCACCTTTGCTACCTAGAGGGCTTGTTGATGACATGGATGATTTTTATGAAGCTTTTTGAAGAATGTTTTACGAAGAAAATCGTACGGGCTGCCCGGAGGTGCGGATTGTATGGTACTCACAAGGAAAGCCAGCTCACTGTCCGCGGGAAGAGGGGAGCTCACTTACTATCTTTACTTGGTCTCCTTCCCATCTGATGTCCTTTCTTCAAAAGTTGGACTTTATACCCTGTTCACCTCCCATTCTGATTAATCCATTGCTATTTGAAGTTCTGAATGATTTCTTGATTGTTAAAGTTTGTGATTGTGGGTGCTGCCCACCAATTGATTTCTCAAATCTATTATTTTCTTCCTCCGATCCCTTCTTAGATCTTGTTTGTCCTTCCATCTACCCTCTTGCACTTCCTTCTCCTCCCTCTTCTTTCTCTTGTTATGTCATCTCCACTAATCTCAAAAAAAATGCCAATTTTGAAATGAAGATTTCAGTCGATGATTACGCTGTGTTTGGTTCGTCCTCCTCCCAGGGGCACGAGGCCCCTGATTCCCTTCCATTAGAACTCATTGGTCCTGTGTCTCCTCCTAGACTAGAATTAGAGTGTGTCGAGTCTGTTAGAGAAGTAGGGTCTGTCGAAGTAGGGTCGTGTTCTATTGTCTCCAACCCTTCCTCATGCCTAAGGTGCGCCCAGTCACACATCATTCCAAGTCTATCCCTGATAGGTTTCTCTAAGACTTAGCTCAGCATTGTCATGCCCTCCCAAAATGCCCAGAGTTTGTTGAAACGGTGATTGTGCTGGAAGAGGATGAGGAGCAAGATGGGGAGTGGAGCGATGACGATCTAGGTGTTTATGAAATCGTGGATGAGAAAGACCCGGTTGATTTTGAGGACAGTGATGTAGATGACACTGCCGATCTGTATGCGTACGGTTTAAAGAGGTTTGATGAGCCATCGGCGGCAGTGGATGAACCTACAAAAGAAATTAATCTTGGAACCGATGAGGATCCCAAGCCCATCATTATCTCTGCTAATCTCCCTCTTGAGGTGGAAAAGGAGTTGATTAAGGTCTTAAGGGAGTACGGCGATTCTTTTGCCTGGTCGTATGAGGACATGCCGGGTCTCGACCCCGCCTTAGTGGAGCATCAGCTTGTACTTAAGCTAGGGGCGAACCTCGTGAAACAGAAAGTAAGAAGATTCCACCCCCACATGACCTCGAGGATGAAGGAAGAGGTTGATAAATTGCATAAGGCCAGGTTTATTCGAGTCATTTTATGTCCCCATTGGGTGGCAAATATAGTCCCTATCATCAAGAAGGATGGGAAGGTTCGAATTTGTATCAATTTCAGGGATCTAAACAAGGCATGTCCCAAGGATGATTTTCTGCTATCTCATATAGATGTGTTGGTGGATAATGTTGTATTGTTATGATTTTGATGATGCCAAACACTATGACTCATTATGAGCATGGTATCATATGTGCCTTGATGGATTGATGATTTGTTTCTGATGATACACACACTATGATTCATATATGCTTCACTGTGCATGTGTCTCTCTAGTTCTGGACAAAGTTAATGCATAACGATCACCATGTATAGAAGGTCAGTGGACATGTGTTCTTTTCTATGTATTCAGGACGATGCACATTTCATTCTTCATGTAGACAGTTGTGTGCATTTCATCGAACAAGTAGTGCACACACTTTCTTCACTACATAAGGTCTGTGCAAATTCATGCAATATGGAAGACCAAGGACGGTGCACATCCCATTTGTGCAAGGCTAAGGTCGGTGCATATTTCATATTCTGCATGACAGAGGTCAGTGCAGATTTTAGCCATATGCATACAAAGTCAGTGCACATTTGGCTTGTGTAGATACAAGGCCTTTGCACATCTGCATTAAGCATAAAGAAGGTCGGAGCAGCTTTTACCTTGTACTAAACTGGGTCCGTGCACACTTCGCTTGTGTAATACAAGGTCGGTGCACATTTGCCCTTGTGCGATACAAGGTCGGTGCATGCTCTGCTAATATGCATATCAGGTCGGTACACCTTCTGCTGGTCCGAATATAGGGTCGGTGCACACATTGTTTGTCTACATACAAGGTCAGTGCATATTTCTTACTATACATGTAAGGTCAATGCATATTGCTTATCATGCATGCTAAGGTCGGTGCATATTGCCTGCACATATAAAAGGTCGATGCTAGTTATAGTTCATGCATAGCCAAGGTCGGTGCTAGTTGTGTTCTTACACATCTAAGGTCGATGCTAGTTACCTATCTGCATAAGTCAGGTCGGTGCTAGTCTAGCCACCTGCATACCAGGTCGATGCTAGTTGGCTTTGTCTACATGTAAAGTCTACGTCATGCATTAGAGTCAGTGCTAGCCTGCATTTCTTCATGAACTAAGGTCGACGTTAGTAGCCACTAAGGTCGAAGCTAGTATGCATTCTTATGCACTGAGGTCAGTGCTAGTATGAAGAGTTCATGAACTTAAGTCGATGCGAGTCATGCATATTGGTCTAAGCCAAGGTAGGTGCTAGTGGCATTTCTTATGCTGAAGTTCACAGAGTCCTTCTGTGATTGTTGTCTGAGCATTATATGACATAGTCTAAGCATCGTATTAGAGCGTGTGTCTGATCATTATCCATGTGTTTTATTTTCACTATCTCAGTCAACGTTTTATAAATATTCACTATGCTTGCAAGATATTTGATGAGATGACCTTTACTAAAAGTGCAGGAACTTAAGGATGTGCGTGATCCAATAAGTGGCGTGTGATCCAAGACAAAAGGCGAAACGCTATTTTTGACACGTGGAAAGCAACCAAACCAAGATGCTGCCACGTGGCCATCTCAACTCAGATCTGAATGATCTTTTGGGTGGGAAACGTGGTTTCCATGCGCCCATCATCTGCTACCTTATAAAAGGGGGCAGATCGCCCAATTTCGTAGATAACACAGAAAAACTGAGAAAAGGTAGAACTGAAGAAAAAGAAGAAGTGCAGACAGAGAGATAGTGTTGCAGAGAGCAGAAGAGAGCTAAGCTCAGAGAGATTAGAGGAGATCGTAGAAGAGAGTGAGAACAAGCTCAGATCTACTGGTGAGAGAAGGTCAGCCCATCTGTTCAGTGAGATCGTGAGAGAGATTTATAAGGAGAAAGAAAAAGGAAGTGTTGCAAAAGTAGAGCATCGTGTCCAGAGCTCGAAGAAGGAAATTGAATACGTCTCTAACAACTACTAGATCAGATCTAGTGTTGTCTGCTATCTGCTCTATATAGAGCTACATTTGCGTTTAAATTCAGATCTGTCTTTTTATTCTCTGATCTATTGTTCTTTCTTTCTTTTTATACCTTTTTCATAAGCTGTGTATCAGCGGTGGCATAAGTTGTAAGGCCCAGCGTTTTGAAGCTGTGAATCAAAGGTGACATAAGCTGTAAGGCCCAACGTTTTGAAGCTGTGAATCAAAGGTGACATAAGCTATAAGGCCCAGCGGTTTGAAGCTGTGAATCAGCGGTGGCTTAAGCTATACTACCTAGCGGTTGAAGCTGTGAATCAGCGGATTGTAGGAAAGCTGTAAGGCCCAGCCGTTTAAGCTGTGTATCAGCGGAAGCCACACTCTAGTTGAATTGTAGGGTGGATGTTGGTCAGTAGACCGAACCACCTAAAATCTCTTGTGTAGTGTGGTTGACTGCCTTTTTGTGTGAGCTTGTCATTCATCATCTAGATCACTTCCGCCTATGTATTTCCTAACAGTTGATTAGGCCGTGCAACTCCGCAGTCTGAGCAAGTGTTCTTTGAGAAAGCTGTTCTAGTTTCATATACTTTAAATTTGGCTAAAAATGTTTTAAATGATCCATTCACCCCCCCTCTGGATCCATGTTTGGTTCAATCTCTGCGTCCAACAATTGGTATCAGAGCATACCATTGTTTCCAATAGATAACACGGTCGGGTAGGAAGCCATTTCATTCATGGATAGTTACTCAGGTTACAACCAGATCCGTCTAGCTCCTGAAGATCAAGAGAAAACCTCGTTCACCACGCCCTGGGGCACTTACTTCTATGGGGTTATGCCATTCGGTCAAAAGAATGCATGCACCACCTATCAACGGGCGATGATAGCCATTTCCCATGATATGATGCATGTTTATATGGAAGCCTATGTGGATGATATTTTGGTGAAATCGAGGACAAAGGAAGAACACCTCGCTATCTTGGCTAAAGTGTTGCAAAGAGTAAGAGAGTATAAGCTGAAAATGAATCCTAAGAAATGTGTGTTCGGAGTGTCCTCGGGGAAGCTGTTAGGTTTCATGGTTAGCAAACGGGGGATTCAAATTCATCCTAATAAAGCTAAGGCCGTTATGGATATGCCCCCGCCAAAGAATATTACTAAACTTCGAAGATTGATCGGATGCCTGCAGTTCATTAGGAGATTAATATCACAACATTCTCAGAGGTGTCGTCCTTTCTACGAACTGCTAAAGGCAGGGGTAAAATTTGAGTGGAATCAAGAATGTCAAAAGGCCTATGAGGATTTGAAGGTTTATTTGTCTAATCCCCCGGTCTTGTAGCCTCCTATCCCAGGGAAACCCCTGATTCTATACATTTCTGTTATTGAGGACTCCATAGGAGCTGTCCTGACGCAAGTGGATGATGAAGGTAGAGAAAGGGTAGCCTATTATCTTTCTAGGCTATTCAACCCTGTAGAGGCCAAATACACTGCCATGGAGAAGACATGTGCCGCATTGGTTTGGGTAGCGCAGAAATTGGAGCACTATTTTCTTGCCCACCAGGTTAAGCTGATCTCTAGAATGGACCCTATTCGCTATCTCTTAGAAAAGCATGTCTTTTCCAGTAGGTTGGCTCGCTGTCAGAGTTTCCTCTCTCAATTTGACATCGCCGTTGTTGTTCAGAAGGCAATCAAAGGATATGTCACTTGCTGAGCACCTCGCCCACTTGCCAACTCCTTGTATTGATTCTATCCAGGGCGAGTTCCCTGATGAACATCTTGTTGTCCTCACTCATCATCCCTTCTGGTCTCTGCACTTTGACAGTGCGCTCAACTCTAAAGGTCGAGGGATAGGTGTCGTTCTCCTCGCTCCGGAGTGAGTGACCGTTCCTCTTACATACCAGCTCTCTTTTCCTGCCACCAACAACATTGCCGAGTATGAAGCTCTCCTAGCCGGGTTGAAGCACGCCTATCTCTTAGGCGTGTGGTATTTGAATATCATAGGAGACTCTTAGCTTGTCCTCCGCCAGGTTCTTTCTACTTATCGCACGCGTGACCAGAAGCTCAAGCCATTTCAAGATTTGGTCACTTTCTTGGCTAAGCAATTCTACAAACTAATCTACATTCACACTCCTTGCTCTCAGAATATTCTCGCCAACGTGCTGGCATCGCTTACCTCTTCCTTAGCTTTTCCTCTTAGTCGGTCTACTGAGACTACCGTGGTCCAGAGGCTAGACGCCCCTTCACTTCAGGATTCTTGGTTCGATAACCTTAGGAAGTCTATATGGAGAAGGTCGAGAAGAAGTATTTGCAGGAGGTATCCCTAACGGAGTTAGGAGAGATCTTGGAAGAAGAGGAATTGTCTTGGTATCATGAAATCGAGCAATATTGCAAGGACGGATCATTCCTGAAGATGGTAAACACTGAGCAACATAAGGCCATCCGAGGAGCCACCTCAAGATACACTATCATTGCTGGTGAATTGTATAGGCACGCTCTCAATGGAGTTCTTATGAGGTGTCTAGATGTTAATGAGGCATGGAAGATTGGTGAAGCAGCTCATTCTACTGAGTGTGGAGGGCACGTTAATGGCCAGGCGTTAGCAAAGAAAATCCTTATGCAGGGCTATTATTGGCCAACTCTTGAAGAAGATTGTTCCACCGATGTCTGTAGGTGCCTCAAGTGCCCACTCTATGCTGATAAAATTCATGCTCCTACTTCATCCCTTAATCCTCTCTCTGCTCCTTGGCCATTCTTCATGTGGGCTTTTGACATCGTAGGCCCGTTAGGTGATCCTAACTCTGAGATCAAACAGAAATCTTTCATCCTCACCACCACTGAGTACTTCACCAAGTGGGCCGAAGCTGAAGCATACGCGATGATAAAAGCTACCACGGTGTGCCGCTTTATCCTGAAGAACATCATTTCACAGTTCAGTGTGTCACGCAGCATCGTCACCGACAACGGACCTCATTTCGTGTCGCAGGAGCTCTAGGATCTATATAAGAAGTTTAATATTTCATTGCATCATTCATCTCCACATTATCCCCAAGGCAACGGTCAAGTCGAGGCCACTAATAAAAGCATTCTTAAAATAATAAAGAAAATGTGTGAATCGCATAAATTTTCTGATTGGCCTAAACGATTGGTAGAAGCTCTATGGGCTTATCGTACCTCTGTCTGTAGTCCTACGGGGCAAACCCCCTATGCTCTCACCTACGGGATGGAGGTGGTACTTCCATATGAGATTTTAATCCCTTCCTCAAGGGTGCAGCTTGATAAGGAACTTAATCCCGACGAACGTTGGGAGACGTTGCTAGTCCAACTGGAACTCTTAAATGAGAAGAGGCTCAATGCGACCGATCATGTTTCCGTTTATCAAAAGCGTATGTCACATTATTTTCAAAAGAAGGTAATTGAATGAAAATTTCAAGTGGGTAATATGGTCTTGAAGCGCAAATTTATTAGGTCTGGAAGTCCTAGGTCTAAGCTGCAACCTAACTGGGAGGGTCCGCTTGTAGTTAAAGAGGTCAATCTAGGAAATGCATATCATCTAGTTAACGCCGAGGGTGAGGAACTATCTCACGCATAGAATGGGTTGTATCTTAAGCTTTTTTACCCCTAGAGTCAGGCTAATGATGGCCCGGTAGCGAGGTGTCCCTTTCCTTAATCATCAAGGATGATCTCGAGCACGGCACCCACACACTACACGGCAACCCTGATCAGATTTTCTCTTTTTTAAGCGACGTTGTTTCTCCTCTGGCCATATCAGGGGGAAGTGAAGGTCCCTGCTTTTCTCTCTTCGGCCGAATGTAGGGGCAAGTTGTTGAACCCCGTGTGTGATATTTTTGAATTGAGAAGTTTTGATGATGACCAAATACCATGTGACAATGATTCATGTGTATATGAAATGATTTACTTGACTCTTTTGATTCAAGGAAGTTTGAATGGATGTTTGATTTATGAATAGAAATGATTTGAAGTGAATGAGTTAAAACATGGCATTGAATGGTTATGATTTCAGGTGGTTTGGTTGATTCATAGCTTGATTGGGTATATGATGTTATGTGTGAGCTTATGCATTGTTGATTAATATGTTTTTTGTTTTGTTCTTGTTCATACAAGAGTGGGAAAACGCTTGATCAAAATCCTCCAAGTATTGGTAATCAAGTGTAGCAAGACCACAGTCATTGGTTTTCATTAACAAGTGATTGAAATGGCTATTTCTTTGCAGCACTGGAATGTATGCTAAATCTCATAGTAATGGATTGGAAAGAATGCTAACACCTCATTGAATTCATTCAAAACCATGGTGAGATATTTGCTTCTTGAATGCATGTGAATTGGGCAAAATGGGTAAGCATTGTAGAAGAGCTTTATGTTCATCAGATTTGGCCATTTTTACATGAAATGCTTTACAGGGAAGAAGAGTCGACTCTCTCTTTCATCTGTTCTATTTTTATTCAGTTCAGAACTGTAGGGAAGAAGTGTCGACTCTTAGAGTCGACTCTTCTTTTGGCCAGTTCTATTTTTACGGTTTTTGCTGATCTGCAGGAAGGAAGTGTCGACACTTGATGACACTTTTTGGCGTCCACTTTTTCCTTCGATTCACTCCGGCTCGAGACCATAAAACATTCCATCCTTTTTGCCCGAAAATCATTAGTCCTAGGATGAATATTCCTTCACACGTGTCCCTCTCTCACTTGGGTATAAATACCTAATGATTAGGGCGACCTAAAAAAGGAGGAGAAAAAGGCTTTACGTTTTGTTGGTTTTTGTGTCTGCGCAGGGAAAAGGGAGGCTGCGCCATCGGCTCTCTCCGGTGATTCAGAGCTCAAACATGATGATTCCATCTTGTGCTCCACGTTCTCAGGAAGATTCGCACATCCCAGCTCGTGAATCAAGCAAGGGAACTCGTGGGGGTCTTCATCGACTGGTCGTCTCTTTAGTACCATTTTGTCAAAGCTACAAGCAAGCTGTTCAAGGAAGAATGAAGCATGGAAAGGGAGATTTCTACTCTTCTACATTCCATATGTGATGCTACGAATTTCTCTTTGATTTTCATTGAATATATTTTGTAAATCTGTAACTCTCTTACAGACATTTTCAAGTGTGTGTTTGCCGCAATCTGAGCGGCATGTGTGTGTGGTTGTGCGGCCAAGTTTGGCTGCGTGCGTGTGTGCTGTGTTTACGGCACGTGTGTGTGTGCCTCACTTCTAGTGGAGATTAATCCTCATGCTGTGAGGGGTGGACGTAGGGGACACGTTGGTGGACCTGAACCACCTAAAAAATCGCGTGTTCATTTCTGTGGTTTGTCTTGCTATATCAATCTTGTGTGGGCTCAGCGAGAATACGAGTGAATCCTTCTTGTGCATAGTAATTGTTTGTTAACACTTTTAAGCCTTCACGAGTGTGATTTGTATCGAGTTGAGACAGAGTTTGCTTGATCATTTAGATCGCTTATAAAATCTGTGTTAGAATTTTGAGGGGTGTATTAAAGAATTTTTTATAGTTAAAATTTTTATAGGTAATCAATTCACCCCTCCCCTCTTGATTGCCAGTCAAAGTGGTGAATAAGGGGGAGATGACCGATCTAGACACCCCGATGAGAGGAGGTCTCAAATAGGGTAGTCCGCTATGACCTAACTCCATAGAATTACAAAAAAAAAGGGAGAAAGAAAAGTGAGCATAAATCAAAGTCCAATGTTGATTCAAGCTCAAAGCTTAAGTCAAATTGCTCTCAAAATATAAAGCTAGGCATGTCAAGAGTGGCAATACAGTTCCCCGTGGGACGCTATGAGCCCGATCGTATGCGTGCCTAGAGTGGGTGAAGATTCGATGGCAGACCCAAAGCCCCGGCGCAATAGACTGAGTCTCTGAGAGGGTTGTCATGAGAAGAACTGAAGCCCTAAAAACCTCTATCCCTATCCTAAGCTTGCCACCCAAATTTTCTTCTATTTCTCCCTCCAACGACTAGATCATACCCTATGTATGGCCCTAGTAGAAGCACAATACGTCATGCAAACTGGGGCCCTTGGCCAGGGGTTGTCACCCCTCAAGCGCATGCCATGCTTTGGAAGAATCCTAGTGAGATAGGTAGGGTCCTTATTGCCGAACCATAATCAACCTCAAAAAAAGGGGGGGGGGAGAAGAAGAGAAAAAATCCAAAAAAAAAGATATTCTCAAAATCCAAAAAAATTAGATATTCTTAAAATAAAAAAATCACATATTTTCAAGAATCCAAAAAATCTAAAAAAATTAGATATTAAGCAAAAAACATCTCATGTTCATTCCTCGCATTTCATGGCATGCATTGCATCTTATTTATGTTATTTTGCCTATTTAATAAGGCTTAACCCCTTGACCAAATATCGAGGATTGATCATGCATTCGGCTTGCTCTAGGCAAGGGGTTAAGTCTAAGAACGGATCTAACTTGGTTTTATGTTTTAGTTGTGCAGAAGCAAGTTTGCTTGGCTCGGACATAGGCTTACGAGGTCTCTCTTTCCCCACTGACAGCCACCAGATAGCGGTCAAGATCTGACCGCCTTATTGAGGTGGCGGTCTTCTTAAGACTACCTTTTCCCCGGAATCCTTGTGCCTTTTCCCCGGAATCCCTATTTAAAAAAAAGAGAGGAAAAATGGATACATCTCATATGCTCAAATATTCCTTTATTCATTTCATTCATTCAAATCTGAGTACATCAAATCATATCATAGTTCTTTTACATCATGAAGCTCAAATCCCACTTAACCTGGCATCCCCGTGAGGCCGGATCTCCCGCAACTCCTTCAAGTAGGCCTGATAGTCCTCTCGTGCCACTGCTACCTCTGCTAGCAACGTGCGGACCTTGCTCATCTCCTACATAATCAAGACATTACGAACTGCCTCAGGTCCACCCTAGCATTAGTTAGTCTGCTCAGTCTCTATCTTTCTTGCTTGTAGTGTAGGTAGGTGAGATAGTGGTGGAACCATGGTGCGGGGAAGGCCCACCTAAAGATAGCATCTATGAGGGTTATACATTGCCCGGGTAGTGCTCCCCACCAGCCTTAAGTCCACCCTAGTCTCCGGGGTAGCCTAAGTGAAGTGCTGTGTAAGATCTGAGGTCGCATGATGAATCTCTCCAAGGGTAAGGTGTTGAGGTGGAGCCTATTAGTCTGTAAAGACCAAGTGCAATGGTGCACACACGGATTTAGAGGGGGGTGAATGAATCCCCTTTAAAAAATTCTGCCCAATTTAAACTCTAATCAGTAAGCTATGCGGAATTAAAACTGATTGACTTTGACTAAATATGAAGCACATGATCAAACACTTGGTGGCTGACTGTGAGCTATGTTGAGGCACACTAACGAACAGATCGTAGGTCTATGCAGTGGACTACTCGGCAGCAACTGTGCAGTTTACAAAAACACTCTAGGTATGCAATGCATTCAAGAGTCACTTAGGCAGACTTGATTGAAAGTGAACCTAGACATTCATCTAGCGTAAACGAATGAAAAATCAAACCATAGTGCACAAAAGATTTTTAGGTGGTTCGGTCTTCCAGACCTACATCCACCCCACACTCCAACCAGAGTGTGGATTCTGCTGACACACAGCTTAAACTGATGGGCCTTACAGCTTGCCTACAACCGCTGACTTACAGTTTGCTCCGCTGGGCATTACAGCTTAGCCACTACTGATTCACAGCTTCAAACCGCTGGGCCTTACAGCTGATGCCACCGCTGATTCACAGCTTCTGAAATGGAATGTATATTGGAAAAAATGAGAATGAAACAAATCAGCCACAAAAAGCTGGAATTAAAGCTTAGAAAATATAGCTTGCTTTGGAGCAATGTAGCTTAGATTTGATCTAGAGTCTACAAATCTCCTTCCTCCTTAGATCTTTCTGCTGCACTCTCTTCTTCTTTTTCAAACACACGAACTGCTGGAATTTCACTCACAAACGGCTGCTAACTCTCACGATCTCTGCTCTCAAAACTCTCTCTGATTCTTCTCAGTCTGCTTTCTCTCTCTGATCTCTTTTTCTGACTTTCTTCAATTCTATCTCCCTCTCTTTCTTTTTCTCTTTCTCTATTTTCCCCTAGCTTTCGGCCGCTCCCTCTTCTTTTCTTTTTCTCCCTTGCTATCTTCGTTCTTCTCTGCAGGTGCTTTTTTATATGGAGAACAGGGGCGCCGAAGGTAATTTGATGAATACGATGATGCTCCCTCCGTCAGATGGCTCCACGTGGTAGCCCATGCGATCTCCAAAAAAGAATCGCCTGGTCGTATGGAGGGAATGTTCTCACCATAAGATGAGCGCCTTAAAGCATCCACGTGTCAAAGTATGTTGTTAAGCTTTCCACATGGCATCCCTTGGATCACGTGCCCCAAATAATCATTTGCACATGGTTGTGCCAATGATTGGTATTGACCTATTCGACCGTGTTTTTGACTTGGCTGCTTCCAGAACTTAAGTTACTCGAACCTGGTTCGTACTTAAGTCCCTGCAGTAGAAGAGGCATTTAGTCAAACACTTGGCAGTAAGATTTGACTAAAAGAAACCAATAAATCTGACACATTGATTCATGGTTTATGAAATTAATCAAGATGTAATTAAGTGAGAGAATGATCAATGGTCATGCACACACATTGAGGTTCAGACCAAACAAATATGACGTGCAATGACTCCTATGAATATAGGCATGAGATCAACACCAACATCAATCTAACATTGACCTTATGTAAGAGATATAAGAGCAAAGACTAGCTGAAACAGACTTTATTCATGAAGCAAAGCCAGCTAGCATAGACCTTATGTACAGACAAAGCTAACTAGCATCGACCTCAGTGAACACTAGCATCGATCTGATTGCATGCATGTATACTTGCACCGACCTTAGTCATGTAGACAAGATGACCAGCCGACCTGACTATTCAGTCAATAGTGACTGGCACCGACTATGTATGCAAGATACATGACACTAGCACCGACCCTTTATGCAACTAGCACCGACCTCACTTGCAAGAATCAACGCAACTAGCATCGACCTGAAGTGTGCGTGAGGCACTACTTGCACCGACCTTACTTAGTGTAAGACACTGCTAACATCGACTTGACTTAAAGGAAAGTGCAACTAGCATCGACCTTGTACATACTAACTAATGCTAGCACCGACCTTATGACAATGCGCAACAGGCTAGCACCGACCTCATGAGCATATGCACGGACCTTAGTTAACCATGTCTGATGCATGCACCGACCTGATGAGGACTTGACACCGACCTCAGTGAAGAACTTCTGAAACATGCGTCGACCTTAAGAACAAGAAGATGCATTGATTTGCTACAAGATTGAACTGATACACAGACCAATCACATGCACACCAACTGTTCGACAAAATGTCATGCACACATGTTATTCAGTAAAATGACGTGTGCATAGACTTTATGCAGATGCATTGACTTTTTGTGCACAGTGTTAACTTTATTGACTGTATGTTAACCTGAAATGCATTTATATTGTATGAATAGTATCTGGTATGGACAAATGAGCTCAAGCATGATGCATGCAGCATGTGTGCAATAGATATCATTTATACCATGAATAATTCAATCAAGCACAGAATTCATATGGTCCAAACACCTATGACATCATACACATATGAGTCATAGATTTTGACATCATCAAAACACAGAATGCTAACAATCTCCCCCTTTTTGATGATGGCAACACTATGAGTCATATGAGTCAAAATGATAATGTAATAAGTCAAATGAACCAGATATTCAATTATTCATGAGATTATTCATGCCAGTGCAGTGAATGAATTCTACTGATGCAAACTCATTCTAGACATATATCAATTAATACACAGACAAATGATTCCATTCATGCATGCCGACACATGATTCCATGCATGAATACACAAACACTCATGATTCCATTCATGCATGCAGGCACATGATTCCATGCATGAATACACAAACACTCAATATGACTCCACATATTCTCCCCCTTTGACTTCATCAAAAGGGAAGGACCTAAAATGCAGACAAAAGATCCAAGTCAGACAGACAAATGCAGATAATGTGGCACACTATTCTCCCCCTATGGAAAGTGAATGCAGGACGTGATGCCTAAAGATGAGGCAAATACCAACAAAACACATTCTCCCCCTTGGACAAAACAGATGAAACTACATATAATTCTCTCCCTTTGAGAAACAATGAATGCGATCTAGACAAGATTATGGTCTTCCCTTTAAATCAATGCAATGCAGCCATGTCACAGAGGAAACAAAGCTTTCAATAGGAAGGACAGATGAGGAATGTGTCTAGCGAGAATGCAGGAGGGAAATTAAGGTAATATGTAGAGATCAATCAAAACGCCGATTTTTCAAAAACAATTAAATAAGTGATCAAGAGATGGTAGTGACAGAGAGCAGTAATTTGAACAGATGTATCAGTGAATTTTCAAAGTATCTGAGATGATGAATTTTTAAGTACGATACCAACTTCATAAATCAATATTTAGATTTCAGAGTATTCCATTATAAGAGCTTATGAATTGGCTTTGATTGAAAAGTATGGTTTGCGAATGATGTACCAGAGTTCTTTAATAAGATTCAATACTCATATCTGAGACAATTCTTTAATAAAAATGAACCGCTTGCTCATATAACATTCTAGTTCAACCTTCTTCCATCTTAATCTGTTTAATTTCCATGACTCCTTTAAGAGAAACACAAGGTAGTATTGAGATTAAACATTCATGTTTATATTTGAATTTGATTGTTCTTACAGAATTTTCTGATGCATATATTTTTTAGATTTTTCTTATAGAGCATCAATTTGTTTTTCAATGAGCAATTTTGATTTAATCAACACCATTTTATATGAGGCACAACACCTCTTAGGTGAAATGACCAAGTTACTCAGTATGATAACTGTATTGCTTCTATATTTAGAGAACAGAGGTATCATTAGAAGTATCTTTTACATGAGGAGACACCTTGGTTTGAGGCCGGAATCCCTAGTTATTCAATACAACCATGCCATTGCTCTACCATATTTTCACATTATTTTCAATGATTTTTAAACATAGTTAACTATGGTACTTCATGACACAGTCCTTTAGACAGATTTCTCAGTAACTAGAGTCATTGCTCTGTCCACAATTTTCTTATACAACAGTTTCAGACATATTAAATGTTTAAGAGCAATACTTACACTATGTATTTCAATCAAGATTTCAACTTTTTCAGATTTCAGGAAGTCTTACATGAACTTATATGAGACAAACATTTAATGTTTATTAAAAGGATTGAATCAAATATTTTCAAGTCCATTAAGTTCAAACTTAAGAGTACATTAGACTTAAACCAATGCAAATTAACAAATATTCTTAAACCTATATAATGGAAGATTCCACATTAATGATGAGTTCAAATTTATGAAGTAGTTCACAGGCTGAAGTTTTCTTCAAATCTTAGTTCAGTCATTATCTAAGCAGCAGCAAACTTCAAAAGTGTAAACAAACATGCATATAAAATGATGATTTCAAAACTCCTGCTTGTTACAGAGTTTATCAAAGTGAATTAGGCAGATTTTCAGGAAGTTTAGTTGAAGAGCAGTAAACTGACAGACATTTCAAGTTATGCAGCAGGAACTATGAGGTTGAGATTGAACAGAAGTTCAGAAGCCAATAACAGAGATTGAATTTCAGTCAAACCAGCCTAACAGTTATAATAGTGAAGAATGTCAAGGGTGAGCTGGCAAAAGAATTTACAACTGGAACAATACTTAGGCGGAGGTGGGATCCATGGATCTACTCACGCAAGAGTATGTCTTCCAGATAGGCCTCACCTATCTTTTCAACTGAGTCTTTTGATATACTGTTCAGTTGCCAGAAAGGGATAGCACAGAAATGATTGAAATCAATTAAAACTCTCCTTCAGCAAATTAAGGAGTAGCAGATAAAATTTTTAGAATTCAGAGTTCAGATGGTATTAATGGAGAATCAACTCACAGAGATCATTTGATGATGGAGTCATTGGTATTACAGATATAGCAAGATGAGTTGAAAATGTGTAGACAGTGAGAATTCAGACAGTGATAGACTGATGAATTAAAATGCTCCCCCTGTCTATATGCAGCGAGTCACTTCTTTTTGGAATTTTCTAAAAATAATTGACATGCAATGCAATTAATTACATGTATGCATATGCAGTGACTTCCCTTTAGCTAAGTGCATTACATGGTCACATGTGGCATGAATACATGCAAAGGCTAGACAGACTCCCCCTGACTTTATGCAATATATGCAATGAAGGCTGAACATATGATTTTATGTTTCATGCTCATGATCATTCAGATTGCCCTATATGCAATATGACCCATGGTACTAGGCAGAGGACTTGCTCTAAAGGACCACCTCACACATAGTAAGAACCTCCAGACAGATTTCATCTGCCCTTTAGTAGCTTACCATTTGATATACAATAATTGTAATGCCCTAGGATTTTCTAAGAATTTTTTAGATTAAAATATAATTATTAAGCATTTAATGGGCTATAAATTAAATTGTGGTGAATTATAAATTAATAATTAAGTCCTACACTAATCCAAGAGGATTAGGCCCATCTAATAAACCCAAATTGGCCCAAAAGCTTGTTTTGGACCTTAGCCCATATTCTATAAGCATAAAACTTATGTAATCTTGAAATTTAAGGGGATAATCACTCTTTAGTAAGATAAGTTAATAGATAATAACGTGGATAATATCAAAGGAGTTTGAAGTAATTTCAAATTCGGTGCCCAATAGTGAAAGCGGTCTATCGCGAGACCGCAAGACGCTGGTAAATGGTCTAGCATTTGACCGCTAAGGCACTGCAGATTCTGTGAGAAGAAGTAAACGTGAAAAGCTTGGAACTTTAGCATCCAAATCGCTTAGGTTCGATGCTATCTACTAATTAGCTAAGTCTAGAAGGCTAGAAGATCGAATAGAAACCCTAATTGGGACTCTAGAATCATTCTAATCCTCAAAACCCTAGTTAAACCTATAAATAGACCCCGAAACCAACGTGTGCAACCCTTACTTTTGGCTCATGTGGAACTAAGGTAAGGTGGCAGAATTAGAGGTAAGTTCTTTAGAATATTTTGTTCATAATACTAAGGTCTAACTACCCTCCAAATTTCATTCTAGGAGACCAAGTTTACACAGAGTTAGAGGCTTCCAAAGTTGCTGATCCTACACTAATAACTCAGGAAACTGTGCAACCGACCCAAGAAGATCAGGAAAATAGAAACCCTAAACGAGGTAATTCGATAGTGGTTCTTTAGAACAATTTATTCCTTATTGTGCCCTCTTCTTACCCTCAAAATTTCACGTCCTTAGGTCAAGGGAATCAGGAGATACAGGAGGGTGAAGTTACTAGTTCGGTTCAGGACGAGCAGAGAACTAGGGTTGACTTTCAGCCTTAAATTCAAAATTTAAAGCCCAAGACAGAGGTAGGTTATCTCATGAATGGCTTAAACTCGAAGTCAGGAATAAAAACCCTCTGATTTCATGCGATTTCATGCATTGTACCTTGAGTATTTTATGTTTTTCATTAGGACTATGCATCTTGTAAAATCTTCATACATGAACCTAGCCCTAATAGAGTGAAAAGGAATTTTTCTTGTTTATCAAATAAACCTATGCATATTGTTGGCCTATCTTCGCTCTATCATGATGATAGAAGTTTAATTATGTTGATTTCCAGGCATGATATGTCTTGGATTAGTATTTTGACTTATTATTATTTAATTTTCTGTAACACGGGAGGAAACAGTCTTCATGTGGACCGCCAGACACTCTAGCGGTCGCCCGATAGACCGTTTGGCCCAGTGAAATGGTCCTACACAAGACCATTTTTAATTACTGATTTCTGTAATATTGTTAACCTGAAACATATTGCAGATTAGCCATAATGATTATATGATAATCCTAGTTAACTAAGTTTTATTCCTGGTTTGAGCACCGGTTTCATATACTTAGTTAATTCTATTGTTCATCATAGTGGATTTCATGGTTTTATGCACATTGGTATTATTTTTAACTTATGTTAATTTATGACCAAAATGATATACTCTTGTAATAATTATATGTTTCAAATGATAAAGGATTCGTGATTTAACTTGATCACGGTTTTGCATGATTCTCTCTCTTCTAGAGTCATATTTCTAAGTACATGGCACATACTCCGATATATTATCATTAGCTACACTTTTTACACATTAAATACATAATCTTGGACTTGATAACCTCACCATTGGATATTCCTTCCAACGGATAAGAAAATCTTGTTTCAAGCCTTCCATAAGACTCCGCGAGCCTGGGATTCCCACTAGGACGCCGAGCTGGTTGTACCCTTAAAGCCCATTATCTAGAAAGCACTTTTACTAGTGTTTTATGTACTCTGGACCTTAGCGGCCATATGAACGACCGTCTGACTTCTGCTAGCGGCCATGCACTTGATCGTTAACGGATACCCAACGGCCATCTGCTAGACCGCTAACGCTCCAGATGGTTTTACTACATCGATGTCGTTAATCTATGAAACGGTCCATATCTAGACCGCCAAGCGTGCTAAACGGCCTAGTAATAGACCGCTTGGTTCCTGATTATGTCTAGCCCGAGGTTTAACTTTGGGGTTGGTTTTCTTGAGTTCCTAGGTGATCTTAGGATTATCTGGAGCCTAAATTATGTTTAACCAAGTTAAACTTGAATTATGTAACTTAAAGAATGTAATGGTATGCTGCCAAATTTTCTCTATAGCATAACCTAGTTATTAATGCATTTCTTGAATTCTCATGATCAACTATTGGTACATTCTATATCTTGATTACCTTATCATGGAATTATTTTTGAAACTTGTGCATTATTGGCCACATTATTGTTATAATCGTGGAAGTAGCTTGATTTATACTTGAAATTACAATTCGAGCACTGATTGTGTTCAAGGGCTCTATGCTAGTCCCCTCGGATGATTGTCGGAAACATATTATAAACAATGGGGTATGATGCTAATGGCGTCGCATTACGCTGGGAGTACTTTATCTATAAATAAGTGAAATATGCACGGGATCCACATGAATTCACGAAGCACGTGCTACTAAGTGAAGAGTACTTTCTTGCTTGTTACATGACTTTCGAGTGCATAACCTTCATGGTTATAAAAATTATATTCTAGTTACATTCTTCTTCATGGAAAGGCAAAATTTACATTCTTGGTATATACTTGATTTATCATATTCCCATATCTCAAGCTTGATCATATCTGGTTACTTTGGCTTTATTCGTGTGCTTTGTCATATTTGCATGATTATCTTATTCTCTAGAGTTAAAATGCTAATCACTTAAACTTGCCACCATGTTGATACGAAGATACCTACTGGGCATGTGTGCTCATTACCCTACTTTCTAATCTTTTTCAAGAAATTCTAGTGGGTCAGATTCGGATTAGTCAAGTGATGGGTCCAAGAGTGATTGATGGTTCGAGAGAAGCCATACTCATTAAATCTAATCGAGTCATGATGTATTTTTTTTTTGAGTCTAGTAAAAAGTCAAAGATCTATTGTACTTTGAGATTATTATTGTTATGAAATAAAGTGAAGTTTGGAAAAATTACTTGTCCAATTACTTTTATGTGATTGACTTGCGCTCTGATTATATTGCTTGCTCGAGACGTACTAGCCGACTATTCACGCTCCCGATTGTTTCCACTGCATAATCTCGGGGTGTGACAATAATGGTCATGCATGACAATGCAATACCAAAACAGTCCTATATGCAATAGATTTTCAATGACTGTATGTCAAACACATGTGTAGGCAGACAATTGACATATGCCATTCACATATATGCACAAATATGTAGACTATGCTCATGAGTTTCTAACCTCATCTATGTGCACAATCAAGTGACAAGATATTAATGCATGCAGATGAGAAATGAATTCAACATGTCTTCAATGAATATGTGCACACATAGCTCAATATATGAAGAAGCTCAGATTGTGTAGTGCAAATGACAAAGCAGTTAAGAACATGTATGCATGAGATTTTATTTAACAACTTAAGCATGAAATGCATCAAACGAGATTTCTGAAGAATTTAAATAAACAAGCCTGAAGAATGCAAGAATGTTACCGGAAAAGTGCAGAAATGGAGTTTTCATACTAGGGTGCCTTGGTTTATTTACCCCCTTTTTATTCCTCAGTCCCAAGGCACATCTGTAAAAACTAGACCTCATTTTGCATATTGAGGTACCCAGGAGTTCTTGGGTCCAACATGATCAGTAGCACCTCTGAATGGTGCTCTTCACAGTTTTTGAGCATAAGGATCATCAAATTTCATCATGAAACAGTTAGACATAGAATGTCCAAACTAACCACAGTAATAACAAGAATCCTGACTATTTTTCATGTTCACATGAGAATTGAATTTATGTGCATGAGCATGATTGCTTCTGTAGCTCACATGCAAGTTTAATCCTTTATGATTAGCCAGCCAACAGTCAGCAGCCCTGTGGCTTGGCTTTCCACAATTAAAACATGTAATGAATTTTTCTTTAAAAAATTATTTATTCCAAAAAACACTTTGATTTACAGGGAATTTAACACATTCAGGTTTAAAATTCTTTCCCTGAGCATGCCAACAGTTCTTGACTGTATGGCCATGCTTTCCACAATGAGAGCAAGAAAAAGAATTTCTTCTATGAGAACCTAACCAGCATTAAGTAGCCTTGTGACCAAGCTTGTTACAATTGAAACATGTGATATGCTAGTTTATTGAAACAGATTTGTTCTTATTAACACCACGATGGTTTGCAGGAAATTTAGCATGATATGACTGTGAGTTTTTCTTATCATTTGTAAACCAGCACCGTGCAACAACATATCCTACCTTACCACAATTAAGGCATGTGATACTCCTTTTCTTAGTGGCAAGAAATTTCTTGACATGAAAGTCTCTAGCATGCATTCTATTAACATTTAGATCATTCTTTTTCAGCACAGAACAATCATCCATGAATTGACCATGCTTACCACAATAATGATAAGAACTATTAGATTTTCTTGTAGCATGATTTCTATCAGATGAGTTTTTAGCATGCATTTTTCCAAAGTTCTTATTCTCCTTTTTATGTGCATGCATGTGTGTGTTCATTTTATTTACAACATGTACATTCTCAACATGAGGTTGAATCAGCTTTTTCTGCAAACTACCATTCTTTCTGCCCTTTTTAGTTTGTTTATGATTTGTCTTAACAGTAGCTTGCTTGGGATTCTTTTTAGCCGTGAATTCAAAAATAGATGGATTCGTGGTTGTCAGGTTTTTGTTTTCTATTTGAATTTTCTGAGGTGCCAATTTTTTCAGGAAATCATTAGTAGTGCAAGCTCCTTCTGAACTTCGCACAAAGGTTGTGTACAATTGATTCCTCATAACCCTTTTAATCCTAGAATCACAACATATCCATTCTTTTTGTTTAGTTACTTCATTATTCAAGGGAGCTTTTAACTTCTCTTTTCCTTTGAGAGTTTTTGACAGAGAGTCTTTCAAGTCACAAATTTCATTTTCTAGAGAAGCAAGATGGATCTCAAAACTGGCAATCTCTTGTTCACTGCACTTAACGCATTCACTTAGCACTTTGTTAGCAGTTTTATATTTCTCAATTTCTTATTCTAGATTGTTCAATTTTTCAGATTCTTCATTACAAACAGTTTTACCTCTATTAGCTTCTCATTTTGGACGAGTTCATTTATTAGAACCTGATCATTTAAGTTAATCCCTTTTTTCAGATCAATGTTTGCCTCATCCAAATTCTTTTGCAGTTCAACATTAACAACTTTAATGGCCTCCAATTTTTCAGACATTAAATTATTTTCTTCCTGAAATCTTTTCAATTCTTCTTCATTATCTTCAATCTCCCTTTTGTGAATTTCATTTTCAGACTTTAGTTTATTCAACTCCAAATTAGCATGATCAAGATCTTTCAGTAATTTTTCATTCTGAATAGAATTTTCGATAGACGTTTGATGATTATCAGATGAACTCAGTTTTTCTTCTAGTTCAGAAATTTTATACTGAAATTCTTCATTTTCATTTTTTAGCAGATAGATATGTTCCTTATGCTTGTGAACATTTGTCAAACACACATCATAAGACTGTCTCAGCTTTGGACAGTTTTCACATGAACATTCAGAATTATTCTGATCAATCTTTTTCTTCAGCTTTTTATTCTCAGATTTCATTTTCCTAGATTTCTCTAGTAGTTCTTCATACATCACTAACAGTTCATCAAACGAGATATCTTCTGATCCGGAGCTTACCTAAGACACTGTCACTTCACTATGATCTCTCCGGTTGGCCATCAGACAAATTCGTTCTTACTCCTGATGAATGGTAGTTATCTTATCCATAATTTCCTTTCCAGAATCACATCCTGCAATACAAGGAAATATTTCAGTGTCAACTACATCTCTCAGAATATTAAAAACTATAGTGTTCTCGTTGTCCTTTATTCTATCCTCTTTAGACCATCTGGTCACATTATGAGGCAATTTATGTTGGCCTTTTGATACAAGATTCCATAGATTTGGATCAATGGAATTCATGTAGACACATAGGCCTCCCAGCCATGTGCTAAAGTTGGAACCGTCAAACACCACAGGATATGCCATTGAAAAACAACTGAACGAATTCAGATAGAAAATGCATAAAACTAGAACAGTAAAGCACGAAACCAAATAAGCAGGATCCTCTATAGATCGTTGGATCTGGAAGTCAGAGACCCGCTCTGATACCAATTGTTACTCTGTGAAGACTAGGTGCAATGGTGCACACATGGATTCAGAGGGGGTGAATGAATCCCCTTTAAAAAATTCTGACCAATTTAAACTATAATCAGCAAGCTATGTAGAATTAAAACTGATTGACTTTAACTAAATATGAAGCACATGATCAAACACTTGGTGGCTGACTGTGAGCTATGTTGAGGCACACTAACGAACAGATCGTAGGTCTATGCAGTGGACTACTGGGCAGCAACTGGGCAGTTTACAAAAATGCTCTAGGTATGCAATGCATTCAAGAGTCACTCAGGCAGACTTGATTGAAAGTGAACCTAGACATTCATCTAGCATAAATGAATGAACAATCAAACCATAGTGCACAAAAGATTTTTAGGTGGTTCAGTCCTCCAGACCAACATCCACCCCACACTCCAACCAGAGTGTGGATTCCGCTGATACACATCTTAAACTGCTAGGCCTTACAGCTTGCCTACAACTGCTGACTTACAGCTTGCTCCACTGGGCATTACAGCTTAGCCACTGCTGATTCATAGCTTCAAACCGTTGGGCCTTACAGCTTATGCCACTGCTGATTCACAGCTTCTGAAATGGAATGTAAAATGGAAAAAATGAGAATGAAACAAATCAGCAACAGAAAGCTAGAATTAAAGCTTAGAAAATATAGCTCGCTTTGGAGCAATGTAGCTTAGATTTGATCTAGAGGCTACATATCTCCTTCCTCCTTGGATCTTGCTGCTGCACTCTCTTCTTCTTTTTCAAACACACGAACTTCTGGAATTTCACTCATAAACGGCTGCTAACTCTCACAATTTCTGCTCTCAAAACTCTCTCTGATTCTTCTCAGTCTACTTTCTCTCTCTGATCTCTTTTTCTGACTTTCTTCAATTCTATCTCCCTCTCTTTCTTTTTCTCTTTCTCTATTTTCCGCTAGCTTTCTGCCGCTCGCTCTTCTTTTCTTATTCTCCCTTGCTATCTTTGTTCTTCTTTGTAGGTGCTTTTTTATATGGAGAACAGGGGCGCCGGAGGTAATTTGATGAAGACGATGATGCTCCCTCCGTCAGATGGCTCCACGTGGTAGGATCACATGCGATCTCCAAAAAAGAATCGCTTGGTCGTATGGAGGGAATGTTCTCGCCATAAGATGAGCGCCTTAAAGCATCCACGTGTCAAAGTAGGTTGTTAAGCTTTCCACGTGGCATCCCTTGGATCACGTGCCCCAACTAATCATTTGCACATGGCTGTGCCAATTATTGGTCTTGACCTATTCGACCATGTTTCTGCCTTAGCTGCTTCCAGAACTTAAGTTACTCGAACCTGGTTCGTACTAAAGTCCCTACAGTAGAAGAGGCATTTAGTCAAGCACCTGGCAGTAAGATTTGACTAAAAGAAACCAATAAATCTGACACATTGATTCATGATTTATGAAATTAATCATGATGTAATTAAGTGAGAGAATGATCAATGGTCATGCACACACATTGAGGTTCAGACCAAACAAATATGATGTGCAATGACTCCTGTGAATATAGGCTTGAGAACAACACCAACTTCAATCTGACATTGAACTTATGTAAGAGATATAAGAGCAAAGACCAGCTGACACAAACTTTATTCATGAAGCAAAGCCAGCTAGCATAAACCTTACGTACAGATAAAGCTAACTAGCATCGACCTCAGTGAACACTAGCATCGACCTGATTGCATGCATGCATACTTGCACCGACCTTAGTCATGTAGACTAGATGACCAGCACCGACCAGACTATTCAGTCAATAGTGACTGGCACCGACTATGTATGCAAGATACATGACACTAGCACTGACCCTTTATGCAACTAGCACCGACCTCACTTGCAAGAATCAACGCAACTAGCATCGACCTCAAGTATACGTGAGACGCTACTAGCATCGACCTGAAGTGTGCGTGAGGCACTACTTGCAGCGACCTTACTTAGTGTAAGACACTGCTAACATTGACCTGACTCAAAGGAGAGTGCAACTAGCATCGACATTGTGCAGACTAACTAATGCTAGCACTGACCTTATGACAATGTACAACAGGCTAGCACCGACCTCATGAGCATATGCACGGACCTTAGTTAACCATGTTTGATGCATGCACCGACCTGATGAGGACTTGACACCGACCTCAGTGAAGAACTTCTGAAACATGCATCGACCTTAAGAACAAGAAGATGCATTGATTTGCTACAAGACTGAACTGATGCACAGACCAATGACATGCACACCAACTGTTTGACAAAATGCCATGCACACAGGTTATTCAGTAAAATGACGTGTGCACAGACTTTATGTAGATGCATTGACTTTTTGTGCACAGTGTTAACTTTATTGACTGTATGTTAACCTGAAATGCATTTATATTGTATGAATAGTATCTGGTATGAACAAATGAGCTCAAGCATGATGCATGCCGCATGTGTGCAATAGAAATCATTTATACCATGAATAATTTAATCAAGTACAGAATTCATATGGTCCAAACACCTATGACATCATACACATATGAGTCATAGATTTTGACATCATCAAAACACAGAATGCTAACAATCTCCCCCTTTTTGATGATGGCAACACTATGAGTCATATGAGTCAAAATGACAATGTAATAAGTCAAATGAACCAGATATTCAATTATTCATGAGATTATTCATGCCAGTGCAGTGAATGAATTCTACTGATGCAAACTCATTTTAGACATGTATCAATTAATACACGGACAAATGATTCCATTCATGCATGCCGACACATGATTCCATGCATGAATACACAAACACTCATGATTCCATTCATGCATGCAGGCACATGATTCCATGCATGAATACACAAACACTCAATATGACTCCACATATTCTCCCCTTTTGACTTCATCAAAAAGGAAGGACCTAAAATGCAGACAAAAGATCCAAGTCAGACAGACAAATGCAAACAATGTGGCACACTATTCTCCCCCTATGGAAAGTGAATGCAGGACCTGATGCCTAAAGATGAGGCAAATACCAACAAAACACATTCTCCCCCTTGGACAAAACAGATGAAACTACATATAATTCTCCCCCTTTGAGAAACAATGAATGCGGTCTAGACAAGATTATGTTCTTCCCTTTAAATCAATGCAATGCAGCCATGTCACAGAAGAAACAAAGCTTTCAATAGGAAGGGCAGATGAGGAATGTGTCTAGAGAGAATGCAAGAGGGAAATTAAAGTAATGTGTAGAGATCAATCAAAACACAGATTTTTCAAAAACAATTAAATAAGTGATCAAGAGATGGTAGTGACAGACAGCAATAATTTGAACAGATGTATCAGTGAATTTTCAAAGTATCCGAGATGATGAATTTTCTAGTACGATACCAACTTCATAAATCAATATTTAGATTTCAGAGTATTCCATTATAAGAGCTTATGAATTGGCTTTGATTGAAAAGTATGGTTTAAGAATGGTGTAACCAGAGTTCTTTAATAAGATTCAATACTCATATCTGAGACAATTCTTTAATAAAAATGAACCACTTGCTCATATAACATTCTAGTTCAACCTTCTTCCATCTTAATCAGTTTAATTTCTATGACTGCTTTAAGAGTAACACAAGGTAGTATTGAGATTAAACATTCATGTTTATATCTGAATTTGATTGTTCTTACAGAATTTTCTGATGCATATATTTTTTAGATTTTTCTTATAGAGCATCAATTTGCTTTTCAAGGAGCAATTTTGATTTAATCAACACCATTTTACATGAGACACAACACGTCTTAGGTGAAATGACCAAGTTACTCAGTGTGATAACCGTATTGCTTCTCTATTTAGAGAACAGAGGTAGCATTAGAAGTATCTTTTACATGAGGAGACACCTTGGTTAGAGGCCAGAATCCCCAGTTATTCAATACAACCATGCCATTGCTCTACCATATTTTCATATTGTTTTCAATGATTTTTAAACAGAGTTAACTATGGTACTTCATGACATAGTCCTTTAGATGGGTTTCTCAGTAACCAGAGTCATTGCTCTGTCCACAATTTTCTTATACAACAGTTTCAGATAGATTAAATGTTTAAGAGCAATACTTACACTATATATTTCAATCAAGATTTCAGCTTTTCAGATTTCAGGAAGTGTGCGTGAGGCACTACTTGCAACGACCTTACTTAGTGTAAGACACTGCTAACATAGACCTGACTTAAAGGAAAGTGCAACTAGCATCGACCTTGTGCAGACTAACTAATGCTAGCACCGACCTTATGACAATGCACAACAGGCTAGCACCGACCTCATGAGCATATGCACGGACCTTAGTTAACCATGTCTGATGCATGCACCGACCTAATGAGGACTTGACACCGACCTCAGTGAAGAACTTCTGAAACATGCATCGACCTTAAGAACAAGAAGATGCATTGATTTGCTACAAGATTGAACTGATGCACAGAACAATGACATGCACACCAACTGCTCGACGAAATGTCATGCACACAGGTTATTCAATAAAATGACATGTGCACAGACTTTATGTAGATGCATTGACTTTTTGTGCACAGTGTTAACTTTATTGACTGTATGTTAACTTGAAATGCATTTATATTATATGAACAGTATCTGGTATGAATAAATGAGCTCAAGCATGATGCATGCAGCATGTGTGCAATAGGAATCATTTATACCATGAATAATTCAATCAAGCACAGAATTCATATGGTCCAAACACCTATGACATCATACACATATGAGTCATAGATTTTGACGTCATCAAAACACAAAATGCTAACAGAGCCGCCATTCATCCTTACTCTTCTTGCCAAGAGTGCGGCACTCTACCTACTGCAGGAGCCTGGATGCGCCGGCAATGAAGAATAGTGGATGGTTCCCAATGGTTCGGCTAAGAGAAGGTGCATCATCCTTGGGCAAGAATTTCAAACTAATCCCCATCCAGCACTCGAGAAGTATCATGGATCCAAAGAGAGGACCCCCAAGGGAAGCTGAGTTGAGGCCCTAATATAGGTATGACAAGACAGCCTGAGAGATGGATAAAGCCCGCCATAACCCGCTGATGATGCTAAGGTTCGGAATATCTAAAAGGTGGTCGGTGGTAGGGAAGAGTAGGGCTCCACATAGGCAGATAGCGACAGCTTTGGCTATGGCTTCATGCCACCCGCATTTATTTCTGCAATGAGAGGTTACCCATTGGCATAAGGGGATCGAGTGGATGTTTTGTGGGCCAATCATAGTTCGAATATCCTTAGCATTGGGTAGGAATTCTCCCAAGATAAGAGTAGGGTCTATAGGGGCGACAGTGTGGCACATCAAGTCCTCTTCACCCACCTTAGTCCTCGGAAGAGCTAAGTATGTCTTTACCTCCTCTAGCAGAATGGTGGCCTCAAAGGTTGGGAAAATGAACGTGTGAGTCTGAGGATGCCAAAGCTTCACTAAGGCCATAATGCTATGCCAGTCAAGCGAGATTTTCTGGTAACTCTTGGCTAGAACAAATAAGGGGTGGAGATGCCAAGCTTTCAGTATAGACACGACTTCTATAGGAAGCCCTTGCACCATGAGAGCCATCCACATCAAAGCCAAATATCGTCGTGATCCAGGCAGAATCTGAAATAAAAAGAGAAAAGAGGGATGAGAAGAATTGAAGCAATAGTGACTAAATTGAATAAAGGATTCCCTGCTCACCTCTCTAGCAGGATTGGTGCTCAGGTGATGAGGGATAGTGGTTAGCCTCTTGAGCTCCCCATGATGCCCTCTCACGGGCTTTGGCCTGTCGTAGCCTCCCTCCATACTTGTACTCTCTCCAATAGACCTCTTCATGATGAAAGGATGGTTTTTCCTAAGATCTTCAAAGCCTAGAAAGGGGGGGTTTGTGTGACCTACGAGTTTGGGCTTACTCCCAATTTATAGAGCTTGGATAGCACTGCCTTTCTATTAGAATTAGAGTAGGAAGGTCGGATTTGAGGCTAGGATAAGCCCTAGCACGTCGAGGACACCTTCCCGGATGGGGATATCTCCTGCCCTTCCATACTTTTTCAAGGCTCCTGAAGATCGCCAGCAGTGCTACATCATTTTTGCCACTTTATTTCGAGTCATATGATGTATTTTTCATTTTTTTATTTGAGTCTTATCATGTAATTTTCCTTTTATTTGAATCAAGTACCTAGGTTAGTGAGTCATTTACCTAGGTTATGTGTCTAATAGGCCCAACTAGTGGGCTAGGCCCATGGGCGCCCCCGTCAGGACTTGTCTTGTCATTAGTTCATTTGGTCAGGGCTAGGTTGGTCATAGGAATTATGTAAGCCTATAAATAGGCCCCCACTCCTCTCATATGTACAACTTGAATATTTGAATAGAAAGAAAACCCCTTTGAGAATTTTCCCTCGCCCCCCCTTCTGGAGTGAGACTCTCCACCGATCTCTCCCCTTTCTCTCTCTCTCTCTCTCCCTCTCTCCCTCTCTCTCTCTCTCTCTCTCTCTCTCTCTCTCTCTATCTCTCCCTCTCTCCAAGAGGCGGTGCACCCTTTTCTCTATCCTCCCCTTCCCACATACTTTCTCTCTCTCCTTCCCTCATTCAAGAGCCACCTCAACTTTCCACAACACCTCTTTACTCCACCCCAGCCCCAAGGTAGCATCCACCACTCCCCACTCCACCCTCCAACCACCAACCACCCACTCCCCTTCCCTAAGCACCCCTCCATCTCCCCAAGGCTAGAGGGGCTCAAACCCTAGGCCAAAATTTGAATCTCCCTCCCTCCTCCACCCCTTGGAGACCACTCTCACACCCCTCCCAGCATCCACACCCTCCTCTGCTCACACTACACTCCCCACCCCCATCCTAGGGTCGTCCAGCCCCTTTCCCCCACTCCTACTCTCACAATCCATCACCCTGCCCTGCACCAGTCCGTAGATAGAAGTCAAGGGATGAGTTGTAGAGCCTGCCACGCCTTCATCGCACATCTCCTGGGGGTCTACCTTATATTTCTGGAAAGCCCTTTAAAGCAGCATCGTAGGCAAGGTGGTCTCGCGTCCATCCGACGTCTGTGCTACCCGGGAGAGCCATTCTCCCTCGACTGCGCAACACTGCTCTGGCAGGGAACCTGAGCCCAAGAAAAAAAGTTACCATGGCCACCCCTACTCGAGTTTGACTATGATTTTTGGATGAGATGTCCTCCACCAAGGCCTCAGCCAGCACCAATAAGAACGGTGCCATTCAGACTCCGGAGCACTGCATTCTAGCTTTTCTCTCCGTAGCGCGCAGGTCAGTCCAGCAGAGATAGTTTTGGACCACCCTCCACCTCTCTCTACCTCATTCTCTCCTCCGACCACCCCTGGGGGCCTTGTTGGTCTCTATTCGAAGAGGACTCGCCCATGGTCGCAACAACATTGACCTCGCTCTCATTGGACCTCCAAAGAGTTCGTGGCAATAGTTTTCTAAGACCCATGTGGTTCTGAGTACTGTGCACCCAGTCTCCAGCTGCAGACCAGAGCCCGAGTGTAGGAGCCCCCACGCCCAGTCCCCGGTGTTTCTGGAGCGGCGTTTGGCTGAGACCTTCTCCTCCACGTCCTCTTCCAGCTCCAAGAAGAAGAGCACCTTTGGGACCCCGGAGCACCGAGTTCCTAATTTTCTCCCCGGAGTGTGAAGGTCAGTCCCTCCTGAGATAGATCCGACCCCCTCCCATTATTCTGGTTCTCACGCTCTGCTCTGACCTCCTCCGGCGACCTCGTTGGTCTCTGATCGAAGAAGACTCATCCACAATCGTAACGGCTCTGGTCCCGCCCTCATCGGACCTAGGGAGCACTCGTGACGTCCACTTCTTCTAGCAGCAGCGGTTCTGGGACAGCCAGAACCAGGTCCGACCAGCCCTGGTCTCGACTCCGCCTTAGCCACCGTCGGCATCGGAACGATCTCCAAAAATTTGGGCGTCTTCCTGGGCCAACCCAAGATGTTTTGGCATTAGTCCCATCATCACCAGCAATCGGAGGAGTCCGTGGCGGCGACAACACCGAACTCCTGTCCTGCTGATCCAGGGCGGCCAGAGCCAACACAGTTCGGCAATTCAACTTTTGCTTAGTTTCCCCAACCCTCGCCTGGCAGGCTTAAAGCCCCTCTCTGCGGGAGGTAGTGTTTGCATGTAATATAATTTTCTCCACCCCTAGGCCAACCCCTCTGCGAGGGTGTAGTGATTGTACTAGCAGGTCGCCATCCGATGCTACATCAGCGCGGCATGCGGGTGCATACCCACGCCTCCCCGCTCGCCACCGTCTCCGATCGGGATCGGCGTCTTCATGCTGATCAGGTGAGCTTCTGGCCCCCTCTCTTTGTTGGCTTATCTTTCTTAATTAGTATTGCTTCTTAGCTCCGTCGGACGGTGAGAGAGTGCTCGATCCGAAAGTCATCTAATTGAGTGCCACCGCGGAGCGAGTTGTGAGAGAGACCCTACATCCCACGCCGTCGGCGTGCTGGCCGCCCATCGAATTGGGCATCCCAGACCCTTTGGGGTTCAACCTCAAGCTAGCCAAATCTCGGAACAGCGAGGTCCCACTTCGGACCCTCTCCACTATCGCCGGTCTGTCTACGGACACGAGTGTGCGCTACGCGGGTGAGCCCGCTTGTGCGATTTCGCCGAGTCTGTTGCGTTGCTTGCGAGTCTAGGTCCGAGGAGCATCGGGTCATTCCCATTGCATCCCTAGACTTTGTCACATCAATTGGTATCACAGCAAGTTCACAACTTGTCTCTACAAGTTGGTCCTAGGGTGCAAATGCATTTAGAGTCACCCGGTGCATCACCCATGTCCACTAACATGGTCACCTCATACCGATCATACCCATTAACCATCTCCTTGGGTCCCAACCCCCAAGGGAAACCCGCCACCAACGCTCATGACCTCCCAGGCCACGTCAACTACATCATGGGGGCCTTGGCCTATGCCAATGAGCGGCTTGATAGCCTATCGGGTCGACTTGACCAACTAGGAGAAAATAGGCCCGCCCCAAGGATCGACGATATAAGGGTACCTCCCTCACCTCCCATCTTGGATGAAACGTGCAATGCTAGTGACTATTTAGATTAGGAGGCTTCAATGGACCACTACTTCGATCGGTATCCCATGTCCGAGGATAGGAAGGTCCGGTTTGCCTAAATGCAACTTACCAGAAGGGCTCAAACCCATTGGTTAAAAATTGAAGGCTTAAGGATAATTAGAAGGGAAGCTCCCATCACTACTTGGGGGGACATGAAGGAGCAACTTAGGGCTAGATATGTTTCCCCCTCGTACCCGGATCACCATAGCCCGGGGAGCACTTCAACTCCCCCATCCCCACCCGGCCAACCCAAGACCTCCCTTAGGGCCCAAATTCCACCACTCCCAATAATTCCAACCCCGATCACCACCACCCTCTCCCCACAAGTCCCCTTGACCCCCACCACTATCCCTCCACCGTCCCCAAGAGAGGACACACCGTCCAAGACTAACCAACCCAAACCCCCTCCCCCGATCCACCTCCCACTTCCTACCCCAATCCAATCCCAACATAGGCCTCCACTACTCCCACTCCTGACCCCAACCCTATCCTACCTCAAACCACCACCCCAAGTGCACCATTCGTCGGCTACCACCACCCCACCCACCAAGAACCTTCCCATCCTATTTGTAGAAAGCGTCGTGGCCCACACACCTGACCACCTAGAAAAGGAGAACACCATGGTCACTATCCCCACCATGGAGGAAACACATGCCCAAGTCAAGGAAGAAGCCTCGCACTTTGATCTTCACTCTATGCCATCCCCTCTAGTTGGGAGTGAAATCATCATAAGTGGGTCCCTAGCTAGATGGCTAAAGGAGAGACTAATTCACCCCATCATATCCCATGTCTACCCTCCCATGGAGCTACACCTCCCCATAGTGCCCTTCAACTCCTATCGCACCACCATCCAATCATACTACCAAGTGGAGACTTTGGAGGATCTTCTTAAGGGCCTCACAGGGCAAATTAAGCTGACTGGTATGTTGACCCCAGGGACCGACCGACCTCAGGACCTTGACCTCCTCCACTATGTGTCGGGTCTATCACCTCGGTTTGCACCGTGGGTTGCTACACTAGCGACCTCCTATTATTCCTATCCACACCCGATGAACCTGACTTTATCCGCAAAGTAGAATCTCTCATCTCGGGTAGAAAGCCAAGCCATCCCCTCATGGCCGACCAGCCCACCCAAGACACCGAACCAATTGTCTCATTAGAGGAGGATGACCCACCATCTTTTGAGGACCTTGAGGACATAGAGCTCCTCTCCCTTGGTGACCCTTACCATGATCCCTTCAACCCCTTCCTATACCCATGTGACCCACCCACCTTACTCACCACCCACCTTTCCCTACCCCAACCCACCATGTTGGACCAAGCCCACCCCTTCCTAGACTCGGGTTACACCATGGAAACCATGACTTTGGGCAATATACACTTAGGGATTGAGGAAGTGCCCCACTCCATGCTGTCCACCTTCATTGACCCCTTTGACCCTTTTAAGTGGAAGTTCAAAGGCCAACCCACAAACCCGCACATGGAAGTCATCTTTGAGATAGGAATACATATGTCTTGGCATCTCGCACCACTTGACATCATTAGTAAGTCGGGTCCTTTCATTCATGACACCCACATGTCAAGTCAGAAGCATGAGTGGTCCATATTCAGGTGTGACGGCCCTCCCCTACTCAACATTCGTCTCACACACAATAGGAGCATTCATGGATGTCCGGGTCCCCCGGCATTTACCACCCCCATGCATGTTTGGATCACCTATGGATGCCCAGGCCCTCCTAGCTCCATCCAAGTCTACATGGTAGCATTGCATGATAGGTCCACTTATGGTTGTCCCGGTCCACCTTTGCATACCATAAACTTCACACCCACACCGCACTGTAGTGCATGGCATAAGCATTCAAGCAAGCATCTATCTAGCAACAAGCGGTGAGGTTCATGATGAGCAGACAAAAGCTCACGAGCGCCACTTGGGATCCCAAGTAGGTAATCCAGTGATGGTGATATTGGAGCGGCTCTACTCTAGATTTATCTGCAGACCAAGGGCATGAGGACTTGGACCTTCTCAAGTTCTGAGTGGCATTGGCAAATGAGCTTACGGGCTAAACTTACGAAAGGATTTTGGGATACACCGCACTTTCCACGTGGCGGACCCGGCACCCTCTAAGGGCACCGCGGTAGATCCTAGTGAGCACCTCGAGCCTATACCCTCCTTTGAGAGAGACACCCTCGGAGAGCCTCCACATATCAGCCTGAGAGTCCGACGTGTGCACAAAGAGGCAATACTAGGCAAGCAGGGTACCATCACTAGCAAGAGGGTGTGCCCGAGCTACCTTGAGAGGCTGGAGAGTCATCACCCAGCTAAGGACGCGGAGTTGAGTTTGGAGGTCGTGGCTCGCCCGGAGCTGCTTTGGAGGACCACTTCCCCGGTGGACCCATACTCGACGGAGTCGAGTTCTCCCCACTCCGGGGATATGATGGGGACATCTCCTGCCCTTCCACATTTTTTCAAGGCTCCTGATGATCGCCAGCAGTGCTACATCTTGTTTGCCACTTTATTTCGAGTCATATGATGTAATTTTCACTTTCTTATTTGAGTCTTATCATGTAATTTTCCTTTTATTTGAATCAATTACCTAGGTTAGTGAGTCATTGACCTAGGTTATGTGTCTAATAGGCCCAACTAGTGGGCTAGGCTCATGGGCACCCCCTTCAGGACTTGTCTTGTCATTAGTTCATTTGGTCAGGGCTAGTTTGCTCATAGGAATTATGTAATCCTATAAATAGGCCCCCACTCTTCTCATATGTACAACTTGAATATTTGAATAGAAAGAAAACCCCTTTGAGAATTTTCTCTCGCCCCCCCCCTTCTAGAGTGAGACTCTCCACCTATCTCTTTCCTTTCTCTCTCTCTCTCTCTCTCTCTCTCTCTCCAAGAGGGGGTGCACCCTTTTCTCTCTCCTCCCCTTCCCACCTAATTTCTCTCTCTCCTTCCCTCATTCAAGAGCCACCTCAACTTCCCACAACACCTCTTTACTCCACCCCAGCCCCAAGGTAGCATCCACCACTCCCCACTCCACCCTCCAACCACCAACCACCCACTCCCCTTCCCCAAGCACCCCTCCATCTCCCCAAGGCTAGAGGGGCTCAAACCCTATGCCAAAATTTGAATCTCCCTCCATCCTCCACCACTTGGAGACCACTCTCACACCCCTCCCAGCATCCACACCCTCCTCTGCTCGCACTACACTCCCCACCCCCATCCTAGGGTCGTCTAGCCCCTTTCCCCCACTCCTACTCTCACAATCCATCACCCTGCCCTACACCAGTCCTTACATAGAAGTCACGGGATGAGTTGCAAAGCCTGCCATGCCTTCATCGCACATCTCCTGGGGGTCTACTTTATATTGCTGGAGAGCTCTTCGAAGCAGCTTCGCAAGTGAGGTGGTTTCGCGTCCATCCGACTTCTGTACTACCCGGGAGAGCCATTCTCCCTCGACTGTGCAACACTGCTCTGGCGGGGAACCTGAGCTCTAGAGAAGAAGTTACCACGGCCACCCCTGTTCACGTTTAACCGTGATTTTTGGCTGAGATATCCTCCACCAAGCCCTCAGCCAGCACCAACAACAAGGGCACCATTTGGACTCCGGAGCACTGCGTTCCTACTTTTCTCCCCCGAAGCGTGCATGTTAGTCTAGCAGAGACTGTTTCAGACCACCCTCCACCTCTCTCTACCTCATTCTCTGCTCCAACCACCCCTGGGGGCCTCGTTGGTCTCAGTTTGAAGAGGACTTGCCCACGGTCGCAATGACGTTGACCTCGCCTTCATTGGACCTCTAGAGAGTTCGTAGCAGCAGTTTTCTTAGACCCCTGTGGTTCTGAGTACTGTGCACCCAGTCTCCGGCTGCAGACCAAAGCTCGAGTACAGGAGCCCCCACGCCCAGTCCCCGGTGTTTCCTGGAGCGGCGTTTGGCTGAGACCTTCTCCTCCACGTCCTCTGCCAGCTCCAAGAAGAAGGGCGCCGTTTGGACCTCGGAGCACCAGGTTCCTAATTTTCTTCCCGGAGTGCGAAGGTCAGTCCCTCCTGAGACAGATCCGACCCCCCTCCCATTTATCTGGTTCTCGCGCTCTACTTCGACCTCCTCTGATGACCTCGTTGGTCTCTGATTGAAGAAGACTCATCCACGATTGCAACGGCTCTGGTCCCGCCCTCATCGGACCCCAGGAGCGCTCGTGACATCTACTTCTTCTAGCAGTAGCGATTCTGGGACAGCCAAAACCAGGTCCGACCAGCCCTGGTCTCGACTCCGCCTCTGCCACCGTCGGCATCGGAACGATCTCCAAAAATTTGGGCGTCTTCCTGGGCCAACCCAAGGCATTTTGGTGCTGGTCCCATTATCACCAGCAATCGGACGAGTCCGTGGCGGCAACAACACCGACCTCCTGTCCTGCTGATCCAGGGCGGCCAGAGCCAGCACAGTTCGGCAATTCGAGTTTTGCTTAGTTTCCCCCACCCCTGCCTGGCCGGCTTAAAGCCCCTCCCTGCAGGAGATAGTGTTTGCATGTAATATAATTTTTCTCACCCCTAGTCAAACCCCTCTACGAGAGTGTAGTGATTGTACTAGCAGGTTGCCATCCGAAGCAACATCGGCGCGCTGTGCGGGTGCATACCCACGCCTCCCCGCTCGTCATCGTCTCCCACCGGGATCAGCGTCTTCATGCTGATCAGGTGAGCTTCTGGCCCCCGCTCTTTGCTAGCTTATCTTGCTTAATTAGTATTGCTTCTTAGCTCCATCGAACGGTGAGAGAGTGCCCGATCCGAAAGTCATCTAATTGAGTGCCACCACAGAGCGAGTTGTGAGAGAGACCTTACATCCCACGCCCTCGGCATGCTGGTCGCCCGTCGAATTGGGCATCCCAGACCCTTAGGGGTTCAACCTCAAGCTAGCCAAATCCCGGAACAGCGAGGTCCCACTTCGGACCCTCTCCACTATCGCCGGTCCGTCTACGGACACGAGTGTGTGCTATGTGGGTGAGCCCGCTTGTGCGATTTCACCGAGTCCGTTGCATTGCTTGCGAGCATTGGTCCGAGGAGCATCGGGTCATTCCCATTGCATCCTTAGACTGTGTCACATCATTCCCATATGGCTTGCAGTGGGGGAGCTGAGTCCCGTTCGGGTTAGGACGCTCTGGGAAGTGGCGGTGTATCGAGCAACCGCCACCTAAGGTGACGGTCGTGATGAGAGCGCCTTATTTCTCTCTTCTGTTCACATCCCGCCCTTAGGGTGGCGGTCCTTCGAGCGATCACCATTTTAGGAGACTGTCCTCTGAGGACCGTGTTTTGGTCACTTATCTGTGCTTATCATGCCATTTTGTTGGTCTTATTCTGTTTGACTCCTCGCCTCTAAAAACCATGTTTCTCTTTCCTTTCCTCGCCTTTTCGGTTAATCGTTCGTGTTTAGATCAATTGCATCAATGTTCAAACATTCCATTTAATAAGTCAAAAAGGGTTTTTTCTCCATGTCATCAAAGTCCCAAGCATATACATATGAGTCAAAAAATAAAAAAAATCCGTCAGCTCTGCCCCTCTCCAGGACCCCCACTATCGCCGGTACCCTCATGGCATTTCCTCGTGGGCCCATGGCTGTGCTCCCCTCCTCGCAATGCCAGCGTCGCTCCTCCTCCTCGTTCCTCCGATGGCCGGAGGAACTTGTGAAGAAGCCTCTATAGGCGCTGCTGCGCACGCCACTCGGAGTCCTGTTGCCCTCGGATCTTCGGCTCATCATCTGAAAAGCTTGGTTCCATGCTTCTGCCACACCCCTCAACTCTACAATATGTAGTCGGGACTGCTCCACCTCGCCCCTCAGCTCTACAATCTGTAGACGAGACTACTCTACCTCGCCCCTCAACTCTATGATCTGCACCAAGGACTGCTCCACCTCCATCTGCCACGGCTCCGTCTCTGCCCTCGCCCGGGCTAACACCTCCCATAGGTGGACGATCTCGATCAGGGCTCCCTCCAGCCCCTTTGCATGCATTCATATCCATCAATTAATCATCACTTTCTAGAAATGTGCTTGAATGTGGTTTGCAATTACTTACCCTCTCGGCATGTGAAGCCTCAGCTTCCCCTACTCGCACGACCGCCCGAGGGAACTCTGCGTCTCGCTCAGTCCGACCAGCTGGAGGATGGGTGGAAGAGGATGGAGCATCTGGTCCGTGGCGCTGGGCTCCCTCAGCACGATGCATGTAGAAAAAAGTCATTCTCATGAGCATCACATTGCATTTAAGGCTAAGGTTGAATAGAGCTTACAAAGAGATCCAGCGAGTGTCGGAGCTCATCTCGCTACTGAACAGTCGAGTGAAGTTGGCCCTGGAGCTCCGCGATCCGTCCCTGGGGGTCGAACTGCATATTCACGGTATCAAACGTTAGTGCATCATAATCATAGGCATTTTAGAAAGTCATAGGGTTTAGAATTTGTATTGGTCGGCGTGTGCCATGGAAGACATGGTTCCCATAGCGTCGGGCATAGGCCATCAGGTTGGCCTCGTTGCTATCTGCCCGGGCTCGTACCTCTCACCCCCGTCTCGCCCAGTCTCAAATCTGATCACCTGCACGAACTACCCAGTCAACGGGTTCCGAAAGGCTGCATGAGTGCCATCCCACGCGCTCCTCTTCATCTTCACCTCCTGGAAAAGGTAAGTTCGGCTGACGTACCCCCCTCCCCCCGTGTCCTCATCACGGGCCGATGGTGGAGCGGCTCCAACACGTTCATGCAATGGAGCCAGATCTCCCGATCGAAGTAGGCGAGGCCAGCCTCTGCCCAGGGCTACCCCTCTTGCCCCTTGCCCTGATATGGTGTCCAGCGGACCTGCAAGGCAGAGTAGTTAGACTAGGCATTAGTATTTGCATAAGCATGCATCTGCATTTAAGTCTAAGTTTAGGTCTTACCGATGCATACGGCAATGTGTCAATATCATCCTGGATGGCCCGCACCTGTCGCCGAAGAGATCCCGTGTCCCGTACAGCCACCCATCGTCTCGCAATGGGTACCCGGTCAGGGAATGCCTCTTGTCCTCTCCCTAGGCCGGGTAGGTACACGTAGGTCCACACCAGTAGTTCATGTGTCAGTGCATCAGCATGTAGTAAACTCGAGTCAAGTCAAATAGCAATTGCATAACCATAAAGAGTTAGGTTTACCAGAAGGAGTGGAGAAAACCCACCCAGCATTGTCTATCAGGTAGTAGTGCTCAGAGAGTCAAAGAGGAAGGCGAGTGCAGTCGCGCCCCACGCATACGCTCCCACTACATCTAAGTCCTCCAGCAAGGGCAACAGTCGGCAGCTCACACCATCTGCCCTCGTCGCAAAAAGGAGTTTCCTGAACATCAGCATCAAAAATCTTTGAAGCACCATGTCTACCTCGGGCCTTGGTCCGGCAGCTACCCTCTCCCTTGCCCAGTCCGTCAAGCACCGTAGGTGCTACTCTGGCAACTCTCCCACGGTGATGGCTGCTCCTCATAGTCTGAGGCTCTCCTAAAGCCTAGCCCTCGGTAGGACGGACGACGGACGTCCCGGCCGCTGTAACTCCAGCCCGAGCAGGCACCGTGCTGGCTCCTGATAGTCTGAGAATGTGTGGCCCCTGACTGGTGCCCCGACAACCCTCAAGCTGGTAATCCTTGCCACATCCTCCAACGTGGGGGTCATATGTCCCCATGGGAATAGAAAAAGTCCAGCTAGCTGGATCCCACCGGTCGTGTAGTGCCAGGAGCAGCGCTGCGTCTAGCCTCAGCACCCTAGGCCGAGGAACTCTTTAAAACCCATCGATGCTAGTCTCTCTCGCTGAAAGTTAGGCAATGCAAGGTACACTGCACGAACCTGTAACCAGGAGATCTTGGTTCGGCACTTTCCCAGCACATATTGAACATTTAATATCAGTAACTTATCAAAAAAAAAGTGCATGGCCTGGCAGGTGCCGGTCTCCTTTAGATCGCCTTATTAAGTAGCGGTCCGGTTTGGATCGCTTCTTTAGGAGACGGTCCAAGGTGGACCGCTTTTTGTGGTGACGTCTCTAGTGAGACCGTCTTCTTCCTCGCCATCATGGACGGCATCTCCCCATTTCCCCGCTCATGGAAATGGCCCGTGGGGCCTTACATTCATCTCCAAGGGTTCGTATGACCCCTTTGCCTCTCATCCCATGCTCATTTCATGAATTGAAATTGGAAAAAAATGGTTTTTGAGTTCGTGACCTACCTCAGACGACAAAGCCTCTCTGGTCGCTTCCTAGGCCACCTCCTCCGCGTCACCGCCATCACTCCTTGTCTCCATCCCCTCGGGCGCTCCGGAAGCCGTGGAAGGCCCTTCTTCCACCGCTTGGGCCAACAGCGGCCATTGCTCTCCCAAATGATTCGCTGGTGAAGGGAGGATCTCCTCCTCGGCTATCTGATGCAGCAATCTCCTCGTCATCTTCTTCAAGCCTGTCGTGAAAGGGAGAGGGTGAGGGTGTGTGAGAGGGTGAGGGTCGTGTGCGAGTGTGAGAGTGAGAGCCGATGGGGTTCGAATGGGGGTGGTGTGAGAGTGAGAATGCGTGAAATGAGAGGAAAGAGAGGGTTTTTTTGGTTTTTGAAACTGACCTCCAAGTAGCGATCGTTCGACTGACCGCTAACTGGAGGCGGCGATCATTGAAAGACTGCCTTCTTTGTGGGCCCTACATTCATTCTATCGCCATGTTTGATCAACGTTCGTGCAGTCTTTAGGCCTTGTTCCTCGCATGTTATGCTTATTCTGATATCTTGGCTGACTGATGATGTTCTGTTGAATTGCAAATCTATTTATGTTTTGTCTCAGCGTCTCTCACTCGCTTCCCCAGCAGGTAAGTCAAGTAAGTATCCCTCTCCTTAATCCCTTTATGCATTACTATATGCTAGCTATGTTATATTATCTCGAGAACCGACTGGTCATTCATGTGTTCTGGGATCTGATGTTCCCCTTTAACAAAAATGATGATGATCTAAGTGCACATGTTTAATCATTGGATAGGCCGTAAGATTGGAAGGTTAGGGGACGATGGTTCTATCTTGCACGCCCTGGTTGCAGATAGTGTCTTGACCCTGATTATTCCGGTCTAGCAATATTATTCTCGAGTATTTTCTATTTTCTAGTTTTCTTTGCATTCTTTTTAATGATTTCTTTTATTTTTAGCTAAGTATGCATCATGCGCATCCTTTGAACATTCATGTCTCCCAATCTTTCTGAAGTGTCTCAGTAATAGTGGGCAATCGTGCGTCCATAGTTTTGGATAAGGAGTAGTATTCCACTCTGAATTGGAAGGTTTTCTCTGGTCTGTATGTTCGGGTCGGTTGACCGAGGGTCCCTATCTAGAGTTTAGTCTGCTTGTCTCTTTACTTTTCCTACTTATTCGATCGCCTATCAGCTGTGTGTTTCACTGATGAGGTTGGTCGTGTTTTCTCCTTTAGTTAGTTAGTTGCTCCAGGCTCACGTCATTCGGTTTAGCCATTCCGTGTGATTGGTTCGGAGTTTTCCGGAAGATTCATATCACTCGTTGGTTGAGGACGGGTGTCATTTACCTTAACACCCACTTTTCAATCCACTTCGCTGCATCTCCGCTTCATCTCCATGTTCCATTTCACTTTCGCTTCACCTCCGCTTGCTCCCCTGCAAAGTGGGCGTCAAGGAGGGGCATCTGTTGACACACGTTTTATGCCAGCTAGTTGGGTTATTTTTTTATCTATATTTTATGATGTCCCAGGTTGTTCATTATTTATTGGGTCACTTTGGACTGGTTATGGGCTTATTTTTATGGGTTTTCTCCCTGGTTGGGCTCAATTTCTCGCACATATCATTGTTTGGGCTTAATGGGCCTAAATAGGGCTTCGTTTCAGGATAAATATGGGCATTTTTCTTATTTTATTTTATTTTTTTTCAAACGGCCACCCAGATAGCAGTCAGTCGCGAGACCGCCTTCTAGGGCTGAGAGGCCAGCCTAGTTGGTCTCTTACCTCTCTATGCATGCTCGAAGGAGAGTCTTTAGTTTGGAATTTTCTCTAAGGATTTCAATCTCCAGAGAGTCCTGATCGATCCTAGAGATAATTGGTGATATTATCTCCGAGATTTATCAAGATTTGAGGCTTATTTCTCGCCATTATCCCTCTAACTCGGGCTAGGGTTTTGAGGGTCTATAAATAGAACCCTTGGCTTCATGCTTGAGAGGAGGAGAATTTTGGAGCTCGTGACGAAGTGATGCCGCATTTTACAACGAGTCTCAACCAGGGAGCATCGTGTTTCTGCGTCCTAGGGTCGTTTGGTTCAGGGAGTAGCCGGTTTTCTTTGTCATTTTGCATTCTTCTTCTAGTGATTTTTGTCCATCTTTGCATCACCATAGATTCTGTTTCCATACTTTCTCCATGTTCTCTTGCATTCTTAATACATCCATATGCATCCTCCTACTATTTCCACGCCCCATAGGGGTTAAAAAATCACCAACCCCCAGGTATTGACCCTTCCTTTTATGCATATTGTTCACTCGTTGTTTATAGATATTGCACATCCTCGGATCTGATTGGGTTGTTTCCTGTGGCTTCTACACTCTTTTACAGGTCTACAGTACATATAACACGAGGCCCATCCCTTTTGGCCAGCTAAAAGGGAGGGAGGATCAACTTCCCACGTTCTATTTTTTGGGTGTTGATAGTGGTCATCAAAGGACTGTCTCCTTCTGTTAGCGGTCCTCACAGGACCGTCTTCTTAAGATAATGGCCCCAGGAAGACCGCATCATTCTACACCTGTGCTTCTTCCTCGCTCGTGAGTGTGCCTTCACTCCATCTTTTCCAAGGTACGTAGTGCAGTCCCCTCTGCGTTACATACTTTGGTGGCGATCACGATCTTTATTTTGGGTATTCATTACCTCTCTTCTACTTGCTTGTTGCTTTCCTTTTAATTGTTCCACACCCACAGTGTGTGTTTCCTTTTACATCATCTATATTCTTGCTCCACACCCACGGCGTGTGTTAGTTTAGTCCTTTTACTACTCTGTTATTCATTTCGGAGGTGATATTCCCACATACCTTACTGCTCATTTCATCGCCTATTTGGAAGGTGGCATTTTAATCTATCTACACCCCAGAGGTAGGTTATCTCATGGATGGCTTAAACAACATGTTAGGAACAAAAGCCCTCTCCTATCTTTTGATTTCATATATTGTATACAGCGTATTTGATGTTTTTACATATCTGCACATCTAGGTTTTCATGGCATGTTATACCGATACCCTTAACTAAAACATAAGAACTTTGGTTTAATTCACACCTTTCCCATGCACTTACTTCATTCTAAATATGCTACCATGTCTTGCCTTTCTGTTCCCTATAGTTTCATGCATTAATTACCCAAGAATAGGCTCTGCACGTTCGACTTATCTTATTTGTGTTGCAGACAGAAGGCGATCTTATAGAGACCGCTAGCTACAAGTAGCGGTCTTCGAATGACCGCGTTCTGCTTTCTGTTAACTCTAAACAGAAACCAGATCAACCTTCATGATTCCCTATTAAATATAATTAGCTATGACATGTTTCATGTTATTTCGTGATACTCATGATTTCTGTCATATCATGTTTCATGGTTGCGTGTTTGAAAGCTTATTTTCATATATGTAGTTTCATGCCAAATTTTATAGTTTGGTACTTTAAGGGTATTTCCATGACTTAAGTTCACTTTGATTCATGCTTTGACGTATTCCTTTCTCATCCCCTTTCTATTTTATTACTGCACAAATAGCCCGTACTCCGGTACGACGCAATTAGATAACTTGCACATGATAGGAAACATTCATGGACTTGAGAGCCTCTCCGTTGGATATTTCTTCTGTCAGATTAGGTGATCTTCTTTAAAGGCTTTCGTAAGACTCCGCGAGCCTGGGATTCCCACTAGGACGCCGAGCTGGTTGTACCAAAAAAACCCAAAAGTCTATAAAGCACTTCGTGAACTCTATGTTTTCTATGGATTGACATGAACGCGGCCATCAAGTGACCACCACTCTCAGATAGCGGTCCTGGCGCCACCGCGTTTTGCCAGTTCTTCATAGCATTGACCCAGTTTCTTCCTGCGTCGACCCGTCCTCGATATCATGTCAGATAGCAGACCCCATGCAACCGCTACCTCCTGATAACGGTCCTGGCTCGACCGCGTTCTCTCTAAATGTTGTCCAACCCATGGTTTGACCCAAGGTGTAACGCCTGAGAATTTTCTAAGAATTTTTTGAGATTAAATATAATTATTGGGTATTTTTAAAGGTTTAATGGATAATTAAGGATTTATTTAATCCATTTAAATACCCTATGAAGAGGGGTAATCTCGTGTTGATCCTAAGTTGCTGGATCTCAGAGGAATCCTTGATCACGGCCACCATGCCTAGATGAACTGCAAGGTAGGAAACAGATCAGAGGTGCCCAGGGACGAATCCCTGGGGGAAACCCTCCGATGCTAAAGTCAGCAAATATGATAGAGCACTGGTGCGAGGAGAGGTGGTATGAGAAGAAGAGGGCGTAAGATTATTCTCCACCAAGAGATGTGGTGGTTCTCACTTAGGAATCTTGCTTACCTTCTCGGAGAGCCCCCTGGGGTTTATATAGCGGTCCGTTTAATGTAGGAGCCCTAGGAGTCGAGGGAATTCATAGGGGGTTACGTCCTTGTCATGGGCTCTTTATGGCACTAGGACTCTTGCTCTCCCTCATCCCCTGCTCCTGAAGGATAGTCCGAGCTTGTGACGCTTGCTCGGAGTCTTCTCTCGAGCGATGGGTGCGTAGCTCAGATAGGTCGCACTGGGTCCCCGTAGGGGCCTTCTTGACCGATCTGTTGCTCGGACTTTCAGACCCGGGGGTCGCCTAGGAAGTGCTGGTCCGAGTGAGTTTTGGGCTTAAAGTAAGTTGGCACAAAATGGGGCTGTCACTTTGGGGAGCTGGGCCTGGTTTGGTCAAATTAAACCTAGTTGGGTCGTGCTCTTGGGCGATGGATTTTCGCCCTCTCCACTTGTCCCCCCTACTCCCGAGCCAAAATTGGGCTCGGATGAGTAGCGGTTGTGGGGATGATATTGGTGGCTTGATTTGGGTGGAAAATTTCTCCGGCAGGGGCCACTTAATGAGGCTGTCCTGGGAATACGCCCGTGATGATGACTCTTTTGAGTTTATGCGAGGAGTCCCCTTTGTAGAGTTCGGAACGCCGCGCCGCCTCCCGCCAAGTCACTGGGGTATAAACATCGCGCGTGCTTGCATTCCAAGCCTCCTTCGTTTAGGGTTTCTTCTCTCCATCGCGCTTGTATTCTTGAAAAGGGTCATGCGCCGCGAGGGTGACCAGGAGGAGCGAAGAATCACGGAGGCCTTTGCGGAGTTAGTAGAGATCATGGCGGCGCCGATCCGTCAGCTTCCGCCTCGTCCTGAATCGTCTGACTCACGCTTTCCTCTTCTTCTCATCCTCCCACGACGGATCAACATCCCGCAATCGAGGTACAGGAAGCCGAACAGGGCGCAGGGAGTTTGGTGCCGCAGTCTGAGCACCCCATGCGCAGTGAGTTGGGCAAAGCCGAAGTGAAGAAGATGGAGGGGCGCTATGGGCTGCCATGGCAATACTATTTTTCTCTGCCCAAACATGAGTCCAGTCTAGACACTCGTTCAAGCCTGTTTTGCATTTTCCTCTTGGCTTGGAAGTGTGGGTTTCGCTTGCCTCTCCACCCCTTTGTCATACAATTGCTTCAGTATTACCGACTGGCTCCTGTCCAGTTGGTTTCCAACTCTTATACTTTTATCTTTTCCTTCATCTTTCTCTACCGTTCGTGCGGACTTCACCCCTCGCTGGACCTTTTCCACTCTTTTTTTTGAGTTGAAGGAGCAAACCCACGCGGACAAGGGCTTCTTCTATCTTCAGGCGAAGAGGGGAAGAAGCTGTGTGTCCCCCTCTGCCAGAGATTCTTCTCATAAGAGGTGGAAGACCCAATTTTTATGGGTGGACTCATCCAAAGGTGGCGTCTCCTGGGGCTTCCCGACGAAGCCCAACTATCAGCCGTCCCTCCCTCCGAAGCAAGTGGCGGTTTCCCAGGAGCTGGAGGAGGAGATCAGGATTCTCCAGGATAATCACCAGTCGACCATTGAGTTGATGACAGAGGCGAACATTAAGGATTTTCCCTCTCGGGCGGTGCCACCTCAAGGTAAGAACCTTAAGGTCTTGCATTGTGCTTCTGGGTCGGGCAGGTAGGCCTCCTTCTGACAATCTGGCTTCTGCTGTTTAGATTCGAGGCAGACGGATGCCGAGGGGGAGCAACTGTTGGAGCAGGAGATCATCGACTTGGAGGAGACGCCTGTTCCGAGCGAAATCCGAGCCTCTGGGGGCCCTTCCTGCGCCCGAGATAAGGCCAAGCGGGTTGCCTGGGGTGATGCCCCCTAGCGCTATGGGGACAAATGCAAGGACCCCGAGGAACGGCCGATGTTGTCTTCAATGAAGGCCCTGACCACCGAGAAGAAGCGGCTAAAGAAGGCGGGGGCCATCCGCCTGGTTGAGGAGTGGGTTCGTCCGGTCGAGGAGTCTTTAGTCGAGAAAATCTGCGGCTCGGATCTCCCGTCCATTGAGCCAGAGACGACCGCTGTTGGGGGAAAACCGTTGCCGAGCCTGCCGGATCGCAGGCGGAGGCTGTCAGTTCTGAATTCCCATTCGAGGCTGGTGGGGCGCGGGGCGGGGCGTTGACCCAGCCTGAGCCGAGCGTTGCTGTCCCGAAAGTGGGGACGCTAGGCGGGATGCCCCGGTCCCTGCTCTTCCAAAAACTTTTCTTCCCCCTTTGGCTGGTGCCTCCACCATTTGGGCTTCTCTGTATCAAAGGTGTTGATCCTTGGTGCCTTCGCTGAATCGAGAAGAATTCAGACGTAGTCCCCCCTCTCTACTCTTCGAGAGGGTTATGGAGGGCGGCCTGATCATGGCCCAGCTGGGGGCTGAGATAGCCGATTTCTTCGCACGGCTGGACAGTGAGGAGAGGTCCCTCTCTCGGGTCCGCGCTGAGTCCCATCGGAGGATCGGTCAATTATCTTCTAAGCTCGAAGTCCTTCGACGGGAGGCAGCCTCGCTTCAGGCGCGGACTCAGTCGAGCCAAGAAGAGGCTCTGACACTGGCCGAGCAGCTAGCCCAAGCTCGCTATATAGCTGACCTGAAGAGCAAACTCCTGGAAAAGGAGCGTCAAGCTTAGGTCAAGCGCTACGAGCGGTGGGAGGCCGAGCGGGAGGAGTTCAATAGCCAGGTCCGGGGTGCCGAGCGAATGCTAGGAAAAGCTGAGGTCGCACAGACTGAGGCCGAGGTGAAGTTGTCTGAGGCTGAGATGAAGTTGCTCGAAGCCGAGCAGAGGATGGCTGAGCTTGAGGAGAAAGCAGAGCAAGCTGGGGCGGAGGCGATCGAATGATATAAGCTCAGAGGGCTACCACATAGCTCTTCAGAAGGCTGCCTTCTCGTACTATGAGCTAGGCTACCATCGGGGGATGCGAAAGGGATTCACCCAAGGCTTCCATCGAGCGGTCGTCGAGGCTCAGCAGTAGGTGTCCGATGAGCTCATTTTTGCTTTCGGGCAGCGCTACGACTCGGATGAGGATACCATAGATTCTCCCTCTCCGACGTCGAGTGAAGGGGGGAGCGAGGATGCCTCCGCTTCAACAGAGGGATCGCCAACTCCGGTTACCTCGAGAGGGCACACGGTCAAGGCAGTTCCAACACCAGTGGGGTCAGTGCCTGGACCGACCATCACCGAGGACACCGAGGGCAGATTACGGGGTGTTGAGGATCCTTCGACCGCCGAGCCTCAGGAAAAGCCACGGGCCTCTCAGAGTCCCCCCATCTCCATAGATTAGGAGGAAAACTAGCTCGATGTGTTAGCACTTTCTCTTCTTTTTTTTTTGAATGTTACCATGTAAGATTTTTCCTTTCTATATATATTGGCAATAATATTCAGAACTGGGTTCATTGTTCCTTACCGCCTTTGGTGCGACTTGACTACCGTATCTACAGTTGCTAGAAAAGCGGAGATTTTACTTGCAGTCTTCTCGCGTGTTGGTTGGCCAGGCGGCTGACGTGGTGCTAGCGCCTTTCCACCTTTCCATGTTTTGAATGACTTGCCATTTTGCGTGTCCCTATGTGAGGGCCATTGAGGGAAACGGAGTAACTGCCCTTAGGAAAGGGTTCCCGCCTTTCGTGTTTTTTTGAGGGGAGAGTCAGTTAAGGCGAGGGTTCCTCCTTACGGCCTATAAAAGGTCCCGAAGGGCGTCTCTACCTTCTTTCACCGCTTAAGGCTTTCCTTGCAATCTTTCTTCTTTCTTCCCTTTTTCACGAAGCGTCTGTCTTTTGTGCTGGGGGATCATCAGCAAAATATGGAGGGTGATTCGGAAGACGATGACCCTAGTGGCCGCCGAGGTATTCGTGCGGCTCTGGCGTAGGGGAAAGAAGGAGGACGGGGCAAACCGCGTACGAGAAAGAAGGAGGCCTGGCGATGGGATCGCTCCTAACTTCTGGACCACCGCCAGACGGCGTACGAGAAGGGAGGAGGCCTGGTCACAGGCTCTCTCCTGCTATCCGAGTCACTGCCCCACTTGAGGAGGACTAATTGTTGATATTTATTTGCCTATCTTTTATCTTACTTTTGAGGTTTGCAAAGTAATATGGCAAGATGACAAACAAGCAATCAAAGATCTACTCAAACCTGTGATCATGTGAACATGAACCTAGGCAATCATAGCCAGCTCTAGCATGGGCATGCTACCTCAATCAAATTACGCTAAGGAAAAGGAAAACACACGCCGGGGCGTGGAGCAAGGAACAAATAAAACACACCGCTAGGGGTGGAACAAGCAAGGAAAATAAAGAAGGTATGATGAAGAAGACAGCTAATGCCCAATACCAAGGGAAGATGTGATCGCCACCAAAGTAAACACAAGTCAAAGACCTGAATATACCTTGGAAATAGGTGGATGAAGCACCCGCCCACGGGAGAGAAAACCAAGGAAAGCCTGCAGATCAACTTGGAAGTAACGGCCAGAACCCTGTGCGTCGCTTGGAAGTGATGGCCGCACGATAGACCGCCAGAGGATAGTGACGCGCCTGCACCAGACCGTCAGGTAACCTGCAGTAGTAAAGCTTGAATTCTTTTAACTCCAACTCTTCCAGCCGGCTAGAAGACTTGGACCCCGTGCTAATGAACCTGTAAACCTGCCAAAGAAGTAGAAAGACAAGACAAGATAACCTCAATTAGCCCTTTTCACAAGCATAGCATCAATTCTTAAAGAGCTTAAGAACATCAAAAGGAGAGGGAATTACCAGGGAGTTTTGGTTTTTTAACCCCTCTGGGTGTTTTAAAAGTTTGGGAGGATGTTTGTATGCTTAAAGAACAGTGAAAAACGTGGAGGAAGAGGAGGGACAATGCTTTGTTTTGAGGAAAACCAAGAAAGAACTCGAGTATGCAATGATGAACTTGAAAGACAAAACCAAAGTACTCCCTTGATTAGAAGATGGATGGACGTGGGAAGCAGCTCCTCCTGGATGAAGATGGCTCCTGAGATCGGCAGCACTTCGTCGTGAATCAAATCTTCCTCTCCCTTGGCCATGAAGTCAAGGGTTCTATTTATAGACCCTCAAACTCTTAGGTCGAGCAGAGGATAATTCAGCAAGATAAAGAGATAACTCTTAGCAAATCCTTGAAGATAATATCACCAAGAGTCCATAGAATCAAACGGGGGGTCTTGAGGATCAGATTTGAAAGAGATAACGTCAATCCAAATCCTTATCTCGACCACGGAGTAGCAGAGAAAAGGCCTGAACTGCCAGGACTCTCGGAAGGAAGTAACGGCTGCACGACAGACCGCAACTTGGAAGTAACGCATCAAGGAACGACCGCCATTTTCAACCCTATCCCAAAGAGATAAGATCAACGGGAAGAAGACCCAACAAGCTGGACTCTTCAAGGAAGCGACGGCCAAGGCATAGGGCGTCAGAGTGAAGCAACGGCTGGACGACAAACCGTTATTATCAACGTGGAATTAAAAGATAAGCTTTACAACGAGGCCTTAAGCCTTAGGACTCTTCAAAGAGTAACGGTCCAGGACCCATCCGTCATAAGGAAGAAACGCGCCTGACTGGGACCGTTATTAGCATTGAGGTTCAAAGATAGAGTGAAGGGTTTTGCTAAGATTCATCCAACGAAATGCCACCGGGAGCCACATCTTAATCCAAGAATTAAAACCCAAGAAATAGGCTTCAACTGACCAAGAGACTCAATGAAGGGGGAACAACTCGGAGCATCATATAGAATGAAATAAAGAGATGACCCGACTTATTGGGTATAAAATGGGTGTCAACAGATGCCCCTCCTTAACGTCCGCTTTGCAGGGGAACGAGCGGAGATGAAGCGAAAGCGAAATGGAACATGGAGATGAAGCGGAAATGAAGCGGAGTGTATCAAAAAGAGGGCGTTAAGGTAAACGACACCCGTTCTGTACCAACAAGCGATAGGAATTTTCTGGAAAACCTCGAATTGATCACAAGCAAATAGCCAACCAAAGGACGCAAGTCTGGAGGAACTATTTAACTAAGGAAAGGAAACACGGCTAGCCGCCGGAGGCAACGGAAAAGAAAGAGACTAAACTCTAGACAGGAATCTTCAGCGAACCAGATCAAGCGAGCAGATCGAAGGAAACCTTCTAATTCAGAGTGGAATGATTCTCCTTATTTCGGGATTTAAGAACACAGTTGTTCACCATCACTGAGATATCTCGAATAGATGAAGCTTCACGAATGCTCAAAGAATGCGCGTGATGCATGCCGGGCTAAAGGAAAACAAAATCTCCAAATCAAATGCAAATAAAGATAAAATAACAAGATACTCGAGAATAATATTGCTAGATCGGAGAAATCAGAATCAGGACACCATCTGCAACCACGGCGTGCAAGATAGAACCATCGTCTCCAAATTTTCCAATCTAACAGCCTATCCAACGATTAAACATGTGAACTTAGATCATCATCGTTTTTGTTTTAGGGGAACATCAGATCCCAGGACACATGAATGACTAGCCGGTTCTCGAGGTAATATATCATATATAACATATAGTAATGCATTAAGGGAAGGAGGGAACGAGATACAATACCTGACTTACCTGCCGGACGGACGGCAAAGCGTGACTTTACTCGTAATTCCTTTCATTAAAAACAGGTTAGCCAATAGTAACCATTGTACGTGCAAGAGGCATCCATAAGGAACATCATGATAGAAAATGGAACCATTTTGACATTAATTAGACCATTTAATTCATCAAGAAACTTGCAAGCATATAACGGTCTGAGGACAGGGCGTCACATAAAGTAACGGATCACCCTTGATCCGTCATAAACAAGGCGGTTCACATTCTTCAATAAAACAGTCCATTACATGTGACGGCCTATGAAAGACGCGTCAGAATGATGTGACGGCCGGTCGATAGACCGTCACATTAATTAGACCATTTAATTCATCAAGAAACTTGCAAGCATATAACGGTCTGAGGACAGGGCGTCACATAAAGTAACGGATCACCCTTGATCTGTCATAAACAAGGCGGTTCACATTCTTCAATAAAATAGTCCATTACATGTGACGGCCTATGAAAGACGCGTCAGAATGATGTGACGGCCGGTCGATAGACCGTCACATTTCCTGAGATTTCAAAAAAAACAACCGAACGGTCACGGTCCGTTCATTCAAACACTCACCGCCCAAAACACCCCAAAACCGAGAGCTCCGGCGACCACCGTCCCAATGACCACCATGGCCGGCGACGAGGCACCCCAGCCTCCACCACAGAAGAGGGGGAGAGGGAAGAAGATGGCCATACGGCGGCTCCACCGCCGGATTGAACGGGAGACGATCCCGCCGGTGGAAGAAGAATAACCGGCGAGGTGAAGTCCAAGGGAGGAAGAGGAAGCTCCCACGGCCAGGGGGGACGAAGGGGAAGTTCCCTTGGGTGCAGAGGAGCCCAATGAACCAGAGAAGAAGAAGAGGAGAAACATGGACCACGAGGTAGGCCCTCCGCCCTAATTTTCTAATTTTTATTTTTTTGTGTTTATTTATGGATGCATGTGAGGGAAAGGGATAGAAATGGGTCTACGAACCCACTAGGAACAATTGTAGGCCATTTGGCCAACATGGGAGACCATGAGAATGCAAGGGAAAAAATTCCCAAACGCAGAAAATGTGACGGTCATGCCAGCGACCGTCACACTCCTGACGCGCCACACTGAGGCCGTCAGAGGCAAGTGACGCCCTACCCCAGGGCCGTCACTCTTGCCAGGGACTTAAACTATTTTTAGGGTTTTTAGTTTTTTAAATTTTTATTTTGTTTTCAATTAAGAATGATTATGTAATGATTATATGATGCAAATTGGACTAATTAATGATCTAATATGCAATGCAGGGGAAGAGACGATCGCGGATCTCCTGGCTTCAGATCCGGGTAGTGTACCAGGCATTGCCCGATTACCAGAGAGAGAGACTTGCCGAGATGGGATTCGCCGAGGTGCTTAGCATCGAGGTGATCCGTATGGACACTCCGGTACTGTACGCCTTGCACGAGAGATGGGACCCGATCAGCAGAGCTTTCATCTTCCCGTGGGGCCACACGACCCTCACGCTAGAAGACATAGCGAGGATTATCGGATTGAGAGTCCACGGAGCCGCGGTGACAGGGTGGACATACGGCGACTACCGAGATATGGCGCAGCAGCTGCTCGGGCTGGATTTGATCAGGCCGGGACAGTCCTCCTCCCAGCTTTCGAGATCAGTGCTGCAGGAGAGCTTGGGACTGAGAGGGGCGGCGATCACCGTGGGAGAGCTCCCTGAGGAGCACCTGAGTAGAGTGATAGACCAGGTGCGCCCTCGCGTGGCGGCGGAGGCGGGACCATAGGGAGATAGAGTGCTCAGGCGCTTCCTGATGCTGCTATTCGGGAAGCTCCTCTTCGCGACTCGGGCAGATGTCATCAGCTGCAGACTGCTACCGATGATAGAGGATTTGGGCAGAGTCAGGCGATATGCCTGGGGAGCGGCAGTGCTTGCATTCCTGTTCGAGTCCCTCAGCACTACGGACCGACAGACGATGCTGGGCGGCTTCTCGCCTTTCCTACAGGTAAATGCACTTCTAAATGCTTTCTATTATGCCGTGAATATTGATGCTATGATTTATGAAAAATGATTTATGCAATGATGCGACTGACTCGATTTCTAAATGCAGATCTGGAGCTATATGTACCTCCCGGGCATCGGGAGAGGCGCTTTACGCCATCCTGGCCGCATACCGATCGCGAGGCGTTGGTCGGTGGCGAGGGACACGGGGTCGATCAGCAGACTGACCCGACGATCCAGGACGACTTGGACTCCTTCCCGCACACATCGGTAAGCCCGGAACTCAAAATGATTTCTATATGCTTTTAAATGTTTCTAAATGCTTTCTAAAATGCTTTCCAAATATCTTTTAATGCTTTCATATGCTAATGAATGAACTAAATGCTCTCAGGTGAGATGGACCCCATACCGCGACGAGGGCTATACGGGACAGCCATGGGTGGAGGCGGCCTTATCGTACCGGGGGCGAGACATATGGTTGCATTGCCTCCATATCATCGAGCCTCTGCACTATAGGCTAATCCTGCGGACCCGGGGACTACACCAGCCCGAGGTGACCTTTCCACGCCACAGCGACGACCACCCCGGCAAGTCAGCAAGGGGCATCAGCGGCATTGTGGATTGGTGCGCCTGGAAGGCGAAGTACGTCCACGATTAGAACAGGCGGGGCCGAGCGGTGAAGGAGCGAGACGAGAGCGACGAGGCATATCTGAAGGCCTTTGCTCGACTCTACGGCGACCGGGTGTACCGAGGTACCCGCCGACCGGTATGCAAACTAAAACTCTAAACTCTTCTATTATGCAATGTGCAATGTGATATATGCTGACTCATGCTTTCTAAAATGCAGCTAGACCCTGAGGGACGGATAGCCGAGTTGGAAGGGCTACTCCACTCCACCATCCAACAGCGGGATGGGTACCGGACTGCTCTGGAGCTCCTGGTGAGGCTAAAAACTTAAATGCCCATGATTTATGTGATGATGTTCATGATGCAAATGCCAATGTTAACTAACCATGACTTCTAAATGCAGCGGGCCGAGGGAGCCCAACGCGCTGGACCGGATGCCCCATCGTCTTCCTCGCAGCCTGCAGGAGGCAGGGCTGAGCAGGAGGCTGACTTTGCTTAGGCGGTAGCCCGGGCCGAGGAGGCGGAGGCCACCCTCGCGGAGCGGGTAAGAGACTAAAAAACTTATGATTGTGCCTAATTAAATGCTTAATGACTAATGACATGAAATGCAATCTACAGGCGAGGGATCTAGCAGCAGCAATGGCCGAGACCAGCCAGGCAAAAGCTGAGGTAGAGAGAAGCCGGGCTGAGACTAATCGAGCTCGAGTAGAGACGGAGCTGGTACGGGCAGAGATGGCCCGGCTGAGAGCGGAGACCCTGCGACGCCCAGATGATGCAGAGATGGAACAACTCCGAAAGGAGTTAGGGCACGAGCTGAGGTGGAGGAGCTTCAGATCGGAACAGCCGACTTGGATCGCTACCGGACCGAGGCACGGGAGACGCGGCGTCAGATCTTTACACTGAAGATCGAGCTGCGGACACTGGAGCGGACGGTCCGGATGATGGGCCGGGGACCGGAGCGGAGTGCCTCCCAGAGTGGGGTACATAGGAGTGCTGCCCCTAGCGGCTCAGTAGGGAACTTCCTTGTCAGCTCCTCCGCCCAGCGGAGGAATGAGAGGGCAGAGAGAGGACAGCAGGAGGAGAGTGCTTCCATAGCACCGCCACCCGTGAGGAGACCCGAGGATAGAGAGGATGATGGTGGCCCAGCTGATAGACCGTCCGAATGATGTATTTTTATGTTTTATTTATCTTTTGTATAGAACCTTGGCAAAATGGAATGAGATCCCTTCTTTTAGTTTTCTGTTTTGTTTCAATTTTTGATGCGAGCGTGAATGAATGAATGTGAAAATAGCAGGATGGACAAAATGTGGATGAATGAATGAGATGCATGCAGGAATACATGTATGAAAATGGGAAAAAATGAGGTGTACAATGTGAAAGACCGCCAGGTCTAGGCAAGGGCAGAAGAAATAGCCTGAACTCAGCAGCAGAGAAAGTGACGGTCTAAGGTCTGACCGTCATAATCAAACGACGCTCTGGTGAAAGACCGTTAATCATCAGAAGCCCACTCTGGCAGTGGGGCATCAGGATAAACGACGGCCAATCGAGGGTGCGTCAAAGAAAAGTAACGGCCACGGGTCAGACCGTTGATCATGGCAGAACGATAGTTGTCTAGGGCAACTAGCAGGAAATGCGACGGTCTGAAGAGGACGCGTCAGAAAGAGACGGTCATAAGCAAGACCGTCAGGAAGTGTTTTAGCCCAAAAGAGAAGGAACTGAGTAGCTGAGAATGCGACGGCTTAGGGCTTGCGCGTTAAAGGAAGTGATGGTAGACCCTTAGACTGTTATTCTCCATAGAACATGATTCGGGGAATTGAAACCCACAGAAAATGCGACGGCCAAGGGCTGGCGCGTCGGAATGAAGTAGCGGCCGCACGATGGACCGTCAGAATCTGGGTTGTAATCTGAAACGGATTGAGCCGAGATAACTAAAACCCGAGGTTTAGCCACTTGATCCATCACTAGAACTTATCCTAATTGAAGATAAAGCCTTCTAGCCTGAGTCTTATCCTTTCAAAGTTAAATATAAGCCTTAGCAACTTGAAACCTTAATCAAAATCGCAACTTTCCTGAAACCTCTGTTCTAGGGTTTGAAGAGCTCTTCCAAAGAGCAGAAAACATGATGAAGAGGAGCTTCGAGGTGATGGCTATGTTGGAGAAAGCTTACCCCGGCCCCAAAGCTGCAAGGAGGGAACATGGAGAGCTTCAACGGCTAACCTCAATTCCCAAACACCTAAGCTCCAACGTCCTAAGAGTGGTAAGTTCTTACAATTCATCCAAAGTTCAGAATTTTGCTGCACTTCTTCTTTTCATGACTTCCTTCCTTCTTTTCTCAAGCCCCTTCCTGGTCCAAGGTGCTATTCCAATCTGAAGTGGGTGGCTCCCATGGTAAAGGCACTCCCCATAGAGGTCACATCAATCCTTAAAGCATGGCACCTCCAACCCCTCTTAGTTTTAGGCAAGAATTTCCAGAAATTATCTTTCGATTGGCCAAGCCTTTCAGCACTTGTGGAATTATGGCATCCACAAACTCATACCTTCATCTTCCCTTCCTTTGAAGCAACCGTCCTATTGGAGGAGGTAGAAACCTACCTAACCCTTCCTAAGACCAAGGTGGGGGATGAAGATCGGGTTTGCTACACAATCGAGCCTATCGACCCATCCTTGATCTTGAGTGATTTCATTCACAATCCAAAGGACGTGAGGACCATGATCAGCCCACACCACATTCACTTGATACCCTTGGCACAGTGGATAGTGTCTCATTGTAAAAACAAGTGGGAGAGACATGAAGCGATAGCCAAGGCGGTGGCGGTTTGCTTGTGTGGAGTCTTTCTTTTTACCACTACCGACCACCTCTTAGACATTCAAAATCTTGGTATTATTAGCGGGCTGTGGCGGGGAATGTCTATCTCTCAAGCGGTCCTCTCATACCTTTATGAAGGACTAAGCTCGGCTTGTACAGGAGGACTTTTGTTCGGCTCCATGATACTCCTTGAGTGCTGGATGGGAATAAGAATCAAATTCCTTCCTAAGGAAGACATAATCTCAGCAAGCCGGATCTTTGGGAGCCACCCTCTCTTCTTTATTGGAGGGGCATTTGGATACTCTTCTCAGGTTGAATGTAAGACAGCGGATAAGAAAACTCGGGATGAATGGCGCCTCTTCTTTAACACTTTGCTAATAGACAAATTCATCATGCGACCAAGAGTCCTCCGAAGCACTCTTCTCAAAATACCGCGGCGTCAAGGCCTGAACCTCCAGCTAGTAGGGAACACTACCATGGCGATCTACAACCCGCACCGATGCCATCTTCAGATCGGATTACCTCGAATCAGCGTTTCTGCACTATCACACTACCCTCCCCTTCTACCTAGGAAGATGGGGACCGAGGAAGATGAACGAGCGATCCGGACCGCGCTGACCATGTGGGAGATCAGCAAGGTGCGCCCGTGACAAGCAGAGGTTGAAGAGAACGACGAAACACGCCGAGATTACATGAAAGAGTTGAGAAGAATCCGCCCTCTTGCGGATAAGAAATTGAATGTATCTTGATTTTCCTCTTTTTTTATTCATGAGAGATATCATGTTACTGATAATCGAAGTTGAATTTATCAAGAATTATATTTCATTAATCTTTGCTTGAATGAGATGAGATTACCATAGTTGAATGATCTTGAGTTCCATCATTTTGAAAGGCTAGGATGACGTGGACAGACAGGGCTTCTGGAGGATATGACGGATGTGCACTAGGCCGCCACAAAGAAATAACGGTCTGCGACAGGCCGTCAGAATGAGAGTAACAAGAGCCCGATCTCTGAAGGAAATGACAGATGGATTTTGAGCCGTTATATTCAAGTAACGGAGAGTCTCAGACCGTTATAAGGACGGTTCAATGGAAAGGAAGAAGGCCCATGCCTGAAGGGAAATGACGGTCAAAGGTGGGCCCGTTACATGACTGTAACGGTCTGATGCTGGCGCGTTACACACCTTGAACCTGCATAGTTGTGAGCTTTTGCTTTTGGGCTTGCCCCTGTATTCTGCACACACTCAAACATGAAACAAGTTAGATCTGTTCTTAGACTCAACCCCTTGTCTTGAAGCAAGTTAGATAATGACCGTTTCTTGATATTTGGTCAAGGGGTGGAGCCTTATTAAATAGGCGATGCATGCTATGCATATGATGGCATTTTTTTTTTGGAGTTTTGGAAAATATTTAATGTTTTCGGATTTTTGAAAATATTTATTGTTTTTTGATTTTGAAAGATATTTGATGTTTTTGGATTTTTGAAAATATTTATTGTTGTTGTTTTTTTTGATTTTGAAAGATATTTGATGTTTTTTGGATTTTTGAAAATATTTATTGTTTTTTTTTTTATTTTGAAAAACCAGTGCCTCTCTAGCAACACGAGACCTCCCTCGTTTTAGGTTGAGTCTCGAGGCCGGCGTGCAATATTGTGACAACCCCTGGCCGAGGCCTAATCATTGTGACGGTGTTTTTACCAAAGCCATACCTAGGGTACTCATCTCAGTCCTAAAAGAAAAAAGGAACATGGGGGTAAGCTTAGGCCAGATATGGGAGTTTTTAGAACTTGATTCCCTCACCGTACAACCCTATCAGAGATTTGGTCTGTTGTGCCGGGGCTTTTATGTCCGTCATCGAACCTTTGTTCCACCTAGGCATGCATGCGACCGGGCTCATAACGTCCCGCGGGGAACTGTACTGCCACTCTTGTCATGCCTAGTTTTTTTCTTTTTCCTTTGGAGCTTTTGAAATTTCATTCACAGACTTTGAGATGATGCTTTTGACTTTGTTGTAAAGAGCACTCCTTTTCTTTTCTTTTCCTTTCTTCCTTGTGGCGTCAGGTCATAACGGACTTGCCCCTATTTGAGACCTCTTCTCGTTAGGGAGTTTGGATTGGTTGTCGCCTCTTTATTTACTCCTTGTCCCTGGATTCAGCCGAAGAATGAAGCGGACAGGGACTTCGACTTTCTCCTAAAGCATGGCCGAGGAAAACGGTGTCTTATAAGCAAGGAACCTGACCAGGGATGCCGTGTAGTGTGTGATTGCCTTACTCGAGACCCTCTTTTTGAAGATAGGGAGGAAGTTCTTATTACCGGAGAAGCACATGGTTTTAGTTTTTTAAGGAAAGAAACGCTTAAGATACAACCCATTCCACGGGTGAGAGAGCTCCTCACCTTCCGCGTTTACTAAACGATAAGCATTCCCTAGATAAGCTTCTTTTATTACAAATGGCCCTTCCCAGTTAGGTTGCAACTTGGACCTAGGACCTGCAGACCGAATGAATTTGCGTTTCAAAACCATTTCACCCTTACAAAATTTTCGTTCGATTACCTTCTTTTGAAAATAACGCGAAACCCTCTTTTGATAAACGGACACGTGATCGGCCACGTTCATCCTCTTCTCATCCAAGAGTTCCAACTGGACCAGCAACGCCTCCCGACGTTCATCGAGATTAAGTTCCTTATCGAGCTGTACTCTAAGGGAAGGGATTAAGATCTCGTATGGGAGCACCGCCTCCATCCCATAGGTCAGGGAATAGGGAGTTTGTCCCGTAGGGGTGCGGACGGAGGTGCGGTAAGCCCACAGAGCTTCCACCAATCTCTCAGGCCAATCAGAAAATTTATGTGCTTCGCATGTTTTCTTAATGATTTTAAGAAGGGTTTTATTAGTGGCCTCGGCTTGACCGTTGCCTTGAGGGCCAATATGGAGACGAATGATGCAGTGAAATATTGAATTTCTTACATAGGTCCTTAAGCTCTTGGGCGACGAACTGGGGTCCATTGTCGGTGATGATGCTGCTTGGCACTCCGAACCGCGAGATGATATTCTTCATGATAAAGCGGCACACCGTTGTAGCTTTGATCTCCGCGTACGCCTCGGCTTTGGCCCATTTGGTGGAGTACTCAGTAGCGGTGAGGATGAAGGATTTTTGCTTGATCTGAGAATTAGGATCACCGAGTGGGCCGACGACGTCGAAAGCCCACATAGAGAATGGCCAAGGAGCAGTCATAGGATGGAGGGACGAAGCTGGAGAGTGAATTTTATCAGCATGGAGTTGGCATTTAAGACACCTCAGGACATAGAGGGAGCAATCTTCCTCTAGAGTGGGCCAATAGTAGCCCTGCCTAAGGATCTTCTTTGCTAGAGCCTGGCCATTGACATGACCTCCACACTCGCTAGAATGGGCCGCTTCAGTCACCTTCCAAGCTTCTACATCATCCAAGCATCTCATGAGCATTCCATTAGTAGCGCGCCTATACAATTCTCCTGCAATGATAGTGTACCTTGCGGCGGCTCTTCTTATTGCTTTACGCTGCTCGGCCGTTGCCCCTTCTGGGAATGACCCTTCTTTGCAAAACAATTCGATTTCATGATACCAAGGCAATTCCTCTTCATCCAGAATCTCCTCTAGTTCTGTTAATGAAACTTCCTTGAGATCTTCCTTCTCAACTCTCACCTCTACAGATTTTCTGAGGTTGATGAACCAGGATCTTGAATAGAAGGTGCGTCCAATCTCTGGACGACGATGGTCTCAGTACTACGGCTGAGAGGGAAAGATAAGGAGGAAGCAAGAGATGCCAAAGCATCAGCTAGAATGTTCAAAGAACGGGGAGTATGGATATAGATCAGCTTACGGAATCGCTTAGCAATGAGCGTGACCAAATCTTAATAAGGTTTGAGCTTAGGATCACGAGTACGGTAAGTTGACAGAACTTGCCGTAGGACGAGCTGAGAGTCTCCTATGATGTTCAAATAGCGCGCGCCTAGGAGATAGGCGTGTTTCAAGCCAGCCAGGAGAGCCTCATACTCAGCGATGTTGTTGGTAGCAGGAAATCGAAGTTGATAAGCGAAGGGGATGGTTACTCCCTCTGGAGTAAGGAAGACACCCCCGATCCCTTGGCCTTGAGAGTTGAGTGCACCGTCGAAGTGCAGAGACCAGAAGGGATGATGAGAAAGGACAGAGAGATGCTCATCAGGGAAATCATCCTAAATGGAATCGGTATGAGGAATGGGAAGATGTGCAAGATGCTCAGCGATGGCATATCCTTTGATTGCCTTCTGAACGACGAAGGTGATGTCGAACTGAGAGAGGAAGCTCTGCCAGTGAGCTAACCTACTAGAAAGGACGGGTTTTTCTAAGAGATAACGGACCGGGTCCATTCTAGAGATCAACCTGACTGGGTGGACAAGAAAGTAATGCTTAAGCTTCTGAGCTACCCACACTAAGGCGGCACAAGTCTTCTCCATAGCGGTGTACTTAAATTCAGCTGGATTAAACAGTCGAGAGAGGTAGTACGCAGCCCGCTCTTTTCCTTCATCATCCACTTGTGCTAAAACCGCCCCTAGGGAGTCCTCGATGACCGAGATGTATAGGATCAGGGGTTTCCCAAGGACAGGAGGTTACAAAACCGGGGGATTGGTTAGGTACTCTTTGAGGTCCTCATAGGCCTTTTGACAAACTTGATTCCATTCGAACTTGACCCCCGCCTTAAGCAACTCATAAAATGGGCGGCACCTTTGAGAATGCTGAGATATAAATCTTCTAATGAATTGCAGTCTACCAATCAATCCTTGAAGTTCCGTAATGTTCTTTGGCGGAGGCATGTCCATGACGGCCTGTGCTTTATTAGGATCAATCTGGATCCCCCGTTTGCTCACTATGAATCCTAGCAACTTCCCTGAGGAGACTCCGAATACGCACTTCTTCGGATTCATCTTAAGCTTATACTCCCTGGCTCTCTGCAGCACTTTAGCCAGAATAGAGGGGTGTTCTTCTTTTGTTCTTGATTTCACCAAGATGTCGTCCACGTAAGCCTCCATGTATATGTGTATCATGTCGTGGAAAATGGCCATCATTGCCCTTTGATAGGTGGCACCCGCGTTCTTCAACCCAAATGGCATAAGCACATAACAATACATGCCCCAAGGCGTGGTGAAGGAAGTTTTCTCTTGATCTTCCGGAGCGAGACGGATTTGATTGTAGCCCGAGTACCCATCCATAAACGACAGAGCTTCGTACCCGGCAGTGTTATCCACTAGAACATCTATATGGGGTAGCGGGAAATCATCTTTGGGACATGCTTTATTTAGGTCCCTGAAATCAATGCATATGCGCACTTTTCCATCCTTCTTGAGAACAGGGACTATGTTCGCCACCCACTGGGGATATAAGACTACTCTGACGAACTTGGCCTTGTATAGCTTGTCGACCTCTTCTTTGATTCTTAAGGCCATGTGGGGGTGAAATCTTCTTGACCTTTATTTCACAGGTGTTGCCCCTGGTTTAAGCACGAGCCGATGTTCCACTAAGGAGGGGTCAAGACCTGGCATGTCATCATAAGACCAGGCGAAAGAATCGCTATACTCCCTTAATATCTTAATTAGATCTTCTTCTACCTGTGAAGGAAGATTAGCAGAAATAATGACGGGCCTTGGGTCTTCTTCTGTTCCCAAGTTGATTTCCTTTGTAGGTTCATCCACTGCAGTCGACGGCTGGTCGAATCTTTTTAGTCCTTGTGCATATAAATCGGCAGTGTCATCTACGTTGCTGTCTTCATCTATTGGATCCTTCTCATCCAAAACCTCATAGACGCCTAATCCGTCGTCGCTCCATTCCCTTTCTACTCCCTCTTCATCCTCAATCACGATTGCTGAAGCGACGAATTCCGGGCACTTCAAAAGAGCATGACACCGCTGAGCTAGATCTTGCAAGAACCTATCAGGAACAGATCGGGAAGGATGCGCAAGCTAGCGCGGTTCAGAACGGGAAGGGTTGGACGACCCAGAACAAGACCCTACTTCTCTAGACCTAACTGACTCTACTTCCTTAGACTCACTAGACCCTAACCCTAACCTAGGAGAGAGAAGACTTAGTGGAAGGGGAGGAGCAGGGGAGTCGTGCCCCTGGGAGAAGGAGGATGGAGACAAGATAGCGTAATCTTCCACTGAAATCTCCGTTTTAAATTTGACGCTTTTTTTTCCTGGAGATCAGTAGAGACTACATAGCAAGACGGAGGAGGTGGGAGCTGCATAGGGAACAGCTCGGGGAAGATGCAATCGAAGAAGGGGTCAGAAGAAGAGAACCACATCTCGTGGAGTTGAGCATTGGGAGGAGGAGGAGTAAATAAAGCGGATAGATCAATGCACGGGCACTTCCCGCAAGCACAAGGAATGAATAGAATCTCCGGCGGATCAAAGACGGATGGATTTACCATGACAGGAGGAAGGCGGGGTATGAACCCTTTTGCTGAAAGATGGATTGGAAGCGTAAGGGAGACCAAGAGAAGATAACTGGAGAGCTCTCCTCCTCCTGCAATTTAATCGCGGGCTGCTTCTTCAGCCTCCACTGCACGAGCCGAACCTCTTGTTGCTTCTGGCGCTCCTCCTCATAAAAGAGCCTCTGCAAGGCCTGACTGTAGTCGAGCATGTCATCATCTGACCCTCCTGGCAGGGAAGGCGGACTGGCAATCAGACAAACTACATCCCTTTTTGACTGAACCGGCTTTGGAGCTAATGTGCCGGGCTGGAGAGGCCCTCTGACAAAGTGCTGACGATAATTCCAGGTAAGCAGCCCAGAATCACCCATCATAGATAATGATGTTTCCTTGTAACCGAGACCTCGCCTACCCATTTTTCTTCCCTTAGGTATAGGCTTAGTCATCCCTTGCAGTTGCGCGCCGAGGCCTCTCCTCGGTTGATAGCCCAGTTTCAATATAATGTTCCACCCCTTTGAATCTCGAATCTGCGGCTTTACTTTGACATTGACTGGAGTAGTGATGGGCTTAGGAGATGTGTAAGCCCAAGGAAAGTTCAGATCGAGCACTGACAGAACGGGCCGGCTGCTCGGCCAGAGTGTGGGAAGAACTTGATCTGAGATGGCCTTGACTGTCTGCACCGTGGACAAGCTCTTGACTTTGACGACCCTCCCTTGGAAGGGGAATTTAACGCACTGATGCACGATGGAGGGTACGGCGCCAAGCATGTCAATCCAGGGACGACCCAAGATAGCCTTGAACATAGGGTCGATATCAAGAACATAGAATTCCACGGCCATAGCAAGGGGCCCTAGCTCTGCCTGAATGGTGATTATCCCGTGACATGCTCGCCTTGAGTTGTCATATGCTGCTATAGTGGTGGGAGTAGGCCGTAGTAACTCTTCAGATATGTTGCATGCTCGGAGGGTGCTAAGTGGACAAACATTAATTGAGGCCCCCGTGTCAACCAGTGCTGCCTCAATGTCGACTTTGTTCAGGGTAATTGTTATGCAGAGCGGCATTTGCCGAGCCCCCGGAGGTGCAAGCTCGGCTTCTGAGAACGTAATCGCCGGCCCTTTGGAGATAGTTGCTAGTGCCGTTGGTAAGCTGTCGACTGCCATGTCTTCGCTAACCATTACCTTTTGTAGGAAATCCCTCAGTGCATCCTGATGAAGGGTAGACCTTTTGATCAGCTCCAGCACGGATATCTTAGCGGGTACCCGATCCAGATGATGTAGCAAGTCATATTGGGTACCCGGCAGAGGTTCAGCTTCCTCTTGCTCGGCCGTTGGCTGGGTGGACTGGGGATTAGAAGTAGTAACGTAATTCCGATGGAACATCTTCCCGCTCCTTAAGGCACAGTTTGCCGCAGCCTCCGAAGATAGTATGATGGGCCCTGTAGGATGGATGAGTGGGACAGGTGGTGCGGGGGAGGTGATTTGGTGGAGCGTAGGGTTGGTGAGTTTAATGGGGGGTGAGCGGATAATGGGTGAAGGATTGGTGGAAGGCAGGGTGGTGATGAATGTCGATGCGGGTGGAGGGAAGGCTAGTGGATGTTTGAGAGTGGGCGAAGGATTAGGTGGTGGTGTGATGATGGTGAGGGGAGTAAGTATTGGAGAGTATGATGGGATGGAGAGCGGTAGAGGGTTTGCTGGAGCGGGTGTGGAAGGTAAGACGAGCGGAGAGGGTGTCGGTTGTGTAGGGAGGACGAAGGAATGGTTGCGGAGGTTGTGGTGGAAGGCCATTACTTGCGGTGCGGCCCCATCATCATCGAAAGACCACCCGGTGTTGGGGGCCGGTGGTTGAACCACGTTTACTTGTGCTGGTGCCGGTGGCTGCTGCTGAGGAGCGGGTGGATGATTCGGCATCGGGTTCTAATGGATGCCCAGGTCTTGTACTTGCTGCGGTTGCTGTTGTTGTGGCGGCTGCTGCGGCTGCGGTGCTTGATGCTGCTGCACTTGCTGCCCCTGCGGCTGCCTTCTCTTCTCTTTAATCTCAACAATGGCCCTATGCATTTCGGCCCAGTCGATTCTCTGCCCCTCATGAAGGTCATATACCAGATCTCGGAACTGAAAGCATCCTTCTATGGTATGGCCCGGCTGCCTATGGAACATGCAATATTTAGTCTGATCAACCGTCGGGTTCCAAACAGGTCATTCCGGAGGAAGTTGGATTGCATTTATTGACATGAGTACCGAGAAAATATATGTAAGTGTCTCTGGCAATGAAGGATACTGGGCTCTCCTGGGAGCCGGGCGCTTGCTATTAGGGTTGTTGTTGTTGTAGCCGTTGGGTGGAGGGACGTTATGGTATTGTGATGGTGGCGGTGGTTGTTGTGGAATGGTGAAGGTGTTTTGAGGAATGGTGAAGGCGGGGGGAGGGTTTTGTGGAGTGGCCTGGAAGCTTTGTGGAGCGGGGTTTTGTGGATTGCGGGGGTTTTGGTTGTAGCGAAAGGGTGCGGCCTGAAATGGAAAAGCAACGGCTTGTACTTGCTCGTTTGTTTGGACTCCCTCGGTAACCGGCCCTTGTGGTTTCTTGTGGTACTTGGGCTTTTGGTTTTCGAAGAGAGAATGGATAGGGGAGTCCTTGAATTGAGTCTGTATGAAGCGCGCCCGACTGTAGAGTTGATGCATGTTAGCTATGTCATTCATTGCCAGGATGTTGCGAAAAGTCGGCGTGGCATTGGAGATCAGCAATTTGACCTTCTCTTCCTCCGGAATATGGCCAGGCACTCTGGCGGCCATCTGCCTCCACCTGTCTGCATAGGTGGCGAAGTCTTCTTCCGGTTTCATCTTTTCAGCTACTAGGTCTGTAAATGAATATTCTGGCCCGACCCTGTCTTGAAACCGCTGAATGAATTTGTCCTTAACTACCTTGAAACTTTCGGCCTCTTCCAGTGGCAGAGAATAGAACCATTCCAGAGCAACTCCATCTAAGGATCGGCGGAACAAGTACGCCATGAGGCAATCATCATACTGGAACTGCGCCGATTCATATAGAAAATCCCTCACATGGATAAAGGGATTGCTGTTCCCATCGTACTTGCGATAGTTGGGGAACTCTTATTGCGGAGGGAACCGAATGTTCTGGAAGCTCGGAATAGGAATATCGGCCAAGGATTGTGGGCCCACCCTTTTCTGGAGGAAGTCGAGTTGTTGCTGCATGGCGGCCCACTTGTTAAGCAAGTCCTGCTCTTGGGAGGGAGCAGGGGTAGTGAAGGACGTCGATTGTATTTGAGGAGCGGACGGAATGACTGTAGCAGAAAGGGGAGGCCCATAGGCATGAGTAGAAGGATAGACAGTGGAAATAGGGGGCCCGTAAGAAGGATATTGAGCCTGAGATATACCCGGATGGGAGTGAGTTTGGGCAACCCCTTGCTGAGGGTGTAAGAAATCAGAAGGGTTCATGAGAAGCTGTGAAGCCACCGAACCAGAATTGTGATGATCCACCTGGATGAAAGAAGGGATAGGCGATTTCCCTTTATCAAAAGACTGATGGGCTGAATTGGAAGATTGGCCCATCTCCATGCCGGCGAAAGTGATGGTCCGAGGTTGGACCGGGGTGAGGTCAATCAGAGTGGGCTGAACGGACGGCCTAATAATGGAAGGATTAGATTGACCTAGAACAGCGGCGGAGGGAGAAGCGTTGGACCCTTGCATAGCTTGATATAGGACTTGAAGTTGGGTCGGGTCCAATTGGGCCATCATTTGAAGGACGGAGCCCGCGGAAGGAGTAGAAAGAGAAGGGGTACCTTGACTACCTCCCACAGATGTGGAGGATGGGAGAGGGGCAGTCCCTTCTCCGGAGGGAAAGGTGGCAACCCTAGGGGGGTTCTCAAGGAGCCCTTGAGGAAGAGAGTCCTCGTGGGAGCGCGGATGATTGAAGGATGCCATGGTAGATTCGAAGAGGGGATTGGAATAGAACGTGAAGGAGGAAGCGTCTCCTGGGGCTTCCAGACGAAGCCCAACTATCAGCCATCTCTCCCTCCGAAGCAAGTGGCGGTTTCCCCGGAGCTGGAGGAGGAGATCAGGATTCTCCAGGATAATCACCAGTCGACCATTGAGTTGATGACAGAGGCGAACATTAAGGATTTTCCCTCTCGCGCGGTGCCACCTCAAGGTAAGAACCTTAAGGTCTTGCATTGTGCTTCTGGGTCGGGTAGGTAGGCCTCCTTCTGACAATCTGGCTTCTGCTGTTTAGATTCGAGGCAGACGGATGCCGAGGGGGAGCAACTGTTGGAGCAGGAGATCATCGACTTGGAGGAGACGCCTGTTCCGAGCGAAATCCGAGCCTCTTGGGGCCCTTCCTGCGCCCGAGATAAGGCCAAGCGGGTTGCCTGGGGTGATGCCCCCTAGTGCTGTGGGAACAAACGCAAGGACCCCGAGGAACGGCCGATGTTGTCTTCAATGAAGGCCCTGACCGCCGAGAAGAAGCGGCTAAAGAAGGCGGGGGCCGTCCGCCTGGTTGAGGAGTGGGTTCATCCGGTCGAGGAGTCTTTAGTCGAGAAAATCTGCGGCCCGGATCTCCCGTCCATTGAGCCAGAGACGACCGCTGTTGGGGGAAAACCGTTGCTGAGCCTGCCGGATCGCAGGCAGAGGCTGTCAGTTCTGAATTCCCAGTCGAGGCTGGTGGGGCGAGGGGCGGGGCGTTGACCCAGCCCGAGCCGAGCGTTGCTGTCCCGAAAGTGGGGACGCTAGGGGGGATGCCACGGTCCCTGCTCTTCCAGAAAGTATTCTTCCCCCTTTGGCTGGTGCCTCCACCGTTTGGGCTTCTCTGTATCAAAGGTGTTGATCCTTGGTGCCTTCGCTGAATCGAGAAGAATTCAGACGTTGTCCCCCCTCTCTACTCTTCGAGAGGGTTATGGAGGGCGGCCTGATCATGGCCCAGCTGGGGGCTGAGATAGCCGATTTCTTCGCACGGATGGACAGTGAGGAGAGGTCCCTCTCTCGGGTCCGCGCTGAGTCCCATCGGAGGATTGGTCAATTATCTTCTAAGCTCGAAGTCCTTCGACGGGAGGCAGCCTCGCTTCAGGCGCGGACTCAGTCGAGCCAAGAAGAGGCTCTGACACTGGCCGAGCAGCTAGCCCAAGCTCGCTATATAGCCGACCTGAAGAGCAAACTCCTGGAAAAGGAGCGTCAAGCTCAGGTCAAGCGCTACGAGCGGTGGGAGGCCGAGCGGGAGGAGTTCAATAGCCAGGTCCGGGGTGCCGAGCGAATGCTAGGAAAAGCCGAGGTCGCACAGACTGAGGCCGAGGTGAAGTTGTTTGAGGCCGAGATGAAGTTGCTCGAAGCCGAGCAGAGGATGGCTGAGCTTGAGGAGAAAGCAGAGCAAGCTGGGGCGGAGGCGATCGAATGATATAAGCTCAGAGGGCTACCACACAGCTCTTCAGAAGGCCGCCTTCTTGTACTATGAGCTAGGCTACCATCGGGGGATGCGAAAGGGATTCACCCAAGGCTTCCATCGAGCGGTCGTCGAGGCTCAGCAGTAGGTGTCCGATGAGCTCATTTTTGCTTTCGGGCAGCGCTACGACTCGGATGAGGATACCATAGATTCTCCCTCTCCGACGTCGAGTGAAGGGGGGAGCGAGGATGCCTCCGCTTCAACAGAGGGATCACCAACTCTGGTTACCTCGAGAGGGCACACGGTCAAGGCAGTTCCAACACCAGTGGGGTCAGTGCCTGGACCGGCCATCACCGAGGACACCGAGGGCAGATTACGGGGTGTTGAGGATCCTTCGACCGCCGAGCCTCAGGAAAAGCCACGGGCCTCTCAGAGTCCCCCCATCTCCATAGATTAGGAGGAAAACGGGCTCGATGTGTTAGCACTTTCTCTTCTTTTTTTTTTGAATGTTACCATGTAAGATTTTTCCTTTCTATATATATTGGCAATAATATTCAGAACTGGGTTCACTGTTCCTTACCGCCTTTGGTGTGACTTGACTACCGTATCTACAGTTGCTAGAAAAGTGGAGATTTTACTTGCAGTCTTCTCGCGTGTTGGTTGGCCAGGCGGCTGACGTGGTGCTAGCGCCTTTCCACCTTTCCATGTTTTGAATGACTTGCCATTTCGCGTGTCCCTATGTGAGGGCCATTGAGGGAAACGGAGTAACTGCCCTTAGGAAAGGGTTCCCGCCTTTCGTGTTTTTTTGAGGGGAGAGTCAGTTAAGGCGAGGGTTCCTCCTTACGGCCTATAAAAGGTCCCGAAGGGCGTCTCTACCTCCTTTCACCGCTTAAGGCTTTCCTTGCAATCTTTCTTCTTTCTTCCCTTTTTCACGAAGCGTCTGTCTTTTGTGCTGGGGGATCATCAGCAAAATATGGAGGGTGATTCGGAAGACGATGACCCTGGTGGCCGCCGAGGTATTCGTGCGGCTCTGGCATAGGGGAAAGAAGGAGGACGGGGCAAACCGCGTACGAGAAAGAAGGAGGCCTGGCGATGGGATTGCTCCTAACTTCTGGACCACCGCCAGACGGCGTACGAGAAGGGAGGAGGCCTGGTCACGGGCTCTCTCCTGCTATCCGGGTCGCTGCCCCACTTGAGGAGGACTAATTGTTGATATTTATTTGCCTATCTTTTATCTTACTTTTGAGGTTTGCAAAGTAATATGGCAAGATGATAAACAAGCAATCAAAGATCTACTCAAACCTGTGATCATGTGAACATGAACCTAGGCAATCATAGCCAGCTCTAGCGTGGGCATGCTATCTCAATCAAATTACGCTAAGGAAAAGGAAAACACACGCCGGGGCGTGGAGCAAGGAACAAATAAAACACACCGCTAGGGGTGGAACAAGCAAGGAAAATAAAGAAGGTATGATGAAGAAGACAGCTAATGCCCAATACCAAGGGAAGATGTGATCGCCACCAAAGTAAACACAAGTCAAAGACCTGAATATACCTTGGAAATAGGTGGATGAAGCACCCGCCCACGGGAGAGAAAACCAAGGAAAGCCTGCAGATCAACTTGGAAGTAACAGCCAGAACCCTGTGCGTCGCTTGGAAGTGACGGCCGCACGATAGACCGCCAGAGGATAGTGACGCGTCTGCACCAGACCGTCAGGTAACCTGCAGTAGTAAAGCTTGAATTCTTTTAACTCCAACTCTTCCAGCCGGCTAGAAGACTTGGGCCCCGTGCTAATGAACCTGTAAACCTACCAAAGAAGTAGAAAGACAAGACAAGATAACCTCAATTAGCCCTTTTCACAAGCATAGCATCAATTCTTAAAGAGCTTAAGAACATCAAAAGGAGAGGGAATTACCGGGGAGTTTTGGGTTTTTAACCCCTCTGGGTGTTTTAAAAGTTTGGGAGGATGTTTGTATGCTTAAAGAATAGTGAAAATGTGGAGGAAGAGGAGGGACAATGCTTTGTTTTGAGGAAAACCAAGAAAGAACTCGAGTATGCAATGATGAACTTGAAAGACAAAACCAAAGTACTCCCTTGATTAGAAGATGGATGGACGTGGGAAGCAGCTCCTCCTGGATGAAGATGGCTCCTGAGTTCGGCAGCACTTCATCGTGAATCAAATCTTCCTCTCCCTTGGCCATGAAGTCAAGGGTTCTATTTATAGACCCTCAAACTCTTAGGTCGAGCAGAGGATAATTCAGCAAGATAAAGAGATAACTCTTAGCAAATCCTTGAAGATAATATCACCAAGAGTCCATAGAATCAAACGGGGGGTCCTGAGGATCAGATTTGAAAGAGATAACGTCAATCCAAATCCTTATCTCGACCACGGAGTAGCAGAGAAAAGGCCTGAACTGCCAGGACTCTCGAAAGGAAGTAACGGCTGCACGACAGACCGCCACTTGGAAGTAACGCATCAAGGAACGACCGCCATTTTCAACCCTATCCCAAAGAGATAAGATCAACAGGAAGAAGACCCAACAAGCTGGACTCTTCAAGGAAGCGACGGCCAAGGCATAGGGCGTCAGAGTGAAGCAACGGCTGGACGACAAACCGTTATTATCAACGTGGAATTAAAAGATAAGCTTTACAACGAGGCCTTAAGCCTTAGGACTCTTCAAAGAGTAACGGTCTAGGACCCATCCGTCATAAGGAAGAAACGCGCCTGACTGGGACCGTTATTAGCATTGAGGTTCAAAGATAGAGTGAAGGGTTTTGCTAAGATTCATCCAATGAAATGCCACCGGGAGCCACATCTTAATCCAAGAATTAAAACCCAAGAAATAGGCTTCAACTGACCAAGAGACTCAATGAAGGAGGAACAACTCGGAGCATCATATAGAATGAAATAAGGAGATGACCCGACTTATTGGGTATAAAACGGGTGTCAACACTAATGACGTAACGTCATTGCTCCTCCTTTCTTTCCATCCGCCGCCCCTCTCTCTTCTTCGAGGGGGTGCTCGGTTTCTCCCCCTCTTCTGCTCTTCAACCAACTTCTTTTCTTTTCATTAACTCTTTGGAGGGTAATCTTATCCTTGCTCGCACCACTTGGAGGTGCTTGCTTTCTGTTCGGCTTCCGCCCTCCTTCCAAAGAGTTGGCAGAGGAGGCCTTCTCTTGTTTTCCTGACATCTGGGCATTCCTTCCCCTTCTTCCTCTCTTCCTTTGATACCTTTTCTCTGAGTTTCCCGAGCAAACAGGGTCAGCTATCCCGTTATCCGGGCCAGTTTCCACACTGGGTGGAGTCAGTGGCTCGGCTTAGGGGCGCTAGCCGTGTCCGCGCCGAGTAATCAGCTCGTGATATAGTACCATTGGATGTAATAATTTTATTTTTGATATGCATTGTATTGGCTGTGGCCTATCTGATGTACGAAGAAGCATTAATGAAAGGAAAAGGAGAACTGTTGTTGCCATATGTTGCTTACATGTTTGAGAAAAGCTCAAAAATAGAACTTTCGTAATGTTGTAGCATTCCATGTCCGAGGGATAGGCGCTCCTTCCATGGTAGACAGTCAATACGCTCCCTTCCCGAGCATCTCGACCACTCGGTAGGGGCCTTCCCAATTGGGGGAAAGCTTTCCCATCGCCTCCAGTGGTCGAGAGGCTTCGACTTTCCTTAGGATTAAGTATCCTGTGTGGAAGTGCCTGTTTCGAACTTTGGCGTTGTAATATCGAGTGAGGCACCACTGATATTATGTGGCTCGAATGCTCGCGATCTCTCGTATCTCGCTTGCCATATCAAGGTTCTCTAGCAGCTTCTGCTCATTCACCTCGGGCGAGAAGTTGATGACTCGGAGAGATGGGCTGCCGACTTCCAAAGGAATTACGGCGTCTGTGCCATACACCAATTGGAAAGGAGTCTCACCGGTGGCGGTTCTCGGAGTAGCTCTGTGCGACCATAGTATGCTTGGCAATTCCTCGATCCAACTACCCTTGGCCTTACCGAGCCTCGCCTTAATGCCTTTCAATATAGTTTTGTTGGCATTTTCGACCAGTCCGTTAACTTGGGGGTGGGCTACCGAAGTAAAGTGGTTGCGAATGTGTAGGTCGACACATCTATCTCTGAAGTAATGAGAATCAAATTGCCGACCATTATCACTCACAATCACTCGGGGGATACCGAAATGACAAATGATCGACTTCCAAATGAAGCTCCATACGATCGACTCGGTGATCCTGGCGGTGGCTTCGGCTTCAATCCACTTGGTAAAATAATCTATGGCGACGATGATGAACTTCTTCTAGGCCTAGGCATGGGCCGTAGGAAATGGCCCCAGGATGTCGATCCCCCATCGAGCGAAAGGGTATGGCTCGGTAAGGGTGATGAGTTCTGAGGCAGGCCGATGAACGAGATGATCAAGATGCTGGCATCGATCGCACTTTTGTATGTAGGTTGAGCAGTCGCACTGGAGAGTGGGCCACCAGTATCCTTGCCTCAGCAAGATCCTGGCGAGCGATCATCCTCCTTGATGTGCGTCGTAGACACCTTCGTGGACCTCTTGAAGTGCTCGGCAGGCCTCATCGGTATCGAGGCACTTGAGGAGGGGACCGAAAAAAGATCTCTGGTATAAGGCTTCGTCTAAGATGACGAAGCGCCGAGCTTGATACTTCATTCTCCGAGCTTCTCGAGCGTCGCGGTGCTCCGGAGAATCCTGGAGCCAAGATATATATGGGGTCCGCCAGTCACTTGGTGATGCTTGATCAACGATCATGAGAACCACTTCTATGCTCGGTCGCTCTAGCTCTTCGACGAAAACTGATCGGGTACCTTCTGGGTTAACAGAGGAGGCCACTGGAGAGAGGGCGTCCGCCCGGGAGTTTTCCTCCCGAGTTATCCGGACAACCTGAAAACTCTTGAATAGTGGGGCTATTCCTCTTACCAGTTGAAGGTATTTGATCATCGGAGTTTCCCGAGCTTCATAGTCACCGTTGACCTGGCTGGCGACCAACTGAGAGTCAGTATGAATCCTGACTCCTTCGGCCCCCGATCGTCGTGCCATCTTGGCTCCCGAGATGAGAGCCTCATACTCAGAGATGTTGTTGGATGCCGAAAAGTTGAACTTCAAGGCGTACTGCAATTCTGGTCCTTCTGGGGATCTGAGAAGAACGCCGGTGCCTCTGCCGGCCGAGCTGGAGGACCCATCAACAAAAAGATCCCAGGTGGGCCCGGGCACTAGCGGAAGGGCTTCCTCAACCGGGACGGTGCTCTCTACGATGAAGTCCGCAAGTGCCTATCACTTGATGGCCGAGCGGGGGCGATAGGAGATGTCGTAAGCCCCAAGCATTGTGGCCCACTTGACGAGGCGACCCGAAGCTTCAGGGTGAGAGAGGATCCTCTTCAGGGGCTCGTTGGTCAATATGACGATGGAGTGCCCTTGGAAGTAAGGTCGGAGGCGCTTAGCCGAGGTTATCAACGCTAGCACGAGTTTCTCGATTACGGAATACCTTCTTTCGGCCTCGTTGAGCACCTTGCTGGTGTAATATACTGGTCTCTATATTCCTGCGTCGTCTCAAACTAGGACGAAGCTTACTATGGAAGGAGTCGACGAGAGGTAGAGGTGCAGTGCTTCGCCCGGGACCAGTTTTGACAACACCGGGGGCGAGGCCAGAAACTCCTTTAGCTCTGCAAAAGACTTCTGACATTCCTCATCCCAGGTGAACGTGGCGGATGCCAATTTGGGCTGTCTCAACAATTTGAAGAAAGGCAGGCATCGTTCGGCATCTCAGGACAATAAACGGTTGAGCGTGGCAATTCGTCCAGTCAAGCGCTGGACATCCTTGATGCAAACGGGCGGCCGCATGTTCAGGATGTCCTGAACCTTGTCGGGGTTGGCCTCAATCCCGCGTTGAGTCATTAAGAAACTCAGGAAATTTCTGGATCGAACCCCAAAGGTGCATTTAGCTGGGTTGTGCTTCATGTTGTACCTTAGGAGGTTGCGGAAGGTTTCGGCTAGGTCGGTGAAGTGGTCCTCAGCCTTAGATGTCTTGATGAGCATGTCGTCGGTATAGGCTTCGACGTTCCGACCGATTTGCCCTTCGAAAATGTGGTTGATCAGTCTCTGGTACATTGCTCCAGTATTCTTCAGCCTGAACGGCATTCGGGTGTAGCAGTATACGCCGAAGTTGGTAATAAAGGCTGTCTTCTCGATGTCTTCAAGACCCATTCGGATCTAATGGTAGCCAGAGTAGGCATCTAGGAAACTGAGCAACTCGTTACCGGAGGTCGAGTCGACTAGCTGGTCGATGCTCGGTAGTGGGTAACAGTCTTTCGGAGTGGCTTTATTGAGGTCGGTGAAGTCTACGTACATTCGCCACTTGCCCGAAGCTTTTGGTACTAAGACGACATTAGCGACCCACGTTGGGTAAAGGACCGGACGAAATAGGCCGATTTTCTTCCCCTTAATGATCTGCTCTTTGATGATCGTGTGCTTCTCTGGGGCGTGCTTTCTTCGGCGTTGCCGGACGGGTTTCACCGATGGGTCGAGGTTGAGCTTGTGTACTACCATCTCCCTAGGGATCCCGAGAAGATGTTCATCAGACCACGCGAAGACTTGAATATACTCCGAAAGAAAATGTTTATATTACTCTTGTACATCAGGTGGTAAGTTAGCTCCAATCTTTACTCCTAGGGTCGGGTCATCTTTGAGGAAGACCGTCAGTAATTCACCGCCGGGCTCGGATGTTGTCGGTTCATCCTCGACTCCATCGACCTTTTTCTTTCTTTCCTCTGGCCTTATGGCTTCGACCGCTATGTAGCACCTTCTAGCTATTGCCTAGTTACCTCGGACTTCCCCGATACCGTATTCGGTGGGAAACTTCATTTTTTGGTGATAGGTGGGCATTGCCTTTGTTCGGCTGAGGATACCTCGGCCGAAGATGACATTATAGGCCGACATCCCCTTAATCACTATGAAGTCCACCATAATAGTGACAGTTTTAGGAGGGGTACCGATAGTGACCGGCAGGCTTAGGGCTCCCTCGGGATAGGTCACCTGGCCATTGAACCCGCAGAGGGGGGTTCGAATTGGCCGGAGCTTGGATGAGTTTTCACCCATCTTTAGGAAACATTCGTACGAGAGTACATCAGGGGCACTACCATTGTCAACCAATATCCTGTCTACGTTACAATGGTTTATAGTAGCTGATACTACAAGAGCGTCGTCGTGTAGAGTTGCTAACCCTTCCAGGTCTTTGTCAGAGAACACCAGGGCCTGCTGCTCGCTTGCCGGTGGGGCTTTGGGGGACTCGGAGGCCCTGCTCGCCCGTTTAGCATGACATTTCCTTCCTCGGCTACTGTCTCCTCCTGATGCCGTGCCGCCAGAAATAACATTGATATGGACTCCGCGGGGGTGATTATCAATTTCTTCTGGTACGCCACAATCTTACTTCTGCACGGACATGTATCGAGATAAGTGCCCCTGGCAGACGAGACGCTTGATCTCGTCCTTGAGCTTGTGACAATATCCCGTATAGTGCCTGTGGTCATTGTGAAACTGGCAATGCTTGCGACGGCTGCGACGCTTTGAGTTGGCCTTCATGGGCTCGGGTCGGCGGAGAAGGCCCAAGCCCATGATATCTTCATATATCTCGTAGACGGGGGCGGATAGAGAGGTGTACCGCTCGTATTTCCGAGGGGGCTCCCCATGGCCTCCGTCTTGATTTCGCCTTTTCCTCTGGCCCGAGCCTTGCTCAGAGGGTCACTTCTTATCCCCTTCTCGACCTGAGCCCGTTGTGCCGCGGCAAGCACTGAGGACTTCCTCGCACTCCGCGTGATGCAGGGTGAGGGTCACCAGATCGGAGAGAGAGGTGGGGTGATGAAGGACTAATTCTCACCGGAGATTCTCGTCGCGGGTGCATCCGGTCAATGCGGTGATGGCTGTGGTGACATCCAGGCGAGTGATACGCAGGGCTTCTGATTTAAATCGGATGATATAAGCCTGAAGCTTTTCCCCCTGTGCCTGCTTTAGGACCAACAGCCCCGCAACCGACCTTGGAGGGCCGCGGCCGGCGAAACTTTCCTTAAATACTCGCCCGAGCTGCCTGAAGTCATGGATACTATCTGGGGAGAGTGCTCGGAACCAGGCTTGAGCGGCCTGGACCAAGGTGGTCACGAACGCTCGGCACTTGATAGCGTCGGAAACCCCGTGCAGGGTCAGTAGGGCATCGAAGCTGTCGTAGTGGTCGGCTGGGTCTCCCTGGCCATAGTCTGACTTGAAGGTTGGCAGTGAGAGTCTGGGGGAGATCTCGGCCTTCAAGATTTGGTCGGAGAATAGGGATTGCTCTTCGTCCACCTTGGTGGGCGCGCTCTTGCTCCGCGAAACGTCGCTCGAAGTCTCACAGTCGGAGGGATAACTCTGGTTGACGCTGGGCCGAGGGGCTGTGAGGGCATACTTGTTGGATGCCTCGTCGTCCCTCGAGGGCATCGGTCTCTGGGAGCTGCTAGCGCGACCCGGGCCTTTCTCTCCTCGGGGTGCAGGAGGCTTCTTGCTCTGGAGGAGGGGCGTGTGAAGGTCCTCCCGACCTGTTGCGTATAAGCCGCCATCCTCGGAGGGTGAAGCGGCCTCTGACTGTTTGCTCGGAAGCTTCTCCTCTGGCGGGCTATCCCGGGGGAGTCTTGACTTCTCCTTCCTAGCAGCCTGGGTCCTCATTAAATCTACGAGGATATCTAGTTTTGCCTTGATGGTTTGGAGAGCGTCAGAACTCCCGTTGGGGGATTGCATCTCCGTGGCTGGCGGAGGCAGCTCGTCGGCTTGGTTGTTGTCGTCGGAGGGGAGGTTTTCCGTGGGATGGGAAGGCACATGTTCTCCTTCCTCCACTACCATGGTCCTTCCCTTGTCGCCGGCGATCCTCCTACCAGAATTCCTTCGCACCATGATGGCTCTTTGCTCGTTTCCCACAGACGGCGCCAGATGAAGTGGGGTAATCTCGTGTTGATCTTAAGTTGTTGAATCTCAGAGGAATCCTTGATCACGGCCACCACGCCAAGATGAACTGCAAGGCAGGAAACAGATCAGAGGTGCCCAGGGACGAATCCCTGGGAGAAACCCTCCTATACTAAAGTCAGCGATTATGATAGAGCACTGGTGCGAGGAGAGGTGGTAGGAGAAGAAGAGGGCGCAAGATTATAATCCGCCAAGAGATGTGGTGGTTCTCACTTAGGAATCTTGCTTACCTTCTCAGAGAGCCCCCCTGGGGTTTATATAGCGGTCCGTTTAATGTAGGAGCCCTGGGAGTCGAGGGGATTCAGAGGGGGTTACATCCTTGTCGTGGGCTATTTATGGCACCAGGACGCTTGCTCCCCCTCATCCCTTGGGGTTCCCTGCTCCTGAAGGATGCGTAACGGCTGCTTGGATGAGCTTCCGACAGTCAGTCCGAGCTTGTGACTCTTGCTAAGAGTCTTCTCTGGAGCGATGGGCGCATAGCTTGGATAGGTCGGACTGGGTCCCCGCAGGGGCCTTCTCGACCGATCTGTCGCTCGGACTTCTGGACCCGGGGGTCTCCTAGGAAGTGCTGGTCCGAGTGAGTTTTGGGCTTAAAGTAAGTGGGTCCAAAATGGGGCTGTCACTTTGGGGAGTTGGGCCTGGTTTGATCAAATTAAACCTAGTTGGGCCATGCCCTTGGGCGATGGATTTTCTCCCTCTCCACCCTATATCAACTAGAGGGCTAAGCCCAACTCAAATGGGCCCAAAGACCCAATTCCAAGGCTTTTAGACCCAAGCCCATTAATAGAAATGTAAATTAGGTAAATTACACATTAAAATGGGATATATACATCAATTTAAGGGATAAATGAGGAATAACACAAAAATCCAAACATTTCAAAATTTAGGAAGCCTAGTGGTCTATCGCGCGACCGTTAGCCTCACCTTAGCGGCCCTCCCATGACCGCTAAGCGCTTTTAATTCCGTGAATAGGAAAAAACGTGAAAAGCTGGGATTTTTGAGGATCAAATCCCCTTGGATCGAAGCTACCTAGCATAGATGACTCTCTAGAACTCTCTAGGGATTAACTCTACCCCAATTTAGGACTCTAGGTTCGTTCAAATCCACAAAACCCTAGCTAACCCTATAAATAGATCCCAAGTTTCACATGTGCGACCCTTACTTTTGCCCCGCGTGGAACTAAGGTAATAAAGCATTATTTGAGGTAAGTTCTTTAGAAGATTTCGTTCATTATAGTAAGGTCTAACTTCCCTCAAAATGTTGTTCTAGGAGATCAAGCCTACAGGAAGTTATAGGCCTGCAAAGATGCTAGTTCCGTGCAAGTAACCCAAGAACTTGTGCGAACAACCTAGGAAGATCAGCGGATTAGAAGTCCTAAACGAGGTAATTAGAAGATGGTTCTTTTGACTTATTTGTTCACCTTAGTACCCTTTTTCTACCCTCCAATTATCATTATCATAGGTGAAGGAAATCAGGAGTTAGAAAGGCAAGAAGTTGCTGGTTCGGTTCTGAACGATAAGAAACTAGGGTCAACTTACACTACTAAATTTGAAGTCTAAAGCCCAGACCTGAGATAGGTTATCTCATGAATGGCTTAAATATGATCTTAAGAGTAAAAGCCCTCAAGTTGTAGTCAATTTCATGCATTGTACTCAGAGTATTTACTGTTTTATTGGGACTGCGCATCTAGTTTATTTTTCAAGCATGAGCTTAGCCCTAATGCAATTAAGATAAAAGATTCTTGTATATTTCACACAAACCCATGAATGTTCCTGGTCTATTTCCTTTCTAGCATAGTTTTACATAATGATTTGATAAATTCCATGCATAACTTAACCTAAGTTTTACATTATCCCTTGTTTTATAAGCTTCTTCCAGACAGGCATGTTGGCCCAGAGAGATGGCGGACAAAAAGGGGGGTTGAATTGTCCCCAAGTCGAGATGGCGGATTTTAAAACCAATTTGAACTAAACACAGGAGAATTAATATTAACTACGATAAATAGCCTAAACAAACGTGAGATTAAAATTTTCTCTCAAGCTTTCCGATCTCACTCGAATAAACTAGACAATGGATGATAGAACCTACGCCAAACACGGATTATCGATGCAAGGAACAATTAAAATTAATCCTAACACGGATAGCGGATGAAGCAATGTGCGATGATGTAGTGAGTAAAGACCTACTAAATTGACCTGTGAAGGGAGATAGAAGAAATGAACAATCACACAGGCAATCACAATAGACACATAGATTTTTAGGTGGTTCGGGACCACGACGGCCTCCCTACGTCCACCCCTCACCGAACCCCGGTGAGCCTTCACTACATGCTACAAAATGTAGCAACACAGGGACGAACCCCAACACCACACACGCTGCTTCCGCAGCAATCCACACACACGGGGCCTGGCCCCATAACGCTGCCACCGCAGCACACACACACACGACGTCAGGGAACACACTCCGGACACTAAAACCACACGGAGACACAGCTCCGTCCACACACACAATAATATTCAGAGTTCAGCAACATACAAGGATTTACAACATATGCTCACACAAGATTTAGATCAAGAAAACCAAGGCAAGGAAGTGGGTAAAATATATAGAACATTTCCCTTTCGTTTTCCAATAGGTGTATGAAAATCTTCCTTGAAGTTTTCGGTTGGAGAGAAATGAATCTGCAGTAGGATGGAGCACCCGATCGTCTTCCTCGAAGATCCGGGTTTGTCTGCAGCTTCGTCAGCTCGTACTGGATATATCCTTCAAATCCTAGCTCCCATCAAACCTGCATACATCACAAAATTGATTATTCTCACAAACCCCTCTCCTCTCAACCTTGTGGTAGCACTCCTCCTTCTTCTTCTACAAAAGAATGAAAAGCATTAGCTCATCTTGTTGCGTAGGATGAAAATCGTAGCACTAATAAGAGGGCAGCAAATAGATAGACAAAAGAAAATGTATATGTATGTTGCACCTCTTAGATAACCATTCGAAACCTTGAGCAATCTCAAACAAATGCATAGAAGTGAAAGATCAAAAAAACTCCCTCGCATTTTCAATGAAATGCTTAGATAAGGAGGTAGGGTGTGCTGGGAAACTGATCCATGGAGTGGGAAGCGGCCAGGCTTGAAGAATGAAACGCCCAAGACATCTGACCACGAAGAACAGCAACAGCAGCCTTCTGATCGAACCTTAAGCTCGTGGATGACATCTTCAGCAGCGTCTTCTTCTTCCTCCTGCTATGTGCATCGCCCTTCCTCTAGCTTTTACGTCCGGATCGTTGTGGAAGAAGCCTTGGAGCTGCAGCCGTCCACCTGCACACACAAGGGTTAAGAACAGCCCAAAAATCAAAGATCTATCTTGATTCCATTAGGTTTTACAACCCAATAAGATGTATTTATGCTTCTAGGATGGTCAAGGGATAGCCCTGGGACAAGATCCACAAATCATGGAGTGATTTAGGGCAGTTGGACCGGAGTTAGAAGACTTTCGGAGCGCTTACACAAAGGTCATTTTTGACGGCGCCGCCTCGGACCGGAAAGGGTCGACCTTTGGGGTCGACCCTCGTGGGGTTTTCAAGATCTAGATTCAATGGGTCGACTCTTAGGGTCGACCCTCGTGCCCCTTCCGTGCAGGTTAAAAAAACAACTCTCAGGGGTCGACCCTTGGGGTCGACCCTCGCGTGAATGGGTCGACCCTTGGGGTCGACCCTTGCAGTTATGGTTAAAGGACCCGGCAGGAGTTAAAATCAAGCTACCAGGGGTCGGCCCATACAGGGGGGGTCGACCCCAGTGGTCGACCCATGTAGGCAGACCTGCCAGAAACACTAAGGGTCGACCCCAGGGGTCGACCCATGTCAGTTTGGGTTATAAAAACCCATCAAACCTCCATGAATTCAAGGGAAAATAAATGATTAAATATTACCATATTCTCATGATGATCAACCATAAATATTATCCCTGAAACACATGATAAAACAGGAGGTTAGATCGAAATTAAAATATTTAGATCAAGTATTAACATATGGAGCTAGTTTTGAGACCAAGACCCAAATGACATGAAATATGATTATGAAAGCATTAGCGTGAGGCACATAAGAATCCCCATGAAAGATATGTATGAAAGCACTTGAGAACCCATTTTCCCAACTCAAGATTAGAAGAGTATCACCATGGATTCCAATATAAATTCTTACCTTGAATCCATCACATTGTGGGCAATATTAACATGCACTTTCTGGGAATTTAGAAGCAAGTTAATATTAAACCAATGAATCTGAAGATCCCAACTTCAACCCAATTCTCCCACAAACCATTTCAAGGCATTTAAGCCATATGATCAGAATGACAAGGAACCATCATTTATGCATTCATGATATACAAGAACCAGAGGAAATCTTCAACAGAGCATGTAATGAAATGGCTATGCATTTACACAACACAAGGCCATACAATCAATTTCATATCCATACGGACTGAACCATTCCACTGAGAAGCATAGTCTTCACATGAAACCTCCAAAGACTAATGAGCAGCATGCAACCTGCAAGATAAAATAGCAACATGTGAGTTCGTCCACTAGCATAGTCTTCACATGAAACCTCCAAAGACTAATGAGCAGCATGCATGATTCAACATCAACCAACTTGGTAGAGCAACCTGCAAGATAAGATAGCAACATGTGAGTTCGTTTATCATGAAGATGTTTTCCACCAATCAAGCACACAATATGAATATCTTCACATAATATAATGTGATCATCAAAACGATTATTAAAGACAAATGGGGAGAGACACGAACCCAACAATCTCCCCCTTTTTGATGATGACAATACATTGTGGCCTTCCAAAACTCTCTCCCCCTTTGACATTATCAAAAAGTGGGGAACCAAAGAGAACAGTTGTGAAAGTTTAACCAGAAGTTGACTGATATATAAAGACAGTGGTGCACGAACCCAGCAACGAACCTCCCATGAAGGGGAGTGCGTGAACCATGAACTCTAAGCAAGATTGTGGAATTTGAAGTGCAATATGCAAGATGACAAAAGCATATGCAAATACTCATCAATTTTTTTGTTTGAATTTTGTGCAAAGTTAATGACCAAAGAGATGACATTTGACGTGCAATATGTAATATGCAATATGCAATATGCAATATGCAATATGCAATTATGCAATATGCACTAAGATGGAATGAAATAAGACATGAACACAAATGATCAAGTAGTCAGGCACTCAAGCATGCATAGTTAAATATGGAATCAAGCAAGTAGTAGATAAGATCACAAGAAAATCTCCCCCTTTCCAATGCAATAAATACAGTCTGGACAAGACTATTCTCTCCCTTAAAACAATACAATGCTCCTTGTTCAGAAAGAAACAAGACTTTCAAGAGTGTAAGGTGAGAGGTATGTCAAGATTAAATTTAGGAGGGTTGACATGGCAACATGCAGAATACAGGATCTTTCAAAGATAGTTCAACAAATAGAGTGAGCAGGATCTGAGCACATGTGATCGAATTTCCAAAACACAATGTTTGAGAAGAAAAGATTTTTAGTGAGGTACCCATTCCATATATCCATGGTTAAGTTTCGGACTCTTCTATTATAAAAGCTTATGAAGTGGCTTTAATTGATAGGCATGGTTTAAGAGTGATGTATACAAGGTTTGTTAATGAGATTCAATACTCATATCTGAAACAATGTTTTAATAAAAATGAACCAATAGCTCATATAACTTTCTAGTTCAGCCTCCTTCCATCTTACTCAATTAATTTCAATGACTCCTTTAGGAGTTACACAAAGTAGTATTGAGATTAAACAATTGTGAATGCATCTGAATTTGACATTGCTTCCAAAAAATTTTCTGATACACACATATTTTTCAGATTTTTGCTTTTGAACATCAAATTGTTTTTCAATGAACAAGTTTGGTTAATCAACACCTTTTTACATGAGGCACAACACGTCTTAGGTGAAATGACCCAGTTACTCAGTGTAATAACCGCATTGCTTCTCAATTAAGAGAACATAGTTAGCATTAGAAGTATCTTTTTACCTAAGGAGACCTTGGTTAGAGGTAGGAATCCCCAGTTACTTAATACAGTCATGCCATTGCTCTATCAAATTTTCATGCAATTTTCAGCAGAGGTAACTATGACACTTCATGACATGGGTTTACTCCATTTCTTGATAGAGGACCCAGTTTCTTGGTGACCAAAATTATTGCTCTGTCCATAACTTTCTTTTAAGATAAATTCAGACAGATTAAATGTTTAAGAACAATACTTACATTATGTATCTCAACCAAAGAATACCATGGTTTTAAGTTTTCAGATTTCAAGAGGGTCTTGCATGAATTTACATGAGACAGTTAGTTAAGATTTATTAAAAGGTTGATTCAGATATGTTCAAGTCCTTCAAATTCAAACTTAGAAATACATTAGGCTTAAACCAATTCAAATCAACAAACATTCTTAAACTTGTATAATAGAAGATTCTTCATTAGAAAAGATTTCAGATTTATGAAAGGGTGCACACAAACTGATATCTCTTCAATTCTCAATTCAACTAACATCCTGACAATAGCATTCAGCAGCAGAGACATTAACAAGCATGCATAGAAAGTGAAAGAATTGGAACACATGCTTGTAGCAGATATGATCAATATGCATCAGATAGATCTTCATGAAACCAATAGTGAAGTCTGGAATTCAGTCAGACCAGCTTGACAGTAGTGACAGGGATGAGTTTCAAAAATTAGCTGGCAAAGGAAGTTGCAGCTACCTAGACAGAGGAATTAGAGTCAATGAGAGATTGATGAATTCAAAATCCTCCCCCTGCCTATATGCATTGAACCGACTCTTTTTGGAGTTTTTCAAAGTAAGTGATATGCAATGCAGCTCACTATATGTATGCATATGCAATGACTTTCCTAGAAGCATTACATGTACATGAGAGGCATGAACATTATGGAGGGACAGCCAGACTCCCCCTAAATATATGCCATGTAACAAGCATGTCCAAATCAGTGCAAGTTCATCTAGCATGATGAAGAGACACAGAAGAATATACATGCGGCATGCATTGAGATGAATGTTTCACACAGTTTGATTACCGGTACATGGCGGAGATAAAGGTCCAAGGACCCTACTCACGCATAAGAAAAGCTTCCAAGTGGATGTAATCCACCTTTCCACTAACGTCATTTTATAAATCGGTTAATCATGGCGTTTAAGCACACAAGCATGCAAGGATGTGTATGCCATGTGCAATGTAAAGTATTTAAAAACTAAAGATATTCACAAAATGTAAAACAACTCCAAACACAATTTTTACCTTTTTAAAATTTTCAAATGAACCTAAGCAGATGAGTTTCTAGAATCAAACCATTTTCTTTCTTGCCTTGAGAAACCTTTATTTATCGACATCTTCCTTGTCCTCAAGGCACCCTGCAAAATAAATTCTCATTTTAGACATTTGGGTACCCAAGCCATCTTGAGTCCCGAGAGGTTAGTTCTACCATGAGAAAATTTATTCTTTTTGTTCTTCCTCTCATACCATTCATCATCGGCCCTCATCATGGTACAATCATCCATTGAATGTCCATTCAAGCCACAATAATGACATGAAATTTTTCTTTTTACAGACCACTCATCATCATTTTTCTTCATGAAATAAGTTTTCATTATATGGCCATGCAAACCACAATAGAAGCAATGAATAGTGAATTTTTTTTTGATTTTTTAAACATTTTAGAATCATCAATAATTTTCATTTGTGACTTCATTGCCGCATTGTCATCAGATTTCATTAAAGAGCAATCATATATATCATGGCCAAATTTGCCACAATAAAAACATGATACATTCCTTTTTTTTCTTGGAACATGAGCAAACTCACCAGTGTGGGATTTTTCATGCTCACAATGACAATCAATGATATTTTTCTATTTTTCATTTTTTTATCACTCAAGCACATGGACTCATTCAATTTCTTAATCTCATTTTCCAATGATGAAATGTGCACTTCACAATTGACAAGCTGTTCTTCACACAATGCAAGTTTATCATTCAACCGAGAATTGATGAATTTATAGCTTGCAATTTCTTGTTCCATAGCATGAATGTTTTCATTGTCATCAATAATCACTTGTTTTCCTTTTTCAAACATGTTGAGTTTATCAACCAGCAAATTATTTTGAACCTTTAATTTTTCAATCTCTTCAGCAAGCTTTGCATTCTGAACAAGCTCATCAATCAATAACTGATCACTATTTGAACAACTCAACTTTCCTCTAGTTTGTCTTTCAATGTTTTCAGATTCTAAAATTTTAGCCATTAAGGTTTCATTTTCAATTTTCAGAATTGAAATTATTTCTTTATGCACATCAACATCATGCAACAAACTTTCATTCAAGTTTCTAAGCTCAGAACATTTTTCACATGAAGAGTTAACAACATAAGCATTTTCAATTTCAGAGCACTTAGCACATGGAGGGTTAACATGTAAAAAATCATCAAGTTTCTTCTTCAATTTTCGGTTTTCAGATTTCATCTTTTTATATCTATCAAACAATTCATCATAAGCATTCATTAGCTCATCATACCTCAATTCGTCTCCATCATCAGAATCGGAGTTAGAGTTTACCTTTGAGCTTTCCTCGCTTTGACGTTCATTCTCTTTATTTGCCACGAGGCACTTACTATTCTAACTTTCTTCTTGGGTTTCGCTTAGCCCATCCAAAATCTCTTTGGCTGACCTACAAGATGAAATGAAGAGATATACGTCAGTGTTCACTGCAATCTTAAAAGTGTTTAAAACAAAAAGATTATCTGAATCCTTTTTCTTGTCCTCATCGGTCTACTTTGACTTATCTTTTGGTAGAGCATGAGGACCGTGGGTCATTAAGTTCAAAAACATCAGATTTGTAACAGAAATCCAAACACATAATTTTCCAAGCCATGATGCAAAATCAAAACCATCAAAGATAGGAACCGTATTCAAACTAGCCATCATGAAGAAGATCTATACTCCTAGACCGTGAGGTCCGTAGAATAAAAGGCTCCGATACCAATTGTTGGCCCAGAGAGATGGCGGACAAAAAGGGGGGTTGAATTGTCCCCAAGTCGAGATGGCGGATTTTAAAACCAATTTGAACTAAACACAGGAGAATTAATATTAACTACGATAAATAGCCTAAACAAACGTGAGATTAAAATTTTCTCTCAAGCTTTCCGATCTCACTCGAATAAACTAGACAATGGATGATAGAACCTACGCCAAACACGGATTATCGATGCAAGGAACAATTAAAATTAATCCTAACACGGATAGCGGATGAAGCAATGTGCGATGATGTAGTGAGTAAAGACCTACTAAATTGACCTGTGAAGGGAGATAGAAGAAATGAACAATCACACAGGCAATCACAATAGACATAGAGATTTTTAGGTGGTTCGGGACCACGACGGGCTCCCTACGTCCACCCCTCACCGAACCCCGGTGAGCCTTCACTACATGCTACAAAATGTAGCAACACAGGGACGAACCCCAACACCACACACGCTGCTTCCGCAGCAATCCACACACACGGGGCCTGGCCCCATAACGCTGCCACCGCAGCACACACACACACGACGTCAGGGAACACACTCCGGACACTAAAACCACACGGAGACACAGCTCCGTCCACACACACAATAATATTCAGAGTTCAGCAACATACAAGGATTTACAACATATGCTCACACAAGATTTAGATCAAGAAAACCAAGGCAAGGAAGTGGGTAAAAGATATAGAACATTTCCCTTTCGTTTTCCAATAGGTGTATGAAATTCTTCCTTGAAGTTTTAGGTTGGAGAGAAATGAATCTGCAGTAGGATGGAGCACCCGATCGTCTTCCTCGAAGATCCTGGTTTGTCATCAGCTTCATCAGCTCGTACTGGATATATCCTTCCAATCCTAGCTCCCATCAAACCTGTATACATCAAAAAATTGATTAACCTCACAAACCCCTCTCCTCTCAACCTTGTGGCAGCACTCCTCCTTCTTCTGCAAAAGAATTGAAAGCATTAGCTCATCTTGTTGCTTAGGATGAAAATCGCAGCACTAATAATAGGGCAACAAATAGATAGACAAAAGAACATGTATATGTATATTACACCTCTTAGATAACCATTCGAAACCTTGAGCAATCTCAAATAAAAGCATAGAAGTGAAAGATCAAAACAACTCCCTCAGATTTTCAACGAAATGCTTAGATAAGGAGGTAGGGTGTGCAGGGAAACTGATCCACGGAGTGGGAAGCGGCTAGGCTTGAAGAATGAAATGCCCAAGACATCCGACCACGAAGAACAGCAACAGCAGCCTTCTGATCGAACCTTAGGCTCGTGGATGACGTCTTCAGCAGCGTCTTCTTCTTCCTCCTGCTATGTGCATCACCCTTCCTCTAGCTTTTACGTCCAGATCGTTGTGGAAGAAGCCTTGGAGCTGCAGCCGTCCACCTGCACACACAAGGGTTAAGAACAGCCCGAAAATCCCAGATCTATCTTGATTCCATTAGGTTTTACAACCCAATAAGATGTATTTATGCTTCTAGGATGGTCAAGGGACAGCCCTAGGACAATATTCACAAATCATGAAGTGATTTAGGGCAGTTGGACTGGAGTTAGAAGACTTTCGGAGCGCTTACACGAAGGTCATTTTTGACGGCACCACCCCAGAACAGAAAGGGTCGACCCTTGGGGTCGACCCTCGTGGGGTTTTCAAGAGCTAGATTCAATGGGTCGTCCCTTGGGGTCGACCCTCGTGCCCCTTCCGTGCGGGTTAAAAAAAACAACTCTCAAGGGTCGACCCTTGGGGTCGACCCTCGCGTGAATGGGTCGACCCTTGGGGTCGACCCTTGCAGTTATGGTGAAAGGACCCGGCGGGAGTTAAAATCAAGCTACCATGGGTCAACCCTTGGGGTCGACCCATACAGGGGGGGTCGACCCCAGTGGTCGACCCATGCAGGCAGACCTTCCAGAAACACTAAGGGTCGACCCCAGGGGTCGACCCATGTCAGTTTGGGTTATAAAAACCCATCAAACCTCCATGAATTCAAGGGAAAATAAATGATTAAATATTACCATATTCTCATGATGATCAACCATGAATATTATACTTGAAACACATGATAAAACAGGAGGTTAGATCGAAATTAAAATATTTAGATCAAGCATCAACATATGGAGCTAGTTTTAAGACCAAAACCCAAATGACATGAAATATGATTATGAAAGCATTAGCGTGAGGCACATAAGAATCCCCATGAAAGATATGTATGAATGCACTTGAGAACCCATTTTCCCATCTCAAGATTGGAAGAGTATCACCATGGATTCCAATATAAATTCTTACCCTGAATCCATCACATTGTGGGCAATATTAACATGCACTTTCTGGGAATTTAGAAGCAAGTTAATATTAAACCAACGAATCTGAAGATCCCAACTTCAACCCAATTCTCCCACAAACCATTTCAAGGCATTTAAGCCATATGATCAGAATGACAAGGAACCGTCATTTATGCATTCATGATATACAAGAACTAGAGGAAATCTTCAACATAGCATGTAATGAAATGGCTATGCATTTACACAACACAAGGCCATGCAATCAATTTCATATCCATAAGGACTCAACCATTCCACTGAGAAGCATAGTCTTCACATGAAACCTCCAAAGACTAATGAGCAGCATGCAACCTGTAAGATAAAATAGCAACATGTGAGTTCGTCCACTAGCATAGTCTTCACATGAAACCTCCAAAGACTAATGAGCAGCATGCATGATTCAACATCAACCAACTTAGTAGAGCATCCTGCAAGATAAGATAGCAACATGTGAGTTCATTTATCATGAAGATGTTTTCCACTAATCAAGCACACAATATGAATATCTTCACACAATATAATGTGATCATCAAAACAATTATCAAAGACAAAGAGGGAGAGACACGAACCCAACAAGGCAGAAGGCGGCCTAAAAGAGACCGCAAGAAAATCTTTGCGGTCTAATGAAATATCGTTTTTACCCCTTCAAGGCGGTCTATCGCAAGACCATTTTTGTTATTCAGGCGGCTAGGCCCTGACCGTTTTCTTGTTCTGAGAACTAGTCCGAGCCTAGTTGAAACCCTACATATTGGTAACCCTATAATTATATTATTTTCATAAAATCATGTTTCATTTTTCCTATTAAATACCCAGAATTCAGTATGAGCATGATTAAGACTTTATTTGGATTATTATGTTAATTTCATGCCAAAACCATATAGTTTTGTGTTTACATTAAAATTCCTAGGGTTCATGACTTGTCTAGTTTTGATTGATCACTATTTTATCACGTTCTCACTCTCATCTTGAGTCTTTTCTTAAGTACGTGGCACGTATTCCGATACGATGTCATTAGTTACACTTGGCACATTAAGCACACAAATCTTGGACTTGTGATCCTCTCCGTTGGATATTCCTTCCATCAGACTATGTGATCTTGTTTCAAGATCTCCTTAAGACTCCGCGAGCCTGGGATTCCCACTAGGACGCCGAGCTGGTTGTACCCTTAAAACCCAATTGTTAGAAAGCACTTAACCGGGGTTTTTGGTGTTCTGGGCCTTAGCGGCCTGTGGACGACCGCCAGAGGTACTTAGCGATCCCTTTATCTGACCACCAAGGACTCCTAGACGCCCTATCTAGACCGCATGGTGCCGGTTCATTCGTTCATCATCCTTGTTTCTAAACAGTCCTGCCTGGACCGCATGTCTATCTTGAACGGTCCTATCTAGACCGCTTGAGTATGTAAATGGTCCAGTAAACGATCGCTTTATCCCTGGCTCTATCTAACCCGAGGTTTGACCTTTGGGTTGGGTTTTACAAGTTCCTACATGATCTAACAATTGCTTGGAACTTAACACTTGTCAACTAAGATATTAATAACTTATGGACAGTAAAGAATATGCCGTTATGCTGCCAATTTTTCTTCATGGCATAACCTAGTTCTAACTCAAATCCTTGAACTCATATATTCTTAATTGAGGCGTTCTTACCTTGATATTTTGTTATCATGGAACCATAGTTTGAACTTGTTACATTATTGGCCATATTTATATTTTCATGGAAGTAGGTTGATTTATAACTTAAAGATGCAAGTGCGGACACGGACAGTGTCCAAGGACTCCACTCTAGTCCCCTCGACAGATAGCCGGAAACATACTATAAACCATGGGATATGATGAACACTGGCGTCGCATTGCGCTGGGAGTACTTTTTTTATAAAGTGGTGAAATCCGCAAATACTCACGAGGCATTCTTGTGAAATTACATGCTTGCTAGTACATTCTCGTTACATGACTTTCTAGTACATAGCCTTTATGGTTATGAAAAAGTACATTCTTGTTCATGAAAGGCCAAACTTACATTCTTGCTGTATACTTGCTCAATCATGTTCTCAATTCTTATTCTTAATCCTATCATGTTACTTGTGTTACTTTGGTTTTACACCGCATATTTTACCGTATTTCATGTATCTTTATTCTAGAGCAAAAATGTTAATTATTTAAACATTGCCTTCATGTTGATATGAAGATACTTACTAGGCATGTGTGCTCATTCCCTACTTTTTCAATCTTTTTCTGGAAATTCTAGCCGATCGGATTCAGACTATTCAAGTGATGGATCCTGGAGTGATTAAAGATCGAGAGAAGACTTAGTAGAGTAATAAGTCAAGTCGAGTCTATGTATTTTTCCTTTATTTGAGTCTAGTGAATTGAGTCAAATACATTTTTAATTTGATTATCATTATCAATAAAAGTTAAATTTGTGCCCAAATATTGTGCATTCATTTCTTATGTGTGAATGTGTTAGCGCTCTGATTATATTGCTCGCTTGAGACGTACTAGCCGACTATTCACGTTCCCGATTATTTTCCGCTGCATAATCTCGGGACGTGACAGTTAAAGTGGTATCAGAGCGTAGGTCTTAGGACTTACTTATTTCCAGAAAAATATCATGTCATAAGCTAGTCCAAGGTTTAAGGACCCATACCTATAAAACAAGGAAATAAATTCCCCACCTATGAGAGATTCGGGTAGAACTCGGGATGAGATAGTAATTAGAAATTATCTCTAGGAGTAACTCCACCAATTTCATTGGAGTTGATGAATTTATTTTCTTTCTCAGGTACCTTATTCTTACAATGGAACACCGTATTGACAGGGACGGGATGCAACAGACTGTTGCAGGTCTTACCCAGGCACTTCAGAATATGGCCCAAGCTGGCACGAGGCTGGTGCCGGCGACTTACATCGAAATTTTTGAAGTTTAAATCCTCCACGGTTTTTTGGCTCTTCCAATCCAGATGAAGTAGAGAACTGGATAGATGAGATGGAAAGAATTTTCAATGTTATACAGTGCGCGGATCAAGAGAAGGTCTGTCTCGCCACTTTTCAACTTAATAGGGATGCGCATACTTGGTGGAAGTCTATTCCAGCATCGCCTGCAGACGCACCACACACTTGGGAGGGATTTCTCACCCTCTTCCGAACAAAGTACTTCTCCAAACATGTAAAGGAGAGGAAGGCAGCAGAGTTCGCATCGCTATGCCAAAGCATGATGTCGGTGGCAAAATATGAACTCAAATTCTCCCGTTTGACCCCTTATGCCGAACATTTGGTCAGCAAAGATCTTTTGAAGGCCAACCATTTTCTGGATGGGTTAAGGCCTGTCTTCATTCAACAACTTGGCTCGCAAAATATTCGGACCTACTCGAAGAGGGTCCAACGAGCTCATCTTTATGAAAGGACCTTGGAGAAGGTCGAGAAACTCAAAAGTAAAGGAGAGGAGTCTAGCCGAAAAATGGATCGGCATGGAAATAAGGAGAAGTTCATCATCATGGAACCTTACAAATCCCGTGATAGTAAGAAGAGATCCCAGAACGGGAGTGGTAGTGGCTACCACAAGAACAAGAAGGCTAAGGAGGAAGATAAGCATGTCATGGCAGCTTGCAAGTTGTACCAGAAATTTGACCATGCGGCCAATGAATGCTGGAAGCGCCTCGACGCTTGTTTGTGATGTGACAGCCAGGAGCACCGCATGCCGGATTGCCTCCTCATGAAGGATCAATCTTCCAGAGGTGGACGCAAGCGATATGCGCATCTTAACGCTGTTACAGATGATGATGAAGCGCCCAAGGATGATGGGCTGATGGAAGGTCACATCTATTCTCATCCTGCATTCATGTTATTTGATACTGGTGTTTCACATTCCTTTATATCTACTACTTTTGCAAAAACCTTGCCAGCTTCATAAGTTCCTTTACCTTCGGACCTAGCTATCACTACACCCTTAGGTCTTGGAACTAAACTTACAACTCACTACCCTGATAGTGAGGTAATGGTGGAAGGTCATAATCTTCCCGCAAATCTCGTGTGCCTTGACATGGAAGGCTACGATGCTATCCTAGGTGTAGATTGGCTTGTCGACCATAACGCCTATATAAATTGCCGCAATATGATAATCTCTCTTTAGAAACCAGGTCTTCCAAGATTTTCCTTTCTCGGTATCAAATAAAGGAAACATCCTACCATTATTTCATCTCTTCATGCTAACTTATTTCACAAGGATGTGAAGCTTTTCTTACTTCCGTAATCATTATCGAGTCCAAGGAGATCACCTTAGAGGATATTCCCATTGTGAATGAGTTCCCAGAAGTGTTCCCATCTGATTTTCCTGGTTTACCACCCAAAAGGGAACTAAACTTCTCCATTGAACTTGTTCTGAGAGCAGCACCTGTTTCAATAGCTCCCTACAGGATGTCCCCTACAGAACTCAAAGAATTAAAGAAGCAACTTCAGGAGTTATTAGACAAGGGCTTCATTCGGCCTAGCACATCTCCTTCGGGTGCGCCGGTTGTTTTTGTCAAGAAGAAGGATGGATCTCTCAGGCTATGTATCAACTATCGGTGACTAAATCAGCTCACTATCAAGAACAAATATCCGTTGTCGCGTATCGATGAGCTCTTTGATCAAATTTCAGGAGCAAAATATTTCTCCAAAATAGACCTCAGGTCAGGTTATCATCAGCTCAGGATCAAAGATGAAGACATATACTAGACTGCTTTTCGGAGCAGATATGGGCACTATGAATTTGTTGTAATACCGTTTGGGTAAACCAATGCCCGGGCAGCATTTATGCAACTTATGAATAATATTTTCAGGCCTTATCTCGACTGATTTGTGGTCGTTTTCATTGATGATATTCTGATATACTCCAAGACTAAGGAGGAACATGAAGAACACTTAAGAATAGTCTTGCAAACGCTAAGAGAGCATCAACTCTATGCAAAGCTTAGCAAGTGCGAGTTCTGGCTAAAGGAGGTCTCTTTCCTTGGCCATATTATTTCAAATGAAGGTATCGTTGTCGATCCTTCTAAGGTATAAGCAGTTAAGAATTGGAGCCGGCCGACGACCGTGTCAGAAGTTAGAAGTTCTCTAGGTCTGGCTAGTTATTATAGGCGATTCATCAAAGATTTCTCAAAAATCGTTGTTCCTTTTACTAGATTCACAAGAAAGGAGAACCCTTTTATATGGTCGAAGGATTGCGAAGAAAGTTTCCTAACTCTTAAAGATCATCTTACTACAGCCCCTATTTTAGCACTACCTGTTGAGGGTGGTGGCTTTGAAGTCTTTACCGATGCATCTGGCATTGGCCTGGGATGTGTTCTTATGCAAAATGGAAAGGTGATTTGCTATTTATCAAGGCAATTGAAGTGTCATGAAGAAAAATATCCTGTGCATGATCTGGAACTAACTGCGGTTATATTCGCCTTGAAAATTTGGCGACACTACCATTATAGGGAGAAATTCACTATATTTTCGGATCACAAAAGTCTGAAATACCTCTTCACCCAAAAAGAACTGAACATGAGACAACGTAGATGGTTGGAGTATCTCAAAGACTTCGACTTTACTATTCAATACCATCCAGGCAAAGTAAATGCTATAGCTAACACTCTTAGCAGAAGACCTATGGCAACTCTAGCAATTCTCAGAAAAGGTACGACTTATCTTCTCGAGGATTTTGCTCATCTGAATCTCGATGTTGATAAAGAAGAGGAGGGATGTATGATTGCTAATATAAGGTCACAACCAACATTGATTAAAGATCTAGTCAAATTACAAGAAAATGATCCTACACTAATGGAGATCAAGGCTAATATTGATCAAAGGCCAGAATTCTCCATTTCAACTGATGGAATATTATTGTTTAAAGAATGAATCTGTGTGTTGAATCATGTCGACACTATGAAATTGACCATGGAGGAAGCTCATAAATCAAGGTATGCTATTCATCCTGGTGCTACCAAGATATACCAAGACTTAAAAAGAAACTTCTGGTCGCCCAACATGAAAAGAGAAGTAGCGGACTTTACATCTCGCTGTCCCACTTGTCAGCAAGTAAAGGTGGAACATTTAAAGTCCGCCAGAAAATTTCATCCCTTGGATACTCCCGAGTGAAAATAGGAAAGTATAGGGATGGATTTCATCATGGGTTTACCTAAGACAAGAGGTGGACACGATGGCATATGGGTGATTATAGACCGATTGACTAAATCTGCACATTTTCTGTCAATCAAAAGTCGATGGTCTGTGGATGTATTAACAGCACTATACATAAAAGAGATTGTCAAACTACATGGTGTCCCTGTCACCATTATATCTGACCGAAACCCTCGGTTCACATCACAATTCTGGAAGGATCTACAACATTCATTAGGGACCCGACTCAACTTTAGCACGACGTTCCATCCACAAACTGACGGTCAAACCGAAAGGACAAATCAGGTGGTGGAGGATATGCTCAGGGCAAGTGCTATTGATTTTGTAGGGAGTTGGCACAACCACTTGCCTCTAGTGGAATTCTCATACAATAATAGCTACCAAGCTAGCATACAAATGGCTCCGTTCGAGGCTCTGTATGGAAGGAGCTGTCGCACACCTATATGTTGGAACGAAGTAGGAGAAAGGCAATTACGTACTCGGCCCTGACATCATAAGGGATACTACCGGGAAGATAAAGCTTATTCGGGAGAGACTCCAGATGGCTCAAGACAGGCAGAAATCATATGCCAACAATAGAAGACGTGACCTGAAATTCTAAGCAGGAGACCATGTATTCCTTAATGTTTCTCCGGGTAGAGGTATTCGAAGATTCGGTATCAAAGGCAAGCTTACTCTGAGATTCATTGGCCCCTTTGAAATTCTTGAAAGGATTGGTGAAGTCGCATATCGAATAGCTTTACCCCCTCAATTAGTTGGAGTCCATGATGTATTTCACGTCTCAATACTCAAAAGGTACGTCCCCGATCCATTCCATGTCATAACTTATGACAATCTGGAGATTAAAAAGGATTTGACGTACGAGTAAAAGTCAATCAAGATAATTAAATGAGAAGTACGTCAACTTTGAAATAAAACCATTCCCATGGTCAAAGTCCAATGGACCAAATTATGGCCACATGTAGCAACGTGAGAAATCGAAGAAGCCATGCGCAAAAGATTTTCAGAGATATTTGAATGTAAGTATACACACCTTAGCGGCATGTGGACGACTGCCAGAGGTACTTAGCGACCCTTTATCTGACTGCCAAGGACTCCTAGCGGCATGTCTAGACCGCACGGTGCCGGTTCATTCGTTCATCGACCTTGTTTCTAAATGGTCCTGCCTGGACCTCATGTCTATCTTAAACGGTCCTATCTAGACCGCTTGAGTATGCAAACGGTGCAGTAAACGACCGCTTTACCCCTGGCTCTGTCTAACCCGAGGTTTGACCTTTGGGTTGGGTTTTACAAGTTCCTACATGGTCTAACGATTGCTTGGAACTTAACACTTGGCAACTAAGACATTAATAACTTATGAAAAGTAAAGAATATGTCGTTATGTTGCCAATTTTTCTTCATGGCATAACCTAGTTCTAACTCAAATTTTTGAACTCGTATATTCTTAATTGTGGCGTTCTTACCTTGATATTGGTTGTCATGGAACCATAGTCTGAACTTGTTACATTATTGGCCATATTTATATTTTTATGGAAGTAGCTTGATTTATAACTTAAAGATGCAAGAGCAGACACGGACAGTGTCCAAGGACTCCACTCTAGTCCCCTCGGCAGATAGCCGGAAACATACTATAAACCATGGGATATGATGAACACTGGCGTCGCATTGCGCTGGGAGTATTTTTTTTATAAACTGGTGAAATCCGCGAATACTCACGAGGCATTCTTGTGAAAATACATGCTTGCTAGTACATTCTCGTTACATGACTTTCTAGTACATAGCCTTTATGGTTATGAAAAGGTACATTCTTGTTCATGAAGGGCCAAACTTACATTCTTGTTGTATACTTGCTCAATCATGTTCACAATTCTTATTCTTGATCGTGACATGTTACTTGTGTTACTTTGGTTTTACACTGCATATTTTACCGTATTTCATGTATCTTTACTCTAGAGCAAAAATGTTAATTACTTAAACATTACCTTCATGTTGATACGAAGATACCTACTGGGTATGTGTGCTCATTCCCTACTTTTCCAATCTTTTTCAGGAAATTCTAGCGGGTCGGATTTAGACTATTCAAGTGATGGATCCGGGAGTGATTAAAGATCGAGAGAAGACTTAGTAGAGTCATAAGTCAAGTTGAGTCTATGTATTTTTCCTTTATTTGAGTTTAGTGAATTGAGTCAAATACATTTGTAATTTGATTATCATTATCAATAAAAGTTAGATTTTAGTCCAAATATTGTGCAATCATTTCTTATGTGTGAATGTGTGAGCGATCTGATTATATTGCTCACTTGAGACGTACTAGCTGACTATTCACATTCCCGATTATTTTCCACTGCATAATCTCGGGACGTGACACAAGGGTTGATTGTACTCTATTCTCAGATGGTATTCTGATTATCCGGAACCCCACACCTTAATCATTAAGTTATTAATGAACTATGAAACTATGGAAATGTATCGTTATACTATCGGAATTCCTCCGTAGCGTAATGTCCAAGTTAATTCATCCTTAAACTCTCATGTTCATTTTGGTAAATTCTTACCTTGGTTTTCTTGCCATGAAACTAATATTTGAACTTGATATTATTGGCAAAGTTTTATTTCTCATGGAAGTAGTTTGATTTATAACTTGAAGATGCAAGGGTGGATATGGACCGTGTCCAAGGGCTCCACGCTAGCCCCCTAGGCAGATGGCCAGAAACATACTACAAACCATGGGATATCATGAAAACGGGCATCGCATTGCGCTGGGAATACTTTTTTTATAAACGGGTGAAATCCACGAGGGTATCTCATGAAATTATACTTGCTTGATACATGACTTTCTAGTGCATAGGCTTTTCAAGGTTATGAAAAGTACATTCTTGATACATGTTAGTACATTCTCGTTATTGAGAGGCCATATTACTATCTTGCTTGATCATGCTCTCTTACTTCTCAAATCTCTGTAATTATTTTGAGACTTGTTATTACAATGCTTTTATTCACGTGTTTATCACATTTTCAATATTGCCCTTTCTATAGAGCTAAAATGTTAATTACTTTAACATTACCATCATGTTGATGCGAAGATACCTACTAGGCGAGTACGCTTATTCTCGACTTTTCCAATCTTTTTCAAGAAATTCTAGCGAGTCTGATTCAGACTACTCAAGTGGTGAGTCCGAGAGCAAATGAAGAAAGAGAGGTGCCCTAGATATTCAAAGTTTTATGAGTCATATTGTAATAAGTGTCATTCATTCTAATAGGCGGTGAAGTTGATCATGTTATGTAATTTTTCATTTTATTGAGTCTAGCGAGTCATTATGTTAAAGAGTCAAGTGTCTTTTGTAAACATTATTTATTATTCAATAAAGTGAAGATTTTTTAGTATACGTTGTGTTCATTCTTGTATGTGTTAAGCGCTCTGATTGTCATTCTAGCTTGAGGCTTTATTTGCTAGCTATTCATGTTCCCGACTTAATTCCGCTGCATATCTCGGGGCGTGACAGTTACTAACTTGAGACTTGTAATATGGCTATCTTCTATGTGTTTAGTGCTCCGATTGTCATTCTAGCTTGTGGCTTTATTTCCCGGCTATTCACATTCCCGACTGAATTCTGCTACATATCTCAGGGCGTGACAGTTAAGTTGGTATCAGAGCAAGATGACAATTAATTCTGCTGTCATGGGTGATGAACCTACAAAGGATGGTAACATAGTTGAAGGTACTGTTCTAACATATCTCGCATCCAGGTTTTTCTTAATCTCATTTAACACCCGGAGTTGTTTGATTATGAGAAGACTACACCCTTCACAAAACTCATGCAATGAATTTGGGGACCAAATTCTTTTTAAGGGGGGGAGGGTGTAGCACCCTGGAAATTCCTAGATTTTTTCAAAAAAATTAAAAATATTTAATTAATCATTTAATAGGCTTAAAAGGCTTAATGGGCAAATTAATTGATTAATAGAATTATTTACGCATTTAATAAGTTTAAGTGGGCTTAACCATTCAAAGCCATTGATTAAAAGCCCAGCTACTAATTAGATAAATGGAACCACGAAAAATGGGCCTAAAACCCTAAAACCTAAGCTTATGGCCCAAGCACAAACCCTATAAACGTAATAAGTTAATTTTCCCTAATTAAAATATGTAAATAAGGAGATTTAGGGGATAATTAAGAAGGAGTTTGAATTAAATTCAAATTTACTAGTGCCTAGGCAAGTCGCGGTCTATCGCTCGACCGCCTTCTGCTGGTAGCGGTCCAGACCAGACTGCGACCTTATTCTGTAAATGGAAGATGTTAAACCCCGAAAGTTTGGATTTTTATCCCCCCAAATCGCCTGGGATTGATGTGATCTGGCATGGGAACTTATCTAGAACTCTTAGGGGATCGAATTGACACCCCATAGGACTCCTAATTTGATCTAATCCCTCAGCCCTAGGCCAATCCCTATAAATAAGACCCAATGTCAACCTGCGCGAACGCTAATTTTGGATCGCATGGTTCGAAGGTATAGCATTGTTATTTCACGTTCTTCCTTTAGAATTAAATACTCCCCTTAGTGACTTCTAACCTCTGCAAACTTTCGTGTTAGGAGATCAAGAGGCTAAGGAGTTAGAGCGCTCGGAAGTAGCAGTTTCTACGCAGGACGCGCAGGAACTAGCACCCTCTTCCGGCGATAAATTCAAAGTTTAGGTACAATACCAAAGGTAGGTTATCTCATGGATAGCTTAAACAATATGTTAGGAATAAAAGCCCTCTCCTATCTCTTGATTTCAGGCATTGTACACGGCGTATTTAATGTTTTTACATGACTACGCATCTAGGTTTTCATTGCATGCGATCTCCTGCAACCCTAATCAAAAGATGAGAACTTTGAATTAATCCATGCTTTTCCCATGCATTGATCTTGTTTAACGCATGTTACCCTATCTTACCTTTCAGTTTCACATAGTTTTCATGCATTAATTACCCTAGAATAGGCTCTGCACGTTGGACTTAGCTTCTATCTATTGCAGACAGAAGGCGGTCTTGCAGAGACCGCTACCTGCAAGTAGCGGTCTTCAACCAACCGCTATCTGGTTTCTGCAACCAGATCAAACCTTATTTATTTCCATTATATAAATGCTACCCTGCATGCCTTAGCTTCTTAATTGTATATCCCGGTCATGGCATGATTCATATTTCATGTTGACATGTTTTAAAAGATTATTTTTCATGTATGTTAATCTCATGCCAAAACTTTATAGTTGTGTACTTAAAGGATATTTGCATGACTTAAGTTCACTTTGATTCATGCTTTGACACATTCCTTTCTCATCTCCTTTCTGTTTTGTTACTTCATATATAGCTCGTACTCAGATATGACGCTATTAGATGACTTGCACTTGATAGGAAAATCTCTTGGAGTTGAGAGCCTCTCTGTCGGATATTCCTTCTACCGGACCAGGTGATCTTGTTTCATGGCCTCCCTAAGACTCCGCGAGCCTGGGATTCCCACTAGGACGTCGAGCCAATTTTACTCAAAAAACCCCAAAAGTCAAGAAAGCACTTCGTAAATTCTACATTTTCTGTGGACTGACTTGAATTTCATCAGGTGACTGCCACTTTCAGATAGCGCTCCTAGCGTGACCGCGTTCTGCCAGTTGTTCATAGCGTCGACCCAGTTTCTTCCTGCGTCGACCTGTCTTTGGTATCCCATCAGATAGCGGACCCCATGCGACCGCTACCTCCTAATAGCAGTCCTGGCTCAACCGCGTCCGCGTTCTGTCAAATGCTATCCAACCAGTGGTCTGACCCAAGGGTTGATTCTACTCTGTTCGTAGATCGACTTCTGATTATCTGGAACCCAACACCTTATTCATTAAGACACTAATGAACTTTGGAAATTGGTTAATATACCTTTATGCTGCCAGACTCCTTCCGCAACATGACATTGCCATAAATTCTTTCTTGACCTCACATGCTCATTTTGCTACGCTCTTACCTTGATTTTCTTGCTATGAAACTATTGTTTGAACTTGATATTATTGACCTACCTTTATTTCTCATGGAAGTAGCTTGATTTAGAACTTGAAGATGCAAGAGCGGGCACGGATAGTGTCCAAGGGCACCACGTTAGCCCCCTCGACAGATGGCCGGAAACATGCTATAAACTATGGGGTATGATGAACATTGGCGTCGCATTACGTTGTGAGTACTTTTTTTTATAAACGGGTGAAATCCACGAGGCAATCTCATGAAATTATACTTGCTTGTTACATGACTTTCAAGTGCGTAGCCTTTTCAAGGTTTTGAAAAGTACAATCTCGATACATGCTAGTACATTCTCATTATTGACAGGCCATATTACCATCTTGCTTGATCATGCTCCCTTACTTACTTCTCATATCTCTACACTTATTTTGAGACTTGTTATTACAATGCTTTTATTCACGTGTTTATCGCATTTTCAATATTGCCCTTTTTATAGAGCTAAAATGTTAATTACTTTAACATTACCATCTTGTTGATGCGAAGATACCTACTAGGCGAGTACGCTTATTCCCTACTTTTCCAATCTTTATCAGGAAATTCTAACGAGTCTGATTCAGACTACTCAAGTTGTGAGTCCGAGAGCAAATGAAGAAAGAGAGGTGCCCTAGATATTCAAAGTTTTATGAGTCATATTGTAATAAGTGTCATTCATTCTAATAGGCGGTGAAGTTGATCATGTTATGTAATTTTTCATTTTATTGAGTCTAGCGAGTCATTATGTTAAAGAGTCAGGTGTCTTTTGTAAACATTATTTATTATTCAATAAAGTGAAGATTTTTTAGTATACGTTGTGTTCATTCTTGTATGTGTTAAGCGCTCTGATTGTCATTCTAGCTTGAGACTTTATTTGCTAGCTATTCACGTTCCCGACTTAATTCCGCTGCATATCTCGGGGCGTGACAGTTACTATCTTGAGACTTGTAATATGGCTATCTTCTATGTGTTTAGTGCTCCGATTGTCATTCTAGCTTGTGGCTTTATTTCCCGGCTATTCACATTCCCAACTAAATTCTGCTACATATCTCAGGGCGTGACAGTTAAGTTGGTATCAGAGCAAGATGACAATTAATTTCGCTATCATGGGTGATGAACCTACAAAGGATGGTAACATAGTTGAAGGCATTGTTCTAACATATCTCGCATCCAGGTTTTTCTTAATCTCATTTAACACCTGGAGTTGTTTAATTATGAGAAGACTACACCCTTCACAAAACTCATGCAATGAATTTGGGGACCAAATTCTTTTTAAGGGGGGGAGGGTGTAGCACCCTGGAAATTCCTAGAATTTTTCAAAAAATTAAAAATATTTAATTAATCATTTAATATGCTTAAAAGGCTTAATGGGAAAATTAATTAATTAATAGAATTATTTACGCATTTAATAAGTTTAAGTGGGCTTAACCATTCAAAGCCATTGATTTAAAAACCCAGCTACTAATTAGATAAATGGAACCACTAAAAATGGGCCTAAAACCCTAAAACCTAAGCTTATGGCCCAAGCACAAACCCTATAAACGTAATAGGTTAATTTTCCTTATTTAAAATAGATAAATAAGGAGATTTAGGGTATAATTAAGAAGGAGTTTGAATTAAATTCAAATTTACTAGTGCCTAGGCAAGTCGCGGTCTATCGCTCGACCGTCTTCTGCTGGTAGCAGTTCAGACCAGACTGTGACCTTGTTCTGTAAATGGAAGATGTTAAACCCCGAAAGTTTGGATTTTTATCCCCCCAAATCGCATGGGATTGATGTCATCTGGCATGGGAACTTATCTAGGACTCTTAGGGGATCGAATTGACACCCCATAGGACTCCTAATTTGGTCTAATCCCTTAGCCCTAGGCCAATCCCTATAAATAAGATCCAATGTCAACCTGCGCGAACACTAATTTTGGATCGCATGGTTCGAAGGTATAGCATTGCTATTTCACGTTCTTCCTTTAGAATTAAATACTCCCCTTAGTGACTTATAACCCTCTGCAAACTTTCGTGTTAGGAGATCAAGAGGCTAAGGAGTTAGAGCGCTCGGAAGTAGCAGTTTCTACGCAGGACGCGCAGGAACTAGCACCCTCTTCCGGTGATAAATTCAAAGTTTAGGGACAATACCAAAGGTAGGTTATCTCATGGATAGCTTAAACAATATGTTAGGAACAAAAGCCCTCTCCTATCTCTTGATTTCAAGCATTGTACATGGCGTATTTAATGTTTTTACATGACTACGCATCTAGGTTTTCATTGCATGCTATCTCCTGCAACCCTAATCAAAAGATGAGAACTTTGAATTAATCCATGCTTTTCCCATGCATTGATCTTGTTTAACGCATGTTACCCTATCTTACCTTTCAGTTTCACATAGTTTTCATGCATTCACTACAAGAAAAAGCGGTTTTAGCGACGGGAATTTGTGACGGATTAATATCCGTCGCAAATTCCACCTGTGTTTCAGACATACTATACTCGGCTGGATATGCGTCTCAATTTGTGATAGATATTCAGACGGAAATATTCCATCCCTAATTGTAGATGGAATATATTCTGTCCGTATTATTGTCGCAAAATTGAGACGCATATTCATACGAAAAATAATCCGTCTGAAATTTCCGTCGCAAAATTTCACTTCCACCCGCCCACATTTCACCCCCCCACTCTCCCTCTCACTCTCTCTTTCTCCCCACGATCGAACCCTTCCTCCCACCCCTTCCACCTTCCCCCATTTCACCCCCCCCCCCACTCTCCCTCTCACTCTCTCTTTCTCCTCTGCTCGCCGTCGTCGCCGCCAGAGCTGCCGTCGTCGCCGTCGCCGGAGGCCCCCACTCTCCCTGTCCCTCTCTCTTTCTCCTCTACTTGCCGTCGTCGTCATCAGAGCCGCCGTCCTCTCCGTCGTAGGAGGCCCTGCCGTCCTCGCTGTCGTCGCCAGCCTCCCTCCCTCTCACGATCATCATCGTCGTCGTCACCGCCATCCTCCTCCCATCCTCGTCGTCGCCGCCAGCCTCCTCCCATCATCGCCGTCGTCATCATCGGTAAGTGCTCTCTCTCTCTCTCCCTCTCCCTATCTCCCTCCTCCGCTCCCTCTCGCCACTCTCCCTATCTCCCTCCTCCGCTCCCTCTCGCCACTCTCCCTCTCCCTATCTCCCTCCCCCTCTCCTGATCCTGTTCCCCTCTCTCACTCAATCCCTCTCCCTCTCCCCTGTCCCGCTCCCTCACTCCCTCTGGCCGCCCTCCCCCACCCCCCACCCCCCACCGCCCTCTCCTCCCCTGTCTGTGGCCCCCCTCCCCCTCACAGACAGTGTAACGAGTCATAAGCTGGTCTGGATAGTTAGCTGCAGTATAATGTGATTAGTTAATTCTATTAGTAGTTAGATAACAAACCTAGCTAACAGAGACCAAGATCGAAGTTGTTATGCTTCGGAGATGACCTGTCAAGTTGTGGCATTGCTTCTCCTACTCTGTAATGTAGCTATATAAATAAGTGGAATCATGGAGGGGAAGGCAGAGAAAAAGCTTCCCAAATTCCAGCCCTCTCGTTCTTCTATAGTTTTCTTCTAACCAGTGTTTTGCAGTAGTTTCTTAGTTCCAACACGGAGAATCTCACCCAGAGCAGTTCTTCCGGGGCTTTCCTAGAAGATCCCAGCAAGGTTCCGAGAAAGAGGCGTACTAAATTGGTGTCTGAGCCCGCTCTGGGTCCCTCGACTTCTCCACCAATGGCAGACGACTCCATTGATGCTCTGAGAGCTCTGATGCTCCAATTGCAGTCCCAGGTCAGTTCTCTCAGCAATGTGGTAGGTGGGGTAGCATCTCGTTTTCAAATCTTGGAATCAACGAGTCATTCTACTGGTTCTGCACCTTCAATGGATGATCACAGTCCTAGTTTAGGGGTTTTAAAACCCAGATCTCACGAATTCCCTAGATTTGATGGGACTTCTGATCCCTCTGAGTGGAAATTCATAGCAAATCGCTTCTTTTATTGTAATAACATTCCAGATGAGCATCGCATCACCATGGCTTCTTTTTATTTGGATGGAGAGGCACTGCAGTGGTATTGGCACTATTCTGGCACCAAAGATCTGTTTCTTGGTCTGATTTTGTGGCGGCTCTGGAAGCTAGATTTGGATCTGTCTTTAATAGAGTCACATGGATTATTAAGCAAGCTGAGGCAAACAAATTCAGTAGCAGAATATCAAAGGCAGTTTGAGATTCTTTCTAATAAAGTTTCTGGAATCTCATAAGATCATCTATTGGGGACATTCATTAGTGGATTACGAGATGACATAGCTTTTGAGGTGCAATCTTTTATGCCCAAAAATCTTAGTCAGGCTATGCGCTTGGCGAAACTTCAAGAGGCCAAGTTAATGTCCAAGAAGCCATATTCAAATTCAGTTGCATCTCCCTACAAGACTTTTCCACCACCTGTTCGCCAAACTACATTTCCTGCACCAACGCCAGTTAAGAATACCCCACCACATGTTCGAAGGTTATCCACTCAACAGCTGCAAGAAAGGAAGTTAAAAGGATTATGCTACAATTGTGATGATAAGTGGGTGCTGGGTCACATTTGTAAAACCCACAAACTCTTCTTGATTCAGTTAATCTCTGATCTGTCTGACTTTGATATTTCACAGCAAGAGACTCAGCCGGTTGAAACAACTGATGTTATTACATATATGGACCCAGTTACATTGCAGGAGGATAGCCCCTCTATTGCTTCCCAAACAGTACCACAGTTGTCTTCTCCAGGTACATTTAAACTAACTAGTTGCATTGGTGCCTTATCTGTTATCATTTTAATAGATAATGGGAGCACACACAACTTTATAGATCCTGCTGTTGTTCGCAAGTTGGGTTTATCACTTACCAGTGGATCTAGGCATTCTGTGAATATAGCTGGGGGTTTATAGGTTGCCTCACAGGGTTTCTGTCCTAATGTCACGCTCAAATTACCATATATAGCTTTTACTTTGGACTTCTTGGTTCTGCCCTTGAGGACTGTTGATGTGGTTTTGGGAACTACCTGGATGCTCATGTTGGGAGACATTTTATTTAATGTGGCTTACAAGACTATGCAATTTACTATCAATGACACGCAATATATTTTCCAAGGACTTTCTGAAGAAGAAGTTCAGTTGATTTCTGGGAGGACTTTTTCTAAAGATCTTAAGAATGGGCGTTCCTTCTACACTATTCAATTATACAATGTTGACCTCCCAGTATCACCTGCACACAGTTCTGAAACTCTCCATGTCTATCCACCTGATTTGGCAGACTTATTAGATAGGTACTCCTTGTTATTTTCTGAACCTCAAGGACTACCTCCTCCACGAGCTTGTGACCACAAAATCCCTTTACTTGATGAATCTAAAGCAATCTCTCTTCCTCCGTACCGCCACTCCCCTTTTCAGAAGAATATCTTAGAACAGCAGATAAAGGATCTTTTCCTTCATTCTTCTATTCAACATAGTAATAGCCCATTTGCTGCACCAGTTCTTCTTGTACAGAAGCGAGATGGCACATGGAGAATGTGCATCGATTATAGAGCATTGAATAGTCAAACAATTAAAGATAAATTTCCCATTCCACTCATTGATGATCTACTTGATGAATTACATGGGTCTATATTCTTTTCCAAGTTAGACTTGCGATTTGGGTACCACCAGATTCGCATGCACCCTGATGACATACACAAAACAGCTTTTCGTACCCATGAGGGCCACTATGAATTCCTTGTTCTTCCTTTTGGATTGTCTAATGCTCCCTCAACATTTCATAGCCTAATGAACACCATTTTCAAACCTTGCCTCAGATGGTTTGTTCTAGTCTTTTTCGATGACATCTTAGTTTACAGTAAGGACTGCAAGAGTCATTTGAGACACTTACAGGAAGTCCTCCAGCTGCTGTTGGACAATCAACTGTTTGTTAAAAAGTCCAAATGCTCATTTGAAGTCACAACTATTGAGTATCCTGGACATATTATATCACAGAATGGGGCATCCTTAATGGCAGAGAAGCTGCAATCCATTCTTTCTTGGCCAATTCCCAAAACCATTAAAGCACTAAGGGGTTTCTTAGGCTTGACTGGATATTACAGAAAATTCATAAAATGTTATGGCTTAATAGCTGCACCTTTGACCCAGCTATTGAAAAAAGACAGTTTTCAGTGGTCCTCTGCAGCAGCAGATGCTTTTAATAAGCTCAAGGAAGCCATGTCATCTGCCCCAGTTTTGGCTGTGCCAAATTTCAATGAAACTTTTGTGGTGGAGTGCGACGCAAGTGGTTGTGGCATGGGGGCAGTCTTGATGCAATTAGGGAAACCGATAGCATACATCAGTAAGGCTTTTTCCTCTCTTCAATTGGGTATGTCGACATATGAGAAAGAGATGGAAGCCATTATTTTTGTTGTACAAAAGTGGCGACCCTATTTGGTGGGTAGGAAATTTATCATAAGAACAGACCATCAAAGTCTGCGTTACCTTTTAAGCCAACAGGTGCATACTCCTGCACAGCAACGTTGGTTAATTAAGTTGCTTGGTTATGACTTCCAATTGGAATATAAAGCAGGACATCACAATAAGGCCGCAGATGCTTTATCTCGGGTTTGTGAAAATTTTACTTGTCTATCTATCTCGATGGTCACACCAGATTGGTTTACACAGTTTCAGTAGTCATATTCTACTCATCCTTATTTTCAGTCCTTGTGGGATAAGTGGCAGCAGGGCACCTTGGATACTAGCAAATATTCTTATAAGGGAGGGATTTTTTATTACAAGGCAAGGATACATCTGTTCAAATCCCACCCCCTCATTCCACAGATATTACATGACCATCATGATTCACATGTGGGAGGCCACTCAGGCTATCACCGAACTCTGAAGAGGATCAAAAGCAGTTTCCACTGGTCGGGCCTCCATGCTTCAGTAAAGGAATATATTAAGTGTTGTGATATTTGCCAACGGGCTAAATCTGTCACACAATCCCCTGCGGGTCTACTGCAACTGCTCCCTATACCTGATGCTATTTGGACACATGTCAACATGGACTTTATAGAGGGTTTGCCATCTTCTCATCATAAATCAGTGATTTTAGTGGTCATTGACCGGCTTTTAGTGGTCATCTCGCCCAGAGCAGTTCTTCCGGGGCTTTCCTGGAGGATCCCAGCAAGGTTCCGAGAAAGAGGCGTACTAGACACACACACACGCACACACAGACACAGACACACGCACACATGCCTCAAGCCCCCCTCTCCCTCTACTGTTGGCCGCAGGCCCCCCTCTCCCTCTACCGTTGGCCGCAGGGCTCTCGTTGCCGCCCCCCCCCCCCCTCGTAGGCACACGCACACACCCGTCTCACACACGTAGATAAAACAATTTTTTTTATTTTATTTAATATATTGTTGTACTCATCGTAGGATAATCGGCCGAGGGAAAGGGAACGAAAGAATCTAAGAATTTTTTACAAATAAACAGTAAGTAAAAATTTAATTTCATATTTATATGTTGTTTCATTTTATTTTAATTTATGTAATCTTACTCAGACTTATTGTTAGGATGTCTTGTTTAATATTAACTAAATTAGAGAGGGGGTGGGGTGTTGTGGGCACTAAAAAAAAAGAAAAAAAAGGAAAATGATAGCGAGAAAATCTATTTGGTGGTTCAGTGGGAGCAGGAGGGGGGGGAGCTCGGTGGGAGCAGAAGGGGGGAGGAGGGGGGAGCAAGAGGGGGGGAGCTCGGTGGGAGGGGGAGCTAGGGGTGTCAATGAATCGGATCCGGATCGGATTCTTCATGATCCGAGTCCGTATCCGATAACATGAGATCCGCACTTGATTCAAATTCGAAATAAACTGATATCCAGTGTGGAAATGGACTAGAGATGGTGAAATTTCAATCATTTATGTCCATGGATATGGCCATCAACATAATAAAATAGAATTATAAAATAGACATTGTGTTGCATATAGGTTATGAGAACATTCACCTCAAAAAAAGGGACCCTCTGGGCTGCCCTCGCACTAAACAAACGAATCAGCCAGATAAATAGATGAATAAAATTAATTTTTAAAATTTAGTGCGTCCACAGCAACAGTTGACTTATAGCAATAGGTAAATACTCCAAAAATTATGCTTGTGATTTCAAACTTTGTGGATTTTAATTGCATATAAATGTGTTTTTAGATCTGATTTTAACAGAAATTTGATGTTGACCTGACTCAAAAATGTGGATTGTTTAGCTTTGATGTTCTTCATTTGAGTATTTTTTAAAATTAGATATTATTTAGACTGATGTATGCAGAATGATAAGTGCGATATTATTTAATTTTATGTTATATAAACACATGGGGTATTCCATGTAAGCTGAGGTGCGTGGGTGCGACCTAACATTACACGCACCTCAGGAGAGCGTGTTAAACCCGTGTCAATGAACCTTCCCGTTCAAGACTTTGGGATTGATGTGTATGTTCTCATTTTTTTATGAGAATGTATATATCTACCTCAAAGTCTTGAATTATCCCGTTTGGACAGTCTGTGAATGTTTGATCGCACTTAGGCAGTCATTTACTATATGTGTTTGTATGGTTTGCTGAAAATGTCGGTTGCGTCTCCTCACTCTTCTTCGATATACCTTTATTGATTTTGAGTGTTTTCTTAACCACTTACTTATAAGTGTTTAAGAAAACTTTAAAATCAATAAATATTTTTGGTATATCGAAGAAGTGTGGGGAGATGTTGCCAAAATTTTCAGTAAATTGTGCAACACATATAGTAATTGATTGTGCGATCAAACCTTCATGGATGGGTTAAAAAGTGATAATCTAAATAATAGTCCTCATCCAACTACAAATGGTCTGCGACCAACGATGTGAGGAATGGGTCGGGTTTATTTTCAAGAGTAATGATTTAAACGTTACTTGTGTATTAACATTTATTGAGTGCAGGCGAAATGTTGACAGATCGTTCATGGATGTATCGTAGAATAGTTGACCGGGTGGTGTCGGATGATTTTAAGCATGGAGTTGAGAGTTTCATTCAGTTTGCATTGGGGAATCCAAACGCATCAATAGACCGTGACGGTCACATTCGTTGCCCTTGTTCAAGTTGTAGAAACTTGAGGTGGCATTCACCATGGGATGTGCAACATCATTTGTACAGGAAAGGGTTTGTGGATGGTTATATGAATTAGACGTGTCATGGTGAGGAATTCTGGAGGTTTGAGCCTGACAATATTACAACCAGAAGTTCTTACGTGGATATGGTTGTGGATGCAGCTGGTCCTAGTTTTAATGTTAATAGCGAACATGCATATATGGAAGAAGTGCCGAATAAGAGAGCCGAAATATTTTATCAATTACTTAGTGAATCTGATGAGCCACTTTGGGATGGTTGTGAAAAGCACACTCGGTTGTCTGCAGTGTCACAGTTGTTGAACTTAAAATCTGAATTTCACATCAGTGAGACTTGTTTTGACCGTCTCCTCCTCTTGATCAAGAGTATGTTGCCTCGAGACGAGAAGTTGCCAGAAACTTATTATCGTGCAAAAAAGATGGTCAATGAGCTAGGACTTGGATATGTGAAAATAGATGCATGCCCGAATCATTGTATGTTATATTACAAAGATGATGCAGATAAGATATCATGTTCTATTTGCGGCCATGACAGATTCAAACCTAAGGGAGGTGTAAATTCAAAGCGAAAAGATATACCTTACAAGGCATTGCGATACTTCCCTCTTGTGCCTAGGCTGCAGCGGCTGTATATGTCCTCAAAGACAGCTCTACATATGACATGGCACAGTGACAGAGTATGCCGTGCCGATGATATAATAAGTCATCCTGCCGATGGTGAAGCTTGGACCCACTTCAATCGTACTCATCTTGCTTTCTCAAAGGAGCCACGTAATGTTAGGTTGGGTTTATGCACAGATGGTTTTAATCCATTCGGTGGTTCAGTGGCATCTTATTCTTGTTGGCCAGTGTTCATGACACCGTACAACCTTCCGCCAGACATGTGCATGAAGCGAGAGAATCTATTTTTGTCTTTAGTAATTCCTGGTCCAAAAAGTCCCGGAAAAAATTTGGACATATATCTCAGGCCGTTGATTGATGAGCTTACTTTTTTATGGACTGATGGAGTTGTTACTTATGATGCACGTAGGAAGCAAAATTTTATTATGAAGGCTGCACTGATGTGGACAATAAGTGACTTCCCTACATATGGAATGCTATCTGGTTGGAGCACACATGGGAGGTTAGCATGTCCCTACTGTATGGAAGATACCAAATCATTTGTATTGAAACATGGTGGAAAAGCATGCTGGTTTGATTGCCATCGGCGGTTGCTACCAAGTGACCATCCTTTTCGAAGGCAAAAAGACTCTTTTAAAAAAAATATTGTTGAAGTAGATGAAGCAGACTTGCAACGGGTGTCGGGTCGACATATGGCGACACGGGTGCAAAATTGACCATATGTAGTACAATTGTCTGGTAGCACACGACAACTGAATAGTTTTGGAAAGGATTACAACTGGAACAAGAAAAGTATTTTTTGGGAATTGCCTTATTGGTCGGCTCTTCTTATACGACACAATCTAGATGTCATGCATATCGAGAAGAATTTTTTTGATAATGTGTTCAACACGGTCATGAATGTTAAAGGCAAAACAAAGGACAACGCCAAAGCGCGCATGGATTTGAAGATGCTTTGTAAACGTCCAGAACTGGAACTACAAAACATAAATGGAAGGGTTGTGCAGCCAAAAGCAACTTACGTGCTTAATGATACACAGATCAAGGAAGTGTGCCAGTGGGTGAAACAATTGAGATTTCTAGATGGATATGGATCCAACATAGCCCGTTGTGTGAATGTTAACGAGGGAAAAATATATGGTCTAAAAAGTCACGATTGTCATGTGTTCATGGAGAGGCTATTGCCCATTGCATTTCTTGATTTGTTACCGAAGCCTATATGGGGAGCACTGACCGAGCTAAGTCAGTTTTTCAAGATTTTATGTGCATCAGAACTCAGACTTCCGGACGTACAAACTCTTGAAGAAAATGTGGTCAAAACTATTTGCAAGTTAGAGAAGATATTTCCTCCGGTATTCTTTGATTCGATGGAGCACCTGGTCGTCCATCTGCCATACGAGGCTATTGTCGGAGGGCCAGTACAATTCCGATGGATGTATCCATTTGAGAGGTATGTGAGAATTTTATTGAAGACATACGTGTTGTCCATGGTCGCTACATGTCATTGCCATCTGAATTGTTGTTGTAGGTGCATGCATGAATTGAAAATGAAACTTCACAACAAGGCAAAGGTGGAAGGTTCGATTGCTGAGGCATATGTTACTGAAGAAATTTTGAACTTCTGTTCCATGTACTTTGAGCCAGATATTCAAACTCGTCATACTCGACCTCCACGTAATGATGATGGGGGAGTTGATGATTTGTCAGATCGGCTCTCTATATTTAAGCATCCTGGACGTGCTTTCGGATGTTGCTCGACCCGCACGCTCGAAGATAGAGAGTTGTACGCTGCTGAGATATATATTCTTCTGAATTGTACTGAGATTGAACCTTATGTTGAGTTTTTGGATATTGTGTTTTGATGATGACAATATTGTGTTTTGATGTTTGTTGGATAGTGTGTTTTGATGATGACAATATTGTGTTTTGATGTTTGTTGGATAGTGTGTTTTGATGATTGTTGGATATTGTGTTTTGTTGATGACAATACTGTGTTTTGATGTTGACAAACACTATGACTCTCATATGTTTAATGTCATATGTGTTTACTTCATACAGTACTTGTTACATGCATTGTAACGACCCGAGAATCCGATTACCGGGAAGGCCCGATAATCCGAGACTCGAACCGCCGCCCACGAGCCGGGAGGGCTCGGAAGGGCTAAAAGGAGTGTGGAGGCACAAAGAAATAGGAAATAAAGCAGGGCAACACAACAACAACAACGAGCTGAAAGAAAGAACAACTACAGCTACAACAGAGTCCAGTCCAACAGAAAGTACATTCTAAAGCAGTAAAACGTACCACATGCCAAGTGAACACTCGGCCGGCAAGCTGGCAACTGAGAACCTCCGCTCTGCACCCTCGAACCTCGAGGAAGAACCGCCACACCTGAAAAGCAGGGAATGAGTCTCCAAAACAGAGACTCAGCAGGGATCCAGCGGAACCCCAACCGGAAACAACGGCGGTAGCGGAAAGGAGAGCTACGACTACAGCAGGAACAGCGAACCGGTGGCCGATCAAAAACTCGGCACTACAGCTACTCCTACTGCCAGAAGGCAGACCTCGACCACGCAGTCGAAGCTACCGAACCACGCTAGTACCACCTACCGAAGTAAGAACACATGGCAACCACGCCGTAGAGGCCTGTCCCCCGGACACAGCCGACCTGGACATGTTGTCCAAGGTGCAACCCCGACCATCCGATCGCGGGTACCGCACAACAAGACCCAACCTCGGTAAAGCCACTAGCACTAATCTCACGGCGCAAGAACCGACACACGCGCCAAGGTGAAACAACCGAACTCACCAGTCAACACGACCAAAAACCCGAAGGTCAAAGACACAGAGACTGACAGTCTGTCACTCCGTACTCGACAGGAGTACCACCAACTAGAAGCACAGCCGGTAGCGTCCCCTGACGTCTTACACCGCACCGCAGGTGAACCGCCTGACGTGGTAGGTCCTACCCGAGGCGCGAACACCGTACAAGTAACCACAAACAAGTGACTAGCTGGGGTCACGCCCGTCGACGTGGGTCCAACCGCCCCCAACCACGTGTGCACACACAGACCTTGCGTCACTAGGTCTGGTCCTCTGACCGGTTTTCCCCCGTAGCCGGACTCTGGCTACCGACGAGGGGCCTACGGTAACCGGTCCACAAACTATCTCGACAGGTGGGTGCCCGTACACCACTCCCAGGTGAGACCAACACCTCGTACTGGTGGGCTATGACTAGTGGAGGGTCACTGAAGGAGTAGACTCTCAACTCAACGGAAAACAACGTCCGAATCCGACGACGTACGGGGACAACCCCGCGTACCAGCCCCGTCGCACGGTGACCACAGTCGGAGAAGAAACAGGACTCACAGTCCACGGCCACACACGCACCGTGCACTAGAGTCGAGAAAACTCAAGTGGCGCTAAGCCACTGGACTCTGGACAGTCCTCTAGACACACTACAGCCAACGGTCCTTGAGTCACAAGACTCGGGGTCAAGACCGTTGCACGCAACAGCACAAGGCCGTCGATCTAGCCCAATCTCTAGGTCCAAAACCACGATATCACGAATACCGAGACAACACACGAGTTGCCAAGACCATTCCCTTCGGAAGGGAACGCAAGGGACAAAGGCCACTCACACGGGCCACACGGAAAACACAGAAGCACGATTCCCAAGGTAGCACACAAGCCGCCACGACGATTTCCCATCTTGAAACAAGCGGGAAACCTCCAGCCCCAGGCCGGACAACTGGACTCGCAGTCCATGGCCAAACACATGGCCCACACGGGAATCGCCTTCCAAAGGAACCCACGATATGCGGGGGAGACCCCACCGCACACACACCGACACACGGTGACTCGATCAAGCGTAACAAGAAAGCCCGGAACACATGGGGTAACCCGGACCCACTACACCGACGGGCACGCTAATCGAGGTAGCACGGTCCCTCCTGACACCCCAAAAACACGGACACAGAACCCATGGGGTGTCCAGGACACTCACAAGGCCGGAGGTGGACCACTGCGTCCCAACCGGGTCGACCGGAGACCAACACAATGCGAACGGAACGCTAAAGGTCACCCGGACCCTTAAGCTCACGGGCACGCAAAATGAGGTAAGCAGAACCTCCAGACACCCCAAAACACGGTCACGGAACTCCACTGGGTGTCCAAGGCACACACGGCCCAAAGGGAGCACGAGACAACAGGTAATATCGCGCTAGGATCACCTAGCGCGACAAGCCGGAACGCGCTAGGGAACCCTAGCGCAACATGGCAGATCGCGCTAGGATCCCCTAGCGCGACAGGGACCATCGCGCTAGGGCCTCCCAGCGCGACAAGGCAGGTCGCGCTAGGGACCCCTAGCGCGACAATCCAGAACGCGCCATAACCCTATAGCGCGACAGGAACCGCCAAACTGTTCATCTTCTCCGATGAACGCGCTCGGTCGGGGCAGCGCGACTATCAAGGACGCGCTACTGGAGTATAGCGCGTTCTCAGTCCGCGCCCGAAAACGGTAGAAACCGCGGGAAAAGCCATGCCACGCCCCGTTCACCCCCAGGTGAAGGGGAAACAAAAGGGGAAACCTCCCCCAAGCTCCTAGGCATGCATCTAAACCCCTGGATCGCCCAAAAATACCATAAAACGGGAGATCCGGCTCACACCCCAAAATCATGCATTTTTCCCAAAACACCCCGTTTAGCCCGCTCGGCTCACCACGGCCTACGAAACTCGCGGGAAAGGAAGTACACGGGCTGAGGGTCCATCACCCTACCTCCACCGAAGATTACGCGCACCGTGGACGCCGATCCACGAAGAAAACGCCGTTGAAGCCTCGCCGTTCCACGAACTCACGGCCGAGCTTCCACGCGCCTCCACCGCCTCGATCCTCATCTATCCTCGCCCGTGCCTCACCCGCGCCGTCCCCACCTCGCCCGTACTCCGCCCCGTCGGCCGCCGGAGAGAGAGGGAGAGAGGAGAGAGCGTGAGAAGAGAGAGGGGGAGAAAAGAGAAATGAGAGGGGGAGAGAGAAAAGGCTTATATATAGGAAAATCCAAAAATTCTCAAAAATGCCGAAAAATAGGAAATTACACCCTCGCGATCCTCGGAGCGCACCGATCGCAACGGTACCACTCGCGCCCAGGTGAACGGCCCGGTTCACCCGCAACGAGGTTCCGAAGGGAAAGCCGAAACCCACGCCGGGAATCGGAAAACACACGCGGAAAAAGCCGCGGAACGCCTCCGGGCCTCCGAAACGACTCCGGATCGCGCCGATCCGAACACGAAAGATGTCCGAAACGAAATTTCGGACACAACGGAGTCGGACACTCCTAAAAACCAGATCCGAAACCCGATAAGAAGGATCCGAAAAACCCGGGGCATTACAGCCCTCCCCCCTTAAAGGAATTTCATCCTCGAAATTCAGGACCTAGCACGAAGTCCCAGGGGAAGAACACTGAACCAACTGACACGCGGTCAGAGCCCTAGCACAGAAAACCTCGATTCTCACGAAAACACCGATCCTGAGGGACACAGCCAGACTTACAATCACAAACAACACCTCGCTCCTCGCGCCAAGCACACTGGCCAACAGAGCAGGCATATAGCAAAGGACACAGTCCGGCATCACCTCAGACAACGCGAGAACCAATCATGGCGCCGCAGCCACAATCTCACCCACCGAGGAATCACGACCCTCGACACGAGCAACAGCTACCGATTCATCCAATGGTCGGTAGACAAATCGCACGTCAGCTTCACAGCCAGCTGACAAGTCGCACACCCTCCTCAAGGGAGCAACTAAAATAGAGCCTCCATCGACTCACGCAGCCATCTCAACAGACCGCAACCAGCCCTTCGACTCAGCACCAACGAACACCTCACACATGGCAAGCCGAAATCCAGACATAACACTGTGCCAACTCTCGTCAGAAGACACACTTCGACAAAGCCCAGATCCCATCCGGAAAGGCACATCACAGAAACGACCACCAAAGGTCTCACTGGCACACGGCTCTCGCCACGCTCGAGCCCCAACAACCAGCATCTTCTGTCTCTGAAAAGACCATCCACTGGTCACCAACTGCTCGCTCAGCTTCTTCCTTCTTTCCTGGTCCTCGACCGGGTCCAAAGGAATCATTCCAAACCTCAGCAAGCCATCCGTCGACTCCCACACATACTGATGCCGCATCTCGAGCAGCACTCCTCTCGAACACCGCATCCGAGCTCGAACATCGCTCCAACTCGACCCTCTCGGGGAGCACGACGAAACCAAATGACGGATCCTGGTGTCTTCAGTCATCACCTCACTGGACCCAGACTCACAGGGGAACCACCCCATGCTAGTCACCAAACCAGGGATAACCATTGCGACACCAACGTCCCGTCAAGGACCATCCTCCGACGCCCATCTCACAAAAGGCCTCCGCCCACAGGCGTCACTCATCCATCTGGTCTCATCAAATCCTTCGATCAATGCAAGTGGACCCCCGCCAATACCAATTCCGCCCTTACCATAGAGCCACGGGACACCACCTGAACAGTGCTTACGGGTCCCTAAGTAATAACCATCTCACCGCCACAATCCGACAAGACCGTAGAACCAACAGACACTGTTGTGGTCGGTCACACGGTTAGGCTCATCAGCCACTCATAGCCGTCAACCGGGACCCATAGCCTGCCAGAGACCACTTCCTCAAAGCACGATCTCAACCGAGGACACGATTGGGAACACAAGTCGGGCGCCAAGCCACCGACTCTGACCAACACGTCCTCGACCTCCGTCAGGCGACATCCTCAACAACCTCATCCAGGTCCAACACCGACGCCTGACACGGCTCCCATCACAGGAACAGGGTACTCATGCGGCGCACTAGCCATCACATTTCCCAACACTCCATCCTGCCAGTGCCCACCACCACGATATCTCGGGCAACGGCACGGCAACAACACGTTTCACACCGAGGAACCAATCCTCCGATGCTCAACGCAAATTCAGGAATCCGCCCGTAGCAACCAACGCTACGATCCTGAACCAATGGGTCACAAGCCCACCACGCTTCCGCTGCGCACTCAAATCCGCGCGCACAGCCGAGAAAGCAAAACACCGCCCAACCAGCGCTCGTCCTTCCGGAACAGCGCCAGCACCCTCACAAGACAAGGGAATGGGCACGACTTCTCACAGGCAACCACCCTGCCAAGACAAGGAGCACGTCTCGCACGGACTTCATGGCATATAAGGCCAACCAATCCGAACACGCAATGCAAGATGACGAACCTTAACCCAACACAATCTCTCCAACCAAAGGAGAGACCAAACGCACTTCCGACCAACGGAAGGACTCCACGCTCGACCTGACCTCGAACCTTGCGCACGCTGGAAACAGCACCATCCAACACCAAGGAAAACCATCGCTTCCATCAGGTCAGCGCCTCCGACACACTCGACGAGTGTCACGTCGGACCACAAGCACAGCATCTCTCGATGCACCACCGCTGCAATTCCTCGAACTGCAACACGGCATGCCAAGAGCCGCAACACGAGCCATAACAACAACCGTCGACACTCATCCTCGACTCCCGAACTCACCGCGGAGCCTTCACATCTCAAGACAACTCCAGGGCGAACACACCCCATTCGCACACGAGAGCGCAGGAGCAAGACTTACCGGGACATCTCTGCCAAATCCTGTCTCAAAATCCGCAAAAGAATCGGGACCGACACGTCGTTTCTGATGCCACAGAACACGACAAGGACATCAGGCTCGACAAAACGGCAGCTCACCGAGAAGATCCCCCGCTCACCCGAGCACACTTCTCGATCAGAACACCCACTCTGCCACCTTAAACCACAACCTGAACACCTCAGGGGCTGGACAAACCTCAAGCTGGAGTGACCAAAAACCGACAGCAGCTCCCTCAGAGCACGCTCACGGCCACTTAACCAAGAACAGTCCGCACCAGCCACCTGACCACGCTACAGGTTCCTTGAACGCAGCACCGCGAGCTCACGCCTGCCAGCAACCTCTGCCCAACGCAGCACAACCAGGGCCACCACCGATGAGGGAGAAGGCTCTCGACCTCGATCCTTAGACCCCATGCTGGCACGAAAGCCGCGGACAGCAACCACCTTCACAGCGCCGCACAGCGTACTCAAGCTCTCAAGCGAGAAACAAGGCGGAAAGCGAACACAAAACCCTAAGCCAGCTGCCGACTGTACTGGACCTTACGGACTCTGATCACTGCAATGTTTCGAATTCCTAAGTACGCCCACAACCACCACTCTGATACCAGCTGTAACGACCCGAGAATCCGATTACCGGGAAGGCCCGATAATCCGAGACTCGAACCGCCGCCCACGAGCCGGGAGGGCTCGGAAGGGCTAAAAGGAGTGTGGAGGCACAAAGAAATAGGAAATAAAGCAGGGCAACACAACAACAATGAGCTGAAAGAAAGAACAACTACAGCTACAACAGAGTCCAGTCCAACAGAAAGTACAGTCTAAAGCAGTAAAACGTACCACATGCCAAGTGAACACTCGGCCCGGCAAGCTGGCAACTGAGAACCTCCGCTCCGCACCCTCGAACCTCGAGGAAGAACCGCCACACCTGAAAAGCAGGGAATGAGTCTCCAAAACAGAGACTCAGCAGGGATCCCGCGGAACCCCAACCGGAAAAAACGGCGGTAGCGGAAAGGAGAGCTACGACTACAGCAGGAACAGCGAACCGGTGGCCGATCAAAAACTCGGCACTACAGCTACTCCTACTGCCAGAAGGCAGACCTCGACCACGCAGTCGAAGCTACCAAACCACGCTAGTACCACCTACCGAAGTAAGAACACACGGCAACCACGCCGTAGAGGCCTGTCCCCCGGACACAGCCGACCTGGACACGTTGTCCAAGGTGCAACCCCGACCATCCGATCGCGGGTACCGCACAACAAGACCCAACCTCGGTAAAGCCACTAGCACTAATCTCACGGCGCAAGAACCGACACACGCGCCAAGGTGAAACAACCGAACTCACCGGTCAACACGACCAAAAACCCGAAGGTCAAAGACACAGAGACTGACAGTCTGTCACTCCGTACTCGACAGGAGTACCACCCACTAGAAGCACAGCCGGTAGCGTCCCCTGACGTCTTACACCGCACCGCAGGTGAACCGCCTGACGTGGTAGGTCCTACCCGAGGCGCGAACACCGTACAAGTAACTACAAACAAGTGACTAGCTGGGGTCACGCCCGTCGACGTGGGTCCAACCGCCCCCAACCACGTGTGCACACACAGACCTTGCGTCACTAGGTCTGGTCCTCTGACCGGTTTTCCCCCGTAGCCGGACTCTGGCTACCGACGAGGGGCCTACGGTAACCGGTCCACAAACCGTCTCGACAGGTGGGTGCCCGTACACCACTCCCAGGTGAGACCAGCACCTCGTACTGGTGGGCTACGACTAGTGGAGGGTCACTGAAGGAGTAGACTCTCAACTCAACGGAAAACAACGTCCGAATCCGACGACGTACGGGGACAACCGCGCGTACCGGCCCCGTCGCACGGTGACCATAGTCGGAGAAGAAACAGGACTCACAGTCCACGGCCACGCACGCACCGTGCACTAGAGTCGAGAAAACTCAAGTGGCGCTAAGCCACTGGACTCTGAAACAGTCCTCTAGACACACTACAGCCAACGGTCCTTGAGTCACAAGACTCGGGGTCAAGACCGTTGCACGCAACAGCACAAGGCCGTCGATCTAGCCCAATCTCTAGGTCCAAAACCACGATATCACGAATACCGAGACAACACACGAGTTGCCAAGACCATTCCCTTGGGAAGGGAACGCAAGGGACAAAGGCCACTCACACGGGCCACACGGAAAACACAGAAGCATGATTCCCAAGGCAGCACACAAGCCGCCACGACGATTTCCCATCTTGAAACAAGCGGGAAACCTTTCAGCCCCAGGCCGGACAACTGGACTCGCAGTCCATGGTCAAACACATGGCCCACACGGGAATCGCCTTCCAAAAGAACCCATGATATGCGGGGGAGACCCCACCGCACACACACCGACACACGGTGACTCGATCAAGCGTAACAAGAAAGCCCGGAACACATGGGGTCACCCGGACCCACTACACCGACGGGCACGCTAATCGAGGTAGCACGGTCCCTCCTGACACCCCAAAAACACGGACACAGAACCTATGGGGTGTCCAGGACACTCACAAGGTCGGAGGTCGACCACTGGGTCCCAACCGGGTCGACCGGAGACCAACACAATGCGAACGGAACGCTAAAGGTCACCCGGACCCTTAAGCTCACGGGCACGCAAAATGAGGTAAGCAGAACCTCCAGACACCCCAAAACACGGTCACGGAACTCCACTGGGTGTCCAAGGCACACACGGCCCAAAGGGAGCACGAGACAACAGGTAATATCGCGCTAGGATCACCTAGCGCGACAAGCCGGAACGCGCTAGGGAACCCTAGCGCAACATAGCAGATCGCGCTAGGATCCCCTAGCGCGACAGGGACCATCGCGCTAGGGCCTCCCAGCGCGACAAGGCAGGTCGCGCTAGGGACCCCTAGCGCGACAATCCAGAACGCGCCATAACCCTATAGCGCGACAGGAACCGCCAAACTGTTCATCTTCTCCGATGAACGCGCTCGGTCGGGGCAGCGCGACTATCAAGGATGCGCTACTGGAGTATAGCGCGTTCTCAGTCCGCGCCCGAAAACGGTAGAAACCGCGGGAAAAGCCATGCCACGCCCCGTTCACCCCCACGTGAAGGGGAAACAAAAGGGGAAACCTCCCCCAAGCTCCTAGGCATGCATCTAAACCCCTGGATCGCCCAAAAATACCATAAAACGGGAGATCCGGCTCACACCCCAAAATCATGCATTTTGCCTAAAATGCCCCGTTTAGCCCGCTCGGCTCACCACGGCCTACGAAACTCATGGGAAAGGAAGTACACGGGCTGAGGGTCCATCACCCTACCTCCACCGAAGATTACGCGCACCGTGGACGCTGATCCACGAAGAAAATGCCGTTGAAGCCTCGCCGTTCCACGAACTCACGGCCGAGCTTCCACGCGCCTCCACCGCCTCGATCCTCATCTATCCTCGCCCGTGCCTCGCCCGCGCCGTCCCCACCTCGCCCGTACTCCGCCCCGTCGGCCGCCGGAGAGAGAGGGAGAGAGGAGAGAGCGTGAGAAGAGAGAGGGGGAGAAAAGAGAAATGAGAGGGGGAGAGAGAAAAGGCTTATATATAGGAAAATCCAAAAATTCTCAAAAATGCCGAAAAATAGGAAATTACGCCCTCGCGATCCTCGGAGCGCACCGATCGCAACGGTACCACTCGCGCCCAGGTGAACGACCGGTTCACCCGCAACGAGGTTCCGAAGGGAAAGCCGAAACCCACGCCGGGAATCGAAAAACACACGCGGAAAAAGCCGCGGAACGCCTCCGGGCCTCCGAAACGACTCCGGATCGCGCCGATCCGAACACGAAAGATGTCCGAAATGAAATTTCGGACACAACGGAGTCGGACACTCCGAAAAAACAGATCCGAAACCCGATAAGAAGGATCCGAAAAACCCGGGGCATTACATGCATTAACTGTGAGCATTAACTGTGAGCATGGCATAGACTGTTCACTCGTCTGTCTGCATAAGACACCAAGTCCACACATTGTATCGTGTGCTTCTCATTTAAAGTCTATACATCCACATGCTAGCAAGTCTTCAAAGTCCATACATTGCATCCGCATGCTAGCAAGTCTTCAAAGTCCATACATTGCATGCTTCACTCTAAGTCTATACAGCCAGTGTCTCACATATGCAAAGTATGTACAACGCTGCATCACGAAGTAAAGTATGTACATCGTTTTGGCTAGAATGCAGCGTCTCATGTTAAGTCTGTACAGCATGCATCAGTGCATTAACAAGTCTATACATCGTGCATGCAACGTCTCTCAAGTCTGTATAGTGTTTGGCTAAAATGCATCGCCTCTCAAGTCTATACAGGGTCTACCTAGAATGCATTCACTAAAGTCTATACATTCGTCTCTAAGGCAAACTCTATACATCGCATGCATTGCACATTGCAAGTCTGTACAGCCCAAGTCTGTACATCCACCGTCTCATTCAGCATCTCACTCTTGCAAGTCTATACATTGCTTATCTTTACCTATGTTCAGACACCAAGTCTATACATTGCTCACAGCACACACTAAGTCTGCACATCATCCCCTTGCTTCAAGTCTGTATATTGGCCAAGTCTACACATCGCCGTGTTCACTTGTTTCAAGTCTGCACATTGGTTCAGGCTTTCCAAGTCTGTACATTGGCCCTCAAGCTTTCCAAGTCTGTACATTGGCCTTCAAGCTTTCCAAGTCTGCACATTGGTTCAGGCTTTCCAAGTCTGTACATTGGCCCTCAAGCTTTCCAAGTCTGTACATTGGTTCAGGCTTTCCAAGTCTGTACATTGGACTTCAAGCTTTCCAAGTCTGTACATTGGCCTTCAAGCTTTCCAAGTCTGTACATTGGCCAAGTGTCTTGTGCTTTGAAGCTTTATCAAGTCTATACATTCGTTTATCAAAGTCTACACATTGCATCGTGTTTCAAAGTCTATACATCGATGTGCATTCCTTGATTTCAAAGTCTGTACATTCTGGTTGCTTCATAGCAAGTCTGCACATCCCGCTTGCACTAAGTCTGTACATGGTCCTGGCGCTCGCAAGTCTGTACATTGATTTGGCACTCGCAAAGTCTGTACACCGGCTTGGCGCTCACAGAGTCTTGCTGCGTCTATGTGCTAGTCCATGCATTGTCAAGTCTATACAGCGTCTCTTAGCGTCTTGTGCATTCAGCATAGAAAGTCTGTACATTCGTTGACAGACTCATGCATAAATAGTAAGACAAAGTCTGTACATTCGGTGACAGCTTGTCTAAGCATCTCATGCATTCAATGTGCATACTTTCATTCTGTTTGTGCATCTCCTTCAAAAGTCTGTACAATCCTTTGAGCATTCAAGTCTATACACTCTTGTGTCTGCATTGCATACACTTCAAGTCTACACACTGGTTGCCTGCATCTCAAGCAGTTAAAGTATGTACACTCGTGAATGTAATGTCTGTACATTCATTCTCGCTGTATATACTTTCTCATATGTGCACACTTCAATTGATGCATCAAGTCTGTACAAGCTCAGCTCATTCATCAAAGTGACTCGATGTATATACTTTCTCATATTCTTTCCTGTCATATAAATTAACTTGCACTGATAGTTAATCTGTTCTAACAGGACTGTTGATTCGAGGAGGTTAATGATGCACGTGATCCAAGAATAGGAGATGGCCCTGATCGTGCCACGTGGACTGAACCTTCTAGGCGGGAATCGTTGAGAGCACACGCCCTAGCTGCTTGCTGCTGCTATAAAAGGAAGGCTTCTTCCTCAGAAGAAGGCTGATCGTGAAAAAAGAGAAGCAGATAGAGAAAGAGAGTGATCGAGATAGAAGGAAAGAGCTGCAGTAGTAGGAAAAGAAGAAGAGAAAAGAAGAGACAGAGAGAGCCTGCGAAAGAGAAGAAAAAGAAGAGTGAGAAGAAGAGAGAGCTAGAGTAAAAGAAGCTTCAACTGAAGATCAGTTTCTGCTGGACCGTGGATCAAATCCAGACCAGCCAGCTCCTGCGAGAGCCACATTTTAATTTTATCTTTCCAGCTTTTAGTTGCTGTATTTTCTTTTATTATTTTTCTTTTCAAACTGAACATTGTTCTTCCGATTCTCTGGTTGGAGATCGGGTTCCTCCTGTGGACTCAGGAGAAGGGAGACTGTGTCTCCGGTTTGCAAGTGACTGAGTGTCGCTTGTGTGTTCCCTCCTGGTTTGGAGGAAGAGAGACCTAGTCTCTGGTCGCAAGTGGCTGGGAGTCACTTGTGGTTCCCTCTGGCTTTCAGAGAAAGGGAGACTTGGGTCTCCGGTTGCTAGTGACTGTGTGTCACTAGTGGGTTCCCTCCGGTCTGGAGGAAGAGGGGAGGCTGTTCCCCTGGTCAAGCTATGTGGCAGCAACTTGTTTGCAGACTGAGTCTACTTTCTAGCTGATTGCTAGTGGAAGCCTCACTCCGGTTGGGAGTGAGGGGTGGACGTAGGTCTGTGGACCAAACCACCTAAAAAATCCCTTGTGCAGTGATTTGTTTGATTGCTTGCTTCCGCTAGATGCATGCTAGGACTGTGATCTGATTGATTATTCATGTCCTAGAGTTTAATTGGGTTTGCATCTTTTATGTTTGAGCAATTGTCCACTGATCTTGTGCATATCATTTCATACGAATTTTAAATTGGTCAAAACTCTTTAGAAGATCCATTTACCCCCCCCTCTGGATCTGTGTTTATCTATCACACCAAACTATCATGAGTCAGTTCTTAACTCACATTTCCAGCAATGCCATAACTTGTTCATCCTTCTTCTGTTGTTCATTTAAAGTAGTAGTGCATTTATATTGCAGACAATTTGATTCAAAATTAGCACAAAAATGTCCAAATATCCAGGACGTAGAGATTGAAAAAGAACGCTAGAAGTTTTTTTGCCAAATGGTTGAGATATCAAGTTAGTGTCGATCATTCAATATATATGATTGCATTTACTAATGTTGACGTAATTGTTCAAAAATATTTAACTACTCTACTTTACATATAGGTTGAACAAGGTCTCATTAGTGATCAGAGAGTATAAGAGATAAGTTATGGCCCCTCCAACGTTGCACGTGCCTATCCAGGATATATTGTGAATGGATACAGATTTCATACGAGGGATTATGGACGAAGTAAGTCTACGATGAACAACGGCGTATCTGTTAAGGGAAGTGTATACAATGAAGTGGAATTAGACTACTATGGTATTCTTGAGGAAGTCATAGAACTTCAGTATTTGGGACGAGACAATCATGTATACCTATTTAAGTGTCATTGGTTTGATCCTAATTCAGTTCGACATGACACATCTACTGGGATTGTCGATGTCAAACATAGGTACAAACTTAATACCTATGAACCGTTCATTTTAGCCGCACAAGCCCACCAAGTGTATTATTCAAGGTATCCATCGTCCAAGAATAAAGATTGGTGGGTAGTTTGCAGGGTTAAAGCAAAATATTTTCCCACTTATGAGTTAAATATGAGTCAAAATGTCTCAGAGCTTGGCAACGTCGAATATTTTCAATCAGATGAAGTTGGCCTTATCGGCTCCACACATGTTAATCTGGATGAATCTGATGAGCCACTGTCATTACGTAAGGAAGATGAAGTAGAAGAAATCGATCCGACGGAGTTAAATGTTCATGTTAGAGGGGAGGAGGAGTCAGATGAAGAGGAAGAGTTCGAATCTGATGAGACTACGATGGATGACGAAGATGATGATGATGAGCTAGATATATCAACATGAGGGAGGCATGTTTTGATAATTTAGTAAGCTGATTCTTACTTTTTAAGCATAATTTTAAATAACATTTGTCTAGCCTTATATAATTGTGGATTAATATGTATTAATTGTTTTGTTATTAATAAGGAAATGGTGCGAGGAGGTCGTACTAGGAGTGGGAGGAGACAAGGCAGTGAGAGGGGCGCTACTCCCTCCTCGTTAGCATCTTCTTCAGACACAGGTATATTTGATCAATAAGTTAGCTATATGAATATTTTAATTATTTACTAACTTAAAAGAATTTTTTATAGGTCCAAGTGTCGGCTCACCACCACATGTACAGACGCCACCACCACTTCCCGCTAGTGCCCTCTCACCACCTCCCGCTACAGGTATATCTATTTTAATTTTCAGTAACATGTTGCATTTACTTATGAAAATTAATGTTTTCCCACCTATGTATTTCTTTGAATTTCTAGAAAAATATTCATTTATCTAATGTGAATTAATTCTTACAAATCCTAGTGCCCTCCCACCACCTGTACAGATGCCACTCCTACCAGCTCCCGCTACAGGTATATATATTTTAATTTTTAGTAATATGTTGCATTTACTTATGAAAATTAATGCTTTACCACTTATATATTTCTTTGAATTTCCAACAAAATATTCATTTATCTAATGTGAATTAATTCTTACAGGTCCTAGTGCCCTCCCACCACCTGTACCGACGCCACCCCCACCACCTCCCGCTACAGGTATATCTATTTTAATTTTCAGTAACATGTTGCATTTACTTATGAATATTGGTTCTTACAACCCTCCCACCACCTCTGACTTCTACAGGGCCCCCCCCACCACTCAGCAGCCAGTTGACGATGCCAGCAGTCATCACGAGGGAGGCACTGTCCATGATGGACGTCGCCCCTGCTGTATCTCCGGGTATATTTATAAGGCTAGTTTACATTCATTAATTATTAGCGGTAAGTTTCTAATATGAATACTTTGACATTTACAATTGCAGGAAAAAATTAGAACCTTCCACTGTTGTCCATCATGCTATTAGCCTAGTAATGGCACATGTGCCCGGGCCACATTTGTCTTACAAAGAATTTTCGATGGGCGTCCGCGATTCATTGTTCGACATGTTCTTAGTAACTATGTCATTTAATTCTAGTCTTTTCCAAACTCAATTCAGAGCAGTATATTAATTGTGAAGCTTAATTTATTTACAGCGGACTTATCGAATCACTGGTGGACATGATGCGGCACGATGTCGTTCTACCTGGGAGTCTACTATGAAGACAAATTATCGAAAGAGAGTATATGCGGCTCAGAAGAAGGCCAAAAAAAATGCTGGTGGGAGTAAAGACCGACAGTTGTGGAAGGAGCACCATCCTCTATGGATGAGGAAGGAGGATTGGGACATACTATGTGACAAATTTGCCGACCCCAAGTGGATAGAAAAGTCCCAAAAAGCCAAATCAAATAGGGCGTCACAGCCGGAGGCAAATTTGCATACATGTGGGTCCGTCTCTTTTACGACTCATAAAAATAAAATGGTAAGTAATGTTTCAAATCTTCTTACATTTTATTAACATATATGACAATTTTTTACTATGAACTATATAACAGGCTGTGGAGCTTAATCGAGCTCCGACGTTCCTTGAGGTGTTCGACAGAACACACAAAAAGAAGGCGATAGGTCAATTTGTGAGTACGAGAGCTCGTTCAGTAGCGGTAAGTTTATCTTCGTGTGCAACTTCTACCGTTCATTTAAATCATATTGAATCATATGAAATTGACTAATTATTTTATTTTATTTGTAGGAAATATATAGCAGAGCTGTGACAGAGAAGTACGGGGAGGGAGAGGGGGAGCAGCCAGAGTTGGATCCGGCAGAATGGGTGGCCGCAGTTGGTGTACTGAAGAAGGGCCGAATATATGGTTTTGGGGACAGCACGGACTCAAGCGCGGTGATATCATCGTGTGCGAGTTCGAACTCTGCCCAAACCAGTACTTCTGCCTTCAGTATACCTCAATCTGCCCCCAGTACTTCTGGTAGCGACGTCAGAGACATCGTCCGATCGGAGATGTCTAGCCAGATTTCTGATTTGCAGCTGCAGATGCAGCGGCAGTTCCGAGAGGAGATGTCTACCCAGCAGGCAACCATGTTGCAGGCACTCACTGGCCTGCTCTCCCAAGCGGGAATTCTCCCTCATGCATCCACCACCACGGCACAAGCGGCACAGGTGATTCTTTTCCATGAGTCTTTTCTATGAGTTCAGTTTCTATGAGTTCAGTTTGGCACTTGGTTTAAAATCGAAGCAGTCGTGGTCCGGGGGTCCAGAAAGTGAAATACTAATCCGATCGGCATTTCGATCATTCCAACACGACCTGGGAGGTAGACGTGACTTGTCAGAGCTGACGGATTCCAAATCTGACATCTGGTTTGAGCCCGACGCTCAAAAGTGCATTTTGTAAATGCACTTGGTTTAAAATCAAAGCAGTCGGGGTCTGGGGGTCCAGAATGTGAAATACTGAACCGATCGGCATTCCGATCATTCCAACACGACTTGGGAGGTAGACGTGACTTGTCAGAGCTGACGGATTCCAAATCGGACATCCGGTTTGAGCCCGACGCTCAAAAGTGCATTTTGTAAATGCACTTGGTTTAAAATCAAAGCAGTCGGGGTCGAGGGGTCCAGAATGTGAAATACTGAGCCGATCGGTATTCCGTTCATTCCAACACGACCTGGGAGGTAGACGTGACTTTTCAGAGCTGACGGATTCCAAATCAGACATCTGGTTTGAGCCCGACGCTCAAAAGTGTATTTTGTAAATGCACTTGCTTTAAAATCAAAGCAGTCGGGGTCCGGGGGTCCAGAATGTGAAATACTAATCCGATCGGCATTCCGATTGTTCCAACATGACCTGGGAGGTAGACGTGACTTGTTAGAGCTGACGGATTCCAAATCGGACATCCGGTTTGAGCCCCACGCTCAAAAGTGCATTTTGTAAATGCACTTGGTTTAAAATCAAAGCAGTAGGGGTCCGGGGGTCCAGAATGTGAAATACTGATCCGATCGGCATTCCAATCATTCCAACACGACCTGGGAGGTAGAAGTGACTTTTCAGAGCTGACGTATTCCAAATCGGACATCCGGTTTGAGCCCCACGCTCAAAAGTGCATTTTGTAAATGCACTTGGTTTAAAATCAAAGCAGTCGGGGTCCGGGGGTCCAGAATGTGAAATACTGATCCAGTCGACATTCCGATCATTCCAACACGACCTAGGAGGTAGACGTGACTTGTCAGAGCTGACGGATTCTAAGTCGGACATCCGGTTTGAGCCCGACACTCAAAAGTACATTTTGTAAATGCACTTGGTTTAAATTCAAAGCAGTCGGGGTCCGGGGGTCCAGAATGTGAAATACTGATCCGGTCGGCATTCTAATCATTCCAACACAACCTGGGAGGAAGACGTGACTTGTCAGAGCTGACGGATTCCGAATCGGACATCCGGTTTGAGCCCGACGCTCAAAAGTGCATTTTGTAAATGCACTTGGTTTCAATTCAAAGCAGTCGGGGTCCGAGGGTCCAGAATGTGAAATACTGATCTGGTCAGCATTCTGATCATTCCAACACGACCTGGGAGGTAGACGTGACTTGTCAGAGCTGTCGGATTCCAAATCGGACATCCGGTTTGAGCCCGACGCTTAAAAGTGCATTTTGTAAATGCACTTGGTTTAAAATCAAAGCAGTCGGGGTCCGGGGGTCCAGAATGTGAAATACTGATCCGGTCGGCATTCGGATTGTTCCAACACGACCTGGGAGGTAGACGTGACTTGTCAGAGCTGACGGATTCCAAATCGGACATCCGGTTTGAGCCCGACGCTCAAAAGTGCATTTTGTAAATGCACTTGGTTTAAAATCAAAGCAGTCGGGGTCCGGGGGTCCAGAATGTGAAATACTGATCTGATCGGTATTCCGATCATTCCAACACGACCTGGGAGGTAGACGTGACTTGTCAGAGCTGACGGATTCCAAATCGGACATCCGGTTTGAGCCCGACGCTCAAAAGTGCATTTTGTAAATGCACTTGGTTTAAAATCAAAGCAGTCGGGGTCCGGGGGTCCATAATGTGAAATACAGATCCGATCGGCATTCCGATCGTTCCAACACGACCTAGGAGGTAGACGTGACTTTTCAGAGCTAACGGATTCCAAATCAGACATCCGGTTTGAGCCCGACGCTCAAAAGTGCATTTCGTAAATGCACTTGGTTTAAAATCAAAGCAGCCGGGGTCCGGGGGTCCAGAATTTGAAATACTGATCCGATCGGCATTCCGATCATTCAAACACGACCTGGGAGGTAGACGTGACTTGTCAGAGCTGATGGATTCCAAATCGGACATCCTGTTTGATCCCGACGCTCAAAAGTGCATTTTGTAAATGCACTTGGTTTAAAATCAAAGAAGTCGGGGTTCGGCGGTCCAGAATGTGAAATACTGATCCGATCGGCATTCCGATTGTTCCAACACGACCTGGGAGGTAGACGTGACTTGTCAGAGCTGACGGATTCCAAATCGGACATCCGGTTTGAGCCCAACGCTCAAAAATGCATTTTGTAAATGCACTTGGTTTAAAATCAAAGCAGTCGGGGTCCGGGGGTCCAGAATGTGAAATACTGATCCGATCGGCATTCCGATCGTTCCAACAGGACCTGGGAGGTAGACGTGACTTGTTAGAGCTTACGGATTCCAAATCGGACATCTGGTTTGAGCCCGACGCTCAAAAGTGTATTTTGTAAATGCACTTGGTTTAAAATCAAAGCAGTCGGGGTCCGGGGATCCAGAACGTGAAATACTGATCCGATCGGCATTCCGATCATTCCAACACGACCTGGGAGGTAGACGTGACTTGTCAGAGCTGACGGATTCTAAATCGGACATCCGGTTTGAGCCCGACGCTCAAAAGTGCATTTTGTAAATGCACTTGGTTTAAAATCAAAGCAGTCGGGGTCCGGGGGTCCAGAATGTGAAATATTGATTCGATCGGCATTCCGATCATTTCAACACGACCTGGGAGGTAGACGTGACTTGTCAGAGCTGACGGATTCCAAATCGGACATCCGGTTTGAGCCCGACGCTCAAATGTGCATTTTGTAAATGCACTTGGTTTAAAATCAAAGCAGTCGGGTTCCGGGGGTCCGGTGGTCCAGAATGTGAAATACTGATCCGATCGGCATTCCGATCATTCCAACAGGACCTGGGAGGTAGACATGACTTGTCAGAGCTGAAAGATTCCAAATCGGACATCAGGTTTGAGCCCCACGCTCAAAAGTGCATTTTGTAAATGCACTTGGTTTAAAATCAAAGCAGTCGGGGTCCGGGGGTCCAGAATGTGAAATACTGATCCGATCAGCATTTCGATAGTTCCAACACGACCTGGGAGGTAGACATGACTTGTTAGAGCTGACGAATTCTAAATTGGACATCCGGTTTGAGCGCGACGCTCAAAAGTGTCTTTTGTAAATCCACTTGGTTTTAAATCAAAGCAATCGGGGTCCGGGGGTCCAGAATGTGAAATACTGATCCGATCGGTATTCTGAACGTTCTAACACGACCTGGGAGGTTGACGTGACTTGTCAGAGCTGATGGATTCCAAATCGGACATCCGGTTTGAGCCCGACGCTCAAAAGTGCAACTTGTAAATGCACTTGGTTTAAAATCAAAGCAGTTGGGGTCTGGGGGTCCAGAATGTGAAATACTGATCCGATCTGCATTCCGATCATTCCAACACGACCTGGGAGGTAGACATGACTTGTCAGAGCTGACGGATTCCAAATTGGACATCCGGTTTGAGCCCGACGCTCAAAAGTGCATTTTGTAAATGCACTTGGTTTAAAATCAAAGCAGTCGGGGTCTGGGGGTCCAGAATTTGAAATACTGATCCGATCGACATTCTGATCGTTCCAACATGACCTGGGAGGTAGACGTGACTTGTCAGAGCTGACGGATTCCAAATCGGACATCCGGTTTGAGCTCGACGCTCAAAAGTGCATTTTGTAAATGCACTTGGTTTAAAATCAAAGCAGTCGGGGTCCGGGAGTCCAGAATGTGAAATACTGATCCGATCGACATTCGATCATTCCAACACGACCTGGGAGGAAGACGTGACTTGTCAGAGCTGACGGATTCCAAATCGGACATCCGGTTTGAGCCCGACGCTCAAAAGTGCATTTTATAAATGCACTTGGTTTAAAATCAAAGCAGTCGGGGTCCGGGGGTCCAGAATGTGAAATACTGATCCGATCGGCATTCCGATCATTCCAACACGACTTGGGAGGTAGACGTGACTTGTCAGAGCTGACGGATTCCAAATCGGACATCTGGTTTGAGCCCGACGCTCAAAAGTGCATTTTGTAAATGCACTTGGTTTAAAATCAAAGCAGTCGGGGTACAGGGGTCCAGAATGTGAAATACTGAGCCGATCGGTATTCCGTTCATTCCAACACGACCTGGGAGGTAGACGTGACTTGTTAGAGCTGACGGATTCCAAATCGGACATCCGGTTTGAGCCCCACGCTCAAAAGTGCATTTTGTAAATGCACTTGGTTTAAAATCAAAGCAGTCGGGGTCCGGGGGTCCAGAATGTGAAATACTGATCCGATCGGTATTCCAATCATTCCAACACGACCTGGGAGGTAGAAGTGACTTTTCATAGCTGACGTATTCCAAATCGGACATCCGGTTTGAGCCCCACGCTCAAAAGTGCATTTTGTAAATGCACTTGGTTTAAAATCAAAGCAGTCGGGGTCCGGGGGTCCATAATGTGAAATACAGATCCGATCGGCATTCCGATCGTTCCAACACGACCTGGGAGGTAGACGTGACTTGTCAGAGCTGACGGATTCCAAATCGGACATCCGGTTTGAGCCCGACGCTCAAAAGTGCATTTTGTAAATGCACTTGGTTTAAAATCAAAGCAGTCGGGGTCCGGGGGTCCAGAATTTGAAATACTGATCCGATCGGCATTCCGATCATTCCAACACGACCTGGGAGGTAGACGTGACTTGTCAGAGCTGAAGGATTCCAAATCGGACATCCGGTTTGAGCCCGACGCTCAAAAGTGCATTTTGTAAATGCACTTGGTTTAAAATCAAAGCAGTCGGGGTCCGGGGGTCCAGAATGTGAAATACTGATCCGATCGGCATTCCGATATTTCAACACGACCTGGGAGGTAGACGTGACTTGTCAGAGCTGACGGATTCCAAATCGGACATCCGGTTTGAGCCCGACGCTCAAAAGTGCATTTTGTAAATGCACTTGGTTTAAAATCAAAGCAGTCGGGGTCCGGGGGTCCAGAATGTGAAATACTGATTCGATCGGCATTCCGATCATTTCAACACGACCTGGGAGGTAGACGTGACTTGTCAGAGCTGACGGATTCCAAATCGGACATCCGGTTTGAGCCCGACGCTCAAAAGTGCATTTTGTAAATGCACTTGGTTTAAAATCAAAGCAGTCGGGGTCCGGGGGTCCAGAATGTGAAATACTGATCCGATCGGCATTCCGATCATTCCAACACGACCTGGGAGGTAGACGTGACTTGTCAGAGCTGAAAGGATTCCAAATCGGACCATCAGGTTTGAGCCCGACGCTCAAAAGTGCATTTTGTAAATGCACTTGGTTTAAAATCAAAGCAGTCGGGGTCGGGGGTCCAGAATGTGAAATACTGATCCGATCGGCATTCGATCATTCAACACGACTGGGAGGTAGACGTGACTTGTCAGAGCTGACGGATTCCAAATCGGACATCCGGTTTGAGCCCGACGCTCAAAAGTGCATTTTGTAAATGCACTTGGTTTAAAATCAAAGCAGTCGGGGTCCGGGGAGTCCAGAATGTGAAATACTGATCCGATCGGCATTCCGATCATTCCAACACGACCTGGGAGGTAGACGTGACTTGTCAGAGCTGACGGATTCCAAATCGGACATCAGGTTTGAGCCCGACGCTCAAAAGTGCATTTTGTAAATGCACTTGGTTTAAAATCAAAGCAGTCGGGGTCCGGGGGTCCAGAATGTGAAATACTGATCCGATCGGCATTCCGATCATTCCAACACGACCTGGGAGGTAGACGTGACTTGTAGAGCTGACGGATTCAAATCGGACATCCGGTTTGAGCCCGACGCTCAAAAGTGCATTTGTAAATGCACTTGGTTTAAAATCAAAGCAGTCGGGGTCCGGGGGTCCAGAATGTGAAATACTGATTCGATCGGATTCCGATCATTTCAACACGACCTGGGAGGTAGACGTGACTTGTCAGAGCTGACGGATTCCAAATCGGACATCCGGTTTGAGCCCGACGCTCAAAAGTGCATTTTGTAAATGCACTTGGTTTAAAATCAAAGCAGTCGGGGTCGGGGGTCCAGAATGTGAAATACTGATCCGATCGGCATTCCGATCATTCCAACACGACCTGGGAGGTAGACGTGACTTGTCAGAGCTGACGGATTCCAAATCGGACATCCGGTTTGAGCCCGACGCTCAAAAGTGCATTTTGTAAATGCACTTGGTTTAAAATCAAAGCAGTCGGGGTCCGGGGGTCCAGAATGTGAAATACTGATCCGATCGACATTCGATCGTTCCAACACGACCTGGGAGGTAGACGTGACTTGTCAGAGCTGACGGATTCCAAATCGGACATCCGGTTTGAGCCCGACGCTCAAAAGTGCATTTTGTAAATGCACTTGGTTTAAAATCAAAGCAGTCGGGGTCCGGGGGTCCAGAATGTGAAATACTGATCCGATCGAATTCGATCATTCCAACACGACCTGGGAGGTAGACGTGACTTGTCAGAGCTGACGGATTCCAAATCGGACATCCGGTTTGAGCCCGACGCTCAAAAGTGCATTTGTAAATGCACTTGGTTTAAAATCAAAGCAGTCGGGGTCCGGGGGTCCAGAATGTGAAATACTGATCCGATCTGCATTCCGATCATTCCAACACGACCTGGGAGGTAGACGTGACTTGTCAGAGCTGACGGATTCCAAATCGGACATCCGGTTTGAGCCCGACGCTCAAAAGTGCATTTTGTAAATGCACTTGGTTTAAAATCAAAGCAGTCGGGGTCCGGGGGTCCAGAATGTGAAATACTGATCCGATCGGTATTCCGATCATTCCAACACGACCTGGGAGGTAGACGTGACTTGTCAGAGCTGACGGATTCCAAATCGGACATCCGGTTTGAGCCCGACGCTCAAAAGTGCATTTTGTAAATGCACTTGGTTTAAAATCAAAGCAGTCGGGGTCCGGGGGTCCAGAATGTGAAATACTGATCCGATCGGCATTCCGATCATTCCAACACGACCTGGGAGGTAGACGTGACTTGTCAGAGCTGACGGATTCCAAATCGGACATCCGGTTTGAGCCCGACGCTCAAAAGTGCATTTTGTAAATGCACTTGGTTTAAAATCAAAGCAGTCGGGGTCCGGGGGTCCAGAATGTGAAATACTGATCCGATCGGCATTCCGATCATTCCAACACGACCTAGGGAGGTAGACGTGACTTGTCAGAGCTGACGGATTCCAAATCGGACATCCGGTTTGAGCCCGACGCTCAAAAGTGCATTTTGTAAATGCACTTGGTTTAAAATCAAAGCAGTCGGGGTCCGGGGGTCCAGAATGTGAAATACTGATCCGATCGGCATTCCGATCATTCCAACACGACCTGGGAGGTAGACGTGACTTGTCAGAGCTGAAGGATTCCAAATCGGACAGATCCGGTTTGAGCCCGACGCTCAAAAGTGCATATTTTGTAAATGCACTTGG